>CM040119.1:317932569-318532569 GCA_022559845.1 Amorphophallus konjac | reverse complement strand
TTCCTTTATCATGGTATTACGTGCACACACACCCTCACTCTCAATAGTGATATCTTGAGCCAAAATGACAGGCAGAAGACTGTCATCGTCATCATCGTTCACATATTGAGGGGGTTGGTGTAAGGTTGAAGGAGAGGGTTGATAGGTAGACTGAGAGTACAGGCTTTGAGGGTCAAAGCAGTGGCCCGGTGAATCACCCCTAGTATCCATGTTGAATCCAAAATTTGGGTGAGATGAGTTAAGCGGAGGTTGAGTACACATGGGCCGCTCGTAGGTTGCTTGGGGTGAAAATTCAGACATATGGGCTTGAAATGGTGAAGCCATCCAAGGCAAATTTGTGTGATTACTCCAGCCAAGATTGTAATCTGAATATGTAGCAGGCTTGGGTTGAGAGAATCCTAGGGCATTTTGGACCTGTGCTTGGATGACTAGAGAGAGTCGGGCTATAGTAGGGCATTCACTCACATGGTGAGTGAGACTGGCACAGAATTCACACACTTCCGTGAAAGTGTGGATTGGGTTTTCCGCCTGTTTGACATGTCCTACGAGTTGTTGATGAGATGAGATGGAGGCACGATTTATCGAATTTTCACTCACAATTTCAAACAAATCATACGCCTCATCTTCACCTTTGCTCAAGAATGCCCCTCCACAATATATGTCCACCATTTGCCTATCATAATCGGATAACCCCTCATAAAATGCAAATATAATTTGCCATTTGGGCAGCCCATGGTGTGGACATTGACTTATTAGATCCTTCAGTCTCTCCCACGATTCATGAATTTGCTCTCCCGGACGTTGAGTAAATCCTGTAATCGCCCTTCTCATCATGTTGGTTTGGCCTATGGGGTAAATTTTTTTCAAAAATTCTAACTGCATAGCATCCCAAGTCCTGATAGTTTTTCCAAAACTCCTTAACCAACATTTTGCTTTATCTTTCAATGAGAATGGAAATAAGATCAACTTAAGGGCATCATCATTAAAATTCTGAATTTTTATCAGGGAGCAAACTTCTAGAAAATCATTTAGATGCTTATAAGGATTTTCATTAAGATTCCCATAAAAAGATGGGAGCATTTGGATGAGACTAGGGCGAATCTCATATTGATCAACAAGAATGTCAGGGAGTTGAATACATGTAGAGGGCTTGTAAGTAGAAGGATAAAAGTGCTCCTGCATAGGCGTGGATTTGTGATTTTATTTTTTAATTTTTTTATGCAACCATAAACAAGTTAACACAAATTATCTAATGATCTAGATGCGACTTAGACCTACTAATAGGGTTTCACAAAGTGATTAAAGTGAAACGTAAGTTTACCCTCAATATGACCACCAGCCAGGTACGGGGTGGGGAAGTGGGAGGTTCCCCCTACTTTCGTAGGGACCTTATTATGCCAAACCACTAACCCGCTTAAGGTGTTTGCCGTCCGACCGTCTTGCCTTAGGCACCGGTTTTCATATGAGAGTAAACCCAAATAACACAAGAACCACAGTGTGATCCTAGGGCCAACGTTTACTGACTTTTATTTATGACGTAGGTCATGTAAAGATGCTAGGGAAATATAGTTTGTGTGCTAAGGAAGGGTGATGAAATCCCCACCTTATGTTTATTAAAGGTAGTGCCCTTAGAATATTTTGAAATGCAATGCACACCACAATTTCAAACAAAGGGTTCTTTATGCAAAATGAATGCCAGAATATGGTGAGTAGAACGTACCTTGCCCCTCGCAATCTTCAATATGCAATTGACAGGAATTTAAACAAAGAAAAATTCTATGCTAAATGATGCATGCCCTAAAACATGATGTGTGGTTTCTAATCTTGAAATGAATTTTTTTTTAGATTTTGGTGCAAGTATTTTTTTTTCGTTTTTAATTAATGAACCTATCTAACCAGCATAAAAATTTCTTTTGTTTTGATGTTTTATGATTTTTATAGAGTTTGAAGAATTTTTTAAATTTTTCTAGATTTTTTAGAAATTGGAAAAATAGAACCTGTTCCGACGTTTCTGCCCTTTAGCGATGCTTCCGAGCTTTTAATGACGCTACATTTTCTGAGGATTTCAGGTCCGATCTTCCTCTTTCTTTGCTTTTCAAATTTTTTTCTTTTTCCTGCACAAGTAAAAAGAGCAAAATTAATATTCACATATATATACCAAACACAAGAATATCCAACTATTAACATAATTCACTCCCCGACAACGGCGCCAAAAATTTGATGCGCTCGACAGTCGTCGTTTAAAAATGCCGTGCCACACAAATTTCAAAATTTATAACCGCACTCACTCACTCGAATGATTTTGTAAATACGAGTACAGTGGTGAATACGGGTCGATCCCACGGGGAGAGAATATTTGATTTTAGCTCCTGTTGGAAATACCCTTATGTTTGGAAAAGTAAATTTTGTATTTTGGAGTGCGATTATCACTAAAGGAAATGAAATTAAAACTTTAAATAACAAGAGATAAGTGAAAGAATAATTAGCCAATTGATTGAAGAATGGCGTCGTTTCCTCGCCGAGCCTTTGATGAAGATCGCTCCGCCTTGGAAGTCGACGCCATGAGATGATTTGAAGAAGACTTACCGCTTTGGGTATGTGTGATGAAACCGTGAAGAAAAGGTTTGGATTGAAATTGAAACAAAACACAAGTGGAAACACAAGTGACAATTACAACAGAAATCTATTGAAATAGCGGTTTAGAATGCAAAGAAGAATTTGAAATCTAGATGGAATTAGATAAAGTGAACTAAATGAAAGTTGTAGAGAATAAAAAGATGAAGAACTGTTATGAAGAACACAGAAACAGAAAATGAAAGGAAGACAATGAAAAACTTGAAAAACTATGACCTATTGGTTCGGATGAACAGTAACAGAGTAAAAATCAGAACGTTGAAAAATTAATTCTAACACACAAAATAAGCAGAATTTGGAGAAGTGATAGAAGAACAAAACTTAGCTCTACAAGTAAGGAACAACTTTGCTGAAGAACTCAGATTGAAAAGAGGTCTCAAAAGGCTTCAAAATATAAGAATACTAGAAGGTCTCACCACGGATGAACAGTAAACATACAAAACAGCACTTAAGAAAATGGACAAGAACTCTATGAATTAGGAAGAATTTGAAGAAATGCTAAACAGAGAAGTTGAAGAAAACTTAAAAAGGAACAACTTTTATGAAGAACTCAACTTTAAATGAAGATCATAACAATGAGAAATAAGGCTAAGAAAAGACTGAATTCAAAATGAAACTTGTATTGAATAACTTCAACTTACAACTTTGACTTCAAAAGCTTGTAAAACACAACTCCAACAATCAACAACTTCAGAAATACAAAGAACAAACTTACATTACAAATAACCCATAGCTAGCTCTATCTCTAACTCAACCTCCTTCACAACTAACTCTTCCTTAACAACTTACAATGGCCAATAGACCCCCTTTTATAGGGATCACAACACTCCCTTTCTCTTCATATAAACATAATTGATGCTCTATTGGAGCCAAAAGCTTAGGCTGGATGTGCTGCACACTCTTCTATTTTTTTTCGGATTTTTTCAAATTTTTCTCGCATTTTTTTTGCCTTCTTTTCCTTCTCTTTCTCTCTTTTTCTCTTTTTCTCTCTCTGCGGGCGCGTTGCGCCGACCGGCCGACCGGGTTAGGCCACCTGCCGGTGGGCCCGCTGTGCGCCGAACCCCGCCGCCGTCGCCGCGTGTCGCACGCGGGCGCGTGCGCCCGCGTGTCGCACGCCTTCGCCGCGTGTCCGCCGGTTCCGCCACGTGCCCCCGCTCCGCGCCGCTCCGCGCCGCTCCGCGCCGGCCACGACCCCCCCGCTCCCCCATTCGCCCTTCTCGCCTCGTCGCCCGTGCGCTTCGCGCGGGCGGCGAAGGCGGGAAAGGGGGGGCGGTTTGAAACTTTTTTCTTTCTTTTTTTAATATATATATATATATTATATCTATATATATATATATATATTTATCTAGTATATATTTGTATAAAATACTAAAAAATAGCGAATAAATTTATTTATTTTTTCAAATTTTTTCTCTTTTCTTTTGAACAACTTCCTGGGCTTTTGGCCCATTTCAATATATATATTTTTATTCTTTTTTTTCTTTTTCTTGGAGTTTTTCTCGTATTACGTGCCTACATAAATAAGTAAAAATTATGATTAAAATTATTTAATTTTATAAAATTAAACATTTGAGTCTAAATCAACAATAAGTATGAGAAGTGTATATTTATCATAATTTAAGCTCATAAAAATATGAATAATTATGAATTAAGAAGGAAAAATACACACTTATCAGTGCACCACCCCTTAGTTGTGCCCCCTGGCCCGTACCGTGTTTACGAATTATGGGCGATGTCCTTATCCATCCCCTATAGAGGGAGCTACCTTATGTATATTTGTGTTATGACTGCTGACGCCTGCTTGCATGCTTGGATAAAAGAAATAAATAAATAAAATCAGTTTTGGCTATCGCAGCCTGCTTTCTCAGTTTTTGGCTCGTAGAGCTTAATCTTAGCCCTCACGGCCTACTTCCCGCCCTCATGGCTTGCTAATCTTTTAACTTCGGCTTCTATAGTCTGCTCCTCAATTTCAGCTTTTACAGCCCACTTCCCAACATCCCTTCAGCCCTCGCGACCCCAATTGTGGCCTTCGTGGCCTGCTCTCCTAACTTCGGCTCCGTAGCCCGCTGCCCCAATTTCGGCCCTTGCGGCCCACTTTCCTAGTTCAGGTTTCATGGCCAATACCCCCGGCGCATTAAAGAACGAAATACCCTATCACCCTTGCCTGAGCCTGCCTTTCGGGTGAGGAATTAACCCTCTTTCCTTGTGTCGACACTAGCCTATGTCAACGACTCGACCACCTCTACGTCCCCCTCGGCGTCATGAATAATCCTTTTTGATTCGGACCTTTCATCCAGGTCATTTAAGGAACAAACTCTTCTCTCCGTCCCTTCGGGCGACGAACACTTCTTTTAAATTAACAAACTCTCTCGTCCCCTCCGGCGACGAACATTTCTTCCGAATCAACGAACTCTTCTCTCTGTCCCCTCCGGCGATGAACATTTCGTCCAAATCAACGAACTCTTCTCTCCATCCCCTCGGGTGATAACATTTCTTCCAAATTAACAAACTCTTCTTTCCGTCCCTTCAGGCGACAAGTACCTCTTTTGAATGAACAAATTCTTCTCCGCCCCTTCGGGTGATGAATAGCCCATTTGATTTGGACCTCCTGTTTAGATCGTTGAACCAACAAATCCTTCCCTCCATCCCTCCGGGCGACGAATAACATGTTTGATCCAGACCTCCTGTCCAGATCATTGAATGAATGAGCTCTTCTCCCAGTCCTATCGCGCTTCAAATACCTCCCGGCTCTAGTAGCCTGCTTCTCAACTTCGGTTCTCATAGCCTGCTGCCAGATTCTAGCCCACGTGGTCTGGTTTCTCAACCTCAACCTCGGTCTGCGGACCCACTCCTCCCGCTCCTTTTATAAAGGCCTCTGACCCGTTGAACAAAAGAAGGCAAAAAGAGAGAGAGAGAGAAAAAGTTAAAAAAAAAGATGTAGAAGAAAAGAAAGGAGAGGAGAGGGGGAACCCCCTATGAGGGCAAGTGCACCTACATGCACCGCTTGTCTCACCCTTCGCCCGCGCTACCCGTGGGTGAGGGGCATTTATGGACGCGTAAAATTTCACAATCATATTTTCCGGGGTTCCGAGTCAGAAATGGAACTGAAGAAAGAAGGCCTGGAGAAATCGGCACGCCCAAAGGCCATTCTAGCGGCACACTACCTAGTGCCCTTACACGGCATGCCCAAATGCCCCCTCCAGTGGCACGCCCAAAGGCCCTTCTAGCGGCACACTGCCTAGTACCCTTACACGGCATGCACAAATGCCCCTTCAGCGGCACACTGCCTAGTGCCCTTACACGGCACGCCCAAATGCCCCTCCAGCGGCACACTCCTTGTGCCCCATTCACGGCACACTACTCCCTGTGCTCTTACCCAGTTCACCCCTCTGGTGCCTCCACCAATACACCCTCAGGGTGCTCTGTCCGGCACGCTACCCCGTCGCCTCCACCGGCACACCACTTCTGCCGTTCAGGCGGTGCACCGTCCACCCGGTGCAGTCCAGGCATCCCACGCCCAGCACACACACCAGAAACTTCAATGGTACACCCTGCTGGCCACCCGGTGCAACGTTCCACCCTTTGAACCGGTGCAACCAGCGGTAAACACACTGGTCACTGCGTGGGGCCCTTGGCGCGCAGCACAGTCATCTTGAGCCAACTGGGATCTTGCTCAGCTGTCAACGCTGAGTTTAGGCACGCAAGCATCTATGGACGCGCTTTTCGTTTACATTCTTATTCTTTTATTTCTATTGTCTTATTTATTGGCGTGCCAATCACATATGTGGACGATTTCATTGTGCGCTCGATCTGACTTGGTCAGTCGATTGTGAAGTCCGAGTCGGGACCGGAAGTCCGTCATACCATAAAGGTTATGACGTTAATTACGCCCTTCCTAGGAAGGACAACCCTTGATTAAACGCCAAAATAGGTGGCCGCTAGGGGCGGCTGAAAAAGATAGTGCGTGATATTGAAATTCTTGTTATTCTAAGAATGTAATTGAATAGACGACATGTTATTAAATCAACATGACCTCCTTTTATGTGGGTCGTGCTGGGTAGAGATCGGACACCGTCCACGCAGTGGCGGGATGGGGCCTGGACAATCATCGGGGACATATCCCCTTTCAGGTTTATCATCCGGCCAGGGGCCTCGAAGTATTTATCTTCCCCGAAGGATCGAGCCGGACGGGAGGTGCATGACATACGCTTCCCGGAGCTTGTCGGGGTTAAAGCGTCAATCGACCTTTTGGCAGCATTTCCCCTTTATCTGGATTATGCCCAGGGGAAATAGGCTATCATCCACAGAGTGCGGGATGAAAGCCAAAAGTAGAGAGAGAGAGGCCAAACCTCCCGAATTACGTATGTCTGCCACGGGGCAATGTTCGATTTTCGCTTAGGGAAGCCGGTGGAACTCATGCAGGGGCAGAGCCCTCCCGAGCTAAAGGGGTTATTTCATGAATTCGATACGGGACATCGGAATGCAAGGGAGTCTGACTCCCTTTAAATATATCCCCGGGACAGGTCTGGTGACTCATAGGTATCCCTGGATGGGTCTGATCAAGGTATCGGAGGTTCAATTGGATGGCAGGGTAGCTTCTCAGTGCAGCTTAAGTGTGGACATAGGTTCCCGGTGCGAAACAAAGTGACAAGGGGGGTTCCCGGCGCGAAAACCACCGCGCCGGGAAGGGTTCTTCATAAGGCACTATTCTAGGCGCCGGGAAGCTGGCATCAGGGAAGTTCTCGGCGCGCCAGGGGTGGATGGGTTCTCGGCGCTAGAAGGCTTGCGCCGAGAGCATTTTACCTATTCTACTGTGCGTGGTGCCGAGAGATATGATGGCGCCGAGATGGTTTCTGAGTGTTTACGGCACTCTGTTTCTTGGGTTTCTTGGCGATTCAGGGGTTTCTTGATGATTCAGGCCAAGGTAAAGAGGTCAGGTGAGTCAAAGTGAATCAACTCATCAGATTTGAACTGGATTGGGTTTAGGTTCCAAAGGAAGGCCAAGATCGAAGAGGAATTTGGGGAAGATCAGGGTCTAGAGAACCCCTGTCACCAGTGTCGTGCAAAGTCCCGGGGACAGCTTAATGTCGACTTTCGTCATCCTGGGAGAATTTTGGCAGCACCTCCCCTGGACTTAGCATTTGCCAGAGAATGATAGACAATCACCCACGGAGTGCCGGGGTGAAAGCCGGAAAGCAGAGGGGTATTGGACCCCTGACCCATGTACGTGCTTGCAGCACTATCTTAATATCCCTTTTGAGACCATTGAAGCTTATGCAGTGGCAGAGCTTCCTTGGTTCATAAGGTTATAAAAATAGATCGAGCCCGAGGAACCAATGTAGGGGGTTATCCCCATTAATTTTCATCCCTGAGGTGCATGTGATGACCTTAGTGTCCCTCGACAGGACACGGGATTACATTGGGAACAGCAGGGGTTTCAGTACAGCATCCGACTGGGTTTCCAGCACTTGGGGGTTTTATTAGTGGCTGGAGGTTTATGGCACAAGAAGAGGCTTGGGGGGGGGGGGGGGGGGGGGGCAGTTCCCAGCGCGCAAAGAGCCGCGCCGAGAAGGGTGCTTTGGTGGCCACCATGTGTGACGCCGGGAAGGGGGGCTTCAAATGTTTGTGGCGCCGGAAAGGGGTCTTTGGTGGCCACCATGTGTGGCGCCGGAAAGGGGGCTTCAAATGTTTGTGGCGCCGGGAAGGGAGAAAGGAAGGTTCCCGGCGCGCCAACCATTGCGCCGGGAAGGGGTCCTCGTAGGGTACTGCTAGTGGCACCGAGAGGCTGGACTAGGGGGTTCCTGGCACGCAAAGGGCCGCGCCGGGAAGGTTTCTTCAATTTTCTTCAATAGCTACTGCTCTTGGCGCCGAGAAGGGTTTTCTTGCTCCGGAGGCTCTGTTCTTGATCTCTATGGCTTCAGACATGGATTCAAGTGGTTTTTGGCACAAATGGGGGGTAGGCTCGGAAGGTTTATCAGTATAGAGGCTGGATATTGAAGGGAGGGATAACATCCGTCGAGAGACGGTATCATCAATCACTAGAGGTCCTTATGAAGTATACGTTTATGTCTGCCGGCAGCCGAGGGAATCAAGAGATGTCTGTCTCTGATTCCTGGGAAGACTTTAATGGCATCTGTATCAATGAGGGCAGAGGGAGAGCATAGCCGAGTAATCCATAGGTAGTGGATTGGGGCCCTGTTCTAGTCTTTCCCCAAGGAGTAGACTCTGAAACATGGAGAGCAGGTTGAGAACCCGGAGCATCAAAACCAATGAACCGTTGAAAGGTAGACGGCTAATAGCCAACAGATGTTGGAAGCCCCAAGCGTATGGCCTGGGCAGTTGGGACGGAACATTTCATGAATGTATATATGTGCATCATCTGACCCCTTGCACAGATTGCAAAAGGGGAGCAGACCATAGAAAGAGGAGAAACATAAACATTGCTATTCGAATCGATCGGATTGCATAAGAGAAAGAACAGCCAGATGAGAGGGGGGAGATGCCCAAACGGGCCATCAGAGCATTTCATTCCATTGCATCATCCCAAACTTACACCAATCACCAGGGGGAAACAAGGGAAAGGAAGATAAACAAGGGGTCGGGATTTCCCGGCTACATTCGATGAATCGAGAGCAAACTCATAAGATTACATGAAGAGCAAAAGAAAACATGGGGGAGGGTGGAGCATTGACTCCTCTCCCTCCCCAGCTGCCCACCTGGAGCTTCTTCTCCTTCTCTTTCTCTTGGGATTGGTCTCTTCTCTCTTTTTTTCGGCGGAGGAGGCTCTCTTTTTTTGTTCTTCTGGCCCCTTTCGATGAGGGGATTTTTATATCCCGGTGTCCTCTCTGTCGCTCGTGGGCGAAGTGATGGGTTTTATAGAACACTGTTCACAGCAAATGGCACTCGGCGCGCTTGCAACGCTAGTTCCCCGGCGCGCCCATTCGAGGGGTTTCCTGGCGCGCTACTCTCTCCAATGCTCTCGGCGCAAAGGGTCTCATTGAAGCCCACTCAATAGGCCCATTTAAGGCTTTTTCCCTTTTAGAACTCCTATTGTCCTTAGCTTTGTCGGATTCCTTTGATCATATTGGAACTAACGAAGGCCCCTTGTGTGCATCACCATCTGAATAATCCGGAGGTTTCTCATCAGTCAACAGACCGGAGTTTCATCAGTACTGCCATTTGGACGATGACAACACCGGACATCAGCCAGGCTTGACAAGGTCCTGGCCGGGTAAGTAGTTGGTGGTGAGGGCTCTCCTTCAATCCTGACTTTGCAGAAATCTTCCAGTCTTCATTGCTGGTCTGGTCTCATCTTTATATTTGTTCATATTTTATCTGTCAACAAATGCCCCCCACCTGCAGACGGCGTAAGTGCAGAATAAGCGGCACGGTGTCCGCAGGTGCATTTTTAGCTCAATGCTATTGACTCATTCTTTCAGTTATAGCTTGGCAGTATCCTCATACTGGGATTTCATCCTGGCACGATCTTCTTGGCTTGAGCCTCGATCAGCTGAACATCTATCGGCTTGAGCCCTGATCAACTGGCACATCTGACATCTGTCGGTTTTAGGCCCCGATCAACGGCATATTTGGCCTCTGTCGGCTTGAAGCCCCGATTGGCTGAACATCTTGTATCTGTCGGCTTGAAGCCCCGATTGGCTGAACATCTTGCATATGTCGGCTTGAAGCCCCGATCGGCTGTACATCTGGCATCATGTGCTGTTATTTCATTCATGTGGAAGAGTGACAGTCTCAGCTACGTTTATACGGACGACCCATGTTCAGCAGGAGAGCGTCCATCCTCTCAGGGAGAGAATGGGGACTCGCTCCACCGCGTGTCGGTATCCGGTGGGATTGCCTTTGCTGGGCCTGTTGGTTAACAGAAGACATGCATCTGGAACAGACGAGAGGTCTGTTCCTCAAAGCTGACCGTGGCGATTTGCCGACCGACCAGTGCGTGGTTTCATCGTCGACATTGGACTTATGTCGATGCAAAGGAGTTTAAGCTTCATCAGAATAGACGAAAGGTCTAAACTGGGTAGGTTCATTGCAGGTGGGACATGAAAGGATATATATGTAGTTTTATCAGAACAGACGTAAGGTCTATCCCGGTAGGGTTTCATCGTTGATCTAACTGCCTCAGATGAAAGGTCTACACTGGCAGGGTTTCTTCATTGATCGGGCGAGGTGCCGGTCGATCAACAGTTGGTTTCATCATCGATATTGGGTTTATATCGATGCAAAGAAAGTGTTATAAGTTTCATCAGAATAGACGAAAGGTTTACACTGACAGGGTTTCATCATTGATCGGGCGAGGTGCCGGTCGATCAACAGTTGGTTTCATCATCGATATTGGGTTTATATCGATGCAAAAAAAAAGTGTTATAAGTTTCATCAGAATAGATGAAAGGTCTATACTGGCAGGGTTTCATCATTGATCGGGCGAGGTGCCGGTCGATCAACAGTTGGTTTCATCATCGATATTGGGTTTATATCGATGCAAGAAAAAAGTGTTATAAGTTTCATCAGAATAGACGAAAGGTCTACACTGGCAGGGTTTCATCATTGATCGGGCGAGGTGCCGGTCGATCAACAGTTGGTTTCATCATCGATATTGGGTTTATATCGATGCAAAAAAAAAGTGTTATAAGTTTCATCAGAATAGACGAAAGGTCTATACTGGCAGGGTTTCATCATTGATCGGGCGAGGTGCCGGTCGATCAACAGTTGGTTTCATCATCGATATTGGGTTTATATCGATGCAAGGAAGAGTTATAAGTTTCATCAGAATAGACGAAAGGTCTACACTGGCAGTGGTTTAAACTGAACATGGTTTCATCACTGATCGGGCGAGGTGCCAGTCGATTAGTGGTTGGTTTCATCGTCGATATTGGGCTTATATCGACACAAGGAGTTTCATAGGTTTCCTCAGTATAGACGTAAGGTCTAAACCGGACAGAGGGTTTCATCATTGATCGGGCGAGGTGCCGGTCGATCAACGGTGGGACGTAGGTAGAGGTGTAGGTCTCGTCAGGATAGATGTAAGGTCTACTCCAGCGGGTTTTATCGCGGGTGGGACTTCGCCAATCAATGCGCTGGTTTCATCAGGACAGACGTGAGGTCTGAGCTGGACAGGCTTTATCAGAATGGTGATGGGTTTCACTGTCGGTGGGACGTTTGAAAGAGGGTATGTAGATTTCATCAGAGTAAACATAAGGTCTACCCCGGAAAGGCTTTATCATCGGTGGGGTGTGGAGTCAGCTGACCGACGGAAGGCTTCAACAGTGAAGGGGAGGTAAAGGCAGCGTGCCGGTTGGCATGGAACTTTTGAATTACCACATTACTGACCCAAGCGCCCTTTCGGGTTTTCATCGGAGCCAGCCCCCTCTTGCTTTTGTCCACGCGCCCTTTCGGGTTTTCACGTGGCGGGGTACCTGATTTTGCCTGCAGTGCCCTTTCGGGTTTTCACCACAGCTGGGTTTTGGCCATTTTTGCCCTTGTTCAGAATGCCTGAACAAGTCTGGCGGGGCATCTCTATTTTTAGCCCCCATTTTGTCTCTTTCTCTTTTTTTTTTTTATTGTTGGGACTTTGGCTTTGTAATCTACGTGCTCAGCTTATGTATGTATCATCATTGATGTGGGTGCTAACACCAATGCAAGGGGCATAAGGTTTCATCGTCTACCTAGGCGGAAGGCCTGGGTTGACTTGAGTGTGTTTTACGGCTTAGGCGCGAAGCCATTCACCGGGAGCATGGCTGTATCGTTGATGTGGGGATTACCATCAACGCAAGGGAATAGGATTTTATCATCCATCCAGAGGGAAGGTCCAGATTGACTCGAGAATGTGTGTAGCAGCTTAAACACGAAGCCATTCGCTGGAAATGTAGGTTTCATCATTAATGTGGGGTTTAACATCAACGCAAAGGGATGAGGTTTTATCATCTATCCGGACGGAAGGTCCGGGTTGATTTGAGAATGAGTGTAGCATTTTCCATCAGAGCGGACGAACAGTCTACTCCGGACGGGTTTTAGCATTGGTTAGGCGGCGTACCGCTCTATTAATAGCTGCTCTTATCATCGATATTGGGTCTATATCGAAGCAAGGATTTCATGGGCTTCATCAGGATAGACGTAAGGTCTAAACCGGACAGGTTACATCGCTGATCGGGCAGTGTGCCAATCGATCAGTAGCGGGTTTCATCATCGGTATTGGGTTCATACCAATACAAGGATTTCATAGGTTTCATCGGGATAGACGTAAGGTCTAAACCGGACAGGTTTCATCGCTGATCGGGCAGTGTGCCAGTCGATCAATAGCGGGTTTCATCATCGATATTGGGTTCATACCAATGCAAGGATTTTATAGGTTTCATCGGGATAGACGTAAGGTCTAAACCGGGCAGGTTTCATCGCTGATCGGGCAGTGTGCCAATCGATCAATAGCGGGTTTCATCATCAGTATTGGGTTCATACCAATGCAAGGATTTCATAGGTTTCATCGGGATAGACGTAAGGTCTAAACCGGACAGGTTTCATCGCTGATCGGGCAGTGCGCCATTCGATCAACAACAGGTTTCATCACGGCGGGACGTATGATAGGTTTCATCAGAATAGATGTAAGATCTAGATTGGATGGGATTCATCGTGGTGGATCTTAGACGAAAACAAGTGGAAGTATTTCATCAGAACAGACGGAAGGTCTATTCCGAGGCAGGCTTTTTTAGCATTGATCGATGCAATATGCCTTGCGATCAACGGGGTTCCATCCCCAATGGGACATGCGGCGGATGGTGGCTCAGGCATGAAGCTGTTGCCAGGAATGTAGACTAGCTTAACAAGGACGAAGAGTCCAGGTTAAAGAAAGAGACCGGCCGATCTTGTCGATGATGACAAGGGACAAGAATTTGTTGGACAGGATTTCCGGTGGGACTTTATGATGATCGTTCTTCTCGAAGTTTTATCAGGAAGGGTGAAAAGGGGAACTTTAAGTTACCACATTACTGGCTTAAGCGCCCTTTCGGTTTTTCGCCGAAGCCAGCCCCCTCTTGCTTTTGCCCACGCACCCTTTCAGGTTTTCACGTGGCGGGGTACCCGATTTTGCCTGCAGTGCCCTTTCAGGTTTTCACCACAGCTGGGTTTTGGGCCATTTTTGCACTTGTTTCTAATATAGGATCAAGTCTGGCGGGGTATCTCTATTTTTAACCCTATTTTTACTTTCTTTTATTCTCCCTTTTTTTTAGAGGGTGGTAGGTCGGACTGCTCCTAGATCAAGATGAGGGTAGCTTGGCCAGGGTGGAGTGCCGCTAGACCAAGAAAGGGGTATCTCGGCTAGGGCGGAGTGCCACTAGACCAAGAAAGGGGTAGCTCGGTTAGGGCGGAGTGCCACTAGACCGAGAAAGGGTAGCTCGGCTAGGGCGGAGTGCGACTAGATTGAGAAAGGGTAGCTCGGTTAGGGCGGAGTGCCACTAGACCAAGAAAAAGGGTAGCTCGGCTAGGGCGGAGTGCCGCTAGACCAAGAAACATGGTAACTTGGTTAGGGCGGAGTGCCGCTAGACCAAGAGGGGGTAGCTCGGTTTAGGGCGGAGTGCCGCTATACCAAGAAAAGGGTAGCTCGGCTAGGGCGGAGTGCCGCTATACCAAGAAAAAGGGTAGCTTGGCTAGGGCGGAGTGCCACTAAACCGAGGGAAATAGCCTGACTAGGGCGGAACGCCCTTCATTGGTGTGAGGTAAACATCGACGCGAAGAAGGATGGGGTTTCATCATGCAATCCAGACGGAAGGTCTGAATTAATGTTGATGGATAGCAGCTTGAGCATGAAGCCGTTTTCCGAAAATGTATGTTTCATCGTCAATGTTGGGGTTTGGCATTAACACAAAGGAATAGGATTTCATAATCTATCCAGACGAAAGGTCTGAATTGATTTAGAGGATATGGATGGCGGCTCGGGCCCGAAGCCGTGCACTGGAAATGTGAGTTTCATCGTTAATGTGGCTCTGATCAGCTGGATATCTTCATCTTTGCATATCACTGATTCTGTTGACTTTTCTTTGGCAATCTTTGCACATTGGTCGGCTTGAGTGTCGATGGTAGAATATCTGTCGGCCTGGGCACCGATAGCTAGAATTTTGATTTCTCTTAGCTGGCCATACTGGCAATCCATATTTGTGAGCATCTGTCATCTCGAATGCTGATGGTTAAACATCTCTGGCACTCTGGAGGCTCATCAGGCATCTATCAACTTGAACGCAGGTGGTTAGGCGAATTTCCATCATTCTTCATTGATCCATCATTCATTGTTCATTGTCATCTGGGATTCCATCATTTGGATAGTCCCTGACATCAGCAGCAGACGTGCAGTGTAAGAGTCTACGACAGGATGGCCCTTGAAAGATCAATGTTCCAATTTTATTCATCATTGCCATATATGATCATTGCCCCTTTAAAGGGTTGAACATATCCAGCAACGGCCATGCATGCCACCATTGACATCTCATACATTTACCCCTAGAATGGGGAACCATGTGTGTCTTCCATCATTCTTTTGGCATACATTGGTCCCAAGAACGGGATACCATCAATATTTCTCATTGTTTGGCATACATCTGCCCCCGGGATGGGGTACCATTTGAAACTTTCATCATCTCATAATCATCACTTTTCTTCCTATTTTCTTCTTCTTTCTTCTTTTCTTTTCTTTTTTTTTAAATATGCATCCCCCTCCTTAAAATGGGGTATCATCGGTATCTTCCATCATTTCATCATCTTTATCATTTTTTCCATTTTTGATGTGCATCACCCCTCAAATGGGAGTACCATTTATATATATATTTTTTTATTTCATCATCATTTTTTTTTGTTAACACATCTGCCCTCAGGACGGGGCATCATCTGCACCCCTCATCATTTTTTTATGCGTGGACATCTGCCCCCAAGGAAGGGGTATCATTGGCATCCTTCACCATCATCATTTTTCTTTCTCTTCTCTTTTTTTTTTGGTATACATCTGCCCCAGAGCGGGGTGTCATCTTTTCTTGTAGCATCGCCGGGCTTCTTTGGGGCCGGGAATGTATCCTTGTCGTAGTGGGTGACCCACTCGAACAGGGCCCAAGTCTTTTCCCTTAGGAAAGGAGTAGGGTTTAGTCACTTTGCTTCTTGGGGAATGGCCTAGCTCGCCAGTCTTTGCCGACGAAGAGCTAGCTGCCTTCTTTGCCTTCTTCCTTTGTTTCTCGAAGGCCTGAAAATCGACAATGTGAATATCTTTATGCATCAGTTGTTCACCGGCAGGCTTGTTCTTTTGACTTAGGGAAGTAGCGGCCGGGAAATATTTCACCAAAAAGGCCTCAATATCAGCCACAATCTCATTCAGGAGATCGAGGGACTTGACTTCGATGCCAATCAACCTTGTTAAGATTTCTATCTTCAGGTTGCGCTTGCATATCAGGACAGCCTCTTCATGGTTTGGCGGGTGCCGACATCTGGCGCAGAGGTCCTTTCATCGGCAGATATAATCCAGAGCAGATTCATCGGCCCTTTGTTTAATTTCGTACAATTCTGCCTTAGTGCTTTCTTCCTTGGCAGACTCGGTTCCCATTGTCTGTTTTATATCGGGTCTATCCATCACTGCTAGAGCTGGTGAGTTTGAGTGCAAACCAGGCAGATGCCAACCCATTTCATTCAGCTTGCTCTACAGCCCTTCAACTTCTTGTAATTTTTCATATAGTTCTGTCATCATGGCAAGGCCAAGAACATTGCCCCCAGTCCTAATCTTAGGAGGGACTGGCGGTGTTCTATTAAAGACGCAAGATGCGCCCAGGCTTTCAGAGATTGACATCTTTGCCCTTATACCTCCATACGGAGGAGGAGTGGGGTAGCATGCTTCTTCTTTTGGTGGCGGGAGGTGCCCATACTTCTTCCTGGTTTTATCATCATGACGGGAGACTGAAGCTTTGGCTTGCACTAACCTTACTGGTGCGGAGGATATCTCTTCATCATCTTCTTTGAGAGTCTGGCCATTGCCGGGCGAGACCGACAGCATGTTATAGGAGCAGACTTTGTTCCCCCCGTATTTCTTTGCATCCGCTTTTCCTTCCTTTTGGCGGTCGGCATCTGTACCGCTAAGGGGTCATCTAGCACATCTGGCACTTTTGATTCACTTTTCATTTTCTTCATCAGGCCTGGGGATTTGACATGCTCCCGCAGGACGGGTCCATCGGTGCCTTCTGCACAGGCTTTTGACATCACTTTAGGCAACTGCCGGTATAGGGATATCACATTAACTGCTCTTTTTAGCTTAGGCAGCTCATGCGGGCGTGGCGGGTCCACTCTGTATTCACCCAGGTGTAGTTCCCCTTTCTTAATCATTCTTTTAATAGCATCTTTGAATTCATAGCAATCTTCAATGGGATGACCCAACGCCTGGTGGTATGGGCAGAAGCGGGGGTCATCTTTTCTTTTGGCATCATCAGGTCTCTTTGGATCTGGAAGGACAATTTTGTCAAATTGGGCGGCCCATTTAAACAGGAGCCAAGTCTTTTCCTTAGGAAAGGAATAAGGCTTGCTCATCCTGGCTCGCAGAGCGGGGCCATCCTTCTGATCAGCCGTTCCGGCGGGAGGAGGGCGGGCAACGCCTTTTTCTTTATCTTTTTGTTGCTCAAACATCTTGAAGTCTATTGTACTGACTTCTGCAGGCATGGGCCGTCTATCAGCCGATCTAGCTTTATGGCATACAACAGTAGCAATTGAAGGACCACTGGAGGGGAAGGCGTCGACCTCCACCACAGCATTGTTTAGTCAGTCAAACGACCTTATCTCCATTCCAATCATTCTTTCGAGAGTCTCCCGCCAAAGATTCTGCTAGTAAATTTGGACGGCGTCCTTCTGATGTGGAGGCCGCCTGCATCTCATGGCGAGATTCCCCCATCTTTTTATATAATCCAGAGCGGTCTCATCTTGCTTCTGCTTTGTTGCATATAGCTCGGCTATTGTGATTTCTCTTTTTCTAATATGAAATCTGTCCCGGAATTTTTGCTGCATATCGGGCCAATCAGTCACTGACCCAGCAGGTAGGCCAAAGTATCATTCAAAGGCTAACCCTGTAAGGGACGAGCCGAAGAATTTCAGGAGGTAGGATTCATCAGATGCCAGGTTGCCCATAATTGTTGTATAGTAGGCTATATGCTCTTTGGGGGAGCCTTGGCCATTGAATGTTTTCAAATTTCGGCGGCTTGCTGACGCCTGGTGGTAGTTTCTTAGCAGCATAATGCGCATGATATGGTACCTTATAAACATCATAGGTACTGGAATCCCCGGTCCTTTCGGACAGCTTCATTTCAATAATTTTTTCTATCATCAGCTTGCCAGCCACATCCGGATCTATGGGCTCCGGGAAAAAGCGTGCCCGCTGCCGGCTGAAGGGGGCTGTCATAATTGTTGTATGCAGAGCAGGCACGGCAGGCTGCGTTTGAGACGCAGAGGGCTGAGCTGCCGCTTGTTGTAGAGAAGGTTGACTCGACGCCTTGCCTTTGTCAGTTTGAGCAGGATGGACCGGAGAGGCCACCCCTATCGAGCTGGGAGTCTGTCCAGCTGGCTCAGCATGCTTGGAGACAAGTGTATGCTCGCCTCTTTCATTGAGTTGTCTTCTGAGGGAGTCAATCTCCTGCTGGTATCTTCTTGAACATCATCTGGATCATGGGATCCAGGGTTGTTGGGATCTGTATTTCTCCCGATATTTCTTCAGTGGAAACACCCAGAGGGTTGCCTTCTTCTTCCGCAGTCACTACATTGACTGTCATCATAGTGACTTCTTGAGCATCATCGGAAGCCATTATCTTTTCTTTCACTGCTCGGCTTCTTCTTGTGACGGCATTTGGCCTGTGTGCTAATTTAATCAGCTCTTCAGGCTGGTCTGGTAGTGTGTTATATTTCACGGTGACACCGGCCATATTGCAGGAAAAAACCTGCATATTTCCCTTCCGGCTGTGGACTTTCCCTCTGACCCGACTCGGATATGTGAGGCGGTCAAAGACTGAAGTCCTTTCTTCTGCTTCTTCCCTCTTGGGGCTGTCTTTTCGATGTCTGACCCTACGGCCATCCTCATAGTCGTTGGAGTCTGAGGATGAGACTCCAAACGCCACATCTTCTGAGGTTTCATCTTTTTCATGTAGGGTGCCCAAGGCACGAGACAATCTTTGCTGCCCTAGGGAGGGGCTCCCTAGACAGTGGAAGTAGTCTTGAACCACCTGGTTCATTTCTTCTTGGCTATGCCTTTGTAGATCTGATCGGGGCGGCAGCCTCTCTTCAATCTTTGGCTGATAAGCCAGCCTTGGAATTTGGGCAGCCAAATGCTCCGACTTGGACTATTTGAAGATATCAGCCTGTCTGGCGCAGGCCTTCAGTCTCTTTGGAATAGCAACATAGGCTGGATCTTCCATTCTTCTTTGTTCTTCCCTTTGGCAGTATATATTGTCCCCCCCTTTCGTGGCGAGTGGCAATGACATCTTCTCTCCTTCTGCCCCCAGCCCTGGGGTGAATGACAGTAGCATTTTCTTTTCCTCTGCCCCCAGTTCCGGGGTGAATGACAGCAACATCTTCTTTTCTTTCTTCTCATCTCCTGCTCCCAGTCCGGGGGCGGATAACAACGGCATATTCTTCTTTCTTCTGACATCTTCTGCCCCCAGCTCTGGGGCGGATGGCAGTGGTATTTTCTTCTTTTCTTTCCCATCTTCTGCCCCCTGCTCTGGGGCGGATGGCAATAGTCTCTTCTTTTCTTTTCTCATCTCTTCTGACTCTGGCTTCAGGGTGGATAGCAGTGGCACCTTGCTCTTGAGCCGGAATCCGGCTCTATATCTTCTTCGGCCTCCATATCTGTTTATATCTTGCTGGCTTGGGCGCCAGCGGCTTCCTCTCATCAGTTTCCCAGTTGGCCCTCCTAGTGGCCAGAATTTAGAACTTGTTGTTGGTCTGGACGGTCGGGACAACCCTGTCCGGCCGGATGTCTTTGGGGCGATCGTTGAGGTTCACCCTAACATCTCCCATCATCATTGTCTTTCCAGGATTTGAAAGACGACGGCTGGTAGCAGCATACTGGCTCCTCCGGTTGCCTCTTCTCCCTTTTTGGGCAGCAGCGGGGACCGCGTCCCTCCTTTCCACATGGTGGACAAAGCAGGCGATGACTATCGGGGCCGTCCTTTCTGGTAAGCTTTCCTTCTCATCAACAGTCTTCATCGGGGCACCTGCAGTAGTGCCTTGCTTTTTGTTGTCGACCTCCAGTAGGTCGATGAAGATGAGGCCCAGACAATTGGGCAGTCCGACATCAGGGGGCATGGACCCGAACATCGTGGGCAACGCCAGGTAGCCCTCACGCACGTGAGCATCGACGACCTGTTGGCCGAAATGGAGGGAGGCGATATTTCTGTCATTCCCGTTGGCTTTTATAGCCCGCTTCCCCAATGTTCTTCTGGCCCTTACGGTCTCCTTCCTCAGCACCCTGGCTGTTGCATTGACTCTGTATGCACATACAAGATACATATACGTAACGATAGTATGTTCTTACGCAAAAAGAATGCTTGATTACCCTGCTTGCATGCTTGCTTATAATATAGAATAACATACCTCCTTGGAATTTTCTAGGACTTTACTTCCTTGCTAAATAATGTTGCCCCGATTCCGAATGCATGTGCGTCACGGCATACGTTTGAAGGGAACCCAATTATGACGGATGCACACGTAAAGGGGGAAAGTCATGGTTAAATTGCTAAACCCAACTCACAAAATAAACATGAAGCAACACTCCCCACTTCGCACTTAATGTGTTCAATGGTCTTCAACCATAGGGATTGCCCGAATTTCTTCTTAGCACTCTACGGAGACTTAAATTCCTACACTCGCGTGAAAGGTAATCGTGAGGAAAAAGCTGCCTACCCCCACTGTAAAAAAAAGAGAGAGAGAGAAAAAAATGATGCAAAAGAGAGAGAGAGAGAGAAACGTGAATCTGAGTAGTCGGGAATCCCCGCTAAAATAAATGAGGAGACTCGCGCGAAATGGTGAAGCGAATTATGATAAAGATGAAGCCTAGTTAGTAGCCGGGAATCTCCATTGAGACACATGAGGAGACTCGCGCCGAATGGTCGAATCCGCAATAGAATTATAATAAGGACGAAGCCAAGTAGCTGGGAATCCCCATTGAGACACATGAGGAGACTCGCGCCGAACGGTGAAATCTGCTACTTAAATACATATGTGAGGGATGTGCTAAGCTACCGAAAATCGAAAACCTGAAACCCATGCGTAGGCGCTAGAGTAATCCTCGAGTGTTACTTGAAAAACCTGCATATCCCTATGTTTAGGGCTCTTTGTTTACATGGTTGTACTTTCACGCCACAGAGAATTGTCTTGGGTAAAGATTGTAAATTTGAGCTACGCATGCGAACCATGCGATATCCTCTTGACGGGTGCACCACCCCTTAGTTGTGCCCCCTGGCCCGTACCGTGTTTACGAATTATGGGCGATGTCCTTATCTCATCCCCTATAGAGGGAGCTACCATATGTATATTTGTGTTATGACTGCTGACGCCTGCTTGCATGCTTGGATAAAAGAAATAAATAAAAAAAATCAGTTTTGGCTATCGCAGCCTGCTTTCTCAGTTTTTGGCTCGTAGAGCCTAATCTTAGCCCTCACGGCCTACTTCCCGCCCTCACGGCTTGCTAATCTTTTAACTTCGGCTTCTATAGTCTGCTCCTCAATTTCGGCTTTTACAGCCCACTTCCCAACATCCCTTCAGCCCTCGCGGCCCCAATTGTGGCCTTCGTGGCGTGCACTCCTAACTTCGGCTCGACAGTCGTCGTTTAAAAATGCCGTGCCACACAAATTTCAAAATTTATAACCGCACTCACTCACTCGAATGATTTTGCAAATACGAGTACAGTGGTGAATACGGGTCGATCCCACGGGGAGAGAATATTTGATTTTAGCTCCTGTTGGAAATACCCTTATGTTTGGAAAAGTAAATTTTGTATTTTGGAGTGCGATTATCACTAAAGGAAATGAAATTACAACTTTAAATAACAAGAGATAAGTGAAAGAATAATTAGCCAATTGATTGAAGAATGGCGTCGTTTCCTCGCTGAGCCTTTGATGAAGATCGCTCCGCCTTGGAAGTCGACGCCATGAGATGATTTGAAGAAGACTTATCGCTTTGGGTATGTGTGATGAAACCGTGAAGAAAAGGTTTGGATTGAAATTGAAACAAAACACAAGTGGAAACACAAGTGACAATTACAACAGAAATCTATTGAAATAGCGGTTTGGAATGCAAAGAAGAATTTGAAATCTAGATGGAATTAGATAAAGTGAACTAAATGAAAGTTGTAGATAATAAAAAGATGAAGAACTGTTATGAAGAACACAGAAACAGAAAATGAAAGGAAGACAATGAAAAACTTGAAAAACTATGACCCATTGGTTCGGATGAACAGTAACAGAGTAAAAATCAGAACGTTGAAAAATTAATTCTAACACACAAAATAAGCAGAATTTGGAGAAGTGATAGAAGAACAAAACTTAGCTCTACAAGTAAGGAACAACTTTGCTGAAGAACTCAGATTGAAAAGAGGTCTCAAAAGGCTTCAAAATATAAGAATACTAGAAGGTCTCACCACGGATGAACAGTAAACATACAAAATAGCACTTAAGAAAATGGACAAGAACTCTATGAATTATGAAGAATTTGAAGAAATGATAAACAGAGAAGTTGAAGAAAACTTATAAAGGAACAACTTTTATGAAGAACTCAACTTTAAATGAAGATCATAACAATGAGAAATAAGGCTAAGAAAAGACTGAATTTCAAAATGAAACTTGTATTGAAATAACTTCAACTTACAACTTTGACTTCAAAAGCTTATAAAACACAATTCCAACAATTAACAACTTCAGAAATACAAAGAACAAACTTACATTACAAATGACCCATAGCTAGCTCTATCTCTAACTCAACCTTCCTTCACAACTAACTCTTCCTTAACAACTTACAATGGCCAATAGACCCCCTTTTATAGGGATCACAACACTCCCTTTCTCTTCATATAAACATAATTGATGCTCTATTGGAGCCAAAAACTTAGGCTGGATGTGCTGCACACTCTTCTATTTTTTTCGGATTTTTCCAATATTTTCTGGCATTTTTTTTTGCCTTCTTTTCCTTCTCTTTCTCTCTTTTTCTCTTTTTCTCTCTCAGCGGGCGCGTTGCGCCGACCAGGTTAGGCCACCTGCCTGTGGGCCCGCCGTGCGCCGAACCCCGCCGCCGTCGTCGCGTGTCGCACGCGGGCGCGTGCGCCCGCGTGTCGCACGCCATCGCCGCGTATCCGCCGGTTCCGCCAAGTGCCCCCGCTCCGCGCCGGCCACAACCCCCCCCCCCCGCTCCCCCATTCGCCCTTCTCGCCTCGTCGCCCGTGCGCTTCGCGCGGGCGGCGAAGGCGGGAAAGGGGGGGCGGTTTGAAACTTTTTTCTTTCTTTTTTTAATATATATATATATATTATATCTATATATATATATATATATATCTAGTATATATTTGTATAAAATACTAAAAAATAGCGAATAAATTTATTTTTTTTCTAATTTTTTTTCTTTTCTTTTGAACAACTTCCTGGGCTTTTGGCCCATTTCAATATATATATTTTTATTCTTTTTTTCTTTTTCTTGGAGTTTTTCTCGTATTGCGTGCCTACATAAATAAGTAAAAATTATGATTAAAATTTATTTAATTTTATAAAATTAAACATTTGAGTCTAAATTAAAAATAAATATGAGAAGTGTATATTTATCATAATTTAAGCTCATAAAAATGTGAATAATTATGAATTAAGAAGGAAAAATACACACTTATCACACCCCCCAACTTACTCATTGCTAGTCCCTTAGCAATGCACATAATGAAAATTTGAGGACTAACAAGAGTTTAAAGATATTCATGCTTCATTTCCAGATCATCTTTCATAGAGTTAACTAAAGTTCAGGAATCTGGAGTAATTACCACAGACTAGCCTTATGTCGGAAATTCAGGTACATGATCAAGAATTCTAATCAAAATTCAGTAGCACTTGTGCATGTGTAATGCTAAGTCCACAGTGAAGATAATTGCATCCCCCATTTGCTATTCCGAACAAATGTCTTTCGATTCTGCACTTCTTAATCAGAGCTTTAAGCATAATAGCTTTTTATCTGCCTTATTTCATTTGTCCCTTTTGGGATCTCTTTTCCTCTTGTTTTTTTTTCTTTTTCTTTGTCTGCTTTTTTTTTTCTCTACACACATGATGCTGCACTACTCGTCACTATTTTACACGAACCTCAACACGTCTTAGGTGAAGTAGGCCCGGTTACGCAGATCAGAGTTCCCTTTTCCTTTTGACGCGAACCTCAACACGTCTTAGGTGAAGTAGGCCCGGTTACTCAGAATCAGAGCATTTTTCATGGTGTTTTTTTTTCTCATAATTTTATATGGCAGAAAGCTTATAACGAATCTCTTTTTCAAGAAATGCAGAATATCCGACACATATCCAAAATAGCAGAAGGCTTGTCCTACTTGTTTCATTGGCGTGCAACGTGATTTTCATTTTTTAAAGTGCATCTGAACTTTAAAGAGATTCTTAAATCAGTTTTCCAGTGCTAGCTTAAAGAAATTATCCATCATCCTTTTCCTAGTCGTTGCTATTCCAGAATTACTTTTCATGAGACATGAATCCAGAAACATCAACTCAGGGAAAACTGTTGTTTAGCGTGACAATACAAAAGTACAAAATAGCAAGAAAAAAAAAATTTTGTATTTGATCTCCCCCCCCCCCAACTTAAATGACATTGTCCTCAATGGCATAAGCATGAGAAAGATCAGAGAGCAATTAAATAGGTAATAAGGGTGGGATGGAAGGATACAACCTGATGGTCGGGGTGAAAGTGACGAGGGCGTCGGTGCAGTTTGGCCTGATACTGAAAAACAGACACACTAAAATAAGAAATCAAATATCAAAATCTGGGGTTGCTTCCCAAAAACCATTTATTAGCACACCAAACTAGGAAAACGTTGGGCTGCCTCCCAAAAAGCGCTAAGTTTATCGTCTTCAGCCAGACACAAGGTAGAGCATTTAACCAACGTGTGGCATTCAGAATGAGCCACCATGTGATCTTGTCTTCCTTCAAATTCCAGCCCTTATTCCATTGGAAGACAAGAGTAGACATGTACGGACTAGGGCTAGAAAGAGGCAAGACTCGCACATTATGGATTTTAGCGTTAACCCTGTATGTGAGCCAATTTTCAGCTGTAGGGATCCAGAAATGATTAATGTCTAATTTGTCAAGATCGAGGTGGAACCCTTGCACCATATCAATCCCTTGATCCCCTTCACCTATATCGTCCCTCCTGACGAGCCCTTTAGGAATGACTTCCTCCATGGAAACTTGTTCAAGCCCTGGTATCTTAGGAATAGTATTGTCATCCTTAGCCACTTTCTTCTTAGTAATAGCCTCATGAGCTTTAAGAGCATTGATCAATTTGTCTTCCTGAGAGGAAGTCAAATCAAAGGTGAATGTGGTTGGCACATCCCCCTCAGGTCCTAGAATCTCAAATTGGAGAGGCTTGACTGACAGGGGAATCAAAGTAGAAGGAAGCACTAACTCATCCACAGATTCAGACGTCATTGGAGAGGCTTTAGGGGTTAGATCAAATTTAAAATTTTCTAATGAAACCCCGTCATCATACCCCTCACTCATCTGAGGATTGTTAACCAAATTGTCCAACAATGGGATGGATGGAGGAAATGTAAATGATTCTAGCCCGGCCCTTTCATCAGAGGTCATATCAAATGTGAAGTTCTCTAAGACGGGCCACTCATCACACTCCGTACTCAACTGAGAATTATCACTCAAATTTTTCAGAAATGGGGTCGGTAGATGAAACGTAAACTTTTCTAATAAGGCCCCATCATCATGTTCTTCCAGAGAAGGAGGATATTCAGAATTTGGTTCCATTAAATCAACAATTTTATTACTTACAACGTAATCCTCCTCTTGATTCATTTCCTCAATTGAGTTGTTTGGGCCATTATCCTTTACCGTAGTATTCTCAATCTCAAAACATTCAGAGAATGAGGTGATATGATCATCATTATGAGCATCATTATCCGTCAATTCACCCCCTACTTCCTTTCCTTCCTTTATCATGGTATTACGTGCACACACACCCTCACTCTCAATAGTGATATCTTGAGCCAAAATGACAGGCAGAAGACTGTCATCGTCATCATCGTTCACATATTGAGGGGGTTGGTGTAAGGTTGAAGGAGAGGGTTGATAGGTAGACTGAGAGTACAGGCTTTGAGGGTCAAAGCAGTGGCCCGGTGAATCACCCCTAGTATCCATGTTGAATCCAAAATTTGGGTGAGATGAGTTAAGCGGAGGTTGAGTACACATGGGCCGCTCGTAGGTTGCTTGGGGTGAAAATTCAGACATATGGGCTTGAAATGGTGAAGCCATCCAAGGCAAATTTGTGTGATTACTCCAGCCAAGATTGTAATCTGAATATGTAGCAGGCTTGGGTTGAGAGAATCCTAGGGCATTTTGGACCTGTGCTTGGATGACTAGAGAGAGTCGGGCTATAGTAGGGCATTCACTCACATGGTGAGTGAGACTGGCACAGAATTCACACACTTCCGTGAAAGTGTGGATTGGGTTTTCCGCCTGTTTGACATGTCCTACGAGTTGTTGATGAGATGAGATGGAGGCACGATTTATCGAATTTTCACTCACAATTTCAAACAAATCATACGCCTCATCTTCACCTTTGCTCAAGAATGCCCCTCCACAATATATGTCCACCATTTGCCTATCATAATCGGATAACCCCTCATAAAATGCAAATATAATTTGCCATTTGGGCAGCCCATGGTGTGGACATTGACTTATTAGATCCTTCAGTCTCTCCCACGATTCATGAATTTGCTCTCCCGGACGTTGAGTAAATCCTGTAATCGCCCTTCTCATCATGTTGGTTTGGCCTATGGGGTAAATTTTTTTCAAAAATTCTAACTGCATAGCATCCCAAGTCCTGATAGTTTTTCCAAAACTCCTTAACCAACATTTTGCTTTATCTTTCAATGAGAATGGAAATAAGATCAACTTAAGGGCATCATCATTAAAATTCTGAATTTTTATCAGGGAGCAAACTTCTAGAAAATCATTTAGATGCTTATAAGGATTTTCATTAAGATTCCCATAAAAAGATGGGAGCATTTGGATGAGACTAGGGCGAATCTCATATTGATCAACAAGAATGTCAGGGAGTTGAATACATGTAGAGGGCTTGTAAGTAGAAGGATAAAAGTGCTCCTGCATAGGCGTGGATTTGTGATTTTATTTTTTTAATTTTTTTATGCAACCATAAACAAGTTAACACAAATTATCTAATGATCTAGATGCGACTTAGACCTACTAATAGGGTTTCACAAAGTGATTAAAGTGAAACGTAAGTTTACCCTCAATATGACCACCAGCCAGGTACGGGGTGGGGAAGTGGGAGGTTCCCCCTACTTTCGTAGGGACCTTATTATGCCAAACCACTAACCCGCTTAAGGTGTTTGCCGTCCGACCGTCTTGCCTTAGGCACCGGTTTTCATATGAGAGTAAACCCAAATAACACAAGAACCACAGTGTGATCCTAGGGCCAACGTTTACTGACTTTTATTTATGACGTAGGTCATGTAAAGATGCTAGGGAAATATAGTTTGTGTGCTAAGGAAGGGTGATGAAATCCCCACCTTATGTTTATTAAAGGTAGTGCCCTTAGAATATTTTGAAATGCAATGCACACCACAATTTCAAACAAAGGGTTCTTTATGCAAAATGAATGCCAGAATATGGTGAGTAGAACGTACCTTGCCCCTCGCAATCTTCAATATGCAATTGACAGGAATTTAAACAAAGAAAAATTCTATGCTAAATGATGCATGCCCTAAAACATGATGTGTGGTTTCTAATCTTGAAATGAATTTTTTTTTAGATTTTGGTGCAAGTATTTTTTTTCGTTTTTAATTAATGAACCTATCTAACCAGCATAAAAATTTCTTTTGTTTTGATGTTTTATGATTTTTATAGAGTTTTGAAGAATTTTTTAAATTTTTCTAGATTTTTTAGAAATTGGAAAAATAGAACCTGTTCCGACGTTTCTGCCCTTTAGCGATGCTTCCGAGCTTTTAATGACGCTACATTTTCTGAGGATTTCAGGTCCGATCTTCCTCTTTCTTTGCTTTTCAAATTTTTTTCTTTTTCCTGCACAAGTAAAAAGAGCAAAATTAATATTCACATATATATACCAAACACAAGAATATCCAACTATTAACATAATTCACTCCCCGACAACGGCGCCAAAAATTTGATGCGCTCGACAGTCGTCGTTTAAAAATGCCGTGCCACACAAATTTCAAAATTTATAACCGCACTCACTCACTCGAATGATTTTGTAAATACGAGTACAGTGGTGAATACGGGTCGATCCCACGGGGAGAGAATATTTGATTTTAGCTCCTGTTGGAAATACCCTTATGTTTGGAAAAGTAAATTTTGTATTTTGGAGTGCGATTATCACTAAAGGAAATGAAATTAAAACTTTAAATAACAAGAGATAAGTGAAAGAATAATTAGCCAATTGATTGAAGAATGGCGTCGTTTCCTCGCCGAGCCTTTGATGAAGATCGCTCCGCCTTGGAAGTCGACGCCATGAGATGATTTGAAGAAGACTTACCGCTTTGGGTATGTGTGATGAAACCGTGAAGAAAAGGTTTGGATTGAAATTGAAACAAAACACAAGTGGAAACACAAGTGACAATTACAACAGAAATCTATTGAAATAGCGGTTTAGAATGCAAAGAAGAATTTGAAATCTAGATGGAATTAGATAAAGTGAACTAAATGAAAGTTGTAGAGAATAAAAAGATGAAGAACTGTTATGAAGAACACAGAAACAGAAAATGAAAGGAAGACAATGAAAAACTTGAAAAACTATGACCCATTGGTTCGGATGAACAGTAACAGAGTAAAAATCAGAACGTTGAAAAATTAATTCTAACACACAAAATAAGCAGAATTTGGAGAAGTGATAGAAGAACAAAACTTAGCTCTACAAGTAAGGAACAACTTTGCTGAAGAACTCAGATTGAAAAGAGGTCTCAAAAGGCTTCAAAATATAAGAATACTAGAAGGTCTCACCACGGATAAACAGTAAACATACAAAACAGCACTTAAGAAAATGGACAAGAACTATATGAATTAGGAAGAATTTGAAGAAATGCTAAACAGAGAAGTTGAAGAAAACTTAAAAAGGAACAACTTTTATGAAGAACTCAACTTTAAATGAAGATCATAACAATGAGAAATAAGGCTAAGAAAAGACTGAATTTCAAAATGAAACTTGTATTGAATAACTTCAACTTACAACTTTGACTTCAAAAGCTTGTAAAACACAACTCCAACAATCAACAACTTCAGAAATACAAAGAACAAACTTACATTACAAATAACCCATAGCTAGCTCTATCTCTAACTCAACCTTCCTTCACAACTAACTCTTCCTTAACAACTTACAATGGCCAATAGACCCCCTTTTATAGGGATCACAACACTCCCTTTCTCTTCATATAAACATAATTGATGCTCTATTGGAGCCAAAAGCTTAGGATGGATGTGCTGCACACTCTTCTATTTTTTTCGGATTTTTTCAAATTTTTCTCGCATTTTTTTTGCCTTCTTTTCCTTCTCTTTCTCTCTTTTTCTCTTTTTCTCTCTCTGCGGGCGCGTTGCGCCGACCGGCCGACCGGGTTAGGCCACCTGCCGGTGGGCCCGCTGTGCGCCGAACCCCGCCGCCGTCGCCGCGTGTCGCACGCGGGCGCGTGCGCCCGCGTGTCGCACGCCTTCGCCGCGTGTCCGCCGGTTCCGCCACGTGCCCCCGCTCCGCGCCGCTCCGCGCCGCTCCGCGCCGGCCACGACCCCCCCCGCTCCCCCATTCGCCCTTCTCGCCTCGTCGCCCGTGCGCTTCGCGCGGGCGGCGAAGGCGGGAAAGGGGGGCGGTTTGAAACTTTTTTCTTTCTTTTTTTAATATATATATATATATTATATCTATATATATATATATATATTTATCTAGTATATATTTGTATAAAATACTAAAAAATAGCGAATAAATTTATTTATTTTTTCAAATTTTTTCTCTTTTCTTTTGAACAACTTCCTGGGCTTTTGGCCCATTTCAATATATATATTTTTATTCTTTTTTTTCTTTTTCTTGGAGTTTTTCTCGTATTACGTGCCTACATAAATAAGTAAAAATTATGATTAAAATTTATTTAATTTTATAAAATTAAACATTTGAGTCTAAATCAACAATAAGTATGAGAAGTGTATATTTATCATAATTTAAGCTCATAAAAATATGAATAATTATGAATTAAGAAGGAAAAATACACACTTATCAGTGCACCACCCCTTAGTTGTGCCCCCTGGCCCGTACCGTGTTTACGAATTATGGGCGATGTCCTTATCCCATCCCCTATAGAGGGAGCTACCTTATGTATATTTGTGTTATGACTGCTGACGCCTGCTTGCATGCTTGGATAAAAGAAATAAATAAATAAAATCAGTTTTGGCTATCGCAGCCTGCTTTCTCAGTTTTTGGCTCGTAGAGCTTAATCTTAGCCCTCACGGCCTACTTCCCGCCCTCATGGCTTGCTAATCTTTTAACTTCGGCTTCTATAGTCTGCTCCTCAATTTCAGCTTTTACAGCCCACTTCCCAACATCCCTTCAGCCCTCGCGACCCCAATTGTGGCCTTCGTGGCCTGCTCTCCTAACTTCGGCTCCCGTAGCCCGCTGCCCCAATTTCGGCCCTTGCGGCCCACTTTCCTAGTTCAGGTTTCATGGCCAATACCCCCGGCGCATTAAAGAACGAAATACCCTATCACCCTTGCCTGAGCCTGCCTTTCGGGTGAGGAATTAACCCTCTTTCCTTGTGTCGACACTAGCCTATGTCAACGACTCGACCACCTCTACGTCCCCTCGGCGTCATGAATAATCCTTTTTGATTCGGACCTTTCATCCAGGTCATTTAAGGAACAAACTCTTCTCTCCGTCCCTTCGGGCGACGAACACTTCTTTTAAATTAACAAACTCTCTCCGTCCCCTCCGGCGACGAACATTTCTTCCGAATCAACGAACTCTTCTCTCTGTCCCCTCCGGCGATGAACATTTCGTCCAAATCAACGAACTCTTCTCTCCATCCCCTCGGGTGATAAACATTTCTTCCAAATTAACAAACTCTTCTTTCCGTCCCTTCAGGCGACAAGTACCTCTTTTGAATGAACAAATTCTTCTCCGCCCCTTCGGGTGATGAATAGCCCATTTGATTTGGACCTCCTGTTTAGATCGTTGAACCAACAAATCCTTCCCTCCATCCCTCCGGGCGACGAATAACATGTTTGATCCAGACCTCCTGTCCAGATCATTGAATGAATGAGCTCTTCTCCCAGTCCTATCGCGCTTCAAATACCTCCCGGCTCTAGTAGCCTGCTTCTCAACTTCGGTTCTCATAGCCTGCTGCCAGATTCTAGCCCACGTGGTCTGGTTTCTCAACCTCAACCTCGGTCTGCGGACCCACTCCTCCCGCTCCTTTTATAAAGGCCTCTGACCCGTTGAACAAAAGAAGGCAAAAAGAGAGAGAGAGAGAAAAAGTTAAAAAAAAAGATGTAGAAGAAAAGAAAGGAGAGGAGAGGGGGAACCCCCTATGAGGGCAAGTGCACCTACATGCACCGCTTGTCTCACCCTTCGCCCGCGCTACCCGTGGGTGAGGGGCATTTATGGACGCGTAAAATTTCACAATCATATTTTCCGGGGTTCCGAGTCAGAAATGGAACTGAAGAAAGAAGGCCTGGAGAAATCGGCACGCCCAAAGGCCATTCTAGCGGCACACTACCTAGTGCCCTTACACGGCATGCCCAAATGCCCCCTCCAGTGGCACGCCCAAAGGCCCTTCTAGCGGCACACTGCCTAGTACCCTTACACGGCATGCACAAATGCCCCTTCAGCGGCACACTGCCTAGTGCCCTTACACGGCACGCCCAAATGCCCCTCCAGCGGCACACTCCTTGTGCCCCATTCACGGCACACTACTCCCTGTGCTCTTACCCAGTTCACCCCTCTGGTGCCTCCACCAATACACCCTCAGGGTGCTCTGTCCGGCACGCTACCCCGTCGCCTCCACCGGCACACCACTTCTGCCGTTCAGGCGGTGCACCGTCCACCCGGTGCAGTCCAGGCATCCCACGCCCAGCACACACACCAGAAACTTCAATGGTACACCCTGCTGGCCACCCGGTGCAACGTTCCACCCTTTGAACCGGTGCAACCAGCGGTAAACACACTGGTCACTGCGTGGGGCCCTTGGCGCGCAGCACAGTCATCTTGAGCCAACTGGGATCTTGCTCAGCTGTCAACGCTGAGTTTAGGCACGCAAGCATCTATGGACGCGCTTTTCGTTTACATTCTTATTCTTTTATTTCTATTGTCTTATTTATTGGCGTGCCAATCACATATGTGACAATTTCATTGTGCGCTCGATCTGACTTGGTCAGTCGATTGTGAAGTCCGAGTCGGGACCAGAAGTCCGTCATACCATAAAGACTATGATGTTAATTACGCCCTTCCTAGGAAGGACAACCCTTGATTAAACGCCAAAATAGGAGGCCGCTAGGGGCGGCTGAAAAAGATAGTGCGTGATATTGAAATTCTTGTTATTCTAAGAATGTAATTGAATAGATGACATGTTATTAAATCAACATGACCTCCTTTTATGTGGGTCGTGCTGGGTAGAGATAGGACACCGTCCACGCAGTGGCGGGATGGGGTCTGGACAATCATCGGGGACATATCCCCCTTTCAGGTTTATCATCCGCCCAGGGGCCTCGAAGTATTTATCTTCCCCGAAGGATCAAGCCGGACGGCAGGTGCATGACATACGCTTCCCGGAGCTTATCGGGGTTAAAGCGTCAATCGACCTTTTGGCAGCATTTCCCCTTTATCTGGATTATGCCCAGGGGCAAATAGGCTATCATCCACGGAGTGCTGGGATGAAAGCCAAAAGTAGAGAGAGAGAGGCCAAACCTCCCGAATTATGTATGTCTGCCACGGGGCAATATTCGATTTTTCCTTAGGGAAGCCGGTGGAACTCATGCAGGGGCAGAGCCCTCCCGAGCTAAAGGGGTTATTTCATGAATTCGATACGGGACATCGGAATGCAAGGGAGTCTGACTCCCTTTAAATATATCCCCGGGACAGGTCTGGTGACTCATAGGTATCCCTGGATGGGTCTGATCAAGGTATCGGAGGTTCAATTGGATGGCAGGGCAGCTTCTCGGCGCAGCTTAAGTGTGGACATAGGTTCCCGACGCGAAACAAAGTGACAAGGGGGGTTCACGGCGCGAAAACCACCGCGCCGGGAAGGGTTCTTCATAAGGCACTATTCTAGGCGCCGGGAAGCTGGCATCAGGGAAGTTCTCGGCGCGCCAGGGGTGGATGGGTTCTCGGCGCTAGAAGGCTTGCACCGAGAGCATTTTACCTATTCTACTGTGCGTGGTGCCGAGAGATATGATGGCGCCGAGATGGTTTCTGAGTGTTTACGGCACTCTGTTTCTTGGGTTTCTTGGCGATTCAGGGGTTTCTTGATGATTCAGGCCAAGGTAAAGGGGTCAGGTGAGGTCAAAGTGAATCAACTCATCAAATTTGAACTGGATTGGGTTTAGGTTCCAAAGGAAGGCCAAGATCGAAGAGGAATTTGGGGAAGATCAGGGTCTAGAGAACCCCTGTCACCAGTGTCGTGCAAAGTCCCGGGGACAGCTTAATGTCGACTTTCGTCATCCTGGGAGAATTTTGGCAGCACCTCCCCTGGACTTAGCATTTGCCAGAGAATGATAGACAATCACCCACGGAGTGCCGGGGTGAAAGCCGAAAGCAGAGGGTATTGGACCCCTGACCCATGTACGTGCTTGCAGCACTATCTTAATATCCCTTTTGAGACCATTGAAGCTTATGCAGTGGCAGAGCTTCCTTGGTTCATAAGGTTATAAAAATAGATCGAGCTCGGGGAACAATGTAGGGGGCTTATCCCCATTAATGTTCATCCCTGAGGTGCATGTGATGACCCTTAGTGTCCCTCGACAGGACACGGGATTACATTGGGGAACAGCAGGGGTTTCAGTACAGCATCTGACTGGGTTCCAGCACTTGGGGGTTTTATTAGTGGCTGGAGGTTTATGGCACAAGAAGAGGCTTGGGGGGGGGGGGCAGTTCCCAGCGCGCAAAGAGCCGCGCCGAGAAGGGTGCTTTGGTGGCCACCATGTGTGACGCCGGGAAGGGGGGCTTCAAATGTTTGTGGCGCCGGAAAGGGGTCTTTGGTGGCCACCATGTGTGGCGCCGGAAAGGGGGCTTCAAATGTTTTTGACGCCGGGAAGGGAGAAAGGAAGGTTCCCGGTGCGCCAACCATTGCGCCAGGAAGGGGTCCTCGTAGGGTACTGCTAGTGGCGCCGAGAGGCTGGACTAGGGGGTTCCCGGCGCGCAAAGGGCCGCGCCGGGAAGGTTTCTTCAATTTTCTTCAATAGCTACTGCTCTTGGCGCCGAGAAGGGTTTTCTTGCTCCAGAGGCTCTGTTCTTGATCTCTATGGCTTCAGACATGGATTCAAGTGGTTTTTGGCACAAATGGGGGGTAGGCTCGGAAGGTTTATCCGTATAGAGGCTGGATATTGAAGGGAGGGATAACATCCGTCGAGAGACGGGATCATCAATCACTAGAGGTCCTTATGAAGTATACGTTTATGTCTGCCGGCAGCCAAGGGAATCAAGAGATGTCTGTCTCTGATTCCTAGGAAGACTTTAATGGCATCTGTATCAATGAGGGCAGAGGGAGAGCAGAGCCGAGTAATCCATAGGTAGTGGATTGGGGCCCTGTTCTAGTCTTTCCCCAAGGAGTAGACTCTGAAACACGGAGAGCTGGTTGAGAACCCGGAGCATCAAAACCAACGAACCGTTGAAAGGTAGACGACTAATAGCCAACAGATGTTGGAAGCCCCAAGCGTATGGCCTGGGCAGTTGGGACGGAACATTTCATGAATGTATATATGTGCATCATCTGACCCCTTGCACAGATTGCAAAAGGGGAGCAGACCATAGAAAGAGGAGAAACACAAACATTGCTATTCGAATCGATCGGATTGCATAAGAGAAAGAACAGCCAGATGAGAGGGGGGAGACGCCCAAACGGGCCATCAGAGCATTTCATTCCATTGCATCATCCCAAACATACACCAATCACTAGGGGGAAACAAGGGAAAGGAAGATAAACAAGGGGTCGGGATTTCCCGGCTACATTCGATGAATCGAGAGCAAACTCATAAGATTACATGAAGAGCAAAAGAAAACATGGGGGAGGGCGGAGCATTGACTCCTCTCCCTCCCCAGCTGCCCACCTGGAGCTTCTTCTCCTTCTCTTTCTCTTGGGATTGGTCTCTTCTCTCTTTTTTTCGGCGGAGGAGGCTCTCTTTTTTTGTTCTTCTGGCCCCTTTCGAATGAGGGGATTTTTATATCCTGGTGTCCTCTCTGGTTGCTCATGGGCGAAGTGATGGGTTTTATAGAACCCTGTTCACAGCAAATGGCACTCGGCGCGCTTGCAACGCTAGTTCCCGGCGCGCCCATTCGAGGGGTTTCCTGGCGTGCTACTCTCTCCAATGCTCTCGGCGCAAAGGGTCTCATTGAAGCCCACTCAATAGGCCCATTTAAGGCTTTTTCCCTTTTAGAACTCCTATTGTCCTTAGCTTTGTCGGATTCCTTTGATCATATTGGAACTAACGAAGGCCCCTTGTGTGCATCACCATCTGAATAATCCGGAGGTTTCTCATCAGTCAACAGACCGGAGTTTCATCAGTACTGCCGTTTGGACGATGACAACACCGGACATCAGCCAGGCTTGACAAGGTCCTGGCCGGGTAAGTAGTTGGTGGTGAGGGCTCTCCTTCAATCCTGACTTTGCAGAAATCTTCCAGTCTTCATTGCTGGTCTGGTCTCATCTTTATATTTGTTCATATTTTATCTGTCAACAGCATCCCCATGCCGGGAGACAAGACTGGGGTCAATCCCATTGACTCCCACCATGGTCAGCGGCTCTATAAAAGCCATTCACGATGAAGAAAGAGGAGACAGAGAGGACTTCTCCGGCTTTCAGCAGAGGCTAGCTCGCTGGCTCTCAAGCTCTCGGGGCGACAGAAGAGAAGAAGAAGACCAGAAGAGAAGAAGAGAGAAGGAGCTGGCTGCTTCAACCACCGTAGTCTGTGTGAAGAGAGAGGAAGAGAAAAGAGGAGAGCTGGTGAGAAGAGAAGAAGAAAAAAAGGGGGAGGATCTGGTGCTTCATCACTCCCCTCCCCACACTATATTTTCATTTTCTCCTTTTTTCCTTTCTTTCCTTTTGCGATGTATTGGCCACAGTTCCCTGTGAATGAAATGCAACCTTTGTTTTGTTATGCCCAGCCTCCACCACACGATGCCCAGTGTGGTTTGCTTTATGCTTCCCGTTGGTCTTCTCATTCTTTTCTTTTTCCTTTCTTTGGGGTTTTCTCTCTTTCTAGTGGCTTGCCCTCTGAACTATCGCTGAGTCTATCCAACTTGATGGGTAGTGTCTCCGACGTGATGGCATTGAGCCAGCCTCCTTCCAGTCGCCGTTGCAACAAAGTCACCTCTCCGTTCCTTCGGAGGCTTTATTTTCGGAATGCCCCTCCTGTGCCTTGCCCGGCACACTCCTCTCGTACTTGCCCAGGCACACCCTCTAGCCCTTTGACCTGGCGCACCAGTGGCTCCGCTCAGCTCGGCATGCCCTTTGGCCTATCCCTGCCGGCACACCCTCCAGCCTCCCTTGCCCGATAGACTCTGGCCTATGACCCGCTTGCCCACTCTTTCGTTTACCCGGTGGTCATTTCTCCCCAAGTCGGTGAGGGTTTAGCCCGGTGTTCCAGCCGTCGGGTCTACGGCCTGCCCAGTGTTTTCCCGCTCGCTGATTTCTGAGTTTTCTTGAGGGTGTTGTTACATGTGCGCACACCTTGACTTGTTGGGTCACATCACTCCATGTGTGCGTGCACCCCTTACCCCCCCCCCCCCCAGCTCTTGGATTATGGGGAGATGCTGCTGAATTTTTGCCAGAATAATACACATGTTAAAAGACAAAAGGAAGCAACAAACAAATGAAGGAAACAACAATAAGACGCTCCCGTGAGTCGAAAGAACTGTGGAAGATGCGAAGAGAACTGAGCCGGGTATTAACCACACGAACTTGAACATTAGTCGCACAAATAAAAAAGAAAAGATTAACAAAAAGGATGAAAACTTACATGCATTACATAAATAAAAGAGGAAAGAGAAGAGAAAGATAAGGGAAGCTCCTCACATGCATCTCACGAAGAAAGAGGGAGAGAGAGAGAGAGAAACTTCCTCTGAACAAGCCTTGGTCCGGCACACCCCTAACCCACTTGGTCCGGCACACCCCTAGCCCACTTGGTCTGGCACACCCCTAGCCCACCTGGCCCGGCACACACCTGGCCCACCTGGTACGGCACACCCCTCGTCCGTCTGCTCCCGGCACACTTCAGCCTCCCTCTGCCCGGTACATGTTCCAACCCCTTTACACGGCACGCCCGTGGCTCGTCCCTGCCGACAAACCTTATTAGTTCACGTGCTCTGACCTTAGCTGGCCATACGCTCTGACCTTAGTCTTAATATGCACCGACCTGAATTCACGCCATGTGTCCATATGCATCGACCCTACTGAGCCCTTGTTCCTCATGTACCCCATGTGCACAGATCTCAAACCCACATGCATAAGCCTTAAACCCAAAACTTGTGCAGACCCTATCTGCATGTGCATAGACCTTTGTGGACACCGAAAATTGCACGCCCTGATGTCCCACTCGGCCCAGTATCAACAGCGGCTCGAGTGAAAAGACCCCGCGAGAGACTGTCGCGAAGCCGCCTCCAGGAGTCACGACAGTAAAGAGAAACCAAGCACAAGGGGCCCCCACAATCTGTGAGCCTCGGAGAAAGCCAAATAGGCCATGACTCATGTCTATAGCGGGCTCAAAACGGGCTCAAAAACACGCCCAATTTGGCCTTCAACGGCACGCCCTCAGAGCCTTCAGCGGCACACCCCCTGGGGGTCTCCAGTTGCACGCCCTGGAGAGCCCTCCAGCGGCACGCCCCCTCGGGGTCCCAGCGGCACACCCAGGGAGGGTGTTCAGCGGGACACCCCATGGGGGGACTTTCAACGGCACACCCAGGGAGGCTGTTCAGCGGCACACCCCCCAAGGGTTCAACGGCACACCCCATGGTGGGGCCTTCAGCGGCACACCCAGGGAGGGGGTTTCAACAGCACAGCCCTTAGGGGCTCCAGCGGCACGCCCGTCAGGATGTTCAACGGCACACCCCATGGTGGGGCCTTCAGCGGCACACCCAGGGAGGGGGTTTCAACGGCACAGCCCTCAGGGGCTCCAGCGGCACTCCCGTCAGGCCGTTCAGCGGCACGCCCCCAGCAGGCCCCAGCGGCACGCCCTTCAGGCCACTCAGCGGCACGCCCTTCAGGGGCTTCAACGGCACGCCGTTTTGGCTCCCCAGCGGAACGCCTATTCAACTCGCCAGTGGCACAGCGTCAAGCCTTTTCAACGGCTAAACGACATGCTGCCCATGCCCTACGCATCCTTGGCGTGCAGTGAGCTCTATGAGGTGTCAACCATGGATTGGGCCACGCAAGCTACCCCACTGACACCCAGGACAGGGGAGGTCAAACCCCATGATCACAAGGCCACTTCCCACCTTCGACGGCCGTGCTCGAAGGCTCCGGCAGCAGGGAGTATAAAGCCACTCCCGCTTCAACAGAGGAAGAGGAGGCACAGAGAGAGAGAAAAAAAAAGGGGCTCAGACGGCAGGAGATACAGAAGAAAAGAAGAGACAGAGGAAGAAGAGAAGAAAAAAAAGAAGAAGGGCTTCGGCGGGAGCCCCTCCGACGACCACCGGGAAAAAATCAAGAGTAAGGGAGAGGGAGAGAGCTCGATGTAATGGGGGAGAGGGTTGGGGACAGTGGCCAAGGTTTTAGGCCCCAATGCTTTCTTCCCTTTCGTATTCCATTCCTCCTCCCGTTCTTTGTCTCGGATTTCTTTTTTTCTTTGTCCATGGCCTCGTCTTGGGCGTTTCTTTGTAATATGCATATAGGGCTTTGGCCTCTGGCTTCCCATAAATGAAAATCACCCTCTTTGGGTTTCTCTCTGAGTTTTATTGGCTTGCGCTAGCTCTCACGGTCTTTTGATGGGGTTGTTCGTTTTCCCTCCGTCTCCCCAATTCTCCGGTGTTTTTGGGGTCTTCATGTCGATATGATCGCTCTCCCATGATCCTTGGCCTCATGAATCCTTCACTCCCTTCCATGGCCACTTGCTGTGCCCATGGGCTTGAAGAGAGAGGGAGATTCTTACTCACCCTTCGAATACCCAGCTACCAGTGGCCTATCTCTAGCCTTAAACTTCCCCTCTTCTTACCCTGAATGGCCTGCAAGTCTCCCAGCCCATATACTAGCCCTGTTTGAGCCTCCAGCGGTGCACATGCTTGGCCATTGGCCGACACACCCTGTCCAGCCCTCAGCGGCACACTCTTTGTGGCCCTCAGCGGCACACCTGTTTGGGCCCTCAGCGGCACACCTCCATCGACCCTCAGCGGCACACCCCCATTAGCCCTCAGCGGCACACTCACCTTGGCCCTCAGCGGCACACCCTTATGGCCCTCAACAGCACACTTCTTGGCCCTGCCCCGAGCCCTTTCCTTCACATTTTCCGAGGTTCTATAAAGGTGTTGTTGCCTCCGGGCACCCACCTCCAGTTGTCGGGTTCCGTCACTCCATGTGGGCGCGTTCCCTGTATCTCCCTTACGCCCCGGGTCAAGGGGAGATGCTGCCGAATTTTTGTGAGAAAATAGCAAAACATGAAAAGAGGCAAAGGGAAACAATAAACGAATGGAATAATCAATGAACCTTCCAACTAATCAAGCCACTGTCGGCACCATGACGAGAACCGAACTAATCGACTACCCGGTAGCCTGAATGTCCGACCCGCAGGAAAAGGCTGAACAGAACAGGGCAAGGGGAGAAGTTTATGTGAAACTACATAAGAATTAAGACAAGAAGAAAAGAAAAGCCTTAAAGCAAATAATAAAAGAGTAGCCCTTCAACGGCACACTCCTTCCAGCCTCCAACGGCACACTCCTTCCAGCCTCCAACGGCACGCTCCTTCCAGCCTTCAACGGCACACTCCCCCTGGCCCTTTCAGCGGCACACTCCCTCCCTTCGCCGGTACACCCTCAGCCACCGTCTCAACGGGATCCAATGTATAGACTTCGTGCTCCAATGTATAGACTTCGCGCCCCAGTGTATAGACTTGGGCCAGCCAACGTGTAGACTTCGTGATGGCCAGTGTATAGACTTGGGCCAGCCAACGTATAGACTTCACGTTGCAATGTATAGACTTGTCCAACGTACAGACTTTGGGCTTGGCAACGTATAGACTTCAAGCTGCAGCCAAAGGGGCAACGTACAGACTTCATGTCTTGGCCAATGTATAGACTTTGGGCCAGCCAATGTACAGACTTCATGTTACAACGTACAGACTTTGGACTTGGCCAATGTATAGACTTTGGGGCCAGCCAACGTGTAGACTTCATGATGGCCAGTGTATAGACTTGGGCCAGCCAACGTATAGACTTCATGGTGGCCAGTGTATAGACTTGGGGTTGGCCAATGTATAGACTTTGGGCTAGCCAATGTACAGACTCTATGTTACAACGTACAGACTTTGGGCTTGGCACCGCATAGACTTTGAACAGCAACGTGCAGACTTGGAGCTGGCCAACGTACAGACTTTGGGCTGGCCAATGTATGGACTTTGAGCTCCAATGTATAGACTTTGAGCTGCAATGTACGGACCTTGAATTGCCAATGTACAGACTTTGGGCCAGCCAATGTACAGACTTCATGTTACAACGTACAGACTTTGGGCCAGCCAATGTACAGACTTTATGTTACAACGTACAGACTTTGGGCCAGCCAATGTATAGACTTCATGTTACAGCGTCCAGACTTTGAGCTTGGCAACGTATAGACCCACGATGGACAATGTACAGACTTTGAGCAGCCAATGTACAGACTCCGTGCTGGTCGAATAGGCAACGTGTAGACTTGAGGCTGGGGAACGTACAGACTTATATATATATATATATATATATATATATATATCCCCCTCCTTCACCGACCCACTCTCTCCAGCCCCCAACGGTACACCCCTCCAGCCTCCAGCGGTACCCCCCCCCTAGCCTCCAACGGTACACCCTTCAAGCCTTCAGCGGTACACCCCCATTGCCTCCAGCGGTACACCCCTCCAGCCTCCAGCGGTACACCCTGTTTCCTTCGCCGGCACATTATATATATATATATATATATGGCTCGATAAGGGCATCAACACTATCAAATAAATTAACAGAAATTACGCTAATTCAAGAACTCCAAATGTGCAACATCAACAACAATAAAAGAGGTGGGAGGGGTAATGAAAAAATGATAAAATAATAATAACAATAATAATAATAATAACACTAACGAACAAAAGGAAGAGAAATCATCTGGGATAGATGCATGAAGAAGTAATAAACAGCCAAGGAAAGAACAAAACATATAACCAAGAAAATTCCAGATAAAAGACGCCGGGGCCCACTCTGCAGCCCTATTTCCCCCCCGGGACCCAGGGCAAAAGGAACAACGACGCCGCCCTTTCAGGTCAAGCTCGAGTCTTGGGAATTATCCCGATATAGCTGAGTTCTGGCCTAATCTTGGGCCGACATCTTAATCGGATCGGATTTGTTTCTCGTTCCGGACGCCCTCCGAGTCATCACTAAAATTACCGGGTGCTCGGCAGACACTTGAACGGATTTGTCTCGGCTTTTCCTGTTGCGTTTCCATCACGGACCCGTGTCCGAATATAAAAAGGTCCACGAGTGACCGACATGGCCAGTGGCTCGCATCCTAATGCATACTTTGGTGTGATTTTCTCCTGTCTCTTTCTCGCACAATTAGTACTATTTTTTTCGGCCGCGGCCCCCCCTAATTTTGGCAATTAATCAAGGGTATTCCCTCGTATGGGGGATGTAAACGACGTCGTGACCTTTATGGCGCGACGGGATTCGGTCCCGACACGAACTACATAATCGTCTGATGAAGTCAGATCGAGTGCACCATGGGCTCTTCAGAGCCCGAATAAATTGTCACTCTGGTGACTGGCACGCCCACACACCTAACAAAAGAATAAGCCAATGAGAGAATAATAACTGCCGAAAAGTGCGTCCACAACTCTGGCACGCCCGGTGGGACCGATCCACCCTTCATCTCTTTGCCGAAATTAGGGGGCCCGCGGCCCCCTTCTTGTTATACTAATTGTGCCACTTTCTTAAATGCAGAAAACAGAGAAGAGAAAACGACATCATGGAATCGACAATGGCTGTCGTCTGCAGCCCTCAAGTCGTGGAGAACCACATCCGAGGCGGCTACCTGGCGGTGCCCCTCACTTTCGGGAGTTTCCCTCCCACTGTGGGCTTCCCCAACTTCTTGGGAGTGGCCTTTGCTAAGATCCTCGACGTGGAGGCGCCCGAGGAATCGCAGATCAATGCTCCCATTCCAGGGGCCATTGAAGCTGCTGTCGGCCGAGCTGTGGCCGAAGACAACAATAGTGTCCCCACAACGACGCTCAGCTGCAACGTGCACCACGTGCACCACACTACCGGCCCATCCCACCAAGGGTCGACATCCCATCAAAGGAGGCTCCGGAGGAACAACACTGGCACCGGCTCAGGGCGCCGCGCCTCCAACTCCGGCACCGGCTCAGACCCAGCCCACTGCACCCGTCCAAGCAGGGCCCAGCACTCTCCGCCCAAGGAGGGTCCAACAAGATGACAGGGTCGAGATGATGACCCCAACTCTCCGGCCGGCGCCTGTCATTCCGGTGCCGTCCGAGAATGTCCGCCGCCGTCGCCGAGGGCGTCGGCACAATGCCACCCGCCCGGCTCTCACGGCCTACTCCCCTCCTGCCGCTGGCATCGACACGCGACCCCAGGCCGCTCTCCCTGACCAGGAGTGGGAAGGGATCGAGCAGGCCATGAGAAATTACCTTCGAGGCCCGGGTAGCACCCCCGCCGGTCGCCAGAGACTGCTGGGGGCAATGGCTTCCGCCTTCCAGGAAGAATAGGGGGGACCCGCACCTAGCTTAGAGTCGAGGACCCGCCCGGAGGAGTTAGGCCAGTCCCCTGTACGGGAGGAAGCGCCGCCCCGACGGTCGGTCTTCGACAGGCTGGTATTCCCAGGAAGATCATCCAGGAGGGCGACAAAAAGAAACAAGAGCAAGAAGTGGCAAACATTCACCTGCAACATGGCAGGAATTCACGGTCGGTATGGGGCCTTGCCCACCGATCCAGAAGAATTGGCCAGAATAGCCGTCAGGCCGGGACCCCTTACTAGAAGAGGGAGAGCGGCAGGCGGCGTGACACCCACAGGCGCCGAAGGGGGCCTACCTGAAGAGCCCCTTGCGGCCCTCACGGCCAATGTGGTCACCACCGACGACACGAGTGGCGGACCCTCGACATCATCCGAGGACGCCCCGGCCGAAGAGACAGGGGGCGTGCCCAGTCTCCCCACAGCTGACCCTACAATGCTGCTCATGATACAACGATTCCAGCAGGAAATCGAGTGACTCAAGAAGCAGCTAAGTGAGCGGAACGCACCGCCCCCGATGTCCTGGCAGACCGAGGTTATACCCGAAGTACCCAGGGACAGGGGGCAGTCTTCAGAGGCAGCTCTTCCAGCAACCGTCAACCCTCTCGGGGACGTGCCCCCACAGCAAACACATTACACAGCAGTGGCCCTGCCACAGGCTCCGCCTTCACAAGGGTCCCCTATGGCCCCCCGGGCGACCGTGGTGGCCACCCCGAGCGCGCAGCTCGCTCACTTTTACCCGAATCCGGTCGACCCGGCAACGGTTAGCCGGTTGATGCTGGAACAGATGATAGATATGAAATTGGCCGAGAGGGGCGAAGGGGATCAGACGTTGTTTGACGTCTACCGGGTACCCTACCCGGCCCACTATGCCGCAAGGAAGCTACCGGTCGGCATCACCAAGCCGTCGAAGTTCGAAAAATTCAACGGGCAAGGGTCCCCCAGGGAACACATTGCTTACTATGTGAACATCATGGGAGATCTAGCTGCTGATGAAGCCTATCTCCTGAAGTTCTTCGGCTCGACACTTACCGGACTCGCCTTCGAGTGGTACTCCAGCCTGCCGTCCGGGTCCGTTGCTGACTGGCCTGACATGCAAAAGAAGTTCAAGGAAAGATTTTATGTTGCAGAACGGGAAGTCACCGTAGCAGAGCTCTATGCTACGAGACAGAAGAACGATGAGTCGGCCCTCGACTACATCAAGAGATGGAGGAACCTCAGCATGAGGTGCAGGCGTCCCCCGCACCAGGAGGACGCGGTGCAGATCTGCAAACAAAACTTGAAGAAAGAAATCCTGGAGAGGATGATCGGCACTGAGGTCAAGACATTCGACCGCCTGAACAACGTGGTAGCAGAGATCGAGGCATTTTTGGCCCGATACTCCTCCACTCCAGCCATGTCAAGCCAGAGAGCCAGACAGGCCGAGAAGAAGCCAGCTCCCCCTGAGATGCACACATTAGACTTCTAGGCTTTTGAGAAGCAAAAAGAGAAAGCCAAGGCGGCTGCCAACCTTCCTCCGCCCAGAACTACAGAACGGCGGGAGGGCCCCTCACTAAGGGAGAAGATGAAAAACAAGCTTTATTCCTTCTCCCGAGACAAGTCCAAACTCCTGTTCGAATGGGCAACCAGCTACAGCAAAATTACACTGCCAGAGCCGAAGAGGCCCGGTGACCTGAAGAAGAAAGATGACCCGCGCTTCTGCTTATACCACCGGATGCTCGGGCATACCATTGAAGATTGCTACGTCTTCAAGGATGTTGTTGAGTCCCTAATCAGGACCGGGGAGCTGGACATGGGGGAGCATAAAGTAGACCCACCGCAGCCGCATGAGCTGCCCAGCATAACCTCCTCCGTCAACATGGTCTCACTATACCAGGAGCTACCTGAAGAGTGGGCGGAGTCCTGTGCCCGCGCCACTTATGAGACTTTCATCATGGCCCCAGCTCAAGACCAAGAAGGTTGGCAGACCGTGCCCGGAAAGAATAGAAAGACGCGTGCCCCTCGGCCTACCCCAGCAATTCACCCGAGGAAGGTGATGCCCCAGCCTGCACCGCCCCCGGCAAGCCCAGTTTGCCTTGACACAGCCCCTCGGCTAGTCATGAGACGGCTCGCCCATAATAAAAAGAGTTCCATCCCGCTGCGGATGCACAAGAAGACTAGCCCGGCGGTTGAAAGACTCCAGGCTATTATTGATGGGCTCGAAGATTATAAACAGCCTGAGATCTAGCCTGTGGAGCTGAAGGAGTATGTCCCCTGGAAGGAGTTCGAATCACTCGAGCTGGCTCCGGGAACAGAAGCTGATGTAGACAAAGAGCCTCCCCTGTGGAGTGAACCTCCTCAAGAGCAGCCATCCGCTGCAGCAGGCAAGAAGAAGAAGAAGAGAAGACCCAGGGGCAAGAAGAAGAAGGAGGTCGTCTTCGCCTGCAACACCCTCTCAGCATTGTTCGACACCGCTCTCTCGCTGGAAGAGAAAGAAGAAGAGCCACCTGTGGACGTCAAAAAATGATGATGATCATACGACATGCACGTCTCAGCACTCGAGAGCGAGTCGAAGACGGAAAGGCTGAATAAACCATGTGCCCCCTCCAAGAAGGACGAATACCTACCCGGTGCTCTGCCACCCAACAAAGAAGCCCCTCGGGTTGAAGAGCTAGCCACGGCTCCCAAGTCGGCAATGCCGAAGGTCGAATCAAACAAACTCAGGAGTCCGAACGCCTGCTCGGCATACACCGGAAATCACTCAAAGCCCTGAATCGAGACTCGGAGGCTCACAACTAAAGGAACACAGGAGGGCAAGCATCTGTCCGAATCGCCACTAAGCTGGGGGGGAGCCCTTTGACGCTTAAATCGGCGTGGCATAGCTTTAAACCGGCATGGCATAGCCTTAAACCGGAATGGCATAGCCTTAAACTGGCGCGCCCCTAAGGGGGCCTTAAACCGGCGCGCCCTTTACAAGATGCTATTCCGGCGCGCCCCATGAACTCCCTTGCTTTATGTTAAAATGGAATGCTCCTGTTGAAGGGCCACCCCTTTGAATGCACTAAACCGGCGCACCCATTTTGGAGTGCTAATACGGCGTGCTTAGTTTAAAATCAATCTATTCTCTGAAGCCTTTATCCGGCGCCGCAACCAACCAGTCCCGTCATCAATACGGTCCCCTGTTTCCTGGGAACGGCATGATGACGAACAAGCCTAAAATGGTTAAAGCTCCCACTTTGATCCGGCGGGCAACCGAGCATATGCCGTGAATGGAAGTTCTCGAGCCCCATCCCGCCAAACGCTCATTCCGTCGATCGGCCGCCCATCCTCCGGCAAATGATGATAGCAACGTGGCTCGCGGTGGATGTGCCAGCGGAGGAGGAGGCCATGCCTCTGCCCCCCTCCCGGTCACACTAGAGCCTCGGTGGAGGTAACGTCGACAGCAGCAGCAGGGCAATGTCACCAACGTCAGCAGTAGCAGTGGTGGTTGCGGGAAACAAGGAACCAACGGGAGGAAGAAGAATCCAGAGGGCATCCCTCCAAAACAGGGCCTCCGGCCCCTATAAAAGGAGCGCCCAGGCAAAGCTTAAATCGGTTGGAAGGTTGGAGGGGGAAAAACTCCTTGAAGCCCGAAGCCAGTGTTCCTGTGAGAGGGAAGTGAAGTGAGAAAAGAGAAGGAGAGAGCAGAGAGTGAGGTGAGGGAGATACAACTCTCCTCTCCCCTTTGTTTCTTTTTCTTTCCTCCGATGTATTCTTCCCTTCGGTTCTTTTCTTTAGATGCATGAAGAGCCCGTGTATTTGCACCCCCCCCCCTCGTGGTGAAATGAAAACGATCCTTCGGGAGATCCTCTTTTTCTGATATGTTGAATCTTCTTCTCCCCCTTCGGAATACGTTCAGGCTGTAGCCCCCCCTTCCTACTTGGTCTCCAGTGCTTTTTGATCTCCCTCCCCACTTGTTCCCCTTCGAGGGATCATTACCCGTGAGTCGTGAGAGCTCTTGAAGGCTAGTCCTCGAGCTTTTCCACACTCACACTTGGGTTATCGGACCGCGTGAGGTCTACATTTTGAGGTTCACCCTAGAGCAATCCACTTAGTGTTCCTCTATTTTCTCTGGCAATCGTCAGTCCGGGGGAGGTGCTGCCCAAATTTTGCCAGAGGAAGAACATGTAAGAACAGAGAATGCGTAAGAACAGACAGACAAACACACTAAACCACTGAGACAAACTAAACTTCCAAGTTCCTGCACAGCAAACTGTTCTAATAAAACACTCGAATCATCACGATAATCCACCTGAGTAAACAATTAAAACGCTTAAACCTCCTTTCCACAGACGTAATCCATCAATAAGATGAACAAACCAATCAATAAATCAACTTGCAGTTGAAGGAAAGAAGAAACAGAGCACAAACGGGTTGAAAGAAGCTATACAATGCTTAATCCGGCGCCCCCTAATCCGGCGTGGGTTAATCCGGCGCGGTACCCCCCCGCCCCGGTTTAACCCCACACTCAAAACCCATTTCATTTTCCTTGCAGCTATCCGGCGCGCCCCCTTGCATTAGCCCATTAAACCGGCGCGCTATACTGTTCATTGCCTATTCTGGCGCGTCCTTGGAACCCCTTCCTTCTTGCCATAGAACCGGCGCACCCCCCCTTAACATCTTGAACCGGCGCGCTCCCCCTTAACATCCTTAACCGGCGCGCCCCTCTTAATACACTTAAACCGACGCCCCCATCCCCTTTGCTTCCTCAATCCGGCGTGCCTGGAAGAAAGAAGGTGATCAAGAAAATAAAAGAAAACATGCAATTCATGTTAATAGAAAACATACACTTAAACCGACCCCGCGACCTGACCGCGCAGGTCGATCCGCGTGCGAGGGCGCACGTTGCCGAGTTTGGGCTTCACACTTAACAACCCGCTCCCCCGGACTATGCGTGAAGAGAAAAGCAATGATGCCCCGTGGTATCGGACGTTGACCTCGGGATCCCCGACATGGTCATGATCCGTGCACCTCTTGGGCCGATAGTTCATCAGCTTGACCCACTTCTTCCGGGATCCGATCCCGCACCCACGTGAAACGTGCCGTACCTACGGTAGATATCCGAATGTCTTTGTTGTTACCTTCGATACTTCGAATATGGACTCTCGACCGAATACTGGATTGTCTGTTAGTGACTGATATATATATATATATACCGGGATCTAATCCCGCACTTTCATTAAATTCGCCGCACTCGCAGCAAGTATTTGTATGGTTTTGAACACCGTTTTACATACCGATGCGGAGGGTTTAAATCATGTCAACCCAACTCGCATGCTTTAATGAAAAATGATCTTTAGGTCATTTGGCCCCTTTTCTTGGCGATTAATCAGAGGTCTTCCCCTCTCCGAGGGGATGTAATTAACGCCGTGGCCTTTATGGCGCGGCGGGTCTCCAGTCCCGACCCGATATCTACAATCATCTGATCAGTCAGATGGAGCGCACCCCAGGCTTCGGACCACTCCAGTCTCGAAGCCCGAACACATTGTCACCTAGGTGACTGGCACGCCCTCGCACTAGATAAACCGATAAAAAGAACACCAATATCCTGATACCTTCACACCCGAAATTTAGTGCGTTCCACAAGCTGGCACGCCCGGTGGGACAGATGATCCCGAATCGATATAACCATCGATACCACGATATTTTCGTCCAACGAAATTTAGTGCGTTCCACAAGCTGGCACGCCCGGTGGGACAGATGATCCCGAATCGATATAACCATCGATACCACGATATTTTCGTCCAACGAAATTTAGTGCGTTCCACACCACCCCATGAACCGGCAGAGGTGAATCAAGCTGAGGCGTCCACCTCCCAACATGCTACCAGGTCAGGGAGGAAGTGGGGGCGCCCTCCTCGGGACAACCTCAACATCATGCTCAGGGGAGAACAACCATACCAGATCCCCGACCCTGAGGTCCGAGGCACCGAGATCCCTCCTCCATCGGGTCTCTATCTCGGAGGGACCAGGAGCCAAGGAACCCCTTCATTCGCCGAATTCCTGTCAGCCCGAGCAGGCAAGCAGGCGCGCTCCCCAGTGCCTCCCTCCACCAGGAAAGCAAGCAGTCCCCGAGCTCTACCGGCGGATACTCCTCCCTAGCCAGAAGGAGAATTCAACGGCATCCCAAACCTCACCGAATTCATGCGAGAAACAGAGGAAGCACAGCAGGCCCCGCCGGCTCGGCAGGCTGCGACAGAACCCACAGAGCAGGCATCCCCCGATCAGGCACCCCAACTTCAGGATGGGGGCAGGCGTGCCAAACCCGAAGAGATGAAATTACTCAAGGTGTGGGCCGCCGAACGGATAGTCAGACACCTCAAGAAGATCCCGACCCAGTTCACCGTATGGGAGATGTTGTCCTTGAACGAGGAAACACGGCAAGCCATCATAGCCGCCCTCCAGACGCCAGCACATCTTGAAGCTTGCCTGGCAGAGATGTCACCTGAAGTGGCCGTGGCCTTCACAGAAGATGACATGCTCCTGCCGACCTGCAGTCACAACAGACCCCTCTACATGAAGGGGTAATTGAATGGCCAGCCCATCAACAGGGTCCTGATCGACCCAGGGGCAGCAGTGAATATACTCCCTTACCGGGTGTACCAGAAACACTATTTCGACGTACACCTGGTTGAGGTTAAAAATGTCAAGATAGCTGGCTTTAACCAGAAATGTGAGGTGCCCATGGGGGTTACAGAGTTCAACTTGACCTTTGATGACTTCACCACCAAGGTCCAGTTCCACGTCATCAACTCCAGCACTTCCTACAGGGCGTTGCTTGGCCGGCCTTGGCTACACCAGAATAGGGTGGTACCCTCCACTCTGCATCAATGCATCAAGTACCCCTGCGAGGGAAAGGAAGTCAGAATCTTCGCCGACCTCCACCCGTTCGAGGTGTTCGAGTGTCACTTGTCAGATGCTAATCTGTACTTGGAAAAGGTGAAGCAAGCTCCTCAAGCTGCCCGAGACAAGGGAAAGGAGAAAGCAGAGTCAGGTGGCTGGTTCCCTCCGCCACCCCCGGGTTATGTGGCTCCTCCACATGTACCGTTTATTGCACAAGAAGAAGGGGTATTCAAGGCGGCTCCTCTCGCCATCTACCCTACACCAGGGGCGCCTTGCCTCGAAGACCTGCTAGAAGACGTCAGGGTCCCGCCAGGGATCGTCAAGCCTGTAATAGAGATAGAATGCCAAGCAGCCGAGCAGCTGAGGACCTTCGAGGTACCTAACCCCGAAGGGCCGCCCACTATTTTTTATGTTGCTGGGGAGAAGCCAGTCAGGGAAGACGATGATTGCCGATTCCCTGACGAGCTGCATGACCCGCACGTCCCCATTACGGGACTTCCCCACATGACTGACCAAGCAGCCAGAATGGTCAGAAAGCAGAAGATTCCTCCCTACCAGCCCTCCAGCCGGAAGGAAATGTTTGAAAGAATGTGGAACCCACCAAACCTGGATCGACGGTTGCTGAAAATCACCAAGCACCCCGGTCTGGGCTTTTCACTAGAGGAATATTACGAGACTGACGTCATATCAGTCTCGACATGGTCTGGCGACGACCCCGCAGAAGCTACAGATTCGCGGGAAGCCTGTCAAGATGCATATCCTGGGCCCCCGGTTCAGGAGGCACAAGACGAAGAGGTCTTCCTTTGGAAACCTCCCCGCCGCCGCTGCCTGGAGAAGACCCCCTCCTTCTCCGAAGTGTCGACCTCGAGAGGGCACACCAGCGAGGCACCTCCACCCCGGTCCGGCCGGCGAAACAAGGAGCAGAAGCATGGGCCAGGCTCCGAAATCCCCTCGATACGACCCCGTCATGTACGCCTTGTACCATAGGCAGCAACGGGAGATCGAGACGCTAAAAGTACGACTGGCTGAGTTGACCTCGCTAGTCGCCGACCTGATCCAGGGTTCTCTCCCCCCGCGGGGTGGCCGCATGCCTCGGCCCCGAGATGCCAGTCCTGACACCCCCGTCTGGTCAAGAAGGGAATTGAGAGACACGGCAAGCCTGTTGATCGGGCGGCCAACCAGGCAAGGCCTAACACTCCAAGAGAAGCTGCAGAAGCCCTACTCCTTCCCGAGAGAGAAGACCCGGGGCATCTTCGACTGGGCCTGCCATTACGGCAAGGTCTCCCTCCCACGGTCCAAGAGGCCGCAGGACACCCGAAGAAGCGGGGACCCACTATTTTGCCCTTACCACCAGATGCTGGGTCACGCCATTGAAGACTGCTATGTCTTCAAAGACATTGCTCAAGACCTCATTGACAGGGACGAGCTCAGGATGGGGGATTATGTGGTAGCCCCGCCACGCCCCCACGTGGCGGACAGCCCCAGAGCAGGAGCCTACACCGTGTCCATCCACTACCAGGCCCCTGAAGATGCGGCTGCCCCGGCCCCCGTCCAAGCTGTCTACGATGAGTACATAGAAGACCCCGAGGTGGCCCTGTGCCTTTCTGCACCAGCGGACCTCACAGACCCGGCGGCTACGGTCCAAGAGGACTGCACGGCAAATCCAGCCCCCACACCCAGCCAGGAGGAGCAAGAAGACGAGGATGCCATCCTCGAGCCCGAAGACACTGAAGGCCAAGACTTCGTCGATTTGTCGCCAGCCCCGCCGGAAATTGAAAATGGCGGTCAGGCCACAGTCGACGAATTGATTGAGATCAACCTCGGCACAGAAGGCGACCCCAGGCCGACCTTTCTAAGTGCTCTCATATCCCCTCGTGAGAGAGAACAATACATGAAGCTGCTACAAGAGTTCCGGGATTGTTTTGCCTGGGACTACAAATAAATGCCCGGACTCAGCCCCGAGGTGACTCAGCACATCTTGTCCATCGATCCTAAGGTGGAGCCAGTGAAACAGTCTCCCCGGCGCATGAGGCTGGAATTGACCAGCCAGATCTGCAAGGAGGTCGACAAGCTCATAGATGTCGGTTTCGTGACAGAAAATCAATATACCACATGGTTGGCCAACATTGTACCAGTGAAAAAGAAGAATGGACAGATCAGGATTTGCGTGGACTTCCGCGACCTGAACAAAGCCTGCCCAAAAGATGACTTCCCGGTGCCTATCACCGAAGTGATGATCGATGCAACTACCGGCCACGAGGCCCTGTCCTTCATGGACGGCTCGTCCGGCTATAACCAGATTTGGATAGCCGACCACGACCGGATTCACACAGCCTTCAGATCGCCCAAGGGGATATTCCACTACAAGAGGATGCCCTTCGGCCTCAAGAACGCTGGTGCCACATATCAGCGGGCGATGACCAAGATCTTCGATGAGCTGCTATACAACAAGGTCGAATGCTACATCGACGATCTGGTCGTCAAGACTAAGAAGAGAGATGAACATTTAAATGACCTCAGGGTCGTCTTCCAAAGGCTCCGGCTATACGGGCTAAAAATGAACCCCATGAAGTGCGCCTTTGGCGTGTCCAGTGGAAAGTTCCTCGGCTTCATTGTCCGGCACAGAGGGATCGAGATCGACCCCTTCAAGATAAAGGCCATCCAGGAGTTGCCCCCTCCGAAGAGTCTGGGAGAGCTGAGGTCCCTACAGGGCCGGTTAGCTTACATCCGCAGGTTCATCTCCAACCTGTCGGGGCGTTGCCAACCCTTCCACAGACTAATGATGAAGAATGCACCCTTCAGCTGGGGCCATGAATGTCAGCACGCGTTCGACCAGCTGAAGGAATACCTGAAGACCCCGCCTGTCCTGGGGGCACCTGTCAAAGGCAGACCGCTCATTCTCTACATAGCGGCTACCGAATACTCACTGGGGGCAATGCTTCCCCAGAACAATGATGAGGGAAAGAGCGGGCTCTCTACTACCTCAGCCGGAGACTAGTGGGTGCGGAGGCCAAGTACACTCCGATAGAGAAAGTCTGCCTTGCTCTGGTCTTCGCAGTCAAGAAGATGAGGCACTACATGCTGTCCCATGAAGTAAGTCTAATATCCAGAGCTGACCCTATCAAGCACATTCTCCTCCAGCCTGTCCCGAAGGGACGCCTTGGCAAGTGGGCCGTGCTGCTCATGGAGTTTGATATCACCTACGTGCCGTAGAAGGCCGTTAAGGGGCAAGCCGTCGTGGATTTCTTCGCAGCACACCCTGTGCCCGAAGACTCCCCGTTGGCCACAGAGCTGCCCGAGGATGAAACACTGGAGGTAGACCAAATACAACAAGCCATCTGGCAGCTTTATTTTGATGGAGCCTCGAGGACAGAAGCGACCCCGTCCGGGCGCGCCAAGGTACGAGCCGGAGCAGGCATCGTCCTCAAGTCGCCAGACGGAGAAGTGATGCACACTTCCTGCTGCATTAGCAAACCCTGCACCAATAATGAAGCAAAGTATGAAGCTCTGATCATCGGCCTCCAGGTCGCCCTCCAAATGGAGATCAAAATGCTCCAAGTGTTCGGCGACTCGCTGCTGGTCGTCAAGCAAATCCAGGGGCAGTTTGATGTCCGAAAACCTGAGCTGCTCCCTTATCACACTAAGGCAAAAGGGCTCATGGAGCGGTTCTACCTCCTCGAGATAGGCCATGTCGCCAGAGGGGAGAACGCACAAGCCGACGCATTGGCAAAATTGGCAAGCTCACTGGCAGTGCCTCCAGATGGATCTCTCCATATCCAGGTAATAAACCAGCGCCAGATGCCCAGCATGATAGAAGAAGAGCTAGAAGAAGAAGACCTAGAGGTCGCTACAGCAGAAGCCGTCAGTCTACCTGACTGGAGAGACCCCCTGATGCAGTGGTTCAAGTACCAGCAACTACCCAAGCACAGGGAAGAGAAAATCAAGCTAGTCAGAACCAAGGACTCTTATGAGCTCCGAAACGGAATATTATTCCGGAATGTGGCGATGCCAAGCAGAAGCTACTCCTCCGATGCTTGTCTATTGAAGAAGCTTGGAGAGTTATGAAGAGGTCCATGCCGGCACAGCTGGTGCACACCAGGCGGGGCCGAAGATGAAAATTGAAATCAAGAAACTTGGCTACTACTGGCCTGCAATGTTCAACGACTGCTGCGAGTACGCTAAGTCGTGTCAGAGATGCCAGGAGCATGCCATCATACCCAGGAGGCCTCCCGTGCAGTTGCACCCAACCGCGCCCAGTTGGCCGTTCGCCCAATGGGGAACAGACGTTGTGGGCCCCTTACCCGCATCTTCCACAGGCTGCAAATACATTCTGGCGGCGACCGACTACTTCTCCCGCTGGGCAGAGGCCGTTGCCTTGCGGGAGGTCACCGGAGAAATCGTGGTCAGGTTCGTCCGCCGCAACATTATATTCCGGTTTGGCGTGCCCGACCGGATTGTGTCAGACAACGGCAGCCACTTCCGCAACCAGAAGGTTTACCGGCTAGCAGAAAAATACAAAATTGATTGGAGGACCTCAACTCCTTACAATCCACAAGCTAATGGGCTGGCCGAAGCTTTCAATAAGACACTTTGCACTCTCCTGGCCAAAACTGTTAGCTCTAACAAAAGGGACTGGGAAGAAAGAATGTATGAAGCGCTTTGGGCGTACCGAACCGTATACAAGACCCCAACGGGCTGCTCGCCCTTCTCTCTCGTATACGGCTCGGAAGCAATCGTCCCCGTCGAACTGGAGATACCGTCCCTCAGGGTCGCCATCAGCATGGGCTTGTCCCCGAGGGCAGACCAACGCCGAGCGAAGGCTCGAAGAACTCTCCAGTCTGGAAGGAAAGCGGCTTCAAGCCCAACAGAATATTCAGGTCTACCAGGCCCGAATTGCGCGCGCCTTTGACAAGCTAGTCAAGGAGCGCGAATTCAAGAAAGGTGACCTTGTCATGGTCAAGAGAAGAGATCTCATGGCTACCAACCCCAAGGGTAAGCTGAACGAGAACTGGCTCGGACCCTATGTAGTCCAAAAAGTCTACGAGGGTGGGGCCTATGTAATTATCAACCATCGCGGGGAAGTTCAGTTCCCACCTCTTAATGGAAGGCACTTGAGACTGTACCACGCTCCGACGCCCCCATTCAGGTAATAATATTACTCTCCGCCCCATTTTGGGGCAGATTTGCGTGATTAATGTCCAAATGATTTGACCACCAGCCGGGTTCCAAAAAAAGGGAAAAAGAATAATAGAAAGAAAAAAAAGGGACAAAAAAAGAAGAAGCAAAAAAAAAAAGGAATAGAAAGAGAAAGAGGGAAGAAGCAAAAGAAAAAGAGAAAAAAAAATAGAAAGAGAAGAAAGAAAAAAAAGAAAAAAAAAGAGAAAAAAAAAGAAGAAAAGAAAAAAAAAGAGAGAAAAAGAGAGAGAGAGAAATAAAAAAAAGAACCAGAAAAGGGGAACGCCCCCCATTTCCAGCCACTGCCTCGCATCAGCGGAGGTACCAAAAAATTGACTAAAAAAAAAAATAAACTCTTCTCTCCGTCCTTCCCGGGCGGTGAGTACCCCTTTGGCTCGGACCTCCCGTCCGGGTCATTGACTAAACAAACTCTTCTCTCCGTCCTTCCCGGGCGGTGAGTACCCCTTTGGCTCGGACCTCCCGTCCGGGTCATTGACTAAATAAACTCTTCTCTCCGTCCTTCCCGGACGGTGAGTACCCCTTTGGCTCGGACCTCCCGTCCGGGTCATTGACTAAATAAACTCTTCTCTCCGTCCTTCCCGGGCGGTGAGTACCCCTTTGGCTCGGACCTCCCGTCCGGGTCATTGACTAAATAAACTCTTCTCTCCGTCCTTCCCGGGCGGTGAGTACCCCTTTGGCTCGGACCTCCCGTCGGGTCATTGACTAAACAAACTCTTCTCTCCGTCCTCCCCGGGCAATGAGTACCCCTTTGGCTCGGACCTCCCGTCCGGGTCATTGACTAAACAAACTCTTCTCTCCGTCCCCTCTGGACGACGAGATGTCCGGTCTCTGACCGAGGCCCCCCGCTTGAGGCCAGCACGCGCTTCTAATATTGCGGCAAAACCAGGGAGTTGCCCGTTCGGTATGGTGGAGTGGTCCCCTCGTCCTCCCCCTGGGAAGGCGAGCACTCTCCTGTACCCTGACATGGGTCCCTGCCTGGTCCCTCCGAAGCGAATCCTCGCAAAGACTCATACCCTGCCAATGGGTCTCAACACAAAAAGGGCGGAAAAGATACAAGAGCAAGGGAAGAGGAAGAAGGAAACAATATGCACAGAAGAGAAAGAAGGGTAAGAAAGCTCCCTATGGGACGAAAGCATACACATAGAACGCGTGGAATCATAAATGCTCTACTCTATTCAGAAAAGGGACCAGACTACATGTGCTGCGGGGCATACCCCTGTGTTACATTCGAAAGAAAAGAAAAAAGAATTAAGGGATGCAACGCTTAGTCGATGTCCCTGAAGATGTCCTCGAGAGGGAGGATCCCGACGCAAGGGAAGTTCGTCATATCGCGCAGTCGGCCCCTCAATTCCTCAAGACGGGCGAGCTCCGCTTCGACGGACACCATTTCAACGTCGGCGACGGCAAGAGCTTCCCTCTCCTCTGCCACCGTCTTTTCCGCCTCGGCAAGGCCGAGTTTAGCCACAGCGAGGTAGCCCTCCAGCTTCTCGATCCGGCTCTTGAAGGAACGGACGCTGCCTTCGCCTTCCTCCAAGGCCTTTCGTGGCGTTCTCTATTATGGCGTCGGGCCTCCAAGGTCTGCAGGTACTCGTCTGCCTGAGCGTCAAGGGCGGTACGTTCGTCGGGAGCCTGACTCTCCAGGAACTCGCGACGCTTGACATACTTCAGCAACAGTAGAACCCGCCGTGACCATTCCTCCAGCGGGCAGCTGAGCACTTGCAACGCCCCAGTCAACTGCGTCACTATGGTGTGCACCTCCCGATACGACAGAGGAGGGTCGGCGAGGAGCATGGTCCGTAGAGTGATCAGCATTTGACGGACTGGCGCTTCTGATGACATATGGCTGACTGAGGGCACGACCGGAGGAGTGAATTCCACGGTGCTGTCCACTTCTGCCCACAGGTCAGCGTCCACTGCCGCTGAAGAGGAAGGAAGGGCAAGGGTCAAACCGCCTGGTCGGTGTAGCTCAACCAGAGACCCTTGGCCAGCCACTGCCCGGGGAGTGGACGAGACCATTGCCGAAGCCTCCGGTACTCCCGTTATTTGGAGCTCCCCTGCCTCCTCTGCCTCCGCCTGACTCGCTTCTGCCACTCCAAGGGGCAGGGGTGTGGCTGTCGCTGCTCCGGCTAGAGGAGGGGCTTCAAGTAAGGCTGGGCCCGAAGTAGTCACCCATGAACTTCTCCTTCGCGGCTGGGACCCCTCCAGATGTGCACGGAGCCCCGCGAATATTTGTCTCAGGAACGGGTCCTCCATCTGGGCCGGCAGCTTCGGAAGAGGTGGAAGTGGGACTAATAGGTGGGGAACGCTCCTGCCTGCACGAGCACGGCAAGAGTCTCCACCTCCGGAACAGATGCCGGAATCGGTCCCCCCGCTGGTCGCTGACCGGTAATCGGCCTCCGCTTGGCGATTGCCTTGCGAGAGCGGCCAGACATCTTCCCGGTCGTCGACACCGCCTGCCCACATGAAATACGGTTAGCCGCCTGTCGCCGGGAATAAATTGCGCAAGGACGAGAAGTGGGAAGAGCCATAAAACCCTGCTTACCTCGGCAACCGTGAGGACGCGGTCAGCGGGCGCGATCTCTCCTTCCTCCAGAGGCTCGGCCGCCGCCTCGGAAACACTTGAAGCCCCTGCGGCCGACTCTCGATCAAGAGCCTCGAATAGAAGGGCTAGTTTGCCCGAGCCCACATCGACCCCTGCCTGACGGTCGATCGGCGCAACTGGGGTACCCTTTTCCATAGCCTCCGGCAAGTCAAGCCCCTGAAGCCCGGAATTGACAAGAAAAGGTCATTAGGCAACCAGGAAGGAGAGGAAGGAGCCGGCCCAAGCAAGCTCACACTTACAGCGGTCTTCCCCACAAAGCTCGGGGAGCCAGCAAGTAAGGGGGCCCCAAAGACCGGCTCGGGCGGCCCCGATGCCCCGGGCACGTCCTCGTCAGGAGCCGCTTCATCGGAGGAATAATTGTAGTCTACCTCTTCGCCCGACGACGACCCGACTGCCGCAGGCTCTCCCCTTGCCGGCAAAGGGGTCTCCGCCTCGAGGTCAATGGCTGGCGCACCCTCCCTCGGGCTAGATGAGGCTGGTACACCGGACTTCGGCCTCCTCCTCACATATAAAAGCGTCGTCGGGAGTTGCACGCGGGGCCCGAATAGTCCAGCGACTGCCTCTGCTGTGCCTGTCACGAAGAAGAAAAGGGTGGATTACATCAAATCCGGTCGGCCCTCCGAGAACAAATAAGTCGTTTAGGCCGACTAAAGGCAAATACCCTCTTCGGCCCCTACAGCCCGGGATGACCCGCGGGCTTCCTCGACGGGCAGAGCCTTCTCGGGAGTTGCAGCCCTGCCCTCGCCCGGGACTGACACGGGCGCCGGTTCCTTTGCGCCGCCCGCAGAGAAGAAACGCATCGTCGCCATGCGCGAGTGCGAGGCCAACCCAGGAGGCAAATCGATCACGGACGACGCAGGCGGCCGATGAACCTCACCAGCTTCGTAACTCGGCCCGGTCTGGGTAGCCTCAAATTCCTCAAAAGACAGGACAGGGGCCACCGGAGGGGCTACCGTCGGAGCCGGGAATTCCTCAGCCCGCCTCCGCTTTGCCGCTTGTGGCCCGGCCACCTTGGCAGCAGCCAACGCCTCCTTAACAGGCGACTTTGCTATGGCCGCGGCTTCACCCATGTCAGGCGCGGGCACAGGAACAGGCTCCCCCGCGTGAGGAACAGGTGTGAGCACGGGCTTTTCCACAGGGGCTGAGACAAAAGAAATATTCAAGTGTCAGGGATCTGCTCCAGGATGAAAATAAAAAAAGGGAGACTTAAAAGACACGGCGATAGTCGAAGGTACTGACCGGCGGGTTGGCTGGGCTCGGGTCGGGCAGCCTCGAATTCCTCAAAAGAGGGGACCCGTGGCACCGAAGGAACGACGGTCGGGGCCTTGGCCGCCTCTATTTTTCTCCGCTTCGTGTCCCGCTGCTTGGCCACCTTAGCGGCGTCCACTGCTTTCTTCACCGGAGATTTTGCCCGGGGCCTCTTCGCTGCCTTGGGCAGAGGAGCCGCAGTCGGGGCTAGTGGCGCGGCTTCAAAATATGCAGGCTTCTGCACAAGCCGAAGGAGATTCCGGTACGTGGCCACTTGCGTGCTATCGGGGTGGTCTGTCAGAAAGGAAAAGAGAAAGGACAGACACGCACTCATGATTAGCATCCAACTATCTGCAAAGGCCGCAATGATAAGAGACAAAGACAAAAGAAGGAAAAGAGATCGAGTACCGTGAGGGCCAGTATACAGTCGCAGTGTAATCGGCCAGTAGCTCAGGGATGGCTCTTTATCCCGACGCGCCGCCTCTCGAACGAGCCAGCACACATCCTCGATCTTCTGGCACCGGTCCGTAAGACTGGCCAGATCCGCGTGCTTCTTCATGGAAAGGTGGCAGAAGAGGCTGAAGTGGTCTATGCCCCACCCGTCAGCATAATAGTACGGGATGTGCAGGCGCTTGCCCAGGATGGAGGCCCTCTGATCTTCGATCGTCAGTCCGTTCACCCGGAGAAGGACATATAGCCATGTGGTGTCCCTATAGTTCTCGGGCTTCCTCTCCTCCCGCCTCATGAATGTGCGGTATGGGCAGAGCGTATCCCTCTCCGGACGCCAGCTCTTAGCGGGAGTCCCCTCTTCCTCTATGGGGAATGGATAATTGATGAGGTCCAAGCGGTCGCTCCCTACCCGGCATAGGTCCCTCAGTGTCTTCTGATAGTCGTCCTTCGCCACCGGAGGCAGCTCCACTTTCGGCGTCGGCCTCTTATCCCGGGCTTCCCGACGAGCTGCCATATATGCCGCTACCTCTCTCTCCTGCCTGTTCTTGAGCCGGAGAAGATGCTCCGGCTCGATATCAAGTACCGGCACTGGTTGCCGGCTGAGGAACCTCCTTTCGGCACCGTCCCAGCAGTCGGTCTTGTGCAACCGATAGAAGGACGTCTGGGTGTTCCACCACTTTATATAGTCTTCAGTCACTCGGGGCACGCGACCCGGGGCTGGCACCCTGAAGGAGGCAGTGTCCGCCCGGTGGAAAAAGTCCCACCAGCTTTTAGCATGCTCAGCAACTGAACTGCCCCGGATGTTCCGCGAAGGCAGGCCGAATTGCGCATGATAAACAGGGATATGCTGGTCATACCCGAAGTTGCGGCCAAATCGGAAGGGGTAATACGGCTCCAGCAGTACATTGTCTCCCTTCCGGAACACCAACACGCTCGGGCGGATAGCCAGCGCCCAATCCCTCAGCTCCGGTTCCAGCAGCGGACGGACCACATTCTCTTGGCTGATCGGGTGGACGTACCTCTCCACCTGGTCATCCTTGCACTCCCTTTTATTATTCACAAGGGGGCTTGAATGCGCAGCCAGCGTCCAGAAATGGACGGTACCGGCTGCATCCCGGGGAACCGTGGTCAACCGGCCCCGAATATCATACATCCGCATAGAAGTGGAAGCCGGTTCTGCACTGGCAAACTCCAGCATCCTCGGTATTAGTCCCCAATCCTGGAGAACTCGCGGGGCGAACTCGGGGAACAGCGAGCAAACCCACGCGTTGAAGAAATGTAGTGGGCACACATACCGGGCCTGCCGCGGAAACTGATGGGTGCTGATATCTCCCAGCGCCTTGTAGATCAAGCAAAGGGTTGCCGGGCACAGTGACAGCTTGATACCCCATGCCATCTGACATGCCGGGTAGATGGCATCCGGCCGGATCACTGTCTCGTCCCCGTACGGCATGGCGAATGAACACAGCCAATACGCCAAATAGGCGGCGCAGTGAGTCTGCGGGTCGACCCCCATCGGATTGGCCCCGCTCCGACGTCCCCTGGAGGGGATCTTTACATCATGCTTGGGCTTCGCACGCTTCTTGCGAGCAACGGCGGTGCCAACGCAGGAAAATCTTCATACTGCTTCAGCCCATCGTAGAAGTATTCCAGCCATACTGCCATACGCACCCGTTTTCTGTCCCCACGGGCGGGCTGCTTCCCCTTGTGCGACAACTGGTACAGCTCCCGGTACGCCTTCATCAGGTACCGGTATGAGTACCCAAGAGAATAATAGCCATCCCCGTTAGTCTCATCCTTGATTAGATCGGGGAGGCACACTTCTTCATAAGGCTCCCCGTCAATGGGCAAGCCACTCAGCTGACTGAGACTCCATAAGTCAAGAGAAGTCTCGCCCTCTGCCGTGTAGAAGGTGTTAGTCTCTGCGCTGAATACCTCTATCATACCGCAACAGAGACCCTTGGAGATGGGGTAGCCATACCGAGAAGCGTACACGCTGTGGTAGATGCCGACCCGGACCAGCAATGGGGCGTAGTTGAACAGTACATACTCAGTGAACTCCACTGCCCCTTCCCGGAAACTGTGGGCGTCTTGAAGCTTCAGCTCTCCGAACCAGCCCAGTGATAGTTCATACTTGAACCTGATGGCCAAGCAGTCCAATATAAACGGCTCCTCCCTATAACCCCATTTTAGGGGAGCCAAGAATAAGCCAAATCGGGGCGACTCGCCACGCACCTTCCCTGCAGACATATCCCACTTTGCTGGTGTAAATTGAGGGGCCCGCACTAATTTGTCTTCAGCCGGCAGCACTCCCTCAATACCCAAGACCGGCTTCCACTCCCGGGCCTCTCCCACCAGGTACATTGGAATGCTCCTGGGGACGCTGTATAGCAGACTGTCCCGGGCATGCAGGATCGCCCGCTCGGCCGCCTTTATGACGCGATAATCTCGCCCCTCTCGAGAGCGCAAATGCTTCAGAAATCGAACGAGGTGCCTATCCTTCGGGAAATCCTTCCTGTATTCTTCGGTGGCCCGATCGAAGGTGAAGCCGCTTTCAACCCTGACAAGTCTGCGGACGTCCATGCTTTCACGGTCGGACCCCGATGACTCAGCCAAGGCGGCTATTTCCGCGTGCTCTCGGTCTAGGTCCTCTACATTAAGCCACGTAACCGCCGGCACTGGACCCCGCGGAATGAGGTCGGCACCGACAGCAGCAGCAGGGGTAGAAGAACCACTTGGGGCAGCCATTTATCTGCAAAGATACATAAATGGAAGATCAGAATAAGCCACATGCACAAGGAAATGAAAGACTGTAAAGGGGCTTCACTGCAAGTCAAATGAGTAAGATATTGCCAATTTCTGACGAAATTTCGACAGAGTTTCCCCTAGGCCAGAGGCGTAAGGGAAAACACGGGTGCACGTCCACAAGGAGTGACGGCCCCAACAAAGCATGGTGGGCCCCGAGAGGCAACACCAGAAGTCCGCCGGTCGAAGGAGTCTTCTTCCCTAAGCTAAAGTCCCCACATACTGCCTGAAGCCCCTTGGCCGATACTCCCCCTGCAACGGCCCTCACCGGTACGCCCAGCAGTGCCTTCCCCGGCACACCATGCAGCGGCCCTCACCGGTACGCTGCTCAGGGCCTTCGCCGGTACACCCAGTGGCAGCCTTCCCCGGCACGCCCTGGAATAGCCCTCGCCGGCACACCCTATCGAGGCTTCACCGGCACGCTCCTGCAACCTTCGCCGGTACGCCTAGGGGAAGCACTTCCCCGGCACAGCCCCTGGGATGTCTTCCCCGGCACACCCCCAGATAGGCTTCCCCGGCATAGCCCCGTGGCACTTCCCCGGCACGCCCATGGAGGGCTTCCCCGGTACACCCATAGCCTCCCCTTGCCGGCACACTCCCAGCGTCGCTCCCCGGCACGCTTCTGGCTGCCTTCCCCGGCGCACTCTTAGGAGCCTTCCCCGGCACACCTGAAGGCGCCCTCGCCGGCACGCCCTAATCACCTTTCCCCGACACGCTCCGGCACCGCCCCTCCTCGCCGCCTCGATCACACAAAGGAAGGAGGAAAACGAAAAGAGGAAGAGAGGAGGGGAGAAAGGGGAAGAAGAAAAGAGGAAGAAGAGGGGGGCTAGGGCCCCATCGCCCTCACGGTCGAAGAGGGAGACAGGAGGAGAAGAGGACGACAGGAGAAGAAAAGGGGAAGGGGAACAAAAGGAAAAGAAAGAAGAGGAGAGAGGGGGGGGAAGGCCCCTACGGCGGTCGCCTCCTCACCCCTGCCACGGAGAAGACGACGACGGCGGCGCTCGACGACGGCAACGCCCGGAGACGGAGAAGGAAGGGAAGAGGGAAGGGGTCCCGCCCGTTTGTCCGCCGAAGAGAGAGAAAGGAAGAGGGAATTCGAAAGGGGGGGTGGCCATTCAAACCACCCCCGTCCTTATATAAAAAAAAGAGAGAAGGAAAAGAAAGGAAGAAAAAAGGAAAAAAGGGGGGAAGAGAGAAATAAAAAGGGAGAAAAGGAAAATAAGAAGAAAAGGGAGGAGAAGAAGGGGACGGGGAAATAAGAAAAAGGAGGAAGAAAAAGAGGGAGAAAATAAAAGAGAAAAAAAAGGGGGAAGAAAGGGAGGGAAAAGAGAAGGAGATAGAAAAAGAGGGATAAAAAAATAGAGGAGAGAAAGGGGGGGAATAAAAGGAGAAAATAAAGAAGAAAATAAAAGGAGGGGAAGCAAAAAATATGTAACATATTAAATAAATATATATATATATATATATATATGTATACATATACACCCATGTATGTACACACATTTACATACTCATCCGCTCACATACGCGGAGGAGTAAGTCGATGACATATAATAATAAACGTCCCTGGGGAAAACATTCCATCCCCACAACCCTATACGGACGAGCGTCCGCACAAGCAAAGACAACTCTACCCCTGCCCACTTCGCCTCTGTAGTGGTGCTACTCCCCGGCCGACAAACAAGGCTTTCCCCGGCACGTAGCCTCGTGCCTCAGCCACCTTCCGTCACACAAAACCACCATCACGGACCTCACGTCCGGATCGGCAGAACCTCTATCTTTGCGTTGGCATTAGTCACTTGCCAACAAATAAGTCCCTCTCTGGTGCAAGGCCTCGGGCCCTAGCCACCCGCTCCGCACAATATTGCCATTACGGACCTTACGTCCGAATCGGCACGAATTCTCACGTTGCGCTGGCATTTTATTCTTGCCAACGAATAAACCTCATTTCCCAACACAAGGCCTCGTGCCCTAGCCACCCACTCCGCACAATATGGCCATTACGGACCCTACGTCTGAATCGGCACAAATTCTCCCGTTGCGCTGGCATTCTATTCTTGCCAACGAGTGAACCTTATCTTTCGGCGCAAGGCTTCGTGCCCTAGCCTACACTCGCATATCACTCACTCGTCAAAAGGAAAGAGAGAAAAGGAAAAGAAGAAAATGGGGTTAAAAATAGAGATACCCCGCGGGACTTGCCCCTGCACGGGGACAATGGCAAAAATGGCAACAACCCGACTGTGGCGAAAACCCGAAAGGGCGCTACAGGCAAAATTGGGTACCCCGCCACGTGAAAACCCGAAAGGGCGCGTGGGCAAAAGCAAGAGGGGGCCGGTACCGACGAAAACCCGAAAGGGCGCTTGTATCGGTAATGTGGTACAAAAAAAGAGAGAGAAAGAAAAGACAAGAAGAGATCAACAAACCAGGTCAGTTCCCGGTATCCTGCCGGCACTGACGAAGAGACCAGAGACAAAGAAACCAGGTCAGTCCCCGGCATCCTGTCGGCACTGACGAAGAGACAACAAACCAGGTCAGCTCCCGACTCCCCGTCGGCACTGACGAAGAGAAAAGAGACCAACAAAGCATGTCAGTTCCCGACACCCCGTCGGCACTGGCGAAGAGAACCAAGAGACCAACAAAGCATGTCAGTTCACGACACCCCGTCGGCACTGGCGAAGAGACCAAGAGATCAACAAAACAGGTCAGTTCCGGCATCCTGTCGGCACTGACGTAAGAGACGAAGAGACCAATATGCTGCTTCAATTCCCGACCCACGTCGGCACTGATGAAGAGACCAACATACTACTTCAGTTCCCGACGCCCCGTCGGCACTGATGAAGAGACCAATATACTGCTTCAGTCCGACGCCCCGTCGGCACTGATGAAGAGACCAATATGCTGCTTCGGTTCCCGACGCCACGTCGGCATGATGAAGAGACCAAATATACTGCTTCAGTTCCCGACGCCCCGTCGGCACTGATGAAGAGACTAATATGTTGCTTCGGCTCTCGACACCCGTCGGACACGACGAAGAGAAAAGAGACAAGTACACCCACGGGCACCCGCCCGGCTCATCTTCGCCCGCGCTACCCATGGGTGGGGGGCATTTGTGGACACCGAAAATTGCACGCCCTGATGTCCTACTCGGCCCAGTATCAACAGCGGCTCGAGTGAATAGACCCCGCGAGAGACTGTCGCGAAGCCGCCTCCAGGAGTCACGACAGCAAAGAGAAACCAAGCACAAGGGGCCCCCACAATCTGAGCCTCGGAGAAAGCCAAATAGGCCATGACTCATGTCCATAGCGGGCTCAGAACGGGCTCAAAAACACGCCCAATTTGGCCTTCAACGGCACGCCCTCAGAGCCTTCAGCGGCACACCCCCTGGGGGTCTCCAGTTGCACGCCCTGGAGAGCCCTCCAGCGGCACGCCCCCTCGGGGTCCCAGCGGCACGGCCCCAAGGGCCTTCAGCGGCACACCCAGGGAGGGTGTTCAGCGGCACACCCCATGGGGGGACTTTCAGCGGCACACCCAGGGAGGCTGTTCAGCGGCACACCCCCCAGGGGTTCAACGGCACACCCCATGGTGGGGCCTTCAGCGGCACACCCAGGGAGGGGGTTTCAACGGCACAGCCCTCAGGGGCTCCAGCGGCACGCCCGTCAGGCCATTCAGCGGCACGCCCCCAGCAGGCCCCAGCGGCACGCCCTTCAGGGGCTTCAACGGCACGCCGTTTTGGCTCCCCAGCGGCACGCCTATTCAACTCGCCAGCGGCACAGCGTCAAGCCTTTTCAACGGCTAAACGACATGCTGCCCATGCCCTACGCATCCTTGGCGCGCAGTGAGCTCTATGAGGTGTCAACCATGGATTGGGCCACGCAGGCTGCCCCACTGACACCCAGGACAGGGGAGGTCAAACCTCATGATCACAAGGCCACTTCCCGCCTTCGACGGCCGTGCTCGAAGGCTCCGGCAGCAGGGAGTATAAAGCCACTCCCGCTTCAACAGAGGAAGAGGAGGCACAGAGAGAGAGAAAAAAAAAGGGGGCTCAGACGGCAGGAGATACAGAAGAAAAGAAGAGACAGAGGAAGAAGAGAAGAAAAAAAAGAAGAAGGGCTTCAGCGGGAGCCCCTCCGACGACCACCGAGAAAAAAGCAAGAGTAAGGGAGAGGGAGAGAGCTCGATGTAATGGGGGAGAGGGTTGGGGACAGTGGCCAAGGTTTTAGGCCCCAATGCTTTCTTCCCTTTCGTATTCCATTCCTCCTCCCGTTCTTTGTCTCGTATTTCTTTTTTTCTTTGTCCATGGCCTCGTCTTGGGCGTTTCTTTGTAATATGCATATAGGGCTTTGGCCTTTGGCTCCCCATAAATGAAAATCACCCTCTTTGGGTTTCTCTCTGAGTTTTATTGGCTTGCGCTAGCTCTCACGGTCTTTTGATGGGGTTGTTCGTTTTCCCTCCGTCTCCCCATTTCTCCGGTGTTTTTGGGGTCTTCATGTCGATATGATCGCTCTCCCATGATCCTTGGCCTCATGAATCCTTCACTCCCTTCCATGGCCACTTGCTGTGCCCATGGGCTTGAAGAGAGAGGGAGATTCTTACTCACCCTCCGAATACCCAGCTACCAATGGCCTATCTCTAGCCTTAAACTTCCCCTCTTCTTACCCTGAACGGCCTGCAAGTCTCCTAGCCCATATACTAGCCCTGTTTGAGCCTCCAGCGGTGCACATGCCTGGCCATTGGCCGACACACCCTGTCCAGCCCTCAGCGGCACACTCTTTGTGGCCCTCAGCGGCACACCTGTTTGGGCCCTCAACGGCACACCTCCATCGGCCCTCAGCGGCACACCCCCATTAGCCCTCAGCGGCACACTCACCTTGGCCCTCAGTGGCACACCCTTATAGCCCTCAACAGCACACTTCTTGGCCCTGCCCCGAGCCCTTTCCGTCGCATTTTTCGAGGTTCTATAAAGGTGTTGTTGCCTCCGGGCGCCCACCTCCAGTTGTCGGGTTCTGTCACTCCATGTGGGCGCGTTCCCTGTATCTCCCTTACGCCCCGGGTCAAGGGGAGATGCTGCCGAATTTTTGTGAGAAAATAGCAAAACATGAAAAGAGGCAAAGGGAAACAATAAACGAATGGAATAATCAATGAACCTTCCAACTAATCAAGCCACTGTCGGCACCATGACGAGAACCGAACTAATCGACTACCCGGTAGCCTGAATGTCCGACCCGCAGGAAAAGGCTGAACAGAGCAGGGCAAGGGGAGAAGTTTATGTGAAACTACATAAGAATTAAGACAAGAAGAAAAGAAAAGCCTTAAAGCAAATAACAAAAGAGTAGCCCTTCAACGGCACACTCCTTCCAGCCTCCAACGGCACACTCCTTCCAGCCTCCAACTGCACGCTCCTTCCAGCCTTCAACGGCACACTCCCCCTGGCCCTTTCAGCGGCACACTCCCTCCCTTCACCAGTACACCCTCAGCCACCGTCTCAACGGGATCCAATGTATAGACTTCGTGCTCCAATGTATAGACTTCGTGCCCCAGTGTATAGACTTGGGCCAGCCAACGTGTAGACTTCGTGATGGCCAGTGTATAGACTTGGGCCAGCCAACGTATAGACTTCACGTTGCAATGTATAGACTTGTCCAACGTACAGACTTTGGGCTTGGCAACGTATAGACTTCAAGCTGCAGCCAAAGGGGCAACGTACAGACTTCATGTCTTGGCCAATATATAGACTTTGGGCCAGCCAATGTACAGACTTCATGTTACAACGTACAGACTTTGGACTTGGCCAATGTATAGACTTTGGGGCCAGCCAACGTGTAGACTTCATGATGGCCAGTGTATAGACTTGGGCCAGCCAACGTATAGACTTCATGGTGGCCAGTGTATAGACTTGGGGTTGGCCAATGTATAGACTTGGCCAACGTATAGACTTTGGGCCAGCCAATGTACAGACTCTATGTTACAACGTACAGACTTTGGGCTTGGCACCGCATAGACTTTGAACAGCAACGTGCAGACTTGGAGCTGGCCAACGTACAAACTTTGGGCTGGCCAATGTATGGACTTTGAGCTCCAATGTATAGACTTTGAGTTGCAATGTACGGACCTTGAATTGCCAATGTACAGACTTTGGGCCAGCCAATGTACAGACTTCATGTTACAACGTACAGACTTTGGGCCAGCCAGTGTACAGACTTCATGTTACAACGTACAGACTTTGGGCCAGCCAATGTATAGACTTCATGTTACAGCGTCCAGACTTTGAGCTTGGCAACGTATAGACCTCACGATGGACAATGTACAGACTTTGAGCAGCCAATGTACAGACTCCGTGCTGGTCGAATAGGCAACGTGTAGACTTGAGGCTGGGGAACGTACAGACTTTTATATATATATATATATCCCCCTCCTTCACCGACCCACTCTCTCCAGCCCCCAGCGGTACACCCCTCCAGCCTCCAGCGGTACCCCCCCCCAGCCTCCAACGGTACACCCTTCAAGCCTTCAGCGGTACACCCCCATTGCCTCCAGCGGTACACCCCTCCAGCCTCCAGCGGTACACCCTGTTTCCTTCGCCGGCACACTAAATATATATATATATATATATATATATATATATATATATATATATACGCATATATATGGCTCGATAAGGGCATCAACACTATCAAATAAATTAACAGAAATTACGCTAATTCAAGAACTCCAAATGTGCAACATCAACAACAATAAAAGAGGTGGGAGGGGTAATAAAAAAATGATAAAATAATAATAACAATAATAATAATAATAACACTAACGAACAAAAGGAAGAGAAATCATCCGGGATAGATGCATGAAGAAGTAATAAACAGCCAAGGAAAGAACAAAACATATAACCAAGAAAATTCCAGATAAAAGACGTCGGGGCCCACTCTGCAGCCCTATTTCCCCCCCTGGACCCAGGGCAAAAGGAACAACGACGCCGCCCTTTCAGGTCAAGCTCGAGTCTTGGGAATTATCCCGATATAGCCGAGTTCTGGCCAAATCTCGGGCCGACATCCTAATCGGATCGGATTTGTTTCTCGTTCCGGACGCCCTCCGAGTCATCACTAAAATTGCCGGGTGCTCGGCAGACACTTGAACGGATTTGTCTCGACTTTTCCTGTTGCGTTTCCATCATGGACCCGTGTCCGAATATAAAAAGGTCCACGAGTGACCGACATGGCCAGTGGCTCTCATCCTAATGCATACTTTGGTGTGATTTTCTCCTGTCTCTTTTTCGCACAATTAGTACTATTTTTTTCGGCCGCGGCCCCCCCTAATTTCGGCAATTAATCAAGGGTATTCCCTCGTATGGGGGATGTAAATGACGTTGTGACCTTTATGGCACGACGGGATTCGATCCCGACACGAACTACATAATCGTCTGATGAAGTCAGATCGAGCGCACCATGGGCTCTTCGGAGCCCGAATAAATTGTCACTCCGGTGACTGGCACGCCCACGCACCTAACAAACGAATAAGCCAATGAGAGAATAATAAGTGCCGAAAAGTGCGTCCACAACCTTAAACCCCAATGTGCACGGACTTCATCTCATGTGCATTAACCTTAAACCTCAACATGCATAGACCCTACCAAACATGCTCTGACCTTGGCCCATATGCATCGACTTGCATTCAGGCCATGTGCCTAGCATGCACAGACCTCAGCCCCAGATGTGCTCAGACCTCCCTTCACCCTTGTGCCAGGTGCATCGACCTTTATTTGGCCCTATGTTGGATGTGCATTGACCTTCCTCTGTGCATTCCATATGTGCATCGACCTTAGCACACCATGTGCATCGACCTTACTTCACTTGTATGCCATGTGCATCGACCTTAGCACACCATGTGCATCGACCTTACTTCACTTGTATGCCATGTGCATCGACCTTAGCTCACCATGTGCATCGACCTTCATTCTCCAGAACCCAAATGTGCATCGACCTGTGCCCTTCAAAGCATAAACCTGCATCGACCTGTGCCTTTCACAGCATAAACATGCATCGACCTATGTCCTTCACAGCACAAATGTGCGTCGACCTTAGTCCAGCCCTTTGTCTGATGTGCATAGACCTTCCTTCATCCTTGGACCTAGCTGCATCGACATGCCTTCACCCTGAGGTCTACCTATCTCCAGCTCAAACCTTTCAAAGTCAACCTGTCTTTAACCTTGAATATACTGAGGTCTACCTGTATCCAGCGTTGACCTCTCTTCGGCCTCTTTTGGCTCATCCTTCCACGCATGCCCCAAATGTAATAAAAATAATAATAATAATAATAAATAAATAAGATAATAAAAAATATAAATATAAAAATATAAAAATGTGATAATATACGAATATAAAAAAGGGAAATAAATAAAAAATATAACCGATAAGTAAATAAAAATAAATAAATAATTTAATAATAATAACAAGCTTACAACCAAATAATAATAATAATAAAAGAGTAAATAATAATAACATGATGAAACCTATTCCGCAGCCTCGCTTCTCCTCGAGACCCGGTGTAAAGGGAATATTAATGTCGCCCCGTCAAGTCAGGTTCGGACCTTAGGAACCATCCCGGTATGGCGGTGATCCGACATTGCTCTGGGCCGATAGTTCGTCAAATCGGACTCGTTCCCATTGGGATTCATTTTCGCTCTCTTATTGAAATTGCTGAAAACTCGACATACATTTGTACGCGTCCATTTCCGTTTCCATCGCACTTTCAAGACGGACCTTTGTCCGAACATAAAGTGGTCCATGAGTGACCGACAAAATCTGAATGTTCGTATCCCAATGTGGGCTTTTAGCATAAGTCGACCTTTCTCTATCTCCTTGCATTATTGGTATTTTCTTTCGGCCGTAGGGCCCTTATTCCTGACGATCACTCAAGGGTGTTCTCCCTTCCGGGGAGATGTAAATGACGCCGTGACCTTTATGGCGCGGCGAGTTTTGGTCCCAACACGAATCACATAATTGCTTGACCAAGTCAGATCGAGCGCACAATAAATCGTCACTTTGTGACTGGCACGCCCACGCACTTAATAATAAACCAATACCAAGAATAAACCAACTTATTCAACAAAAAGTGCGTCCACACCCGACTATGTAATTAGGATTTCATGTATTTTTTAAAGATGAATTCAAAAAAAATGAAATGTTTAATTTTCTCCTACAAATATGTATCCATAATGGGTGATCTGTTTGATCAAATATGTTAAATAAAACCCCCAATATCACAGCGGATATTATGGAAGCTGAAAACTCTTTCTTTAACTGTTAATCAAGGGTATTCAGACTTTACACCGATGTAAATAAACATCAACTAAGGTTGATGGGGAAATGTCCCATACCCGAACTCAAATCATCTGATAAACCTCAATTCATAAAAATAATAATACACACACTATTTAAATAACCACTAATGTGTATTTTCTTCTTCAAAGAAAAAATGTTTATTTATTTATCTATTTATTTATTTATTTCTGTGAGTTAAACACCCCCTCACCAATGGTTGAACTGAATTGATAACCACAGGGTTTTTTTTTTTTGAATATGGATAGTACCGGTAATATATAAAAAGAAGAGAGTATGCACAAATATTGGCTATCACAACCCCAAACAATGGCAACACCAAAAAAATCTCACAAGGCCACACCAAGGCGGTGTGGGTCAAGCTAGCCCTCCAAACAACCAAAAAGAGGAGAAATCACATTACAAAGAATGGCAGCCCATCCCTTTACTCTATCACATGGTTTGACATATTTGATTTTTTTTGGTTTTGACATATTTGATTTTTTTTTTGAAATATTTGACTTTTTTGGGTTTTAAAATATTCGATTTTTTTGGGTTTTGAAATATTCGATTTTTTTGGGTTTTGAAATATTCGATTTTTTTGGGTTTTGAAGCTAGCTCGGGTCTCAATAACAGGGACCTTCTCGTCTTGCTACGGAATTCCAAGGCTCAGCGCGTGCAGGAAGGGGGACCGCCCGTGATCGGAGTCAACATTGCTCGACGGTGCCTCTGCTGAGGCCATACCCGGGGTGGGATTCATTCCTTGGGAAAGTAAAAAAGATTGAGTAGAGAAGTCGACGATAGGTGTAGAGGTTTTTAGGGCTTGAGTTCTTTTCCAGGACACCCCCCCCCCCTTTTTCAAGGAATCTGGTCTGTTGCGCTGGGACTCTGTATCCGTTATCGAACCTTCACCCGCTCTAGGCACGCATGCGACCGGGCTCATAACGTCCCGCGGGGAAACTGTACTGCCACTCTTGCCATGCCTAGTTGCATCCTTTGGGCTTTGTACTTTCGGCTTTATCTTTTGATTTTGCCCCAGTTCTTTTCTCCTTTTTTTCTTTTTCTTTTCTTTTTTTTTTTTTGCTTTCCTCTTCTTTTTTCTTTTGCGGAGTGAGGTCTTAACGGATTGCCCCTATTTGAGACCTTTTTTTTTAACGGGGAATCTGGGTCAGTTCTCGCCCCTTTATTCACCACTTGCCCCTATCTTCAACCGAGAGAGAGGAAATACAAGGATTTCCACCTTCCCCGAGCATGGCCAAAGGAGAAACGGTGTCGGGTAGCATGAGAGAATACCGCACCACGGGGTCGTGTAGTGTGTGAGATGCTGGACCTGGGTCCTCCTTTCGCAATTTGGTGGGGTATGCCCTGCCATCGAGCCGTTCACTGGTTTTTATTTTTATGGATGAAAACGCTTTAAATATAGCCCATTCCACGGGTTTGGCAGTTCCTCCCCCTCCGAGTTAATTAGACGATACGCATTGCCTGGATAAGCTTCCTTGATTACGAAGGGCCCTTCCCAGTTGGGTTGCAACTTAGACCTGGGGCCCGCTGACCTGACGAATTTGCGTTTTAAAACCATATTACCCACTTGAAATTTCCTTTCAATGACCTTCTTTTGAAAATATCGCGAGACACGCTTTTAATATACGGAAACATGATTGGCCGCATTCAACCTCTTCTCGTCTAAGAGTTCCAGTTGGACTAGCAACGCCTCTCGATGTTCATCGAGATTAAGTTCCTTATCCAGCTGCACCCTTAGGCAAGGGATTAGAATTTCATACGGGAGCACCGCTTCCATTCCATAGGTGAGGGCAAAGGGAGTCTGCCCTGTGGGGGTGCGGACGGAGGTGCGGTAGGCCCATAGAGCTTCTATCAATTTGTCGGCCCAATCAGCAAATTTATGTGATTCGCATGTTTTCTTGATAATTTTGAGAAGAGTTTTATTCGTGGCCTCAGCCTGGCCATTACCTTGGGGGTAGTATGGTGATGAATGATGCAAAGCTATATTGAATTTCTTACAGAGGTCTTGGAGTTCTTGTGAGATGAATTGAGGCCCGTTGTCGGTGACGATGCTGCTTGGCACCCCGAATCGCGAGATGATGTTCTTCATGATGAAGCGGCATACTATGGTGGCTTTGATTTCTGCATAAGCTTCAGCTTCGGCCCACTTAGTGAAGTATTCTGTAGCTGTCAGAATGAAGTATTTCTGTTTAACAGCAGAGTTCGGATCACCGAGGGGCCCGATGATGTCAAAGGCCCACATAGAAAATGGCCAGGGAGCCGTAATAGGATGAAGAGAAGAGACCGGAGTGTGGATTTTGTCGGCATGGATTTGGCACTGAAGACACCTACGGACATAGGTAGAGCAATCTTCTTCTAGGGTTGGCCAGTAATAGCCATGCCTAAGAATCTTCTTTGCCAAGGCCTGTCCGTTCACATGCCCTCCACACTCGCTGGAGTGGGCTGCTTCCACGACCTTCCAAGCTTCCTTGTCATCTAGGCACCTCATTAGAACTCCATTCAGGGCCCGCCTGTACAATTCACCGGCGATGATCGTGTATCTGGCGGCGACTCTCCTAATGGCTTTTCGCTCCTCAGCGTTGGCCGTTTCCGGAAATGTACCATCCTTGCAGTATTGCTCGATCTCATAAAACCACGGAAATTCTTCCTCTTCAACGATCTCCTCGAGCTCAGTTAATGAAACCTCTTTTATTTCCTCCCTTTCTATTTTCTTCTCTACGGACATCCTAAGATTGTTGAACCAGGGATCTCGCAGGGAAGGAACGTCTAGCCTTTGGACCACAATAGTCTCAGTGGCGCGACTTAGGGGGAGTGATAGAGAAGAGGCTAGCGACGCAAGGGCGTCGGCCAAGATATTATGAGAGCGAGGAGTGTGAATATAGACGAGTTTCCTGAATTGCCTGGCCAAGAGCGTGACCAGATCCTGGTAGGGTTTGAGCTTAGGATCGCGGGTGTGGTAGGTTGACAAAACTTGACGCAGCACCAGCTGGGAGTCTCCTATGATGTTTAGGTATCGCGCGCCCAAGATGTAGGCGTGCTTCAGACCGGCAAGGAGAGCCTCATACTCGGCTATATTGTTGGTGGCGGGGAATGAGAGTTGATATGCCACGGGGATGGTCACCCCTTCTGGAGTAAGGAGAACGGCGCCGACTCCGCTGCCCTGGGAATTAAGGGCACCATCGAAGTGAAGGGACCAGAAAGGAAGATGAGTGATCACCGCCAGGTGCTCATCGGGGAATTCGTCCTGAATGGAATCAGTGCGAGGGATAGGAGAATGAGCCAGGTGCTCGGCAATAGCATATCCCTTGATTGCTTTCTGCACGATGAAGGTGATGTCGAACTGGGAGAGAAAACTTTACCAGCGAGCTAGCCGATTAGAAAGGACCGGCTTTTCCAACAGATAACGAATGGGGTCCATTCTAGAGATGAGCCTAACCTCGTGGGCAAGAAAATAGTGTTTAAGCTTTTGCGCTACCCACACTAGTGCTGCACAGGTCTTCTCCATAGCGGTGTACTTGGATTCAGCGGGATTAAATAACCTTGAGAGATAGTACGCCGCCCTTTCTCTTCCTTCATCGTCTACCTGTGCCAAAACAGCTCCTAGGGAGTCCTCAATTACAGAAATGTACAGGATCAGGGGTCTCCCGGGGACGGGTGGTTGTAGAACCGGGGGATTAGAGAGGTACACCTTGAGTTCCTCATAGGCCTTTTGACATTGTTCATTCCATTCAAATTTCGCGCCTGCCTTTAACAATTCATAAAACGGGCGGCATCTCTGCGAATGCTGAGATATGAATCTCCTGATAAATTGCAAACGCCCGATCAAACCTCGAAGCTCAGTGACGTTCTTCGGCGGTGGCATTTCCATGATGGCCTTTGCCTTGTTTGGATCGATCTGAATCCCCCGTTTACTAACTATAAACCCGAGCAATTTCCTTGATGCAACTCCGAACACACATTTCTTTGGATTCATCTTTAACTTGTATTCCCTAGCCCTTTGCAATACCTTGGCTAGAATGGCGGGGTGCTCTTCTTGTAACCTCGATTTGACTAAAATATCATCCACATAAGCTTCTAAATAAACGTGCATCATATCGTGGAAGATAGCCATCATCGCTCTTTGGTAGGTGGCACCTGCATTTTTCAACCCAAATGGCATAACGACGTAGCAGTATGTGCCCCAAGGTGTGGTGAACGAGGTCTTTTCTTGATCCTCCGGAGCCAAAAGGATTTGGTTATACCCCGAGTAGCCGTCCATGAAGGAGAGGGCTTCGTACCCAGCTGTATTATCGACCAAGACGTCGATGTGAGGAAGTGGAAAATCATCTTTCGGACATGCCTTGTTTAAGTCCCTGAAGTCAATACAGATTCGAATTTTACCATCCTTCTTCATCACCGGGACTATCTTTGCCACCCATTGCGGGTACAGCACCACTCTAATGAACCGGGCCTTATGCAATTTATCGACTTCTTCCTTAATCCTCAAGGCCATCTGCGGGTGAAATCTCCTTGCCTTCTGTTTAACGGGCGTTGCCCCTGGTTTGAGAATCAGCCTGTGTTCGACCAATGCGGGGTCAAGGCCTGGCATGTCTTCGTAGGACCAGGCGAAAGAATCGATGTATTCCCTCAAGACTTTGACAAGTTCCTCTTCGACTGGAGGAGGGAGATTGGCGGAAATAAGTATGGGCCTGGGGTCCTCTACTGTTCCGAGGTTAATTTCTTTAGTGGATTCATCCACTGCCACGGAAGGCTCGTCAAACTTCTTCAAGCCTTGGGCATATAGGTCGGCAGTGTCATCCATTTCATCTTCCTCATCATCAGCTGGGTCTTTCTCATTCATAATTTCATATACTCCTAGTCCATCCTTGCTCCATACCTCATCAATTCCCTCATCATCTTCCAGGATAATTGCGGTCTCCACAAATTCTGGACACTTCAACAGAGCATGACATCTCCCAGCCAAATCTTGTAGAAACCTATCGGGGATGGTTTTGGGAGGGCGCATTACGGCAAGTGCCGCAGACGTGGATGGGCTGACAAAACTCGAACTAGACTCTACCCTGACTGACTCGACCATCCTAGAAGACTCTGTACACTGTACATCTAATCTAGGGGAGAAGAAATCTACCGGAAAAGAAACAGGGGTCTCGCGCCCCTGGGGATCTGGGCAGAACATAGCGTAATCTTCCATGGAGACCTCCGTTTTGAAATTGGCATTTTTTTTGGAGGCCGGAGGTGATCACACAACAGGAGGGAGAAGGCGGAGGAGGAGGAAACTGCATGGGGAACAATTCTGGGAAGATGCAGTCAAAGAAAGGGTCAGAAGACTTAAACCACATTTCATGGAGCTGAGCTCCTGGAGGAGGAGGAGTGAATAGGTTTGATAGATCAATGGGCGGGCAGCGCCCGCAAGCACATGGAACGAATAGAATTTCAGGTCTCTCCGCAAAGTACGGGTCGACCAGGAGTGGAGGGGAACGGGGAACAGAATCCAACCATTGAAACCAGGAAGCGAGACGGGATGGGGACATAGAATAAGTAGTGGCGGAGCTCCCCGTCTTCCGGGGCCCCTGGCGGGCCAATGGCATCGGAGGGCGCTTTACCAGTTGCGTCTCCTTCTTCTTTGGGTCACCCTCTTTTTCACAAAACATCCTTGTAAAGCAATTAGCAAAGTCCTCCAAATCACCGGCTAGCTCTTGCGGTGGTGGTGGCGGATCGGCAACAGCACAAGCTTCATCTATTTTTTCTTCAAGGCTGGATGGCGAGGTCTTCAAGGTGCCGAGATGCAACGGACCCTTCACAAAATGTTGCCGGTAATCCCAGGTCAACGGCCCAGAGTCCCCAAGCATTGACATGGAGGATTCATGGTAGCCGAGGCCCCGGCGGCCCATCTTCCTTCCCTTGGGAACGGGGTTAGTTCTGCCCTGCAGTTGTGCACCGAGTCCTCGGCCTGGCTGATAGCCCAATTTTAGAATTAGGTGCCACCCTTTGGAGTCTCTCATCTTGGGCTTAACCTTCACATTGATTGGTGCAGCGGTGGGCTTGTGCGACGCATATGCCCACGAATAGTTTAAGTCCATGACAGATAGAACAGGTCTGTTACTCGGCCACAGTGTGGGCAGAATCTTGGCTGCTATGGCGTCAACGTTTTGAACTGTGGAAACACTTTTCACTTTGACCACTCGCCCTTGGAACGGGAACTTCAGACACTGGTGGGCGGTCGAGGGGACGGCGTTCAAACTATTCAACCATGGATGACCCAGAATGGCTTTGAACATTGGGTCTATGTCCAACACATAAAATTTTACATCCATCACTAATGGCCCTAGCTCGGCCTGCACAGTTACCACCCCGTGACAAGCACGTCTGGAGTTATCATATGCGGCTATCATGGTTGGCATCGGCTTGAGCATGTCCTCTGATATATTACAAGCACGGAGGGTACTCAATGGGCAGACATTTATCGATGCCCCTGTGTCTACAAGGGCGGATTCCACGGCCGTTTTGTTTAGAGAGATGGTAATACATAACGGCATCTGCCGTGCTTCAGGAGGAGCTAGCTCTGACTCATCAAATGCAATAGAGGGCCCCTTTGTGATCGTGGCCAAGACCGCAGGCAGGCTATCCACTGCCACATCTTCGCTCACCATAACTTTTTGTAGGAAGATCTTCAGGGCGTCTTGGTGGAGCGGCGACCTCTTGATTAGTTCTAACACTGAGATTTCAGCCGGCAGCCGATCTAAGTGCTGTAATAAATCATATCTTGTGCCCGGCACTGGGTCTATCTCTTCTGGTTCAACTGTAGGGGAGGAAACTGCAGGGTTTGGTGTAGATGCCCCTGGGGAAGGAAAAATTCTTTGGAAAGGACGCCCGCTCCGAAGGGCGCATTGCGATGCTTGCACGGCCTGGACTGGACCCCCGCTTGGCCTGGTGGGGCAGGTGAATGGCGTGGAGATGGGGGTGAGGATGACTGAAGTGGGTTTAATGGGCCCTGGTGGAGGGGAAATGGGTGAAGGGTTAAGCTTAGGGGAAATGATGGGAGGCATGGCGGGTGGTGGTGAAAGGACGGATGGAGTAGAGGGGAAGGTAGCGGGCCTAAGAGGCGACGCGGAGGAAATGGCGGGCGGTGTAGCGGCGGATCTAAGGATGGAGGGGATGGCAGGTGAGGGAGAGTAGTGGTGGTGTAAGGCCAAGAGATGGGCGGGGGTCTCATCATCGAACGTCCACCCAGCGTTGGGGGCTGGGCGCTGGACCAAATTCACTTGTGCTGGGGCCGGTGCCGGTGGTTGCTGTTGTTGCGGAGGAGCGGGCTGATGCATTGGCATGGGATTTTGATGGATCCCAAGGTCTTGCTGCTGCGGTTGAGGTTGCGGTTGCTGCTGGGGCTGTTGCTGCTGCTGCTGCTGGGGCGCCGCCTGTTGCGACCTGGCCTGTCTCTGCCTCTGCTTGATATCCTCAATCAGCTGGCGCATCTGGGCCCAATCAATCCTCTGGCCCTCATGCAAATCATACACCAGGTCTCTGAATTGGTAACATCGCTCTATTGTGTGCCCGGGTTGCCGATGGAATATACAATATCGGGATTGGTCCGCAACCGGATTCCAGTTCGGGCGTTCAGGAGGCAACTGGAGGTCACCAGTATACATTAGAGCAGAGAAAATATCTGGCAAGGTCTCCGGAAGAGGGGGGTAATGAGCCCTTTTTGGAGCTGGTCGAGCAGAGCCATAGGTGGGGGGTGGAGGAACACTATTGTACTGCGGGGGCCGCTGAGGCTGTTGAGGTGGCGGAGGTGCCTGTTGAGGGTATTGCGGGACTTGGAAGGCAGGCTGGGGAGCTGACGGAGCGGCGAACTGGGGGTTACGCTGAGGCGGTGGGAAGCGGGGTGGAGCGGCTTGTTGGGGGAACTGAACGGCCTAGACCTGCTCGTTAATTTGTACTCCCTCCGTGACGGGGCCTTGGGTTTTCTTGGTGGCTTTGGGTTTCTGGGCCTCGAATAAAGAATGGATGGGGGAGTCTTTAAATTGGGTCTGAATAAACCTAGCTCTGCTGTATAGTTGGTGCATGTTTGAAATGTCATTCATTGCCAGAATGTTTCTAAAAGTTGGCGTAGCATTGGAAATCAACAACTTCACTTTTTCCTCTTCCGGGATCTGCCCGGGCACCCGTGAGGCCATCTGTCTCCAGCGGTCCGCATAGGTTGCGAAGTCTTCCTCCGGCTTCATCCTCTCCGCCACCAGGTCAGTGAAAGAGTACTCGGGTCCGACCCGATCCTGAAACCTCTGTATAAACCTCTCCTTGACGGTCTTGAAATTCTCAGCCTCCTCCATAGGCAAGGTGTAGAACCATTCCAATGCGACCCCCTCCAGAGACCGACGGAACAAATAGGCCATCAAACGATCATCCTGCTGGAACTGCGCAGACTCATACAAGAACTCCCGGACATGGATGAATGGGTTGCCGTTCCCATCGTATTTGCGGTACACGGGGAGCTCCGACTGGGAAGGAAGACGTAGGTCCCTGAAGTTAGGGATAGGGACATCGGCAAGTGATTGCGGGCCGACCCGCTTGTGGAGGAGATCAATTTGTTGCTGCATAGCAGCCCACTTGTCAAGAATTTCCCGTTCCCGGGAAGGAGGGGGAGGAGCAAGAGGAGCAGCACCTGGATAGGCGACCAAAGGATAAACTGACGAAGGAGGCGGCCCGTAAGAGGGATAATGGGCTGAGGAAGGGCCCATATCCGCATGAGCCACCTGGGCCGCCCCTGATTGTGACCTAGCGAAGTCCGCCGGGGCCATGAGGGCCTGAGGCGATGGAGAAATTGTAGGGTACGGCTCAAGATAAGGAACAGAGGGGATCGGGGATTTCCCTTTATCAAGTTGTTGATGGACCGATGTGGACGCCTGGCCCATTTCTATATTGGGATAGCGAAGGTTCTGAGGGCGGACCGGAGTAAGGTCAATGGGAGCCACAGAGGTGGTCCCGACCACAGGAGATGAAGTGGCGACACTGGCCATGGCATGAGCCGGAACTGAGGCCGGGGCATCGCCCCCTTGCAAAGCTTGTCTGATGAGATGGAGTTGGGTGGGGTCCAACTGGGCCATCATATTGAGGATCATGCTGGCTGAATTTTGACTGGGCGGGTTTGAAAAAGAGGGTCGGGGACCCTCGCCCAGAGAGGTCGGGAGTGAAGGGGCCGTCCCCTCTCCCCCTTGCAAGTGGGTGACCCTAGGTGGGTCCTCAAGGAGACCACGAGGAAGGGAATCCTCGTGGGCCTGAGAGAAGTCATACGATGACATGACAGAAGAAGAATCGAACAAGGGGTTGGAATAGGAATGGAAATAAGAGTCCACCCTAGGAGATGATCGTGGGGGCAGAAGGCAGCCCCACATACACCAAGACACTTACTACTAGAACAAGCAACACTAAATCAATCAAATCTACCAATCAAATAATAAGCATACAATGGAGCGAGATGAGAGCAGAATCACTCAGTAATGCAATCAAGTTCTTAAAATGATGCTCGTCAGTTCCTTATATCTTTGGGTTTGAACCTTAGTGGATTAATGAAAATATCAATTCTCTCGACCACTAGGTGCCTAATTGGGATGAGAAACGAGGGACTGTGTGACCTTATCGGGACCTCTCACTCGCGAATGCAACCCTAGACTGGGGTGGATACGGTACAACCTGCCCGACATCCGTGTGGGAATCCACGGCTCACGGGGGCTTACGGAGGTCCTCAGCAAGGTCCCTAGTCGGCTCCAAGGAATATGGAGACGAGAGGAAACCCTACCTCGGTGGGAATGCAACTAATATGGGAAGATGTCGATGCTCCTATGCGCACCGGAGTGCATGCACAAGCTAGCCTAGCAGCTATCAATCATGAGTAGTAAAAACATGGTGATGCAATGATAATAAGATGGCAGGGGGGAGCCAATGAACAGCACCAGGAGCAATATATATATCAGCCGAAAAAAAAAGCTAAGCAAGATGAAATAAATGCACTGCGACAGGAGATGTGCGGTCCACCTCTGACCGCTCTAAGTACACAGGAGGTTAATATCCAACCGTAGTTGATGGAAGGAAGGCAAGGGAATTACCAGACAGACGGCCGATAGTCAACCGTGCGTATTGATAGACGGCCCTGGACGAACCGCGTGTGCGCCAGAGGACAGGAACCGCATCCAACCTGTAAATCACTCCAAGAAGGAAACCTTGACAACGACTAAGAAGGGTCAGCAACTCAAAAGCACGATGGGCATTAGGCGTCCCACCGTGATCGCCACAAAAGGGGTGTAGATATATATTTCTCTCCTCTCTCCCTTTCACTAAGGGTCAAAGTGCGTCAAGTGCATGAGACAAGTGAGAGAGAGAAGAGAAGATAGGGAATGAAGCAAAGTACCGTGATCGCCACCAAGATGCCGTACGCGATAGGCGCGCCGTACCTTGGAAAATGGGAGACACTCGCCTTAGTGCAGCGTTGAGTAATGAACGGCTCCCTTAGAACCGCACTATGTTGAGCGGTCTTACGATAGACCGCCCCAGGACGCTGCGAGGGACGCGGGAGGAACTGCTGCAGTGAGATGGACGACGCTAGAGGGACCGCGTTCCAGAGAAGAATGGTCGTTGATGCACCGCGCGTACCGTTGAACGGCCGGAGGATAGCCGCTCAGTACCTTCACTCAGCAAGTTGAGAAGGGCTCGACCTCCACCCTCTCCGGCCGGCCAGAGGGGATGGGCCTCGTGCTGATTAAGTGCTGACCTGCGAAACAATGTAGAAACACAGAAGAGACACCCAGATTAGACCTAAATAATGTAGTATGCATTCAGACGAGAAGAATTAAGCATAAACGAATGAAGAGGGGAATACCTGGGGGGTTTTAAACCCCTAGGGTGACAAAAAATGGGATGGTTGTGTGCATGATAATGAGAAGGGGGGGGCACGCGAGTGAGAAACAATGCATGCAATGAAGGAAAACGGCAAAAGCTACGGAACGAAAGACTACAAAGACTGGGCTACTCCCTTGACCGGAGGCTCGAGCGGACGTAGAGAGCCTCCCTCCTTGGTGCTAGGTCGCTCAAAAATGCGGCAGGGCTTCGCCGTCGACCAAAATCTCCCCCCCTTTTGACGTCCGGCCGTAGGGTCTATTTATAGAACCTCGAAGGCCAGCCTCGAAATCAGGGTTTAGAGACTTTTTCAGGTCGAACTCTCAAAAGATAATTCGTAGATAATATCATAATCTTCCATCCAGACGAAACGGCATCAAAAATGGTTGATTATCCGCGGAGAAATCATCAAAACAAGTTGAGGATAAAACCATGAGATAAATGAGATAAAATCGGTTGAAAATCAGGAGCCGACGGCTTGAACGGTCTTACGATAGACCGCACAAGGGATGGGCGGTCTTATTCGGACCGTCCATCCTGTCGGTGGAAACTCGAATAATCAGAAAATTATCCCAACTATCTCTCGAACTGGCCGAAATGTTCGCCGTTGGACTCTGAACATATGAACTGTTGTATTTAAACCGTTTTAGTTTAGGGCGGCACAAACACGACCGTTTAACCCTGTCGGTGATAATTTGAATCATTTGGATAATTCTCTGAGAAAATGGGCACGCGTAGGACTCTGAGATATAGGCGGTTGGAATAGGCCCGTTCATGAGATTGAACGGTTCTAATCACACCGCACAAAAGCCTGTCGGTGGATATTCAGAAAATCCTCAGAAATTAGCCAAAATACATGAACGGTCCATATGCAACCGCCCATCTTGTGAACGGCTGATGTGAATCCGTTCATGCCCTTAGGCACTTGATTCTCGTAAAATATGCTCAATTGACCAAAGCCAAGGCCCATTAAGCCCCGAATCACCATGAATTGCACCAAGGAGGGAGACTACCCATACAATGAGCCCGAGTCATGCCACAAAATGGCCCAGTGAATGATGAACAACTCGAGGCATCAACTAATGGGAGTAAGAGAAACGGTTCGAATTATCGGTATAAAACGGGTGTCAACACTAGTGACCAGCCTTCCCCATGCTATATCATGCCAACCCCTGTATCTCCCCTCACTGCCATGCCAAAAAAAATCTGCACCGGACAAAATCAATCTTCTTCGCCACTATCTTTAGGATATGGAACATGGAAATAAAGTAAGTAAAAAGATTGTCCAACACTAATCTACACATAACCAGTCTTCCCCCATACGATAATGCTTTTACCTTCCAACCAGCTAGCCTAGACATGGAAAGAAAGTAAGTAAAAAGATTATCCAACACTAATCTACACATAACCAGTCTTCCCCCATACGATAATGCTTTTACCTTCCAACCAGCTAGCCTAGACTCGTACCTCTAGATGATGGGACGTAGGGCTGTCAATGGGCCGGGCCGGCCCGACAGGCCTGCGGGCCTAGCCTGATTTCGGGCCGGGCCGCAAAGTCTTTTTTGACTCGCGGGCTTTTAGTCGGGCCTAAAAGCCCGGCCCGACTAGACCCACGGGCTGGGCTCGGGCCTTAAGTTGGGCCCGTGGGCCGACCCGGCCCGTTCTCTTTTTTTATTCTCACTTCAAATTTTAAAAACTATTTAGTTGATTATTTTACTTAATTAGAAAGTTTAAAACTCTCTTTTCACACAAATTATGTAATTAATATCAATTTTTAATTAATTTAGTGAGATTATAAGTTTTATATTATTAAATCTATTAAATTTATTATTTTATTATTTTATTTAAGTTTTCGGGCCGGGCCGAGTCTTAGTCGGACTTTGTATTTTTTACATAATGTCGGGCCCGACTCGGCCCGGCTCGACATAGGTCAGGCCCGGGCCGGGCTTGGACCTTAATCTTGATAAGTCGGGCCCGGGCCGGGCCGACCTAAGCCCGGCTCGGGCCCGACCCATTGACAGCCCTAATGGGACGCCAATCTGCGCACCAAAGAAAGCCTGGGATAAGAGGAAAGCCCAAGTAGGAAATTGAGAACTCACCAATCTTACAACCCAACAAGTAGGTTGCCCTCGGAAGAGGCCTATCCTCCATGTTCATCCCAACTAGCAAACTCTTGTTAAAGTTGACTTTAAGGCCAATAACCTCCTTCAGTAGTTTGAATAAGAGCTTAGCCATGAAAGGCAACTGCTCATCCTCAGCAAGGAACAAAATGATGTCATCCACATACTGCAAGTCAGTAAGGATTGAGCCACCTATATCCACATGAAAACCTTTGATCAAACCAACAACCTCAGCCCTTTGCCACACCCTCCTAAAAACACTCGCCACGAGCACAAAGAGAATGGGAGACATAGAAACCCCTGACGAAGCCCCCGACCACCGTGGAATCAAGAGGATGATATCCCATTAACTAGGACTACAGAGGTAGCCGAAGAGATACATGCCCTAACCTAGCCAATCCATCTATCCTCAAAGCCCAACTTGTCTAACAAATCAAAGACACACTACCAATTCACCTTGTCATAAGCCTTCTCAAAACCAAGTTTCAAGACCACCCCTTTCCTTTTCCGATGCTTCGTCGCAAACAAACACACATGCGCCACCAAGAAGTTATCCCGTATATGTCTCCCCCTACTAAATGCACCCTAGAAGTAACTAGCCAACCAATCCATAACAATGACCAACCTCCCTATTAACACCTTGGTAATGATCTTGTAAGTCCCATTAAGTAAACTAATGGACCTAAAGTCCTAAAATTAGTGAGCACTTACCTTCTTAGGGATGAGCACCCAAGAGGGTTTTATTAATACCCCCTAAGTGAGCCCTCTCTTCCTGGAACTACCTAACAGCTACCAGCAAATCATCTTTAATGACTCCCAACACTTCTGAAAGAAGACCAGAGAGAAGCCATCCAATCTTGGGGCTCTATCGCCTACATGAGAAAAGACCGTTGGGTAGACCTCCACCTCTGAAAAGGGCAAGGGGATAGCATCCCTCTCCTCATGGGAGAGGCAGGGGAGAAGATCAATTGCAATCCTCAGTCTACATAATTCATCCTCTATGAACAATCTAGAGTAGAACTCTCTCGCCTAGACCCTGATCTTCTCATTTGCAGAGGAGAGCTCCCCCACCTTGATGCAAGAGATGGAGTTGACCCTCCGTCTCTCCAAAGCAATACGCTGAAAGTAAGTCATGTTCATGTCCCCCTCTTTTAAACATCTATCTCTCGACCTCTGCCTCCAGTAAATCTCCTCTCTAGTAAGTATCGCATCAAATTGCTCCTTCAAAGTATCCCAAAGTGTCCTATCCTCATCATCCATAAGGCATGCCTCCTACAAACAATCAAGTCCCTCAAGCTGTTCAAGAATCTTGTCCTTCGTTGCCCTCCCAAGTACGGTTTTATTAGCACCCCAAGCCTCGAGAACCAATGTAGTATGCCTTAGTCCTCTCACCAAAGTAGCCATAGTAGAGGAACTCGCAGTCTGAGCATTCTAAGCACCTGTGACAGTCTCCATAAAGTTTGTTTGCCTGAACCAAAACTATAACGACCCAAGATCCGGATACCGAGAAGAGCCCGATACCATTCGAATCCTGACCCGCCGCCCACGAACCAGGAGAGTTTGGAAGGGCTAAAAGGAGTGTGGAGGTACAAAGAAATAGGAAATAAAGCAGGACAATTCAACAATTAACAGAAATAAATAAACAACTACTACAACAGAGTCCAGTCCAATATAAAGTACAGTCTAAAGCAGTAAAGCGTACCACATGCTGAGTGAACACTCGGCCCGGCGATGAGACAACTAAGAACCTCAGCACTGCACCCTCGAACCTCGAGGAAGAACTGCCGCACCTGAAAAGCAGGGGTAAGACTCCTGTCACTAGCTCAGTAGGGATCCCGCGGAACCCCAACTGAGAACAATGGCGGCACGGAAAGCAGTAACTACAAGAACAACAGTAGCAGCAGGAACAGTAACTCGGTGGCTGGTCAAAACTCGGCACTACAACTACTCCTACTGTACCGGTCAAGCAGAAAGAGGAATCCCGATCTCACAGTCGGGAACCGGACCACACTAACACCACTCACCGAGGTAAAACCCACGGCAACCCCGCCATAGAGGCCTGTCTCCTAGGACAAGGCCAACCTGGACACACTGTCCAAGGTGCAACCCCGACCACATGGTCGCGGACACCGCTCTAACAAGACGCAACCTCGGTGAAGCTACTAGCACCCTGGCCACTAACTCGGAAACACCGATCGGTCCAGAAAACCACGTCTCGCAGATGGGAAATGGAACCCAGAAATAGGAGAGTCACGTCTCACGTGACAGGAGTACCTGCCCACCAGAAGTAAGGCCGGATGCATCCACTAACGTCTTAGACCGCGCCTCAGGTGTCTCCCTTCGGCCCAGTGGGAACTGAGACACCGTACAAGTAACCACAGAACAAGTGACTAGCTGGGGTCGCGCTCTTCAGCGCGGGTCCAACCGCCCCCAACCACGTGTGCACACACATACCGCGCGTCCCTGGTCTTGCCCTCTGACTGGTTTTCCCCTCAGTCGGACTCTGGCTGCAAGACGTGGGGCCCAACAGAAACCAGTCTAAAAACTGTCTCTCGGGGTAGTCTCGCCACCACTCCCTGGTGGGACCATTGGCGTGTCGGAAGGCTACGACTAGTGGGGAGTCACTGGTGTGACCACTCTCTAAGGAGAAACTCCGAGAAACACGCACGCACCCTGCCTGAAAGTCGAGAAGGACCAAGTGACGACGAGCCACTGGACTCTGGACGGTCCTCTAGACTCACTAAATCCAACGGTCCTTGAGTCACGAGACTCGAGGTCAAGACCGTCGTACGCAATGGCACAATACCGTTAATCTAGCCTAATCCCTAGGTCTGAAACCACAGTAGCATGAATACCGAGGTAACTCACGAGCCGCCGAGACCATCCCCTCAAAAGGTAACTTGAGATCTCCAGCCCCAGGCTGGGTGACTAAACTCACAGTCCAAGGCCACACACATGGCCCACGTGAAAAGTACAGAAGCATGATTCTCAAGGCAGTGCACAAGCTGCCACGTCGATTCCCCATCCCAGAGAAAAGTGGGAAACCTCCAGCTCCAGGTTAGATGACTGGACTCGCAGTCCAAGGCCAAACACATGGCCCACTCGGGAATCATCTTCCAGGAAAACTCACGACATGCGGGGGAGACCCCACCGCACTCACACCGATCCACGGTGTCTCGATCCAACGCAACATAAAGCCCGGAACACACACACCTATGGGCAGGCTAATCGAGATAACATGGCACCTCCAGACACCCCAGAAACATGCACACGGAACCTACGGGGTGTCCGGGACACTCACGACCAAAGGAGGCACGATCAGCCGTAGACTACTCGCCCTGGGCTGCTCGACTGGTCGCCCTCAAGATCGCGCTACCCACATATAGCGCGTTCAGTCAGAACACGCTATATCCCTGTAGCGCGACAAAGCAGAACGCGCTAAAAACATAGAGCGCGACAGACCTGAACACACTGGCAACCTGTAGCGTGACAAGCATGAACGTGCTATGCCCCTATAGCGCGATAAGACGGAACACGCTACCCACCTATAGCGCGATAAGAACTGCCTTACTGTTCATCTTCTCCGATGAACGTGCTCTATCGGGACGGTGCGACCTCCAAGAACGCGCCCACCTGGGCGAGCGCATTCTCAGTCCGCGCCCGAAAATGGCAAAAAATGCAAAGAAATTCATTCCACGCCCCAATCACCCCTGGGTGATGGGGAAACAAAGGGAGAATCATTCCCCAAGCCCCTAGGAATTCAACGATGCCCACAAACCACCGATTAACGCATTAAAACGCTAGATCGGGCCCACACCCCAAAAACATGCATATTCTCCAAAATGCGAAAAGAACCCCACTCGGCTCGCCACAGGCTATCAAATCCGCGGGAAAAGAAGTACACGAGCTGAGGGTCCATCTCCCTACCTCCACCGAAGATTCGACACACCGTGGACGCCGATCCATGAAGAAAACGCCGTGAAAGCCTCGCCGGTATCCCACGCTCACGAACCGATCTCACCTCGCCACCACGCCTCGATCCTCGCCCCATCCACGCCGCTCCTCGCCCCACGAGCATCGCCACCTTGCCTTCGTCCATCTCCGTCAGCCGCCCGGAGAGAAGAGAGGGGGAGAGGAGAGAACGTGAGAGAGAAGAGAGAGGGAAAGAGTGAGAAATGAGAGGGGAGAGAGAGAAAGGGTTAATATATATAGAAAACTTAGAAATTCTAGAAATTTATAAAAATATTAAAAATTACCTCTGCGATTCTCGGGAGGAGCACAACGCAGTGGTACTATCCCGGAGTCGGAGAACGCCACGGTTCGCCCTGCACAGAGTTCCTAAGGCGCATCAGAGAAAAACACGTGTAAAGCACAAAATACACTCCAAGACCCACAAAAATGATTCGAAAAATATCCAAAAAAATCCGGGGCATTACAAAAACTGCTCAAGCCTGAACCTATAGCTCCTGTCTGCACTCAGCTGGTCTTCAGAAAAATAAGATTATGGTCAAAAATAGATCTGGCCAGTGGAACAACCTGCACATGAAGGAAGTGGTTCTCCCAATCAACATATACTAGAAGTCTATTCAACCTAGAGCAAGAAGTATCTACTCTCATATTGGACCAAGTGAAGCAACCATGTGCCATGCCAATATCCACCGAAGCAGCCTCCTAGATGAAGTCCGAGAAGTCATCTATGTCTCCAGCATAAGTGGTATCCCTTGTCCCTTCTCACTGGGCCGTGACCGCATTGAAATCTCCTCCAGCACATCAAGGTTAGCCAGAAGAAATGTGATGTCGAAGCAAGTCATCCCGTAGTAGCCGCTTCTCCTCCCTGGATTGAGGGTCATACACCCCACTGAAATCCCAGAAAAATCCATATCTGATGCTCCTGAACTGCAAAGAAATAGCTCATCTACTCACCACCCTATCATGTGACACCTCCTCTACCTCATACGAATTCCAAAGAATCATAATGCCCCTAGACCTACCAACCGTCGAGGAGGCAACCCCTATGGAAAGACGGGCCCCTCCGATCTCCCTCAAGACTGCAACACCATCCCTCTCATGGAAACAAAGAATATCAACCTTGCACCTCCTAATCAACTCCCTCACAGCCCTTCTCTTCTCCACTCCACCCAACCCCCTCACCTTCCATGAGACAACCCTCATTGGGCACTCAGGATGTCCCTTTCCCCTCCTCCCTCCTCCTTCCTCATCAACCCTAGGCTCAACTAAGACCTCTCCCCTCCCCAAATGCTCACACTCCATCTCTTATTAATTTTAGAAAAGGCCCCCTCACGTCCTTCTCCACAGTCGAGAAAGAAATCCACACCTTCTCCGCCACCTCCCCCCCATGCTCTATAGAAAGTTTTTCTACTTCCCTTAACATCTCCCTAACCTCCTCTGTCCCTAGTCTACCTCTACCTCTGCCTTTGGAATCCACCCCCTTCGAATGAGGGTCCAGCCTTCACCCCTCGTTGTCCTTCCCCCCACAATAGCTGCAGACCATCAAGGGCGTCCTCCTGAGTCGCTTGGGCACTAGGTCTATCTTCCTCGAGCTCCACCTGAACCAGCATGACAGATTGTTGGCCCTCCACAGGTAGAACTGTAAACGGATCGGATACGGAGCGGATAGTGTGATATCTGAATTCGTATCCAATTAATAATTGAATTATCCAATTAGTAATCGAATTATCCATCGGATATTTTATTCAGATAATTATCAGATTAATATGAATTCGAATTCGGTTTGAATTTTAAACGGATAATTACTAAACCTACTTAGAGGGGAGTCATGTGAGCCGTGTGAGAGCGTCGTATGTTGTTTTCTCAAAAAAAAAGAAATAGTGGAAATTATTTTTTATTTTAGGAGATGCTATCAAAAGATTAGACTTCATCCTAAAAAATAGGAGATAACTACCCAAATGGTTGTAAGTGGATTTCTTATTTTTAAATTATATTTTGAGACAAAAGGATAAAAAAGAGTAATTAAACAATATATTAAGATTTGAGTTAATTATATACAGAATATATGTATCCTTAGATTTTTATCTAAGAGTTCATATTCGGTCGGATAATATCCGACACGGATATCTCAATATCCGAATTCGTAATCTGATATCCGATATCCGATTAAATTATCCGTCTGATATTTTATTTAGATAATTATCTGATTAAACGAATACGAATTCGAATTCGCTTCGAATTTTAAATGGATAATTGTCAGTTATATCCACATGCAACTCCGGTGCCTAAGAGCCCCCACCGGAGTCAACCATAGTAGCAGCCTCCCCCCAGCCTCCCCTAGTAGGAAGGCCCAGAGCAATCGACGGAACATCAACCTCCAAAGGTCGAGGCGGACAAAAAATGATAACAGGGTCCTCCTAAGCCCCGCAGACAAGCTCCACTTGATACAACAGCGGCATCGGGCAAGCTTGTTTCCCCTTCTCCAAACCAGCTTCAACTCGATCTAGCACCATGAGGTCACCCCACCAGGGCAGAGCGAGGGGTGAGGAAGCAGACCCTTGGGGAGACCCACCGGCCGCTAGCAAGGAGGCGGCAAGCCCCGGTGAATGCATCCCATTGCAGCAGAAGAACTTGACAGAGTTCGCTACAGGGACGCAGGTTTCGGGTGGGGGAGTTGACCCTTAATAGGTCCCATCGAACCGGTACACATGTCTGAGTTGGATGCAAGTAAGTCACAGGTCCCCAAAGCGAACCCAGATTCCTGACCCGTTAGAGCATCCATCCGCTCCTCTTCACTCGACTGGAAACTCGGACCAGCCCAGACTTGCACACCTCCACGGACCGGCTCCCCACTCTAGGCTGGGCGGCTCAAGTTTGAAAACCTACATAAACATCCGCCTGTCATACATCCCCTACCTCTGAATGGGCGTTTGGATGCCCAAGCAGCAGTGGTCGTGGCCCCTGCAACTCCTTCACAAAGAACTGCAAAACAATGACAACTTCAGCAATCCCCACTGTAGCAACCATTGGTACTGCCACTGGAGAAGCCACCTGCATGTAGATCTAATTAAAATCCATAAAAAATAAGTAAGAAATACTAAGCATATGCTAAGAATGGGATAAAGGGAGAGGGAGCATGCACGGATGCTAATGGGAAAGGTGATCGCTAGAGGACACGAGGGGCCTCAAGTGAAACAAACAATGAATAAGGAGGGATGGCGGAATACCTGAAGTGCGGGGGAGATGTGAGTGCCTTCCTCCTCTTCCTTTCGGCCGGCCGAAGGAGAGGGTCTTTTTTATTGATTACCCTTGCAAGAAATACGAACACCGATAGAATAAATGGAATTAGAATCACGGTGTAGTATCAAACTCAAGTGAAACGTATAACATAGAAAGAATGGAGGTGAACACACCTGTCGAGGTCTCGCCCCTTTAACCCCTTTATGCAAAAGGGAAGGATAAAGGATGATATGAATGAAATAAAGTGCAAGTGTTGCACAGATGGAAGGAGCCTCAACGTGATTGAGAAAGGGGGAATAAAAAGACGAAAAATGGTGCATGCAGAACTGACAAATGTAATAAAATAAACAGAGAAAGGATGAGAGAAATCATGTGTTTTGGGAGGGCCGTGGCTCCTGATAGATGATCGGGAAGAAGCTCTCAGAAGGATGGAGTCTTTTGACGCAGAGAAGCTCCCTCTTCTAGCTGAGAAACAGGCAGCACCTCCCCTCTTTGATAAAGTCTCCCCCTTTTCATATAAAGAACCACAGGGTATTTATAGAGGGCTTGCGTGGGTTTAATCCAAGGTAAGGAGATAACCATCCATGGAAAGGGATAAAGTTGTGAAAGAAACTTCCGAAGGATTTGCCCAGTTGAAGCAGACCGTAAAACGAGGAAGGAGAGAGCTGCTAGCGAATTTGGAAATGTCAGGAAAATGGCGTCAAGTAGTACTTATGTTTATAAAATAAACGTCCTGCACAACAGCCGCAATTTTAGCAATAAAAGATTAGGAAAGAAAATCTCTCAAAAAATGACGTCAAATGTAGTGGACGTTTATAAAATAAACGCCAACTACAGTGGACGTTATTAGCAAAACAAAATAAGGCAAGCCCATTATTTCCAAAAAAAATTAATAAAGAATGCGCGTCTAGCTTTGTGGACATTAATTATAAAAATACACATTTTAGCTGGACTCGAAAAACCCAAGAATGAGCGACAACGGACTCAGACGCACAAACAAAAATCAAACAAAAATGAAAAAGAATTGGTGTCTGCCCCTGCGGATGCTAATTCTTTTTCTATTTTATTTTATTTTTATATTTTTTATGTACGGGCGTCTGATTGAGCTGACTCCAAATATATTTTTTTCGCATTTTTTGACCCAAGAAACCCACTCAAACTGGCTAAGAACGATCGCACGGAATGAATAAAATAATAATAAAACTCAAGAATTAGCGTCAACTCCACTATCCACCATTTCATTTTTCCTTTTTTTTAAAAAAAATCATAAAGAAATGACGTCATGTATAGTAGCCGCTATTTCCTGAAAAATTCGAAAAAAATGAGAAAAATGCCTAGAAAATCTAGAAAAATCCGAAAAAATCTCAAAAAAAATCTAGAAAAATAGGGAAAATGGGAAAAAACCAAAAATCTAAGAAAAATGAGAAAATCACTCAAACAATGTCGATTTGAAGATCAAATTGGGGTATCACAAGTAATAAGAGATATGCTCGCAGTAATGTCAATTTTGGCGTGTCTACAGCTGTCCCGCCTTAGCGCCTGCTTTGCAAGGGAGCAGAGCGAAATGAAAAGTAGATGTTAAGGTGTGATGAGACACACGATCAACATCACCTGATGAGGATTGAATCCAAAGCTCGAGATGAAACAATCTCGGGAAGTTTAACGAAAATAGTAATGTTTGGATAAAGGAGAGAGTTAATGTGCACGCGGGCACGAAGGAGATCAACTTCCAGTGCGGTAGAAGTACCCCGGGTCACAAACCTATAGGTTTCGCCATTGGAGAGCGGTTACCAGCCAATGTGGACATGCTGCAGGCAAGGCGGATCTAAGGAAAAAGAGAGTGAAAATAAGAGGATAGAAATCCAAACAAAGAGTTTTCGTGAAAACAGCCAAAAAACGGGGACATGACGAACTGAGGATTCAATTCGACAATGAATATCTCACATCTTGAACATTAAGATCATTTTGACTCTCAAATCAGCTCATCAGAATGATTTTTCAACGTTGATTCAAAGTCCTACATGAATGCATGCTAGGTTTAAAGGGAAAATTAAAACAAATTAAAATAGAAGATAATCAAAGATAATATTGTTAAACTGCCCAAACTGGGTCAAGTAACTAATTTTGCGAGCTGATACTAAGCCGAAGCCCGTTTATCCACGCACTAATTCACAAAAAGGAACCATCACCCCCAGTCTTAGACGGCTCAATGGCCTATCCGTGTGACTAAGACTCCTCTAGAATCATCATTATTTTTGATGAATGGGAACTCAAATTCCAGATTTACCAAAGCCACAAGGTCCTTGATATAATCTAATAGCGTAGATAACATATAGTAAAATGCATATAGGGAGATGGTGATAGCAATGAGCATGAGGGAACTGGGAAATGATGCAGACACCGTGGAGCTTGGATGGTGATGAGACCCAAACGGTGGGACCAAAGAGCTTCTTTCCTGCGCTCAAAATTTTCATTACCCAAGATATAAAGATGCATAAAGCAATGAAAGTAATTTAAGCATGAAAGCAAGTACAATCGAAACATTCAACAACATTGCATAGCATTAAAAAATATCATGGAAAGCATCGTATATAAAGCCGTAAAGTATGAGAGCATTCCAAGTATTTTTGTTCAATGTCGTCATGAGGATGACAATCTTGGCAAATCAGAAGATGTATGCATAAAAGATCAGGATGATGTCATAATGGTTGAGCAAAGCTAGCAGGAATAGTCAGAGAAGCTGGCTCTTGAATGATTGGGGTGATGCGCAGAGTAGCAGAGATAATCAGATTGACGTGAATAATCAGAGTAATACCCCAAGTGGCAGGGATGATCAGATCGACATGAATTGCTCAAAATGATAGAGAGATGACGATCGAAGTGTCCAGGGCGACATATCATGAGAATATTGGGAAGAATCAAAAGATTGATAGCAATGAATGAAGAGGACTCATCCCGTGTTCTTGGTCCATTGCAAAGGAATTGTCCCTGCAAAAAATACCATCAATACAATGTAATTTTTTTTTATTTTTGGAGTATGCAAATTTTTAGGGGTTTTAAAAATATTAAAATTTTAGAATTTTAAGAATTTTTATTTTTTTGTCTTTTTGAAATTTTTTGGAATTTTGGAAATATTTTTTTATATATTTAATTTTTGGATTTTTGAAAATATTTATTTTTTTAGAATTTTGGATATATTTAATCTTTTGTATTTTTAAAATTATTTAATTTTTTTTAGAATTTTAATATTTTTGAAATTATGCACCGACGTGGGGACTGCACCGACGTTGGATGGATGGCTTTGGAGTGCACAGACTTTGGGATGCTAAGACATGGAGACATGCACAGACTATGGAGATGAAGCATGCTTAGACTTTGAGGTGATGCTTAGACATTGGGAGGAATATGCTCAGACCTGGAGAAATATGCTTAGACTTTGGAGGTGAAGCATGCTTGGACTTTGGGGTGGTGCTTAGACATGAGAAGAATATGCTCAGACTTTAGAGAAATGTGCTTGGACTTTGGATGTAATGCACAGACTTTGGACGTTGGGAGGATTTGCTTGGACTTTAGATGTAATGCACAGACTTGGGAGAAACATGCTTAGACTTGGCAATGATATGCTTGAACTTTGCAATGCTAGCTTAGACTTTGGATGAAACATGCTCAGACTTTGGGAGTGCTATGCTTTGATATGCACATACTTATATGAAGCATGCTTAGACTTTGGAGTGGTATGCATAGACCTTGGATTGGTTAGACGTATGAAAATGTGCTTAGACTTGGGAATGAATAGACCTTGGCTTGCTTAGGCCTTGGAGATGGATAGACTTGGGTTGCACAGACCTTGGCTTGGCTAGACATATGAAATGCACTGACCTTGGAATGGAGATGCTTAGACTTAGCCAAGGATGCTTAGACGTAGGAGATGGATATGCTTAGACTTAGCCAAGGATGCTTAAACTTATGCATTGCAAATGGACATTTAGACTTATGAAAATGTGCATCGAAATGCATATGAGCCAGCGGTGAAGAAATGACGACCGGACAGTTGCTACCGATTACGGGAATGGCGCCCTCACGAACGGGCATTATTTGAAAATAGTTTTTTTGTTATTTTTGAAAATGAAAAATGAAAAATGTAAATTTTTATGAGTTTTTTTATTTTTGGAAAGTTTTCAATTTTTACGAACTTTGGAAAATATATGATTTTTTTTGAATTTTGACTTAGACTTTGCTAATACAGCATCGGAGGGATGTTTAAACCACTGGCTAGGGGTCCTCCTTCCTTCCCCTTTCGCTAAACAAACTACCCAGAGCCGGGCGTGCATTTAAAGGTGGCGCCCTACAGCCGACTGCCCATGGTTAACGGTGCCCCTACCAAGGCCATACCCGAGAAACATTCGGTCTTGGAGGGAAAAGAGAAGAACAATTAGAGATAAGCTTCATGCATGATGGGAGATGTCGGGACTTGAAATCCTTTCAAGATATTACCCCTCAAAGAGATAATCTGTTACGCCGGGGCTTTGTGCCTTTGATTTTTAGACCCCTGACATACATACGATCAGGGTTTTCCCTGCGGGGATTTTGCCACTCTTGTCATGCCATAATTCATAATTTTGAATTTATCAAAATTTTGACTTGATTTTCATAATAGCCCTTTTTTGGCTAAATGTATCATGAAATTTCACTTTATTTTGAGTCATGACTGCCCCTATTTGAGACTCCTCTCGTATTGGGGATTACCTAGGTTGGTTATCCATCCGTCAACCTCTTGCCCCTGCACTCGGGCGAGCAAAGAAGAGAAGAGACTTTCATGCGTACCTATGGTATGGCCAAAGCAGCAGCGGTGCTTCACCAAAGGAGGCCGGCTAAGGACGCCGTGAAGTGTGTGGAATGCCCAGCTAAGAGCCGCCCTTAACAAGCGGGGAGGGAATGCTGAACTCCCAGCACGGGGTTCTCATAACCAAAGGTCCTACAAAAGCAAGCCTAAAGACTCTTCAAATAAGGATAAAAACTCAGGATAAGGGCCTTGACTACCACTCTTAATCTTGTTAAGAAGCACTTCATTTTGAAAACCATGCGTGAAGGATGTTAAATACAAATTTATGCAACATGTTACCTTACAACCTTGTGAAACAGCTGCCAGAGACAATGTTAGTCATCGTAGGATTTGTCCTTGTTTGGTAGATAAAAGGAGGAAGCAAAGGTTTGAAGTGGCTTAACAAGAAGGAGTGCTACCGAGACTAGACTCAGACGAATAAGGAGAAAAGGAAGAGAGGCAAGGGCTAGAACTCCCTTGCTAAGGTGTGGAGACCCTGATCACATGAATGGTCTACAGAACAAGTAGAAAATCAAGAGGAGTGAGGACTAAAGCCTCGAAAGCAGTGGGAGAAAGGGCAGATGCCCAAAGCAGTGGACGTGGAAGAAGTCGGGTCGGACCCGGGATCAGGGGGAATTAAAAGGAGGAATTGGTAGATGGAAAGTGGCGGATCCGGAGGGTCCAGAGACAAGGGAGGAGAATCATGGTGGGAATAAGAATCCGGAGGTTCTGGAGGAAGAAAATATCGAGGGACGCGATGCCCTGGGAAGAGATATGAAAAAAGATGATGGAAAAGGAAGAAGAGGATAAAGGACGTGATGTCCAGGAGGAGCAGAAAGATGAATCGGAGGAAAGATGGAGTGTCTGGAGGTTTTAGAGGAATAGAATCAGAAGGGTCGTGATGCCCGGAAAGAAAATAGGGAGAGTAAGATGGAGAATCCGAAGGTTCCGGGGGAAGATAGGAAGGATAGAAAGGGGCGCGGTGCCCTGAAAGAAAGTCTGGAGGTTCCGGAGAGAGAAAATATCGAGGGACGCGATACCCTGGAAGAAAGTCCGGAGGTTTCGGAGGAATGAGATGAGAAGGGGCGCGGTGCCCTGGGAGATCCGGAGGTTCCGGGGGAGGAAGGTATAAAAGAGCGTGATGCCCTGGAAGAAAGTCCGGAGGTTCCGGAGGAATGAGATGAGAAGGGACGCGATGCCCTAAGAAGACAAGAGAGAAATCCGGGGAGTCCGGATGCAAGGGTTGGGAAGGGGCGTGATGTCCTGAGAGAAATCTGGAGAGGACGCGATGCCCACTAAGCAGAGAAAAATCTGGAGGATTCGGATATAAGAGGTAGAAAGGGGCATGATGCCCTGAGAGAAGATCGGAGGGGGCGCAATGCCCAGCGAGTGTAAGGGGACCCGTAGATCCTGAAGATAGAGGCAAAAGAGATGAGGAAGGTGAAAGATCCGGAGGTTCCGGAGGGCAGGGGAGATACGGGTCCGGAAACCCGGGAAAGAAGAAGTGCAAATGCATGTGAATGCAATGCAACGGATGCGATGGATGTATGGAATACATGAGATGCAAAGAACATGAAGGGCAAGAGGATGAGATCCTCCTCCTTGCCCCTGGAGTGGCCCACGAAGAATCGGTGATAGTCAAGAATATGGGTGGAGTTGAATAGAAGGTGGATAGGATAGCGGAAGGCCCCTTAGCAGAAGAATGCCCACCCCTCCATAGCAGTGAAAGTGTACAACGAATTGGCCCGATGGATAAAATCAAAGCCCATGATGAAGCTTCAACAAAAAATGTCAACTCTCTTGGAGAACGAAGAGCAATAATGTGAGGGAGTTGGAAAGTTGGAATGGGGAGCATCGTCTCGCCCAGGGATTATGGCGTATGAAAAGTGTTGAACAACACGGGCATTCGCCCCTTATACATAAGAATGGATTTGGCATTGGAGGGTTGGAACAAGGGGTGCCCTGCCCAGCCCTTGGGCATAGACTTATACGGCATCAAAGCTTGACTTTCTCTTTCGGTGAGCAACGGCGGGGACTTGGCCTCTTCAACCCTGCTCGGCACAAGAACACGGATTGGCATCCGACAAACAAAGCCTTGCATCTTGATTGGCATAGTCGAGGCCAATCCCTTCTTGCCTGGCTCTCGATCATCATCGGCACATGTGTTTGAAGAAATCCACCCATTCTGAGTGGTAAAGGGAGATAAGGCGGAGGTGGAAGGCTCCATCGGTGGTGGTGTAATGGAAGGTGTCAGAGAAAGGGTGAGTGGAAACAGAGGTTCAAACACGTCGAGCTTTTCCTTTTGCTCGGAAGCAGTAGGGGTTGGCTCGAGTGTAAAAAAGAGTGGATCCTACTCGGGATCTATCATGGGTTTGGGTGAAGGGATATATGGAGGAATAGGCAAAGTGGGTTTTGGGGTTAAAGGGATAATGGAGGGCCGAGGTGGTGGCAATGGGAGATTGATTGGAGGAGGTTTAGTGGTGGACTCAGCGGAGGCCGGTGTTGTGGAGGCTAATGGTATAATGGGTGGAGGTTTAGTAGAAGGTTCAGCGGAGGCCGGTGCTGTGGAGGTTGATGGCATGGTGGGAGATGTAACAGGAAGTGGTTTAGTGAGAAGGAAATGTCGGATGGGGTGGAAAGTGTTAGGGGTAGGAGAAGACTTGTGATGCGTCGGTGCCGGTGATTGGATTATCGACCCATCGTCGTAACACCAGTAAGTCTCAAAAATAGGGGTTGGATTGGGGACGGTGGCATCGTCCCGAGCAGGAGGTTCATCTAGTGGTAGTGGAGGGAGAGGAAAACGAAGGAAACTCGGAAGGGGTACTTTCGGAACTTCATCGTCACGTGCCGTCTTGAATTCTTCAGTTGCCGGTTCTTCATTATTAGGCTCAAGTGGACGCCGTGGTGAAGACATATTAGTGGGTGGTGGAATGTAATGGTATTGCGTATGTGGAGGCGGAGGGCCATATGAGTGAACGGGGTGAATGAGTGGAGGGCGGACAGCGTCCCCTTGAACATTGAAATTTGTCGGTTCTTGCTTGCCTGAACTGTTGATGTCATAGACGTCTCTCCTATCCTTCCAATCTTTCTCCATCTTCGTAATGTCATTCAGGATGACGTGAAGGGAATTGATTGGAGAAGGAGAAGGAGGAGCGGGCCGTGGGCTCGCAACCCTCTTAAGTTGTTCCTCCAATGAAGCGACTTTATCAAGAAGAGTTTGATGGAGGGGTGTGACTTGAGTAATGGAGGGTTGGCAATGCCTTAAAGGAGGGTCCGCATAAGATGACCGTGGAGGGAGGTTAATGGGTTGACCCAAAGAAGGACCCGGTCAGGCCGGGTTGCAAGGAATAAATGGGCCTTGGGGCCATGAAGGAGGCGTGTGATGAGCCACCCGAGGAGGATGAATAGGAAGAGGAGGTGACGGGTGATGGACCACCCGGATAGGAGTGTGATCATGAGAGGGAGGCGGGTGATGGGCCACCCGAATGCGAATATGAACAGGAGCGGGAGGCGAGTGATGGGCCACCCAAACAGGAGTAGAAGGAGATGCACCCTCAACCACAGACTTAAGGGCCTGAATTTGTTGAGGGGTGAGACGATCTATAGCATGCAAGATCTGGGAGACCTTCTCATCATCGGGAGGAGATGGTCCCGTGAGAATAGTGGCTCGTAACTGAGATGAGGGACCATGAGATTGGACATTTCCCATGGGTCGGGCAAGACCGTAGGAATGAAGATGTGGCCCCTTAAAAGAATTGTGGTGAAAATCATGATGAACATGTTGGAATTGAGGAGTGTAAGATGTGCTGGGTTGTGCATCCTCACGATTATAATTAAGATTTAGCATGTTGGTTTGATTATCAAAGTGAAACATCATGCAAATCAATAATATTCAATCAAAACAATTTGCCAGGATATCAACCAAGTGAGATGTTTACACTTGACTTTCTTTGTTGAACCTTGGTGAATTTAATGACTTTTTATCAAAGTTGATATGATCCACTCAAGGTAATGAACCTAGTTCCAATAAGATTTTGCTTCAATGCCAACTAGGTTGACTCTCACCACGAACTGGGCCAACTAAACCTAGGGACTTCAAGGGTACAATCTGCCCGGCGTCTGTGAGAGAATCCACGGGTGCGGGGGCTTACGGAGGCCTTGGTTTAGGAATTTCCGGTCCAATGAGACGGAGTGCTCAATGGAGGGTCCTTCCTTAACCAAGAGAGGGGTATGGCTCCTAAAAAGTGTAGGGAGAGGAGGTCTCCCAAACCCAAGATGTCGCTAGATGCAAGCTAATGCAAAAGAAAAATAAAAATTACAAAATGATGCATATGTCATGTCATGAATGCAACAGAACAAACGGATGTGAATACTGATGCAAAGTGCAAATGATGAATGGGAAACATAGTAAATAGTAAGACCAATTGATGTGAATACTATTCAACAGATATAAATAATGAATGCAGAGAGAGCAACAAAAGTGGCAATTGGTATGACCACCGACAATGCAACAGAGGCGTGAATGTGCAATGCATGCAACATGCAATAGGACATATGCAAAATAGGATATGCAACGGGAAATATGCAATAGCCAGGGAAATATGCAAATGAATATGAAGCCAGATGCAACAAATGAGTATGCTGCAAATGCAATGATTATAGGCTAACTGTCACCCACGGTCAGAGAGATAAATGCAAAATAACCCATAGAAGGACAACACACACAGAGACTTACGGCAATTAGCAGAGAAAATGGCATCACCAACAGTGGGCGCTTATTAAATAAATGCTCACAGCACTAGATGCTAATTTTTTTATTTTTTTAAGAAGATAATAGAAGTGGTATTTCTAAGAAAATCTATAAATCAGGTATCACCTGGAAAAATAAAAATAGAGAAGTGCTATATGGAGCACTTAAGGAGATGCACCATGGGTGCAAATAGGAGAGGCACACACGGGTGCCAAAGGAAAGGGTAATCAAGAAAAACAGTAGGAAGTCCCACCGTGATCGTCAATTTGTAGATCTAATTAAAATTCATAAAAAATAAGTAAGAAATACTAAGCATATGCTAAGAATGGGAGAAAGGGAGAGGGAGCATGCACGGATGCTAATGGGAAAGGTGATCGCCAGAGAACACGAGGGGCCTCAAGTGAAACAAACAATGAATAAGGAGGGATCGCGGAATACCTGAAGTGCGGGGGAGATGTGAGTGCCTTCCTCCTCTTCCTATCGGACGGCCGAAGGAGAGGGTCTTCTTTATTGATTACCCTTGCAAGAAATACGAACACCGATAGAATAAATGGAATTAGAACCACGGTGTAGTATCAAACCCAAGTGAAACGTATAACATAGAAAGAATGGAGGTGAACACACCTGTCGAGGTCTCGCCCCTTTAACCCCTTTATGCAAAAGGGAAGGATAAAGGATGATATGAATGAAATAAAGTGCAAGTGTTGCACAGATGGAAGGAGCCTCAACGTGATTGAGAAAGGGGGAATAAAAAGACGAAAAATGATGCAGGCAGAATTGACAAATGTAATAAAATAAATAGAGAAAGGAGGAGAGAAATCATGTGTGTTGCATCCCCTAGTTTATGTTTGGTTTCAATGATATCAAAACGATTGTGTTTGTGTGTGTATGTGGTTCATTGAGCAACACGTGTTATATCTTGAGTTGATGAGTTGATGGAGTTAATGTTTACTCTTGAAAACCATGTGAACCCTTGGTGTTTAAGGAACTAATGTTATATTTATGTTGGTTTATAGGAACACAACTTCATGGCACATGTTTGGAATCTTAAGGAGTCCATCAATGAAGCTCTTCTTCTTAAAGGGAGTTAACTCTGTTCATGTTTGAAAGTTATATGAATGATTTATATTTAAGGATCTCATGCCTTGAATATTTTGCTTTGCAGGATCCAAGTCCATGATTCACGTTTTGAAACTCAAAGGAGTGCATCAATGAAGTTCTTCTTCAAAAATGGAGTTACCTTTCTCATTGAATTGTATTTCATCTTTATATGATTCATACATTTCATCAAGGTTTCAAGTCTTGATTGGGGTATTTCCTTGCATTTTCCTCTCAAGGCTTTTGGACTAGAAATATACTTAGACTATTTACTTGAATCTTGATGAATGTGATTTTATATCAATGTTCCTCTTGGGATAATGCGTCATGAATGTTACCTCTTAATCAACAAGAATGCCATTTGAATGAATGTGGTTCCATGATATTATGCATGCTTTGCATTTGGCATATTTGTTAACACTTGTGTGATGAAACATTTTGATGTTGAAGATTTGGTTGATTCAAGAATGTGATTGAATGGTTGAGCTTCCATGTTATTATATTTGATTGAATGATAGATTCATGCTTATCATTTCAAAACCTTGTCATTTGGTCAAATGTATTTTTGCTAAGTGATTTGAGAAGCAAAACGCATGGTTGAATAGGTTCAATGATCTATTTCATTGTGAACATGTTCATAGTGTTAATGCATAACTCATATATTTTGATTCTCAACTAACCTCTTGGTTTATCATGTTTTTCAGGATGTAAAATTATTGTTGATCTTCATGGGATTATGGTAACATTTAATCAATTGTTTCCCTTTGGTTTGATGGAGGTTTTAGTTATTTTTCAAACTCAAACTATCTTACAGTCTTCACCATTTTCAATCCGACCGTTGGATCTCCCCTCTAGTCTCGCTTCGATCGGAGTTCGGAGCTAGGAGAATTAATTCATGCCGTCGAAGCGCGCAGAGCTGTTTTTGTGTACCCTGCCTGAAAGGGTCGATCCCATGGGTCGACCCCTACTGCAAGGGTCGACCCATGGGGTCGACCCCTGTAATCTTGGCTCATTTTTTGGCCCCGACAGCAACCTGATTGCCGAGGGTCGACCCCAGGGGTCGACCCCCACTGCAAGGGTCGACCCCAAGGGTCGACCCCTATAACAGAAGATGATGTTTTGTGTTTTCCAGCAACCTGTTGCCCGAGGGTCGACCCCAAGGGTCGACCCCTTCCGGACGGGACTTACGAAAGTGTTTTAAACTTATTGAAAGCCCTATTAAACCATTCTAAAATATACCCTAATGGTTCCTAATCATGTTAGGGTGTTTTAAACTCATTTTAGAAGGGGTATATGGGTCATTTGGTCTGTCTCCTATATATATCAATGTGTTGCTCCGAATTTCAGCAGTGATTAACCCTAATGCACATGTGTTCATTCGTATAGGTGAAGAAAAGGGGGAAAACGTGGTGGAGCTCTTGCAACGAGAAAATCATCTACTTCCGTGAAGATCTGGAGCGGATCGAAGAGAGGATCAAGAGGACGTAAGAATCGTCTTCATCCGGCTTCCCTCCAACTCGTGGTTCAAGGAACATCATCAACCGGCCTTGAAAAATAAAGGGGGATCACTTCTATGTCTTCTATCAGTTCTTTGTGATGTGTTCTATGATCTATATTTTGGGTTTGAGCATGTTTGAATATTTGTGTTTATTTTCTGAACATTAGAGATATTTGTGTGTGTGACTGTTTGTGTATACGGTCGTGTTTGATCACCTTCGTGCGATCGTGTTTGTGTCATTGTGCTGCGATTGTTGCAGCGTGTGTGTGTGTGTGTTGTGATCCGGTCGTCGGATCGTGTGTGTGTGTTGTGATCCGATCGTCGGATCATGTGTGTGTTTGTGATCCGGTCATCGGATCGTGTGGGAGACTTCATCTCCGTATCCGTGTGTGTTTGGAGCGTCGTCTCCGTGTTGGGGATTTTTCCCCGAGTGAAACCTCACCGGGTTTGGTGAGGGGTGGACGTAGGGAGCCCGTCGTGGTCCCGAACCACCTTAAAAATCTCAGTGTCCTATGATTTGCATTGTGGTTTGCCTTGTTATGTTTAATAGCTTAATGTGTTTATCCTAATCGTGTGTGAACGATGAGATTAAGAGAATTCAATCATCTTGCTTGAGTGTAATCTTCAATCTCGTCAAGGTTGTTAATTTCGTTGTGCACTTGTTTATGTTTTTAATCGATCATAATTTTTAGTAGTAGGATCTATTCACCCCCCCCCCTCTAGATCCGTGTTCCTGCACTACGGGACCCAACAATGTGTTTTGGGAGGGCCGTGTCTCTTGATAGATGATCGGGAAGAAGCTCTCAGAAGGATGGAGTCTTTTGACGCAGAGAAGCTCCCTCTTCTAGCAGAGAAACAGGAAGCACCTCCCCTCTTTGATAAAGTCTCCCCCTTTTCATATAAAGAACCGCAGGGTATTTATAGAGGGCTTGCGTGGGTTTAATCTAAGGTAAGGAGATAACCATCCATGGAAAGGGATAAAGTTGGGAAAGAAACTTCCGGAGGACTTGCCCAGTTGAAGCAGACCGTAAAATGAGGAAGGAGAGAGCTGCCAGCGAATTTGGAAATGTCAGGAAAATGGCGTCAAGTAGTACTGACCTTTATAAAATAAACATCCTGCACAACAGCCGCAATTTTAGCAATAAAAGAGTAGGAAAGAAAACCTCTCAAAAAATGACGCCAAATGCAGTGGACGTTTATAAAATAAACATCAACTAGAGTGGACGTTATTAGCAAAACAAAATAAGGCAAGCCCATTATTTCCAAAAAAAATCAATAAAGAATGCGCGTCTGACTTTGTGGACGTTAATTATAAAAATACGCATTTTAACTGGACTCGAAAAACCCAAGAATGAGCGACAACGGGCTCAGACGCACAAACAAAAATCAAACAAAAATGAAAAAGAATTGGTGTCTGCCCCTGCGGACGCTAATTCTTTTTATATTTTATTTTATTTTTATATTTTTTATGTACGGGCGTTTGATTGAGTTGACTCCAAATATATTTTTTCACATTTTTTTGACCCAAGAAACCCACTCAAACTGGGTCATAATAATCGCACGGAATGAATAAAATAATAATAAAACTCAAGAATTGGCATCAACTCCACTAGCCACCATTTCATTTTTACCTTTTTTAAAAAATTCAAAAAGAAATGGCGTCATGTATAGTAGCCGCTATTTCCTGAAAAATTTGAAAAAAGGAGAAAAATGCCTAGAAAATCTAGAAAAATTCGGAAAAATCTCAAAAAAACCTAGAAAAATAGAGGAAAATGGGAAAAAATAAAAAATTTAAGAAAAGTGAGAAAAATCACACAAACAAGGTCGATTTGAAGATCAAATTTGGGTATCACAAGTAATAAGAGATATGCTCGCAGTAATGTCAATTTTGGCGTATCTACACTGCAGAGTGACCACGATGGCCATCATAGAGCCCACCGGGGTGTAACCCAGGGAGCCTACTCCACCCAGCCGAAGTTCCTAACGAGAAAACCCACCCCACCTTCGTCACAGAAAAAGATGAGGATCCCCTCGATGACGACCCTGAGACGCCTCGCCGGCGGGTTAGGAAAGGTACCCCTTCACTACGACCACTGCTGGAGCGAAGAATGGCGTCGCCTGCCGCTAGGAGCTTCGCCTCGGCCATCTGATTCACTCCCAACTCCTCCTGCCCCAACACTAGGAAAGACGACCCTGTCACCCAAGCAACCTCCTAGACCCCCCCAGCAACCTCATCAAACTCCGCCAAATCTCCACAGAGTCCACCACACCTTCTCGAAGGGAGACACAAATATCCCCGCAAACAACCCAGCTTCCCCTGCAGGAGATCCGTCGGGACCTCCCCCACATCTAGCCACCGCTTATTCACTTGACCTCCCGGGGATGTGGTGCGATGGACGACTGCAGCAAAGGAATGAGTGAAGGAACATGATCTCATGGGACCTCCCACCCCATTGCTGGGCCCAACACATGACCTCTGCAGAAGCACTGAATATGGCCCCTCCGGTCACAGAAAAAGCATGTGGGCTCCCTCGCAGCACCCCGACCACCTAACAAGCGAGAGCCACTGTCGGAGGGAACCTCTGACGAGATCCCCCTTGAGCGAACCATCTCGCCCTAAACCCAGAGCTTCTCGCTCTAAAAAAGTTAGGTAGAGAAATCACCCAAATCTTGAAGTTTGACAACTGCAAGTTTTGATCCAGTTTTGGCTAGTGTGGTCCAAACTGACCAATTTTGCATACCATGGATAATTCTTCCTCTCCTCCCTTGCATCCTCCTGCTCCTCTATCATCATCAAGCCTAATTTCAGTTCTCGAGGTGGATGTTTATCATTCAGCAAGAAAGCCATAAGTAAGAATGAAGCTTAGTGCTTGGCCGAAGTATGAAAAATCACTATAATGTTTTACATTTTCGATGCTTATACAAACATGTACGCATACGGGTCAGGGGGAGGCTTCTAGAAATTGAAAGTTCGAGGGCACTCGATCCCCTACCCTCGCATCAACATCCACATCTCCTCCACATCCACCCTCCCCCTCCTCCTCCTTTGTTCTTTTCAACCTCGTACTCTTCCTCCTCCTCCACCTTTATCCTATTCCTTCCATGTAATTCTTCCTACATCCACATCTCCTCCACCTCCACCCTCTCCCTCCTCCTCCTTTGTTCTTTTCAACCTCGTCCACCTCCACCTTTATCCTATTCCTTCCGAGTAATTCTTCCTTCACCATTTCATCTTAGGAACCCTAGAAGAGATCCCTAAAGATGCAAACCAGGACTATCTGAGTCTCCTAAGCAGGCTTCCTAGGTGTCTAGGAGGCTAACTTTTAAACAGTACAAAGAAGCCAGAAGGCACCAATCTATGTTATCAAAAGCACGGCTAGGTAGTTTTTGAGGAAAGACAGCTCCAAATCGCCTCGCTTTCACCTCAAACGCCTCAATCTCAGGAGGACTGGTCCCAGGATGTTGGGTCCTGAAGTGCAAGAACACGGATCTAGAGGGGGATGAATAGATCCTTCTACTAAAAACTATGACCAATTAAAAACACAAACTAGCACACAACGGAATTAACAAGATTGATAAGATTGAGGAATTAGCTAAACATGATAACTAGGTTCTCTCGATCTCACCATTCACACACGAACATTCAACCAATATAACCACTTAAGCACGCATCCACAAAAGCAAACCATAAGACACAGAATTTTTAAGGTGGTTCGGGACCACGACGGGTTCCCTACGTCCACCCCTCACCAAACCCGGTGAGGCTTCACTCGGGAATAAATCCCCAAACGGAGACGACGCTCCAAACACACACGGGACGACGCCCGCACACACACGGGGACACGCCCCAACACACACACAGACGGAGACGAAGTCTCCCACACGATCCGACGACTGGATCACAAACACATACACGATCCGACGATCGGATCACAACACACACACGATCCGACGATCGGATCACAACACACACACACGATCCGACGACCGGATCACAACATACACACACACGCTGCAACAACCGCAGCACAATGACACAAACACGATCGCACGAAGGCGATCAAACACGACCGTATACACAAACGGTCACACACACAAATATCTCTAATGTTCAGAAAATAAACACAAATATTCAAACATGCTCAAACCCAAAATATAGATCATAGAACACATCACAAAGAACTGATAGAAGACATAGAAGTAGTCTCCCTTTGTTTTTCAAGGCCGGTTGATGATGTTCCTTGAACCACGAGTTGGAGGGAAGCCGGATGAAGACGATTCTTACGTCCTCTTGATCCTCTCTTCGATCCGCTCCTTTTCTTCTTCTTCCACGAGCTCCAGATCTTCACGGAAGTAGATGATTTTCTCCTTGCAAGAGCTCCACCACGTTTTCCCTTTTTCTTCACCTACACGAATGAACAAATGAGCATTAGGGTTAATCTCTTCTCAAATTCGGAGCACACATTAATATATATAGGAGACTGACCAAATGACCCATATACCCCTTCTAAAATGAGTTTAAAACACCCTAACATGATTAGGAATCATTGGGGGGTATTATAATAAGGTTTAGAAGGGTTTTCAAAGAGTTTTAAACACTTTCGAAAATCACGTTCCGGAAGGGGTCGACCCCTGGGTCGACCCTCGGGTAACCAGAGTCTGCCGGGGCCAAAAAATAGAAGCAGCCTGCAGGGGTCGACCCTTGGGGTCTACCCTTGGCAGTGGGTCGACCCCAGGGGTCGACCCATGCACTGGCTGGGCATCCAGCCCAGGATGCCCAGGGGGGGTCGCCCCCAGGGGTCGACCCCTTCAGCAGAGGTCAACAAAATGCGGTTTTAGCCCCGTAAAAGTGCCGGAAAAATTCCCAAAATTCAAGAAATAATTACCATGAGTTCAACAAAGTATTAAGACCATTTAAACCACATTTAAACAAGATTTATGAGAAAACATTAAGCACATTGTAAAGGCTCAAAAATCTCATTTTAAGGATGCATAAAACACTTCCAATGCAATGCAACCTCATGAAAGATGTTCATGAAAACGACCCGAACTTAGCATAGCAATGGTTAGATGTTACCATCATCCACTTGACATGGGAGGATTTAAAAGTCATCCTTTAACCTGTAGAAACATGATAAACCAAGAAGTTAGATGATAATCAAAACTCATGAACCAAGCATCAACTCTTTGAACTAGTTAACATAAAAATACATCATAAACACATTCAATCAAGTAATTGACTTCTCAATTCAACCATCAAAAACATATTCACCATTTGACAAGGTTTTGATATGATGAACATGAATCTCTCACTTAATCAAATACAAAGACATGAAGGCTCAACCATTCAATCACTTTCTTGAATCAACCAAATCTTCAATCATCAAAATGCTTCATTACACAAATGTTAACAATTATGCCAAATGTAAAGCATGCATAATATCATGGAATCACATTCATTCAAATGGCATTCTTGTTGATTAAAAACCAACATCCATGAAGCATTATCTCAAGAGGAGCATTGATATAGACTTCCCAAATTAAATTACCATGAGTCCAAGAAACGAGCAAGCATCATTAAAATCACATCCATCAAATTTCAAGTTACAAGGTTGAGGATATTTCAAGCCCAAAAATCTTATGAAGAAAACGCATGAAAATATCCAACCAAGACTTTGAAAAGCTATTAGATGAAATGAATGAAATGTAGAAGAATCAATGCAATGCAATGAGTGAGTCAACTCCCTTTTTCAATAAGATCTTCATTGATGCACTCCTTTGAATTCCAAGCATGAATCATGGATTTTGATCCTGCAAATCAAAATATTCAAGGCATGAGATCCTTAAATACAAATCATTCATATAACTTTCAAACATGAACAGAGTTAACTCCCTTTAAGAAGAAGAGCTTCATTGATGGACTCCTTAAGATTCCAAGCATGAGCCATGAAGTTGTGTTCCTACAAACCAACATAAATATAATATTAGTTCCTTAAACACCAAGGGTTCACATGGCTTTCAAGAGTAAACATTGACTCCATCTTTCAACTCATCAAATCAAGATATAAAACATGTTGCTCAATGAAACACATACACACACAAACACAATCGTTTTGATATCATTGAAACCAAACACGAACTATGGGATGCAACAATCTCCTCATTTTTGATGATGACAAAACGATGTGTGTGATAATACAGATTTTGCAAACATGTGCAAACATTGAGCATACACCAATTCTCCCATTCTCCCCAAGATATCATCATTCATAAAGCATTGAGCACACACCAAACATTCTCCCCCTTTTTGTCATCTACAAAAAGACAGGGGGTTATGTGACATGAAATGAACATGTTAGGCCAAAGGATATGATTCCAATTTAAAGACCAATGGATGCTAAGTAGGGGCTCAAAGATGTGATACCAAATGTTGATCAAGATAGAGGCACAAACATAGGCAATTTCAATTCTCGAAGAGAGAGAGCCTCAAAGATAGCATTTGTTGATCATGATACCATTTGTTGGTTGAACTCATTTTGGCATTTATGCAACATGAAGTGTTCAGAATATGCATTTCAAAATGAACTGTGCCAATTGTTGAAAAGTATGGAGTTGATCAAGATGATATCATGAATGACCTATATGCATGCTTAAAATGTCAAATATGCAAATATGCAAATTAGCACTGAATATGCACTATGTGAATGCTAATCATGCAAGTTATGAAGCTATGCCCATGATGACTTCTATCCTTCAAATGTAAGATTTATGCTCAGAATTAGACTCAAGGGGAATGCATGAACATGCAAGCACACAAGCACAATCGTCATGCACACAAATATTACATATAGTAACTCCCCCTAAATGAGGCACGGGTTAAGAAAAGAGCATGTGATTCAAATTCAAGAATGTAAGGCATGAAGCATAACTAAGAGATTTGTGCATACACAACTAGGAGTACTACATAAACCATGAGTGTAGGTAAATTCATAAAAGACATACATCACAAAAATGCCCATGTGAAATGTGAGGCAATGACTCATGAGCTTCAAAGTATATGGATTTCAGATTTTCTAAAGAACACTAGAAGGTAATCTCCTCTCTACACTTTCACTTTACATTCTCGACTTTCGGTAGCTTCGCACAACCCCGATTTTGTTTCTTTTAAAAGACTTCACCTTTCGGCGCGAGTTTCCTCATATGTCTCAATGGGATTCCCGGTTACTTGGATTCGTCACACATATAGATTTTTTTTTTCTCCTTTTGACACGAGTTTCCTCTTTTGTTTTAGGGGGGATTCCCGATTACTCGGATCCACATACCACTTATTGAATTTTTTTGTGGGGTAGGCAGCTTTTTTCCTCACGATTACTCTTTAATGTCCATGTAGAGATTCAAGTTCCCTTTAGAGTGTTGGAAAGAATTTCTTAAATCATTATCAATGAAAGTCATTGAATTCATTATGTGCAAGAGTGTGGGGGTAAATTTTTATTTTACATGTATAAAATGAATTCGACAAGACATAGCTATGACTCCCCCTAAATGTATGCACGGTCGGAATCAAATCCTCCCCCTTAATATATGACATGTATCACATATGAATAAAATCACTGCATTGTTATTTATCAAGGAGGTGAGGTCTTAGAAAGATCAAGAAAAGGTTTCATAGGTTAAATACTTACAAGCATGCAAGGATTCATGAAACATACATGCAAGCATTCACGAGTCAAGATATGCGATTATCATGAAATATATGCATATGCTCTATATGCATGAATATGCAATATGCATCTTTTTGTCATTTTATATGCATAGTATGTATATGCAAAAATGTCAATGCATTCTTTTTATGCAAGTTTTCAGTTTTTGTAATGACTTGAGCATTTAAGAAAAGCATGAAGCAGGTGAATGCATGAGATGGATTTTCAATGAATTTGGCACTGAATCATGAGCATTTTATTTCAGATTTCATCATGAAAAGTCATATCCCTTAGAACCCAAATGTTCAACCATGATCATTCAAAGATAATATTTCATGAGACATAAGCTTCAGTTTGAACATGATACGCCCTGCATGTGTGAATATGCAATTAACCAAGTGTCCAACAGATTTCACGTAAAATTTGGCAAATGAGCAAGATAAGTGTTTGAACATCTATTGACAAGAGTAGATTTCTAAACATGTCAAACAACTTATCAATTTAGAAAATCAATCACACATGGGCAATGAGTTTTTAAAATAAGCCATGGTCAACATTCAATACCAATTGTTGCATTTGATCAAGCAATTCCACAGTTCAAAAATTTTACCCTTTTGAAACAAGAAGGTTTTGAAAACTCAATTTGAAAGCACATGCAAATCAAGGGTAAATTGATTTCAATCAAAACACAAGGTTCCTTATAAGTCAAATAATTCAATTTCTGAATTTTGGTACTAGGCGGAGAACATAGGTCCGAAGACCACCATCACGCTTAGTGGAAGTATCCAATTGAACGTAGTCCAACCTTCTCTAACCACTATTTGATATACCAAATATTCATCCATTGAAGACATATGTGGCTTGTGAAGAATTTAGAGCATAACATGAGAACACACCAAGATCTCATTCCAAAACATCAAAATCATCAAGTTTGACAGTGAAGGAGCAAAGTTGGGGTTTTACCATATGAGTGTGCCTTGTTCCATTTTATTGGAACCCCTTTCATTCTTAATTTACCTCAAGGCACACTTGCATCCAAAATAATTCATTCAACAGATTTGGGCACCCAAGCCTTTTTGGGTCCCTAGAGGTTGGTAGCATTGCCACCAAATACTTTCTTCCTTTTCATTGCTACAACATCATCATTCTTCATGATCCTGCAATTCTCAATAGCATGTCCATGGTTTCCACAATAAAGGCATTGAGGAGAAGCAGTTTTACCAAAAGACTTCCTTTTTGGAGTAAAGGAAGTTTCAAATCCATTCCATCTTCTATTTTCAAAAGGTCTAGATTTAACAAAATTAGACCTAGCATGCATTCTAGAAGCATGGAAATTTTCTGTTTTCAAAAACCAACACTCTTTCATAACATGCCCGTACTTCCCACAATGAAAGCAACAAGGAGATGTGGGTCTACGGAATGACTTTCCATTGTTTGCATGAGTGTTTATGAACAAGTTTCTCTTATAGGATGAAGACCCTTGAGCATTGGAAGCATGTTCAGTTCTGAATTTTCTTTGAAAGTTCAACTTAGCATTCATGACACGATAATCATCATTTTGTTTGACAAAGTAATCATTCATGACATGGCCAAGTTTGTGACAATAAAAGCATGAGACATTTTTCTTTTTGTATGCAAGTTTGTCATCCTCTTTCATGACAACACAATCATCCATCACATGACCAGACATGCCACAATAGAAGCATTCAACATTCAACTTTGATTTTTGAGATCTATTTGACATGGAAGGCTTTTTGTTGAGATTTTTATTTTTATCAAAACTATTTCAGATATTTTCACTTGAGCAACGGGAGGAGGTGTTTTAGAGGTGCTAGGAACGTCGAAGGCATGAACAAAAGAGGTTTTCATTTTTGATTCAAAAGATTTTTTGTTGACCGGGATATAACCAAGACCCTCTTTTTGAAAGTTCACTTTAACACCTAGTAATGAGTCTAAGTTCTCTTTCCCTTTGACAAATCTAGACAAATCAAGCTTCAATTTGTTGATCTCTTTTTCACATGTAAGGATTTTATCATCAAGCAAACAATTCTTTGAAGTGAGTTTTTCATTTTCTTGCATGAGGTTTTTATTTTCTAGATTTGTGCAGTGGAGTTTTTTAGCAAGTTTTTCAAGAACATTTTCAGTTTCAACATGCTTTGATATCTTAGTAAGCAACTGTTCATTCTCATGCTTCAACAATGAGATTTCTTTTTCAAGTTTATCAAAGCATCTCAATCTTCCCTCTAGCAAGGAATTCTGAATTAACATGGCACCATTTTTCTTTTTAAGATCTTCATTTTCATTCATGATGCTTTTGCTATCGATTTCAGAATCAAGTAGCTTTTCAAATAATTTTATCATCGTCAGACAAAGAAGCTAGCTTGTTCTTAAGATATTCTTCATTTTTCTCAAGCATGGAGATTTTAGACATGAGGAATGTATTTTGCTCACGCAGCTCATCACACTCATTTTCAATTTGAAAAGATGTGTTAAGTTTTCTAGCCATTTCAACATCTTCATTCAAACAGGAAATCTCTTCTGAAAATAAATCAACTTTTGATTCAAGAGATTCATTTTGTTCTTGCAGATGTTCAATTTTTGACTCCAAGATTTTACAGTTCTCACAGGAGGAATTAGCATGCCCACTCTCATTAATCTTCCTTTTCAAGGTTTTATTTTCATATTTGAGTTTCTTGCATTTATCATACAGCGTAGCATATGCCATTTGCCATTCCTCAATAGAGAGTTCTTCGGATTCAGAATGTACCTCATCATAATTTTCTTCATTGAGTTGATCATCATTGTCGGCCATGAGACAATTTTGTCCTTCCATCTTTCGAGCTTTGATCAACTGATCCATAAGCTTCTTAGCCATTCTACAAGAAGAAACAAATGGAAATATATGAGTATCAATAGCACTTTTCAATAAACTTAAGACAATGACATTTTCATGGTGCTTCAATTTATCTTGACTAGACCACTTGGTCTCATCTAGAGGTAATATGTGAGGACCATCATAAATCAACTTCCAAAGATTATGATTAATTGAATTGATCAGTCTACACATTTTACCCATCCATGAAGTAACATCAGAACCATTAAGAATACGAAGTCAATTCATCGACATGTGCTCAACAGAAAAATTCATGATTGTAGAATGCACTAGGATCACTCTATAGATCGTAAGATCTAGGGACTACAGAGCCAAGCTCTGATACCAATTGTTGGGTCCCGAAGTGTAAGAACACGGATCTAGAGGGGGGGTGAATAGATCCTTCTACTAAAAACTATGACCAATTAAAAACACAAACTAGCGCACAGCGGAATTAACAAGATTGATAAGATTGAGGAATTAGCTAAGCACGATAACTAGGTTCTCTCGATCTCACCGTTCACACACGAACATTCAACCAATATAAACACTTAAGCACGCATCCACAAAAGCAAACCATAAGACACAGAATTTTTAAGGTGGTTCGGGACCACGACGGGTTCCCTACGTCCACCCCTCACCAAACTCGGTGAGGCTTCACTCGGGGATAAATCTCCAAACGGAGACGACGCTCCAAACACACACGGGACGACACCCGCACACACACGGGGACATGCCCCAACACACACACAGACGGAGACGAAGTCTCCCACACGATCCGACGACTGGATCACAAACACATACACGATCCGACGACCGGATCACAACACACACACGATCCGACGACCGAATCACAACACACACACGATCCGATGACCGGATCACAACACACACACACGCTGCAACAACCGCAGCATAATGACACAAACACGATCACACGAAGGCGATCAAACACGACCGTATACACAAACGGTCACACACACAAATATCTCTAATGTTCAGAAAATAAACACAAATATTCAAGCATGCTCAAACCCAAAATATAGATCATAGAACACATCACAAAGAACTGATAGAAGACATAGAAGTGATCCCCCTTTATTTTTCAAGGCCGGTTGATGATGTTCCTTGAACCACGAGTTGGAGGGAAGCCGGATGAAGACGATTCTTACGTCCTCTTGATCCTTTCTTCGATCCGCTCCTTTTCTTCTTCTTCCACGAGCTCCAGATCTTCACGGAAGTAGATGATTTCCTCCTTGCAAGAGCTCCACCACGTTTTCCCCCTTTTCTTCACCTATACGAAAGAACAAATGAGCATTAGGATTGATCTTTTCTCAAATTCGGAGCACACATTAATATATATATAGGAGACTGACCAAATGGCTCATATACCCCTTCTAAAATGAGTTTAAAACACCCTAACATGATTAGGAATAATTGGGGGGTATTATAATAAGGTTTAGAAGGGTTTTCAAAGAGTTTTAAACACTTTCGGAAATCACGTTCCGGAAGGGGTCGACCCCTGGGTCGACCCTCGGGCAACCAGAGCATGCCGGGGCCAAAAAATAGAAGCAGCCTGCAGGGGTCGACCCTTGGCAGTGGGTCGACCCCAGGGGTGACCCATGCACTGGCTGGGCATCCAGCCCAGGGGGGGTCGACCCCAGGGGTCGACCACTTCAGCAGAGGTCAACAAAATGCGATTTTAGCCCCGTAAAAGTGCCGAAAAAATTCCCAAAAATCAAGAAATAATTATCATGAGTTCAACAAAGTATTAAGACCATTTAAACCACATTTAAACAAGATTTATGAGAAAACATTAAGCACATTGTAAAGGCTCAAAAATCTCATTTTAAGGATGCATAAAACACTTCCAATGCAATGCAATCTCATGAAAGATGTTCATGAAAATGACCCGGAATTTAGCATAGCAATGGTTAGATGTTACCATCATCCACTTGACATGGGAGGGTTTAAAAGTCATCCTTTAACCTGTAGAAACATGATAAACCAAGAAGTTAGATGATAATCAAAACTCATGAACCAAGCATCAACTCTTTGAACTAGTTAACATAAAAATACATCATAAACACATTCAATCAAGTAATTGACTTCTCAATTCAACCATCAAAAACATATTCACCATTTGACAATGTTTTGATATGATGAACATGAATCTCTCACTTAATCAAATACAAAGACATGAAGGCTCAACCATTCAATCACTTTCTTGAATCAACCAAATCTTCAATCATCAAAATGCTTCATTACACAAATGTTAACAATTATGCCAAATGTAAAGCATGCATAATATCATGGAATCACATTCATTCAAATGGCATTCTTGTTGATTAAAAACCAACATCCATGAAGCATTATCTCAAGAGGAGCATTGATATAGACTTCCCAAATTAAATTACCATGAGTCCAAGAAACGAGCAAGCATCATTAAAATCACATCCATCAAATTTCAAGTTACAAGGTTGAGGATATTTCAAGCCCAAAAATCTTATGAAGAAAACGCATGAAAATATCCAACCAAGACTTTGAAAAGCTATTAGATGAAATGAATGAAATGTAAAAGAATCAATGCAATGCAATGAGTGAGTCAACTCCCTTTTTCAATAAGATCTTCATTGATGCACTCCTTTGAATTCCAAGCATGAATCATGGATTTTGATCCTGCAAATCAAAATATTCAAGGCATGAGATCCTTAAATACAAATTATTCATATAACTTTCAAACATGAACAGAGTTAACTCCCTTTAAGAAGAAGAGCTTCATTGATGGACTCCTTAAGATTCTAAGCATGAGCCATGAAGTTGTGTTCCTACAAACCAACATAAATATAACATTAGTTCCTTAAACACCAAGGGTTCACGTGACTTTCAAGAGTAAATATTGACTCCATCTTTCAACTCATCAAATCAAGATATAAAATATGTTGCTCAATGAAACACATACACACACAAACACAATCGTTTTGATATCATTGAAACCAAGCACGAACTATGTGATGCAACACAGGAGATCTTGATTGACTTACCCTATGAGTTTGCACCTCAAATCTTGATTGTATGCATGTATTTTTACCTCAAATCTTGATTATTGTTAATTGGGTTTTTTGCATGAAAATCATTGTTAAAAGTGAATTTGTAAAAAAAACATTCCTAAAAATATATTAGCATGTATATCACTGAGTTAATTCAAATAGTGCATAAATGCCATTTAAGCATGGTTTTCTTGCAAGTTGTTAGTAAAAAGAAGTGATACGCATGCAAATAAATATGACATTTTTGCACAATTCAGATTACACAGTGATATACCTGCTAATGCGTTTTTAGGAATGGTTTTTTTACAAATTCACTTTTAACAATGATTTTCATGTAAAAAATCCTTGTTAACTTTATTAAAAATCTTGATTATATGTATGTATTTTTGTGATATTTAGATAAATATTTATATTTTTTAAATTATATATATATATATTAATAAAATATCTCAAACATCTCAAACGTCTAGGCCATCACCTAGGCATTTGAGACATGAGGCGATCCCTTGTCACCTCAGTTGCCTCGCGTCTCTGATTACACGGGACATGTACGTCGCTGACGTCTATTCCAAATGCTACCTAACTCTCTACTTACTATACTCTTGGCATCACAATAATCCCTTTCAAAGTGAGAGTACTCACGTACATGTCCCGTGTATTTATCCAACTAAAAATCAAAGTCACGAAGGCAAGCTAGGGCTCTCGGAAGGGCATTTGGCGGGACTTCCGCGTCCAAATAATAGTTAGATGTTTTAAAAAAATAACATATATTAAAAATTATTTTTTAAAAGAACATCTTCAAAAAATATAATTATGAAAATAATATATTTTTTTATTCGACAAAGGCCACGCCAGCCGCGTCAAGTTAATCAGCATATGCATGCGATGACGCCACCTTTTTGGTTAGAAATCTTTGAATGGAAGTCATGTTATTATAACACATTTTTATTTATTTGACTCCAAATCCGGAAGGCTGACGAAGGCATAGAGAAGAACCTGAATCAGTAGGACGCAGATGTTAATAGGACTGTAAATGAGTCCGGCTCAGGTCAGATTTAGATGCTCTAATTCATTAATTTTAAAGTTTGATCTACATCTACCTTGAACCAGTAGGACGCAGATGCTAATAGGATTGTAAATGATTCCGGCTAAGGTCAGATTTAGATCCACTAATTCATTAATTTTAAAGTTTGATCTACATATAGGCCTGAGTTATGTTAGATCGAGTTGAGTTGAGTCTGAATTTTTCACAAACTTGATTTTGATATAGTCTAATTGACCTGATAAATTAAATAAAAAATATATTAATATATATTAATATAAAATTTACATTCTTATTAAATTAATTAGAATTTTAGATGTTAATTTATTTAGATATAAAAATTTTATTTTATTAAATAAAATAAAATATTCTTAATTTTTAATTAAAATTTAAAAAAAGATGAAGAATGAGTCGGGCATACTTGAGAGTCGAACTCAAAATTCGAGACTGACTCACGGGTTTACTCGGACCAGACTTTTAACCTGACCTAAAAATTCACATACTCAAACAAAATTTGACGGCTCAAGTCTAAAATCGAGTCAAGTCTGCGAGTTCTGTCAATAGACTTGACCCGTTAACAGCCCCTGCATGCTAACTTCACGCTAACCTGACCCGGAAAGTCTACGTATTCACGTTTTAAACACTTTAAAAATATGTTGCAGCTATATGAATTCCATTCAAACAACACTTTATTAATAAGGTCGCGCCAAAGTAAGCAGATGCTGACTCGACGCCGCTGACGTGGCCTTAGTAGAATAAAATAATGTTATTTTTATAAATATGTTTTCAAACTATGTTATTTTTAAAAATGCTATTAATATATATTATTTAAAAATCCAACTAGGACGTGGATGACCCGGCCAATTACATGCTGTAAAGAGAGCCCTTGGGACCCGCTTTAATTAGTTGGATAAATACATACACCGGACATGTAAGTGTTTCCACTTTGAAAGGGGATATATAATAAATAGTAGCCTGATTATTGAGAGATTTGTTATCTCTTATTACTAAACGAAACGAAAACCCTGACGGGTCTCCATCCCCGCCGCCTTTGCTTGTCCAAGAAGAAGTCGATCGCCTGGGGAGTCTCACCGCGAGATGACGAACGGAAACCCGGCCGTGGCAGACCGGCGGCGAAGACGATACCCCAGGAACTCCCGCCACAGACCGTGGGCGGACCTCCCCGACCCCGTCCTCTACTCCATCTCCCGGCGCCTGGCCACCGTCGTAGAGTACGCCGCCTTCGCCGGCACCTGCAAGGCGTGGCGGTCCGCCGCCGCTCACGCCCGGGGGGAGTTCATGGCGTCGCAGGCCCCTCTCCTCTGCTGGGTAGACGGGAGCTGCCTCTACGACCCGGTGAACAACAGGTCCTTCAAGCACAACAGGCTCCGGGGCCTGATGGAGGGCAGGAACGCCGAGGTCGTGAACGTCTGCCATGGCTACCTCGTGGTGAAGCACAGGGTCGGGAACCTCCCGCTGAAGCGGCTTTGGTTCCTCAACCCCTTCACCGGGGAGGAGTTCGGCGACATCCCCGTTCTGCCCCCGGGGTGGCTCGGCTGGGTGGTCCTGACGGCCCCTCCCAGTTCGCCCGACTGCGTGGTCATCGCCTGCTTGACGCGTAAGTCCAGTTTTCAGTATGGGTCGCTGCTGTTCTGCCGGCGCGGCGACACCGACTGGTGCATGCGGGGCTGGTATGGTGCTGGGAAACCAGTAGTTCGCGGTCAGCAGCTCTGCGCCCTGGAGTGGAGGCGTTCGACGGAGCTCACGCTCATCCACGGGCCTTACCTCAATCCAACGCTGGTCTCTCAGGCGGTCCAGGGCAGGGAGGTGCCCCCCCTACAGTACTGCATCTGCATGCACTTGGTGGACCTTGGTGGCTTGCTCCTCTTTATCGAGCACTGGGGGAAGCAGGCCATCGCCTACCGGGTGGGCGCCCCGCAGCCGAAATTGGAGAGGGTGAAGGACCTGGGCGGCCGCGCAGTGCTCGTCAGCCGCGGCGGCTGCGCCGTGTCGCGCTGCCCGGGAAAGTGGGGAGGGGAGCCAGACTGCATCTACTTCATCTGCGGTGGCGGTCCGCTCCAACTCCAAGCGATGCGGGTGGAGGACGGCGAGATCGTCGAGCCCCCCTTCGGTTTGGCGATTCCAGATCCTCAGAAGAAGCAGCAGCAGGGGCCTCTGCGTGCCATCGCGTTCTGGGTTCTCCCTAGCCTTGGCCTGTAGAGACTTTTATATATATATTGCTTCTAACCAGATCGATATATAGTTAACATATATGCATGATGCATGTTGCCCAAGCTAGGGACATCGTTTTATATATAATTATTAGTGGAGACTAGAACTTGATCTACTTTTCCTTACAGATAGAACTGCATTTGGAGTAAAGGATCTGCAATGATCCTTACAACTTTATCCTGATCAAGTGAATGTATATATATATATATATATATATATATATATATATGATCTATCCTCCGTACGTAATGATCTTTACAACTTTATTTTATTATTGTTGATCGTTACATAATTGCCGCATGAGATTAATTAGGAAGCAAAGTATCAGATGAAAAAAAATTATATGCTCATGAGGTTGCCTCGATCCTTATGATAATAAGACATTTTATGCGGAGCGCTAGAATAGAACAAAATCGAAATCCCGTTCGAATTAAGATGAAGTCTAGAAACAGTGTTCAATTAAATGATATGGATTCCAGATCTTGTCTGCAAGAGGATTCCACTCATTAAAATGTATGTGATAACTATTTAAACTCATGTTTAACATGAATTCCTTACATGGGTCAGCGTCAGCCAAAACTATCTCAACTTAAAAACTATCCCAAACTGAACGAGTTAGATTGCATTTGAATTGCTTATGGGATGATTCCAATTGTTAAAATTTCTCATAGTTTGTTCAGTCTATTCAAAGAGAGTTTTTTTTTTAATCTCTAATTGAAAGATAATATTTGTAAGGTGAGAAACGAGAGAGTCCGTTCATCCCTTCATTGCGGAAGGGACAGGACGTGCCACCCCGACCACCAGGCAAGCGATTTCCATTAATGAAAATAGTAAGAACATAGAGGAGTACAGGGGTAGGGACGGCACCCAAGCAAGGGGTGGAGAACAACAAACAGCCCGAGGGTCCCAAAACCAAAAGAGGCCAAAGAGGCCAACATGTCGATACAACCAGCTAATGACGGGGACTCCCGAAATCGCTGAAGCGGTTAGGCCGTCGGCGATTCCTACGGTTGCTCCGGCGGGAAGGCTGGAAGCCAAAGTCATCGAACTCCACGTGCGGCTCATCAACCAAATCATGAAGATCGTCAGCCAAGCTGACGAGCATGGAGCCCTGCACCCCAACCGGATCAGGGGCAAGTTGGAAAGAAACAACAGCATGGATGGATCGCGGGGGCCCAACAGCAGAAGGAGGAGGAGGATCTGCTCCTCGGCGATCGGCGCGTCGGGCCAGGACGACGTGGTGGGACTCCAGCTCGACCGAAGGTGGGGCGGAGATGCAATCGACGCTAGCGGGGCACGCCTGACGACCCGCCAAACTTGGGGAAGCAGCGAAAGTAGGGTGCGGCGAAGCCACGCAGACCTTCTGAAGGGACACCGAGCGGTCCGCGAAGCAAGGGGAGGCAGCGGTAGCAGGAAGAGGCGAAGGCACGCGAACCTTCGGGCGATACATCGATCGGGGAACAGTAATCGCGATAGCGAGGAAAGGTGGAGTCAACAAACCCACCAGGAACCGAAGAAAAGGTAGAAGCAGAGGTTGCTCGGAGGGAGGATGAGCCGCTGCAAAGACGACCAATCCGGGCACACAAGAGAAAGCCAGTGAACCAGGAGGACAGAGACCCCGAGGGGGGGCTGAAGAAACAAGCTCCATCGCCGCTGCAGGACCACCGACAGGAGAGGCAGTTCCAAGCGAACCACCTCCAGAAGGCCAGGGGTCAACCTCCTGCACAAGCGCTGGCTCATGGACGACGTCGAAGACCACTGCGGAAGAGACGGCAGGAGAAGGCTGAACGGCAAAGGGAAGGGGTCCCAAGAGAGAAGGCGATGGGAGTCTAGAAGGCGCAACATGTAAAGAAGCCCCTGGATCCAAGGAGCGGAGCGCGAAGACGGCACCAACGTCTGCCTGACGGTCCTCATGCATGACAACACCAGCCGTGGGGTTGGCGGCCTGAAGAACAGAGGGATCCGAAGTGGGTAAACCCACAGCTAAAGGCGCCTTAGTCGGAGGGGCAGGTGCCTGGGCCAGAACCACGGGAGGAGGAACATCCGCACCCGGAGGCACAGCAGCAAGTACACCCACTGCCTTGCCACCAGAGGCGGCCAAGGGGGACGTAGCAGCCGCAGTAGCACCAGGAGAGGCAGGTGGACCGGCCAAGGCAACTGTCTGGCTGGCAACTGCAGGCTCCAAGGTTGCGGTCGCCGCAGCAACAAAACCACCAACCCGACCGGAGGCAGCGAGAGGAGCATCAGCACCAGGACCAACCGGCCGCCAAACCATAGGGGGAGCAGGAGCAAGACCTTGCACGGCAGGGTTAGAGACAGATCCCACGACCCCCTGCCCAGCAGCACGGGGCTCCGCACGCCTGGCCACCAAAGAGAGGTTCTGCTTGCAGCTCACAGCAAGATGGCCGAGATGCGAGCAGCTGAGGCAGAAGAGAGGGGGGTCCGGAATGGCGATGGGCTGCCATGAGCCACCACCGCCGATGCCGACCCAAACTCTGCGAGGGAGAGGCTTGGAAACGTCCAGCTGGACACACACCCGAGCAGCATGGGTTTGAAGCAGACAAGAGGTGTTACGGTCGACCTTGAGGACAGGGCCGATGCTTCCAGCTATAGAGCGAACCATAGCATCGTGGAAGAAGTTGGCCGGCAGGCCAGGTAACTCCAGCCAGACGGGAACGATAGGTGAGTCGGATGCTGGAGAGAAGCCGATGGTCCATTTGAAGAACCTAAAGGGTTGTCCATGAACGTACAGAGTTTCTTTGAGTAGAACTTGTAAGAAATCTTCCAAATTCTGAAATCGGAGAAGCAGGTGCCGACCATCCAGGGCACTGATGACAAAATCCTGTTGGAAGGAGAACCGTTGCGCCAGGTGGCCGCGGATATCTTGGAAGGGAGGCCGACCACGAGGGGTACGAGCGATGACGGCGAATTGTAGTAGTTGGCATGAGTCTTTGACTTCGTCGAGCGAGAAGAACGCGGCTGGTTCCCCCGAGTCAGTGAACGCCGGAGGATGAGTCTGCATGGCAAGGGAAGGAGGAGAGAAGGATTGGAGAACCGCGTGGGCGAAAGAGGTTCCTGGGACAGTGGAAGAAGGGAGCGGAGCGCTCAGGGCCAGCCCATGTGTAAGTGGTTTTCAATTGTGAGAGAACTCGATCGGGTTGTATTTCTACAAAAGTACGTAGCAGATAATTTGAACGGAAAAGCATACCCTTAGTTTCCATGTCAAATTAATTAATAACAGTATTCATTTTTATTTTTCATTTTTTATGAAATTAGATAATATTTCTATCCACTAATTCAACATCTCTCATAAAGAGAGTTTTATATAATTTTTTTAGTGTAAAATGAGCAATTCTCTCGAACATGTCAAAAATTTGAAATTTTGCAACTGTTAAGCCACTACCTTAGTGTTTCAACTACAGATAGATCGAACGAATGACTATGATTTGGTAGACACTTTAATTTATGTTAACTTGTGTTGAAGACTTAAACAATACCTCATGCCTTACACTTTATTTTAAAATCTAATTAAAAAACTATTTCAATAATTTATGAAAGCACTTATTTGACTATTATCTTTATTTATCATTAAAAAAATCTTTATTTATCATTGTTATATTGTAACTAGTTTCAATAATTGCACTTTACCATATACATGTATAAATACACCTCATGTTCCTCCCCTAAAAATCATAGAATTAATAGAGCATGCACTTCATATATGTTATGGATTTGGGCATATTTGCCCGTACGTTTACATCTCATAAACATCTCGGCATTATGGCATCTCTCTTGGAATTGATCATCTTTCTCTCCAAAGCATGGGTTGCTAAATGAGAAAAGTTAACGAGAGAGCAAAATAGGAGAGAATTAGAAAGTGAGGAACTTAGGAAGAATACGAGGATAGCTAATTATTGTGAACTAGCTGATGCTATTCCTGTACTTTTCTGGGCTCTTGGTTCTTTTCCTTTGTCAAACTGGAGGGGAGGTACACAAGATCGAAGAGATAACAAGGTGGTAGCAAACGTTATCGTCACAACACGTACTGTCCCGGTCCAATCCCTATTAATAATTACCCGTATAGTAACAGTTAACAGAGTCTCGGACGGGAGGAAATTAAAGAGAAAAGAACAAGGATAGATAATGGATGATAGAGTAATAAACAAAAATCTCACATATATAACAAACTTTAACTCACATTCCATTCAAAAAATTCGCTTAGGCCCCTTTTGATAACCGGGTGGGGATAGGTTAATCGACCCCGAAGGGTCGATTAACTCACCCGACCCCGGTTAGACATGCATGTGTGAGAGGGAGGCAGGGCCCACCTGCTTCTCGGTTGCGCTAACCGGCCGACAAGCCGACTATCAAAGCCGCACTTAAAATTCATATGTCACACTTTATGATATGATTAGTCGTGGTGTGGAGATCCAGGCCCATGTGTGATCTACATGGCTTGTATCAAATAAATGTGGGGCTTAAGAGGGCCAACGCCACGTCCATCATATTTAACGAAATGAACATAGTTATGATCAGCATATTGAAGACGCATGGCATCCTTCCACACCGATGTGGACCAATCAAAGATGGTTTTACAAGCTTCCCGCACATCATTCTCATAAGCTTTTCATATTATGTCAAGTATCCAAACAAAAAGAGAAATACAAAAGAATGTTACAACAAGAGGCAGACGTGAGGCCAAAATTTTGTTTCTTATTTTGTAAATTCTGGAAAATTGAACACTTTTAGCTAGCACTGGCAAATAGCTGGGCGAATACAAGGCTTTCCCTCAGTTCTTCAAACATGAACCGATCTATCCTGCTAAATCCCGTGAATGTATGTATGATCTTTCAAACTGCACTCAGATTGGAAATGAAACAAAAAGGAAATACTGCAACTAGACTGTTAATCTGCAACCATGAACGGATCTAGCTCCCCAAGATCAGCAACTATGGGCTCCAATTCAGTAGTCTCCTCTCCTTCGGGGATGAAGTGTGTTGGAAATGGAAGTAATGAGATGTCGGGTTTCTTGTAAACAGCATCTTTTACAAAGACAAAGTTGCCTTCAGCACCTGGAACCTGAAAAAGCAAGGTGGACAAAATTTAAGTCAATGAGGTCCAGTAGATATCTTGTCATAAAGGACTACCTTTGTATCCTTTCCTTTCCCAAATAATTTTCCTTGTAGCCGAAGTACAAAACGGTCTTAAAATGAGATGAAAAGAGACATACTTGGCCTCTAACCCACATCAAATTCCTTGCTGGATCGACTTTATAAACCCACACATTTTTAACCGTACACTGCTTGCCACCCATACGGCCAGGCATTTTCTTGCCTTTGAAAACCTGGTTAACAGTGAATAATTATCACTTCTCAAATTAAATGAGACATCTTTTGCAACTACAAGGCAAATGAAATAATACATAAAGGATGCTGTTAGCATAATCACTACTTAACAAGTCACTTGCAAGCACAAAAGCTCACTGCTCACCATGCTGGTGACTCAAAAATGCAAGCAGAATCACAGAAAGAGACATTGCTTCACTAAAAGAAAGATACCCATGCCAAAGAAAAAAAAATCCCATCTGAACTAAGTCGGCAACTTCTTTGCTTCCACATGATAATAACATTCATTGCACTCACTGGTACCACTGCAGCCCCATTTAAAAAGAAATAGGCCACTCATGGCAAGGTTCTTTCCACCATAAGTATCCAAAAACAATAACATACAGAGCCTATGACCTAGCCTTTCTTGGAAGAGAAAACAGGTTGCTTGGTTACATTTTTATGACACTCTGTTGAATATACATAGGAGAGAAATCGGCACCTGAGATCCTCCCCATCTCCTGTTTTGTTTGGAGCCCAACTTCTTCATAACACATTCCCCTTCCCCCCCACCCCCCACCCCAAAAAAAGAGAGAAAACAAGAAGAAAACAGAAAAACCACACCTCTAAAAAAAGGGAGCAAGTCCGGACTTGTTTCTTTTCTGGAAACACCTATCCACATACATATATGCTCGTGTGTGAACCTCCAAACGTGCATCCATTTCCCTTTTCGCCTCCTTTGCTCTTCTATGTTCTCACTTGACAAACCTAGGAACACATGCATGGTTCGGGCTTTGCCTGCCCTTTTCTAATAAATAAAAAAATTCCAGCTTGGCCTAAGAAAGTGCTGGCAACAACAGAAAGGAAGGGCTCCACGTGGCTGCAGCGCCCGCCCACTCAAGAGGCTGGATGTCTCCTTCCCTGTCTCCGAGTGAGTGCATATAAGAGGGTGCCATTGTGGGATGATAGAGTTCACAGGAGCAATTTTACTTTGGTGGTGGTGGGTGGGGGGTGGGGGGGGGGGGGGGGGTTGGGAAGACGAGAGGCTGCCTGGTGGCCGTGTTGTGTGAAACTTCTATGGCCTGCGGGGATGCCAGAAAAGGGGATGAGCCCTCAAATAGAGGGTGCCACCAGCTCCTTATTAATACTCTTTTCTTGATATCTGTGATAACAAGTCTCCATTCCACAATTTTTTTCCCTTCAACAGCAAAACCGTCTCACCTAATTTTAAAAAAAAAACAGCAAAACTGTCAGTGGAGGCACCAGCAGTCCTTGTTTATTTTGGATGCTGCATTCTGTTTCCTTTCAGTTGTTCCCTGAAAATGGCATACAGATGGGGATGCGTCAATCTTCCCCTTTCTTCATTTTATACTTCTCCTGCCAGAAGGTTCTCATCTGTGCTTTCAATTGTTATTTAATCTGTGAGCCATGTGCCAATCTGTCAATTCTATGAGGCACCTATGCTTCTAGGCTTCTAGTCCACTGGATGATGGACGATGAATGTGTGCTGCCTCGCTGCCTGCATTGAACAAGATAGGGATGCATAGAACTGATGCTTCATCAATTTTCCCTCTTGAAAAATGGATGGTACCAAACTTCAAAAAAATTGAAAAAATACAAAAAAAATGGGAAAATTGCCTGTATACCCCCTGAAAACTTTTGATATTACCACTATACCCCTACCTTTATGGAATTTACCCCAATGCCCCACAAATCCCTTAACCCGAGTTGTCATACCCCTAAGACTACATCCCATGAGTTATATGCTTAACGGTGGTAACTCATGTGAGATTACATTTTTACCCCTAGCCTTGTTGGAAGCAGAGAGAGAGAGAGAGAGAGCCTGGCAGCAGCGGCGACAACAAGGCCGGCGGTGGCAAGGAGGGCCCCCACGGCGAGGAGGGATCCCCCGTGCACCAGCTCTGCCACCACCTCCCCCATGTCAGCCCTGCCGGCGGCAGCCACCGCCTCTAGCAGATCCCATGGCTCCTCGAAGTGCCCCTTCTAAAGAGAGAGGGCCAACCAGCCTCCATGGGAAAGCCTGGCCAGTAGCCGGTGCTGGAGTGGGTGAGAGAGAGCAAAAGAAGAGAGAGAGGAAGGGCCAGCCAATAGAGGGCCAACCCCCATCGGCTCCCATCGAGAGAGAGAGAGAGAGAGAGAGAGAGAGGGGGGGGCTCTGGCATCGACCAGCCCCACCTAGAGAGGGGGGGTCCGACGTTGGCCACTCCTAGTGACCCCATCGGCTCCCATCCGGTGAGTGAGAGAGAGGGGGCCTCTGGTGTTGGCTGGCAGAGAGAGAGAGAGAGAGAGAGGCCTCCGGCGTGCGTGTGACGGTGGAGTTGCCCCCGCTGCAGATCGGGAGGTGCAGGGAACCGGCAGAGAGAGAGAGATGGCTTCGAGCGAAGAAGATGATATCGGCTCAGGTGGCACTGTAGATGGCGATGGTTCTGGGGATGACCGTGTTGGTCGTGTCTACTTTCCTCTGATCCAAGGTGCTGCCGGTCTACAAAGCACTGCTGGTCTAGCTGATGCCGTTGTACCTCTACTTGGTCATCAATGACATCAACATCTCTATCGCGATCTCATCCTGGTTCCAGAAGGCGGATGCACAGGGCAAGGGACTCTGCCATGCACACACAAGCGGATGCACAGTGGGAGGTACTCTGCTGTGCACGCGCACGCGCGCACACACATACACAAAAAGAGAGAGAGATAACTAGGGGTAAGTTAGCCATTTGCCTCTATTGACTCACCTCGGGTTAACTATCGTGAGTAAATTTTACAAGGTATGGGTATAGAGATAATATCCAAAGTTTTCAGGGATATACAGGTAATTTTCCCTAAAATATGTGTTCCTATAAACCAAACCTTGTATGCCTAATGCCCCAATTTACAAAACAAACCAAAAGAAAGCTACCCCCGAATAACAGAAAAACCAGGTTACACATCAAACTAAAACCCAGCCCCTTCCAGCCCAGCACGAAGGCTTAACTAGACAACCTCTTAGGCCTTCAAAGTCCCTACCCTAGAATTGGCTGCTTATCCTTTCACTTTACTTTCTTAGGTCGTACACTTCAATTTTTCTTCCACAATGAAATCCAGAATTTTGAGACTCATATCGGTCATTAATGTGATTGGCCATCTGCTGGACATCTTCCTCAGTCCTGCTCAAACAAATATGCATGACCCTTGCCAACAACTTGAATTCTGCCATGGAGGTGTCTCGGATAACCATTTCTTTTTTAGCTTGCCTAATTTCAGCATTGGATACAATGCAAGACAGTAAAACTTTGCCTTCGAGGATTTCCTAATCTGGGCAATAATCTGTCTCAGATCAGTGTTGTCAACTGCATCTTCCCCGCCGAGGAATCTGGTGATTTCACAGTTGGCCAGGGATTTCCTGCTGCCAGTGAATCCCCTTTGAAGACACCAGCTCATGAGGCATCCCTATCCACACAGGATAGTACTCTCCTCTCCATGGCATAAAGACTGGGATGTAGTATGTGGGTGGAACCCCTTCCACCAACTGGGGCTTCTGTTGTGGGTCCCTTGCCAAAAACCGTGTGCTCACATGGGGGAGATGTCTCAAAGTCTCGCACCAACATGCATATTGTGTCCATTGCCCCTCCCTTGTTTTATGTAGACTAACAGCTCTGCCTACTAAGGTGTCCTAGCCCAGAGATGTCGAGAAAAATCAGAGACAAATGGAGATGGTGCTCAATGGGAGAGAAGCTATGGTCAGCAAATGGGAGCTGAAGGTAGGTTCTTGGCTGCTTAAGCAACTCCCTTGGAGGAGGGAGACAATGGTGAGGGTTGTGGAGGAAGCAGGTCACGTTGTTACAATCAAGGAGAGGGGACTGTGACTCATCTGGTTGATTAAGGCAAGGGCTCCGGTAGGCCATTGAAGGAAGACCCAGCTGCCCATCAAGATTGCTTTTAGACATTGAAGGGTCTGCTTTCATACTTGAATTAGTGCATGTAATAGGGTGGAAAGAAAGGAAGGGGAGGATTCTCAGTCTCCTAAGTGGAAAGGATGGCTCTTGCCCTGAAATAAGGCTCGCACGGGGAATACCGGAAACTCTAATAGAAGAATTGGAGGAAGAAGATGACCCTGACCAGGTTGGATTAGAGGTCTGATAAGGCAGAGGGGAATGGCTGACAGGATGCCTGCTCTTGCATTTGAATTTGAATTAAAAAATGAATTCAAATTTCAGCCTGCCTGCCTACAGTTTAGCAGGCAAATCAGACTTCCCCTGTGGGCAGGGATATAATAACATGGTTATAGAAGCCTTTCCCCTTGAAGTTTGTCTTACAACTACTTTCAGAAAGAAAAAAACTAAGCATGAATGCACATTTTTTTTGTAGGAGAACAAATGACACACTTTAATGGTTGTTCACCTATTTTTATGCTTTTTTAGATGAGAATATGAATGGTTTGCTTTTTCCAATGACAAATGAAGTCGGCATTAGGACTTTCTCTCTAGCCGACTCTAGAGAGAGAATCTCTGAGAAAAACACCCATTCCTGGTGGTTTCGCGACTCAAGGCTCAGGGATGCCTCTGGCACGCCACTGGGGCTCTCTGGGCCTAGTTTGTTTCCGTTACAGACGAGGAGGTCACCTGCGCCGTGTATGCAGGGAGAGGGGGAGTAGGATGATGGCGGAGAAGACCGCTAGGGGACAGCAGCAGGTCTCCTTCGTGGATCATGAAGCCTGTGAGTCCAGTTCCAAGTGGGAGGCCGGATAATCTTGCCGGGCTCCAGAGAAGACAACTCCACCTTCATTGTGGTCTCTGGGGCCATGCCCAGAGTTGCTGCAAGGTGCCGTTGCTCAGGGAGAGACCAGTGTTAGCGATGGCCCATGGCGGTCCAGTGAGGCCCGACGTGGTGGACGTCAAGGCCAAGCAGAGTGGAGCTCAAGAGGCACTGCAAGGCAAGTGTTGTTTGGACACTGGCTCCCCTCCGTCGTCCAAGAGAAGCTCCACTAGCTGCATCACTATGTTCGTCTGACGGTGACGGGGGCTGCGGACGTTGAGATGGTGAGGTCGCTCTTGGCTAAAGGAGGCAGGGGAGGGGGAGGTTGGGCGATCACTAGGGTGACCAGGAACGAGTCCCTGGAAGTCGAGGGTGATGAGGAGGCAGCAGAAAAGTTGGCTAAGGTGGGGACTGTCATGGTGGATGGAGTGGTCCTCCAGTCGAACAAATGGGAGATATCCAGGGGGCCGTTCCCCGATCCCTGGCAGGTTAAAACCCGATTACGCCTGTCCGGTGTCCCCCTTATCCTCTGTGATGAGGTGGGAGCCGGATTCATTGTCAGCAGTTTCGGAGCAGCTGTGGAGGGGCCAGTTAGACTAATTGCTAACAGAAACAAGTTCGTCTGGAGGTTGTGTGAGGTTGTGTTCTGGGTTGGTAGCTGTTTGCACGCGGAATTTATGGATGTATATTCTTTGCGGATTAGTATGCATGTTTGGATTTCAGCGCGCGTAGTTTGTCAGACGATTTAAGTTCGTGTACAAAGACCTTTCCCCACCGACCGGAGTCGGTGTTAATTTATATCGGTACAAGTCCGAACACCTTTGATTAACTGCCAAAATTTGTTGACCGTCATGTCGGCTCTAATATCCCGGGTCTGCCCCCCGAGGGATCGTCGGACATTTTTTTAAATGGGTGGCATTCGCAACCCTTTGGTGTATTGTGATCTTGCATCTACAGTTTTCTCTCTTTCGGGGGTTTGTTTGCAATTTTTCCTTTTCATGGGGATATACTTGCAATTTTCCCATTACCGGGGGTATTTCTGCAATTCTCCCGTTCACCGGGGGTATATTTACAATTTTCCCGTTACCGGGGGTACATTTACAATTTTCTGATCATCGGGGGTATATTTGTAATTTTCTGCCCACCGGGGGTATATTTATAATTTTCTGTCCACCGGGGGTATGTTTGTAATTTTCTGCCCACCGAGGGGTATTTCTGCAATTTTCTGTCCACCGGGGGTATTTCTGTAATTTCCTGCCCACCGGGGGTATATTTACAATTTTCTGCCCACCGGGGTATGTTTGTAATTTTCTGCCCACCGAGGGGTATTTCTGCAATTTTCTGCCCACCGGGGGTATTTCTGTAATTTCCTGCCCACCGGGGGTATATTTACAATTTTCTGTCCTATCGGGACTATTTTTCCAGTTTGTTTTGAACAACGGACGATATTTATATACTTTCCAGAATATATTAAATCAACATGAAGTTTCAAATATTCTTTCAATCAACATAATCTCCCCTCATGGAAGAGAATGATTTTACATATGTGATCCTCCCATGGGAGGGTTGCTTTATAAAGACTTTCAAACAAATCTTCTATAAAGAGAAGTGGAACATCTTGTTTCACCTTCTTCTCTCTCTCTCTTTTTTTTCTCTTGTTTTCTCCAAGTCTTCTTGCGTAGCTTCCTCTTTTGGTGGAAAGAGTCCTCTCCAAGCTAAAAGCTCTCTCTGGTAGAAAGAGTTCTCTCCCCAACAAAAGTTCCCTCATGTGGAGAGGTCTTGGGTTTATATAGGGGAAGGAAGGAGGCTTGGAGGAGCTCCCCCGGTGATTGGAGAAGGTAACTCCCATCCTTTCATCTCCCTCCGTCCTTTGCTCTTCATCTTCTTCTGTTTTTTTTTTTGATCCCCCGGTGGCAAAGCCATATGCGCAAGAGGAAGGGGGGGAGCTCCCCCGGTGGTGCAGCGTCGAAGGAGGGCCGGGGGGAGTTCCCCCGGTCGCGACAGCAGCAGAGGAGGCGGGGGGGAGTCCCCCCGGTGGCGACCGCGAGGGGGGGGGGGCTCCCCCGGTGTAGAACAGAGCCGGGGGGGCTCCCCCCGGTGGCGCAGGGGACCGAGGGGCTTCCCCCGGTGTCGAACAGAGCCAGGGGGCTCCCCCCGGTGGCGCAGGGGACCGGGGGGCTTCCCCCCTTGGTCGCGGCGGCAGCGGAAGCCGGGGGGCCTCCCCCCGACGGCAGACGGAACCAGGGGAGCTCCCCCTGATCGCGACAGCGGCGGAGCCCCGGGGGGCCCTCCCCTTGGCGGCAGCGAAGGCGGAGGAGGCCCGGGGGTCCCTCCCCCGGTCTTGGCCGAGGCAGAGGAGGCCGGGGGGGGCTTCCCCCGGTCGTTGTAGGCAGCAGGAGGCCCCGGGGGGGAGTGGACCTGGGGGATTCCCCCGGTTGCACAAGGAGCCGGGGGACTTCCCCTTTGCGTAGGGAGAAAGGAGAGGGAAAGAGACCCCCCTCTTTTTTGAATATTTGTCGACCCCTATAAAAAGAGGTGTGGACTTGGACTAACTTTGTCCTTTTTTGGCTTCTTGTGCAGGGATACCACGTGGAGACTTGTTCGTTTTTTGTGTTTGAGAATTCTCCGGACGCCGTCTTGCCGGGTTGACTTGAGGTTGATTAGAACTTTGATCAAACTTCGTGGGAAAACCTGATGGGCCCCTAAAATATTTATTCTTGTATGGACTTGAACTCATGGGCATGTATTTTCATGTTGCCCGTGAGGTGTTTGGTAAAATTCCCACTTGTCATAAATAGAGCCAAGGGCTCGAGTTAGCGTGGGATTTCAATTGGAAAGGCCGCGCGGGCTTGTGTTGTATATCCGGGCCTCGTCTAAAAAGACTTCACAGTCCGGATCTTTAATAACTCGTAGAGTGGGTGCACATAGCTTTGTACCACTGAGTTATGTTTTAATGAAAACATAATTTTCTTCATTTCTGAAATGCACTTGTAATTTCGTCAGCAATTCATCCATGAACTTTTCAGGGTTCAACAAATGCCCCCCACGGGGTGTCCGTCAGAGTGATGGTGATGACGGACAACCCGTGCCCCTTTATGCTTGCCTGGCCATAACGACTTGCTTATTTCACATGACTTTGCAGTTCTTCATAGAATGTGTCACTTGTCATAAGGAATTGATTTATTTTCTTTTGTCTTGGGCAGGCTTTGAGGATGTCCCGTGTGAGAGATATGCGTCCCCGGAAGGGTGCCAGCCGCGGCGGAGAGAAAGATAAGGCCTCCTGCTTGTCGAATCAATTAATGCCTGTGTTGGCGCCTCCTCGTGTCACAAGGGAGAACATGTTTTTACTTCCTCGGGGCTTTGATGTGGTTGCCATAGGCCCTCTTTCTGAAGATTCTGAAGACTCCACGGAAAGTGGAGAAGTTAGCCAATCTTTGATTACTCGGGAAAGAGGCTTCTATGCTTATCAGCGGCCGAAGGGTTATCCGCGGCATTTCCCTCTTGATGTACACCTGTTTCCCTTTATTCGACATTATGTACCTGAGTATCTTGATGCGGAGGACTCGACTGTCTTTGCCGAGAGGGTATTGCTTGAGAGGGCTATTCTGGTAGGGCGAGACAGTATGATGGGGACTTGTACTTACTCGCACCCTAGTTTTCCATTGGGATATTCTTCACATGTCCGCCTTCCAGGAGCCACTCAACTGGGCTTTTTTACGGCAGAAGATTATGGCTACAGCAGATCTTGTTCAGTGATCCCTGCCATATGGGAGTTATTTGGGTAGCACAAGACAGGGCCTCCCTCTTCCGGGCTTTTCTTGCTGCCTTCAGGCACTCAGTTCGCGGTCGAGGATTACGACAATTTGTGTTTTCTGGATCGCATCATGGGCGGCTCTGCGCCTAGCTGGTATGGGCGATGGTCTGTGACGGCTTCCCACAGGTTTCACTTGGGGGCTTCTGAGTGGTTAATGGGTGTCATCCATCACTATCATGACATTCTGGAGCATGTGGGTATCCGCCATGCTGTGACCGCTGCGCTTTATCGGTATCCCTGCTACACTGGACTTCTTCAGGGATTGGCAGAGAGATTTAATCGGTGATTCAACACTTTTGCAACAGCAGAGGGAGAGACATCCCTAGACTTATGGAGTTTTCACCGGATTTCGAGCCTCCCTATCTCTGGCCATATGTATGAGGAGGCCTGCCTTAATGACCTGCATAGATGTTACACCACTGGAGCTGGCTCTTACGAGTTACCTCTTGGCTTTCGCTATTTGATGAAGGTCTGGAGAGACCTTGCTCGAGTTGGAAAGGGGAAGACCCCTTCTGCTTCCACTAGTACAGTGAGGGTCAGCCTCAGTGCTTGGATCAGGTTCTTTTATAATGGCCCATTCTGTTTTCAGGATGGCTTTGCTGAGGATGACAAACCACTTGACCAGTATTATCAGCTTTCTCTTGACTTGCCTGAGAATAGGCGATATCTGTATGCACCACAGAATAAGGGGTGGAATCCCCACAAGCTCCCGGACAAGACCTACTTGGCTGCTTATCTCGTTTACTGGCTAGCCACTTTCGTAGTACCTTATGGAGAGGAGGGCATTGTACGCCCCGAATTGATATATCCGGCTTGCCTGCTTGCTGATGGCCGGAGGCTCGCCCTTGCTCCCGCGGCCCTGGCCAATATTTATCATGGCTTGGGTAGTTTGACAGCTTCTAGCTCGCCACGAGACCGCAGTGTTCGGTTGGCGACGCATTACTTGAGTGCGTGGGCGGGTCTACTGCTTCCTGGTTTGTGTCAGAGTGTGAGGGTGGAGAACCCTGCAGCGCCCTTGATATTCCGGTTCCGCAATCGGCCGGATCAGAGTCCCTTTGAGCAGTTGACAGGAGCACGGAGGGCTTTGTCCTTTTTGCCTACCCAGGGTCAGCCGGGTAGGGATTTCGCTTGTGTGACGCGGGGATACCGCCCTTTCAGTACTGAGGGGCCTGATGGTGTTACTTATCATCTTCCTTATTGTTCTAGCCCGAGCAGAGCTTTTTATGATGAGTGGCTATATTGTACGCGCCCTGGGGTACTCGTGTTCCGGAAGGGTACCAGCACTTTTCTTGAGCCCTACTATCCTCACCGCTTCGGGCGGAATTTTGGCTATGATCAGGGGGTACCCCCGAATGCTGATTTCCCTTGGGGGTACGGCTGCACAGAGGACAGGATAGACATCTTGTAGCCGCCAGCTGGTGGCTTCACTTTACCCGGCCGGGGCCAGAGCCAGGCATTTCTTTTCCCACGGGCGAACGAGCGGGACAGGTTGATATTTATTATGCCCGCTGGTGGTATCAGCGCAGCAACATCTTCAGGCAAACGGCCCAGAAATTGAAGGAAGCTGAGGAGGGGCGCTTAAAGAAGGTTGATGCTCCCCCTGTTGCAGTTGAGCAATCTTTTTTGTATTCCCAGTTTCCTCATATTGCCCGGACTGTTCGGGAATTCCGTGAGTCGTGGGAGGCAGCCCATGGGCCTATAGCTGTTGACAGGGACACTTATATCGGGGCCATGAAGCCTTTGAAGCGTGCAGAGGACCCGACTTTGAAAAAGGGGAAAGCCCTTATTGATGAAAAAGTTTACTATTGGTGGGGACATTTACTTTCTGATTGCGGCCATCCCCCTGATGCTTCTCTGTCTGACCCTCTGCTGCCTGCTGGGTTTAATAATGACCTCTGGCCGAAATGGGAGAGACATTTAATGGATGCAGTCGCTCAAATGGGTGCCATTGAATTTATTTCTTTCATTGAAAATGCTACTGTTCTCCGGGATATTTGGGATAGCATTTATCAGGCGGGACAAAGTATTGGCCTTCCGCCAGAAGAGGTGGTATTACAACCTTCCTTCTCTCCTGCTCCGGCTGGTATATGTTCTTCCTCTTACACTTCTTCTTTTGTTTGATTTGCTTTGAAAAGAGAACTTCCTTTTACATGCTGATTTTTTTTCCTTGCAGCGAGCTTTGTCCCCGCCGACACCTTTAAGAAGAAGAAAAGTTCCCATCATGCCAAGCGGCGGAGAGGGGATGATGACGACCTTCTTGTGAAAACCCCTCGTCGCCAATCAAAGAGAAAGGCCCCAGTAGACGAGCATCAGGGTAACCTTTGTTACTTCTTTTGCTTGATTTTTTTTTTTGAAAGTCTTATAACATGAGCTCGCTTGTCACTTCTTTGTCTTTTTTCAGCTGACCCCAGTATTACTGGGGAGATTGCGGGGAGCGTCCCTGTAGTTGACATAGATATTCCCCTAGCCGCCGGCCAAAATGAGAAGGAGGACGAAGGGTTAGATGATTTAGGCATGTTGAATTATGACTATAACCCAGTGTCGGATGCTTCCCCTCCCTCGCATGACAACAGTCCGCGAGATGTAGCTGCTTGTGACGGAGGTAATTTCCTTCCCCCCTTTTTTTATCCGCTCACTCTAGCACCCTGCTCTTGTCACTTAGGAGTTAATATGACTGATGTCTCTAAACAGGGGCTTTGGATGGCGTCATGGGAGCATATGCTGCATTATTGGGCTCCACGCCAGATGGTGAGCTTCCCGCATACTCCGATGCTCCTGCAGTTGGGGGGAGTACATTGACAGGTTATGAGGAAGCTTTGCTGGCTGAACTGTGCGCCCAAGGAAATGCCTTAACTTCAGAAGGGGGTGTTAATGACCAATCTGTCCTTGAAGAGGGTGAACTGCCCCTATCAAGCCACCTGATCAAACAGCCGACTTATTTTTCTGCTAGTAAACATCATTAATTCTTTTCGCCTTTTCGTCATATATCAACCAAGAGATGTTTATAAATTTGGAGGATTTCCTCTTGTTGTTTTGGTGCAGTGACCATTTCTGCGACGATTGGGTCCTCTGCTCCTCCTTTGCAAGGGGCGACCCTTTCGTTGGAAGGGGTTCATAGGAGTGGAGCGTCCGGATTAAGGACTGATTCATCATCCATAATAGAGTCCCAAGGAGGATTATCAATGGATCAACCCGAAACTTTCCACCAGAGTGATGAGGGTAAATTGATTCTCTTTGCTTGCTCTTTCCTTTTCATCAGACATTCAGATTTTTACATTATGGGCATTCTTAGGATATGCAGGCAATGAGGGTGACGCCGCCCTCCTATTAAAACAAGAGAGGAGCCGGTTACATCTTTGGGAGAGACTCTGCCTGAATCGGCAGGTAATGGTTTTTCTGCTGCTTCAATTATCTTCCTGATGACTTCATCTGCCTGATGATGGGATACGTATTTCTTTTCTTCAGACCCAACCATTGCTTCTCTCGTGAGTAAAGAAGTTGTTGGAGCGGTGGCTGATCCGGGGCCTTCCGTTGCCATAGTGTCCCCAGGTAGCAGATTACCCTGAGTCAAAGCCTCTTGACTTCCATGTTTTTTTTTTTTGCAACATAGTGGTGGCTGATAATCGCCTTTCCTTTGACAGGTCCCGAGATCGGCGCCCCATCTGACTTTCCAGGGCATGAGATTATATGGCCAGATTCTCCGCAACTTCCCCCTCTCATGGCAGTGGAATTGATATTACCAAGTCTTATAGGCAGTGCACAAGCTTTACTTCAACAGGAGGCTCTTCCTACCATCGAGACTGTACGGGATGCCCTTCAGAGGAGTACCCGAGCTTATCACACCATGGGTTTAGCCAGGGAACCTTGGATGACAGCCGTAGAAAAGACTTGGGGAGATTTCCAGGCTCTATATGAAGCTTCTGAATGGAAGGCTTGCTGCATGCGGATTGAACACTTGAAGTGTGATATTGCCGCCTTATCAAAGGAGAGTGAAGCGTTGGAAGCAAAGGTCAAGACCATCCAGGACGAAAAGAACATGGTGGAAGCACGAGCGGCGACAGAGAAGGAGCAGGCCTTGCGCTGCCGTCAAGCTGCCGAAGAGTTACTGGCTAGAGCACAGGCGTACTTGGTCAGTGGGAACTCCCACACGGAGAGGGCTCAACACCTGCAGGATGAGGTGGCAGCCCTTACTTCCCGAAATTCCACGCTTCAATGCGAGATCAACAATAAGCAGACGGAGATAGCAGATTTGATGAAGAAGAAGCCTCGTCATTAGTGAGGTTGGATCCGCCTTTATGATTTCTTACACTTTTCTTTTTCCTGCACATTCATTGTTCTTGCGGTTAGCCCGAGGGCTTGTCTCGGGTCACACTTTTATAAATGAATGACATTTGTTATAAACAAAAAGTTTGTGTTGCTTTTGTGCATGAATATGTCTCTTCTCTATTTTTTTTTTTACTAGTGCTGGCGCCCTTTCGGGTTTTCACCAACGCTAGCCCCCTTTAACTTTTCCCAACGCGCCCTTACGGGTTTTCACGCTGAGGGGTTACCCATTTTTGCCTGAGGCGCCCTTTCGGGTTTTCACCTCAGCCGGGTTATGACCTTTTTGCCCTTGAGCGACTAGTAACCTAGCCACCCAAGTCCGTCAGGGCACCTCTATTTTAAGCCCCTACTTTTTTTCTTCTTCTTTTTTTGGATGAGGAGAACAAACCCCCATAATAACTTGGAACAAGAATTAGAAACTTGTGGTGAGTGACCTTGACTATATCCTTCGGCTGACCTCTGATAGGGTGAAGTTCGGAGATTTGGGATTGGCCAAATAAGTAACCTTAGAGCCAGAATTATGACATGAATTCTGAGACTTTGGGGACAGATGGCCAAGAGATGGCTTAGAGAGCCGAGGCGTGGGGTTTTAGATTTGGGGTAGGCCACAAAGTGACTTATTGCCGAAACTTTGGGTTTTAGGTTTGGGGCTGGTCACAAAGTGGTTTAGTGCCGGAACTTAGGGATTTAGATTTGGGGCTGGCCACAAAGTGGTTTAGTGCCAAAACTTAGGGATTTGGATTTGGGGCTGGCAACAAAGTGGTTTAGTGCCAAAACTTAGGAATTTGGATTTGGGGCTGGCCACAAAGTGGTTTAGTGCCAAAACTTAGGGATTTGGATTTGGGGCTGACCACAAAGTGGTTTAGTGCCGGAACATAGGGATTTGGATTTGGGGCTGGCCACAAAGTGGTTTAGTGCCGGAACTTAGGGATTTGGATTTGGGGCTGACCACAAAGTGGTTTAGTGCCGGAACTTAGGGATTTGGATTTGGGGCTGACCACAAAGTGGTTTAGTGCCGGAACTTAGGGATTTAGATTTGGGGCTGGCCACCAAGTGGTTTAGTGCCGGAACTTAGGGATTTAGATTTGGGGCTGACCACAAAGTGGTTTAGTGCCGGAACTTAGGGATTTGGATTTAGGGCGGTGGGACAGGAGGACACTCTTTTTTTTTCTCCTCTCTTTTCTCTCTCTCTCTCTTTTTTTTTTTACTAGTGCTAGCGCCCTTTCGGGTTTTCGCCAACACTAGCCCCCTTTAGCTTTTTCCAGCGCGCCCTTTCGGATTTTCACGCTGAGGGGTTGCCCATTTTTACCTGAGACGCCCTTTCGGGTTTTCACCTCAACCGGGTTTCTTTGACCTTTTTACCCTCAACCATCCCTGTGATGGGAATGGCTAAGTCCGCCGGGACACCTCTATTTTAAGCCCCACATTTTTTTTTGAAACTTGTATCAACAGAGGAAAGACGCGGCAGTGATTGCTGCGAGAATTCGTACTCAGGAGCATGGTATAACTTTAAATGTTTTCCATTTAATGGAGGGAACAGATTTTCTCCCTTGTGGTCAATGACCCTGTAGGCGCCTCCCTCATAGACCTTGGAGACGACATAGGGCCCGCGCCAATTAGGTTGGAGCTTGCCACCGGATTTACCGGCCATGACCTCTCTTTCTTTTATCATGACGAGGTCGCCTTCTTTAAACGCCCTTTGCTTGACAAGCTTGTCATAGGCTCTGGTCATTCGGGCTTGGTATGCTTGGAGGTGCTTGTAGACTTCCAGCATTTTCCCTTCTAAGTTAGACAGTTCTTCTAACCTTCTCTCTATTTCATCTTGCTCCTGGGTCTGGAGGCCATTATGTAGGGCGACCCGGTAGGATGATATCTCAATTTCGATTGGTATGACAGCTTCGGCCCCATATACCAGAGAGAAGGGGGAACACCCGGTAGGGGTTTTGTAGACCGTTCGGTATGCCCAAAGAGCTTCAAGTATTTTCTCACCCCAGTCTCTTTTGCGGCTGCCGACAATTTTGGCCAAAAGCTTGCAAAGGGTCTTATTGAATGCTTCGGCTAACCCATTAGCTTGGGGGTTGTAAATCGCGGAAGTCCTCCAGTCTATGTGGAACTTGGCAGCCAATGCATATATTGTTCTGTTTTTGAATGGCGTACCATTGTCTGACATGATACGGCTAGGGGTACCGAATCTGTATATGATGTGATGTTTGACAAATTGGACAACTGCTTCTCCTGTTACCTCCCGCAAAGGGATGGCTTCGGCCCACCTGGAGAAGTAATCTGTCGCAGCTAGTATGAATCTATGGCCTTTTGAGGATGGTGGGAAGGGTCCCACAATATCCATTCCCCACTCTGCAAAGGGCCATGTTGGAGCCGTGGGATGCAAGGAGGTTGGGGGTCTTCTTGGAACTGGGCCGAAGGCTTGGCATTGGTGGCATGTGCGGACATATCGACTGCAATCTGCGTACATGGTGGGCCAGTAGAAACCCTTGAGTTTAATGTTATTTTTCATCTTGTCTCCCGCTTGATGGGCACCGCAGAGTCCTGAGTGGATCTCATGCATGATCCTCTTGGCTTCTTTTGGTGAGAGACAACGTAAGAGAACAGACTTATCTTTTTCATGAACGAGCCTATACAATTGGTCTCCTACCAATTGGTAGGATGTAGCCCTTCGCAGCAATTGTACCCTTTGAGCCCGACTGAAGGGAGGCGGCCATTCTTGATATCAATAATTGGTTGACGCCAATCTTGTTGCTCTCCCTCAGCGGGATCGCCTTCTCCAATTGCATTGACCTCAGGGGTTGTAGGGTCAGCTTCTTCGTCTAAGACACTTGGCATGAGCTTTCGATGTCTGACGGTTATGTCTAGCTCCCCTTCGGGCGGGAGCTTTATGGCGGAGGCTAACTTTGCCAAGGCATCTGCCTAAGAGTTTTTGCTTCTTGGGACATGACCAATCTCAAATAGGTAGAACTTCTCCTTAAGCCTTATCACCGTGTCATGGTAAGGAATTAATTCCTGCTTGCGAACATCATAGTCGCCTGTCACTTGTCGCACGACGAGCTGCGAATCACCATAAACCTTAATGCATTTAATATCCATTTCAAGAGCTAGTTGAAGTCCAACAATTAATGTCTCATATTCTGCTTCATTATTTTTCAAGGGTTTCATGAGAGCACAGGAGTTGTGTAGAATCCCCCCATGAGGAGTAACAAAGACAATGCCTGCCCCTGAAGTGAGGGTTGTAGTACCGACCGACTTCTTAACCGTTCGGGAGGCACCATCAAAGTAAAGCTCCCAACAGGGGACATCAACCGCGAGGACATCTTCTTCTTGTGGAAATGGCATATGTTTAATGAGGTCTTCTGTTCCCAATTGGGACAGGAGTGTTTCTTCATCAGGAAGTTCAATATTGAGAGATGAATCGGCTGGGATTGGATGTGCTACGAGAAATTCCGCCATTCCTTGTCCTTTAATTACTTTTTGTGGGACAAAAGTTATGTCAAACTCCATGAGGAGTAACGCCCATTTTCCCAACCTTCCTGACAGTGCAGGCTGCTTGAGGAGAAATTTGAGGGGGTCATATTTTGAAATTAACTCCACCTGATGGGATAGGAGGTAATGCCTCAACTTCTTCACGGCAAATACCAATGCCAGACATACTTTCTCCATTGGAGAATAGCGGTGCTCAGGGCCAACTAACTTCCTGTTGAGGTAGTATAACGACTGCTCCTTGCCTTCTTCATTTACTTGTGCCAGCAGGGCTCCCAAAGAAGCGTCAGCAATATATAATATGAGTGGCTTTCCCTTGACTGGCGCTCCCAATACCAGGGGAGCGAGGAGGTATTCTTTGATTTGCTCTAATGCATGCTGGCATTCTTGGTCCCACACGAATGGTGTCCCCTTTTTCATCAATTTCCCAAAAGGGGCACATCTTCCTGAGAGGTTGGATATGAAACGCCTGATGTAGGCTAGCCTTCCCTGGAGGGATCTTAATTCAGTTATGTTTTTAGGAGGCGGCAACTCCTGAATGGCCTTGATTTTATCAGGGTCTATTTCTATCCCCCGGTATCTGACAATAAAGCCGAGAAACTTGCCACTTGAAACGCCAAAAGCACACTTCATCGAGTTCATCTTGAGTTGAAACTACCAGAGTCTTTCAAAGACCCGACGTAGATCAGCCAAATGATCTTCCCGCCTTCGGCTTTTAACGACGAGGTCATCAACATAGCACTCGACCAAGTCGTGCAACATTTCATCAAAAATTTTAGTCATTGCCCTTTGATAGGTGGCACCGGCATTCTTCAAGCCAAAGGGTATCCTTTTGTAATTGAAGATCCCTTTGGGGGATCGAAAGGCCGTGTGCACTTTGTCTTTGATGGCCATGCGGATCTGATTATATCCCGATGATCCGTCCATGAAGGATAGAGCTTCATATCCAGTGGTCATATCGACCATGGTTTCAGTAATAGGGACCGGAAAATCATCCTTTGGGCAGGCTTTATTTAAGTCCCTGTAGTCAATGCAGATTCGGATTTGGCCATTCTTCTTTTTAACAGGGAGTATATTGGCGAGCCAGATTGGATAAGTGCAAGGCTTTATGAAGTCCACATTCAAAAGTTTGTCTACTTCAGCATTTACTTTGAGCTCAAGCTCATGTCGCATACGCCTTTGGGCTTGTTTGACAGGCTTAGCGGTGGGAAGTATTGCCAATTCGTGCTCTGCCATAGACGGGTCTAGCCCAGGCATTTCTTTGTAAGTCCAGGCAAAACAATCTTTGTATTCCAATAGGAGTTGTTTGTATGCCTGCCTTTCCTCCTCATTGAGGAGGGCACTAATGAAAATCGGCTGAGGCTCACCGGCTTGTCCGAGGTTGAGCTCAGCTAATTCATCTACAGTTGCTTGTCCGCCGTCTTCGAGTTCCCGCGGAGCAGGCTGCAAGTCAAGGAAATCTTCACTGTCATCAACCTGGGCTACGTGAAAATCACAGTAGTCTAAGTTATTGATGATGGCCGAGCATAGCTGCTCATGTAGGCCTTCTGAGGCTGCCTCTTGTAGTTGGTGATTTGCATCATCCTCGGGCTCTTTGCTGGAGTCGGAATTGGCGGAGGAGGATACCAACCCTAGAGTGTTAACTGAATAGTGGGCTTTGAACTTCCCCTTTCGGCTATAGGTAGGACCAATCAGGTCTCCCCTGAAGACAGGGAACTGCTCTGAGGATAATTCCTTTGGCATAAACTTGGGTAGCGAAGAAGCAGCTAGGGCAAAAATTTGCTTGGCCGACATCTTAGGCCGCTCCCAATCATGAGGCCGGGGGGGAGATACCCGATGATTCTTAATTTGAATGACCCCGATCTGTATCAGACTCTCAACCTTATCCTTGAGGACGTAGCAGTCTTCGGTGACATGCCCTACCATTTGATGATACTGACAGAAGCTGAGCTCTTTAGCTGTACCGCCTTTGGAAGATTTTCGAGGCTGTGGGAGCGTTATAAGGTCCCGTGCCATGCAAAATTTAAACAATGGTACGGTATGTGTCTTAATAAAAGAATATGGTGTTTCCATTCGCTGTGCCAGGGTTATAACAGGAGACTTGTCCTGAACACCTTTGTGATGTTGACTTGCGCCAGTCTTCCTCTGAAGATAGGCATCTACGGAAAAGAGTGGCATGCTGGTTACCTCCTTAACAGGGGGGTAACGAGCCTTTACAGATTTGCCTTGGCCAGTTAATGCTTCAGTGAAACCCATTGGGGAGTTGACATTGATTTGAGCCCGGTAACTGACTTCACACTTGAGTGAAGAGACGAGATGCCTAAACAGGGCGTCTCGTTCTCGGAAAAGTTCTTGTACAAGCGATTTCAATGCTTGATTTTCTTGTTCCAATCCTGCTAATCTGGTGGTTAACACTTCCTGCAGGTTATCTGACGGAGGACCTGCAATAATTTGCTCAGAACTTTCTAAGCCGAGCCCAGCCAATTGGCACAGGGCCGCATGTTGAGCATCTCCCAACCCAGGGGGAATGGGCAGCGATATAATAGGCTCTTCCTGGTGACTAGGGCCGACGGGGCAAGGAGCCCTTTTGTCAATATAAAATTGAGGAAGAAGGTCGCCTTGATGTTCAGCGATGCAGGCATCATTCTTCGGGCCGAGGCTAGTATCACTAGGAGAAGGCATCAGCCCTATAGTATTGACAGCATAGTGTACCTTGAACTCAGCCTCGGGGTCATAGCCCAATCCTCTCCTATCTTTCTTGGAGAAAGGGGGTTGCCCTCTGACTTGTGAAGGGTGCCACAATTGTTGAAAATAGTCATGCCGAGAAGCTTCTTGAACTTGAGAAATATGCTGCTTCTGACACATTTCTTTAATATGTCTGGGCATGTCGCCCATGTCCTGAACAGTTTTGAGAGTATGTTGGGGTCCCTTACCCCAGTTTCCCCAATTATGATCATCTTCCACAGGGTCTCGAGGGACTAGGTCTCCTTTGTAAAAGACAATCGGCCTAGCGGCTTCATCATTCTTTCTTTTCCCTTTCCTTTGATAAGTAATAATGAATGTTTTCAACTGCTCAACTTTATGCTCCCTTCTTAAGAAAGGGAGCTGTATGCATGCTGACGGCAAAGAGATGCTTTTGTCGATAGACCAACTAATGAGATTAGCTTCAAAGTTGACCTCCCGTCTTTCCAGCCAAGCCGGTTTGGCGTTAGGGGCATCAGCTTGCATGTGTAGCCGGTGTAGTTTAGCAAGATCTTCATTAACTGTGAAGAGCTCTTCTTCTTGTCCATCTTCTTCTTCCAGGGGTGCCTTTTGCTTTTCTCTGTCCTTAATCCCGGGATGGGGATTAATAGTGGGCTCCCCAAAATATAGCTAAGCATCAGTTAAATTACATTCATTTGGTCGAAAGGGAGCCAGGTCAGCAAAGACTGTATGTTGCTCTCCGCCTTTTGCATATTTGATGCACTGATGAAGGGTAGAAGGGATGACCCAATTTTCATGTAACCAGGGTCTCCCCAGCAGAGCTTTGTAGGATGTGTTTGCATTAATGATGTAGAATGTGGCCTTAGTGACAAAACTGTCCATGGTCCTTCCACCTCTGCCTTACCCAATGCATCCTCCGAGTCTTGGTTAAATCCCGAAATTTTGACATCATAAACCCTTTGCAAATAGGGTATGAGAAATAAAGACTTGAAAGTCTTCAAGGGTATTATGTTGACAGACGCCCCAGGATCTACCAAAATCCGGTTCAGTTGATGACCATTTATCTTTCCTTTCATATATAAAGGCCGATTGTGACAAGGGAAAGACAGCAACATGTCTTTATCTGTGAAGGTGACCGTTGCTGCTAGGGCTTCATATGCTTGGGCCTGAAGCTCGGTTACATGGGCTTCGTAAACCTCTGGTTCTTGGAGTATTTTTACGAGGGCTTCCCTGAGCTCTTTGCTCCAAGCAATTGCTTCCCATATGGTGACATTTGTTGGGAATCGCTTCATATGCTGAATGATCTTGCGATCGGCCCGCGCACGAGCCTGATCTAACAGAGGGATCACCTCCATCAGAGGTTTAGGTTGATAGACGGGCTTCTTGCTTGGTTCAACCTTCCCCTGATCATTAGGTTCCTCTTGGAATAGTGGAGCCAGGGAATCTTCTTCGGGAGGAGGCAGCTCCTCATTGTCCTTACCAGAGGGACCTGCTTGAGCCAGGTCGGCTGGATTTTGTTGCAATGCCGAATCTACTGCCCCATCCTCTCTATCTGATAAATCGAAGGAGAAAGTGGAGACTCCGTTTTGAGCTTGAGAGGGGGTAGCTGTCTTTTGGGGAGTTAGCGCTGCCGGCCCTTCCTCTTGATCTGATGGGTCGAAAAGGAAGGTATCATAGGCCCCGGGTCTTCGCCTCTGAAAATAATGACGTTTCGAGGATGTGTTGAGTTAGCATTCCCGTTACTAGAAGATGCTGAATGCCTTCCTCGCCCGCGGCGACGATCTCCTCCGCGTCCCCGATTTCGGAGTTCTGCATTGCGGCGACGATAAGTGGCCAAGGTAATCCTATCCTCGGGGGGGGGGGGGGGGGGGGGGGGGGGGCGGTACTATTGCTCCCGGTTGGTCGGTATAGACTTTCGGGAGGAGGAATGGACACCATGTTGCATGAAAAGCTTTTTAACATAGCTTGTAGCTTTTCTACGGTGAGCTCTTCATCTTTATAGAAGAAGGAAAGTTCCTCGGGGAGAAAGCTTCTCTCCCTCTTGTGCTTGTTTATACATTTGTTGGAGCCAGCACTTTAGCCGAGTTTTCCGCTCCATCTCTTCCCATTGAATGTATTTATCAAGAGGAACAGCCTTGGTAGGTGTAGAAGGGACGTACTCCTCGAGCTCATCAATTAATTTCTGTAGCTTTTGTAGGGGAGTTAATTCGTCAGAGTTTTCCATAGCGGCGGCCTGCTCGGCCTGTCGCTTTAGCCTCCTGTTCAAACTCTTTCTCCTGTTCTTCTCGCGCTTCTTTGCTTGTGCTATCTCGGCGGGAGAGGGAATGTCCATTTTTGCCGACGGTCGGGGAATGCCCCCAGCTTTGGGGCTATGGAATCCGTGCTTTCTCCTTACCGGTGCAGAATGCTTATACTTCTTCGAGGCTACACTAGTCCAGCCATCCTCCCCTGGAGTCTCCAGAAACGTAGCACTGATTGTCTGGTTAACTATTTCAGGTGGGAGTTCTTGAAATTCGGCTATAATGAGACCAGAGCTTTGAGGTAAAACTGCCGTAGAAAGCTTTTCAGGTGGTGACTCTTGCTTTATTTCAGACCTCTTCATAAGGGATTCTGACTTGGCTTTCCCCTTTTTGCTTAAAGCCTTGTGACCTCTTTGCTGGGGATCACTATTCGGGCCTTGCTCGCCAGGCACTTTGGGGCCCCATAAAGGGGTCGGACCTTCTTGATTTGATTGTATAGCAACCTCAAAATTTTCATCTAGATGTTTCCTTGCCAAGATCTGCTTAGCGCTTGTCTCGAGCTGTTCTTGCCGAGGTTTTCCTTTTTGTGTGAAGGCTGGCTTTCGTGATTGAGTAGGTTCCCAGGCTGTCCCTGGGAATGCCCGCTCTTTGACATTGGGGACTGAAGCAGATGAAGCCCGATGTTGACTTCGGGGATTTTTGGAGCGGCCTTGTGATGGATCCCGCACTAATACTTCTTTCCGCCCAAAGAGGATCTCGAGTAGTTTTTGAGTTTCCTTCTTTGAGAAGGGCAAGGATTCTAGATCCTGCCATGGGCGCCACTCGGGATTTCCTTGGACGGCTTGACTCGAGCTGGGGCCGGCCTCCTGCTCCTTAGCTCCACTTGGGGTGCGGGGAGTCGAGGCATGTATGACATTAACTGAGAAAAACGATGGGCCTTGCTGAAAAGGTCCTACGGCTCTTCGAGGAGAATTGTCTATATTTATGACCCGGCGGGAAATGAGATCCTCCGCGATGTCTTTGAAGGCAGAGCAGTCATAAATGACGTGACCCACAGCGCGATGGTAAAGGCAGTAATGGTGCCGATATACCACGGGAGTGCCAGGGTCATTGCCAGATGCGGGGAGCTGTATCAGCCCTTCCCTACGACACATATGGAATATCTCCAGTGTTCTATGTCGAGGGAAAGAGTATATCCTCCAGGAAGCCCGATTGACGGGGGAATCTGTTGCATCATCGGACAACCATCCTCCTGTCCTTCGAAGCCTTCGAGGCTCTACCGTATTTTCCGAGTTACGGGTAGAGACTGAGGCAGACGGCCGTTGTACGGGGGCCGGGGCTTGCGCCAACAGCCGATCTTCAATTCGTTCCATAAAGCGGAGTAAATTCTGCTGGTTGCGTCGTAGGCGACGGACCTCCCTTTTGATCTTCCTGACCGCCTTCTGGATGGCAAAACATTCAGACATAAGAAGGGGCATACCCCTCTGTGCTGCTTCCTGAGACCTGGCAGAGAGGAGTGGTTGAAGCCCATCTATCGTCGGCCTCGTCTGGCTCTTTCCCGAGATCTTGTGGATTACATTTACAGACAAGTTCAACTTTTCTTGGGTAGGAGATGGAGGAGAGCTCTCTATGCCAGAAGATTGGCTTAGGGTCTGCTCAACAGCTTCCCGCAGACATTTTAGCGTCATGCCTTCCCCATGGATATCAATCTCTCCCCTTTGGATGAGAACTTCGATGAGGTCCTGTACCTCTTTACACTTCTCAGTGGGGTGGGATATTGTAGCATGGTACTTGCAATATCGAGGATGCCTTTTTTCGACCTCGGTGTAACCAGGCGGCGGGTCGTACACCAAGACTCGCCCGTCTTCAAGTAGGCGATCAAATATCTCCTTAGTGTTCTCCTTGGGAAAGGAACATTGATGGGACGGTCTCCAACTTGGATACCACAAAGTGGGTCTTGCTTGGCTGGGACCGGCCTCCGATGCTTCTGGGTCAGGGAAAATGAATGTTGCGGCCCTGAAGCTCCTATCATTTGAATGGTTAATTACATTGGCCGAACGTGTCGGCCGGTCCCATGGATGGGGCTCAGGAGGATCCACCAAACCGTTCTTCATTGTAATGAGTTGACTTTGGATCATCTTCTCTGCCTCGTCTTTAAAGACGTAGCAATTTTCAATGGTATGGCCCAATATGCGATGATACATGCAATAATTGGGATGGTCGGTTTTGTTGGCATCCTCCGGCTTTTTTGGCTCTGGAAGGGATATGAGCTTATTCTTGAGGCAAAGGTTAAAGAGCCTCTTGGTATGCTCCTTTTTGAAGGAATAGGGAGTCTTCATACGCTCTGACAACCTTGCGACGCTCTCCCTTCGGGCTTTTTGCCAGACTCTTTTGGGGTCGTAGGTTCATCCGACCCATTGGTGGAGGAGAAATCAACGGCATTTGCCTCTTTCGTCTCCTTCCCTACAGCACCCCGCTCCTTGGAAGGTTTCCCCTTGGAGGGTGTGAAAGTTGGGTTTTCTGCAAAGAACATTTCTATTTCTGCAACGGCTGAATTGAGCTGGTCGAAGCCTTTAATACTTGCGCCTAGGAGCTTCTCCCTGACTTCTGCTGACAAGCCCCTTCGGCATATGGTTATTGCGTCTTCTTGAGAAGGAGGGTTGTCGCATCTCATGCTAAAATCCCTCCAACGCTTGATAAAATCAAGTGCGGCTTCGCCCCTCTTTTGCTTAAGCGAACATAATTCTGCAAGAAAGACCTTTCTTTCTGCTGCCTGAAAGCGATCGATAAACTTCTTTTGAAGATCGGCCCAGTCAGCGACAGAATTGGGCTTCAGCCTTGAATACCATTGGAAGGCGCTGCCCGTAAGAGAGGTCGCAAAGTAGCGGAGGAGGTAGGACTCCAAGTGCCAACTCGCCCATGGCCGTTATATAGTAGGCCAAATGTTCGTGAGGAGATCCCAGCCCATTGAACTTCTGGAACTTAGGCGCCTTCGGACAGTCCGGCGGTAACTTCTTAAATTGGTGGTGCAGAGGATATGGCACACTGTATAAATCAACAGTGGCCACCCCCTCGCCCCGCTGGGCAAATTTATCTTCGACAATTTTCTCTATAAGCCGTCGTTGGACAATGACGTCCTCCACCGGTAGGGCCCGAGAAGATTGAGCATTGGGCGTAGCTCGAGGCAGTTCAACACCTGCTTCAATGGGCGGCCTGGTAGGGGACTCCTACTTGCCGTTCGACAATAACGGGATTGCCCGACTGCTCTCGCCGAAGGCCTTGATTATGAGTTGGTGTTATCGGCCTTGGGGCCGTTAAATTCATCTGGCGTCTCATTTCGAGCATGAGATTGGTCATTTCTATATGCCAACGCTGCATAGTCTCGAACTTAGCATCGTCGGACATGGCCTGAAATGCCGCCCTTGTCGGTGGCTCAAAAACTAGGTTGACAGAACCACCATGGGGTTGGGCTCCCGCTTCTCCATGGGCGCTCCTAACTTCGTCGGGGTCATTTTCTTCTTGGACGAAGTTGACCTCCTGATTTCGGAGGGTCAGGATTCTGCTCCTGGTGCCGTCCCTGGTTGGAGGTCCCTAGATGGCCACTATATTGGGTTTGGAGGTTCCTCCTTGCGGCTGTCCTGGTGTTAAGATATACCGCGTCGGCAGCCAATTTCGGGTCATCTGACCGAGGAGGTTCATTGGCTAGATTGTCAGCCAGACCCGTGGCTTCAGTGCCTGAGAGTCGAACCGTTCTCCGCTTCTTCGGGGGTTGCAGCCCCGTGCGGGAGGGTGGCCCCAATCTGTCAAAGACTGACGGCCGTGTTGGCAGAGCTTTTGCCAGTCTATCAAAGACCGAAACCCGATTAGGTTGTGTTTGACCACAAATGGGTGTCTCGGGTTGACAGGGCTCCGAGCTTCGGGGAGCGCGGCCAGATTTTCGATAGACCCCTTTTCTTTTCTTCCCTTGGAGGGGTGAGGGGTCAACCTGCTGGGTAGCTTGACCATGCTTTTGGTGAAAGGTTCGAGCTTGGTTGGGCTCACTAGCCCTGGCTCGTTTGATTTGGCGGGCCTCCGACTTGGTGACCCAGACTTTCTTCATCTTCTGGGGGCGTTGTTGAACTTTGCTGCTCCCGAGTTTAGACTTGGACTTCTCTTTGAAATCTGGCTTGTCCTCCTGCACTTGGCGAAGGAGGGCGAAGCGGTTGGAAGTTGATATTGTCGGGACATGGTTGTCCCGCGGTAGGCTCGGCTTAGTACCGTCTAACCGGACGCAGATGCTTCCGACCAAAACGGTCTTGCCGGACCTAGAGAACTTTGCCGAAGGCCTGCGGCTTTGACGGCTTCTTTGCCGCCACCATTTGGCAGGGGCGGTGCAGGAGGAAACGGCATGGACCGAGAATACTCGGCCTGGCAGGGAGCGGGATCGGTTGCCCCCGGTGCGTGCTAGGATAGCCGGCTCCTCCGAAACTTCAGAAACTTGTTGGGGGGCAAGGACCACCCCTAGAAAAAAGGGGGACCCCACAACAGCTGGAAAGTCCCCAAATGTGATTGGGGTTGCCAGGTAGCCATAGCGGGCGTGGTTGGCGATGACAAGAGGTCCATATGTCACAGCCGCCATTTTTTTACGAAAGAGCTCACTGAAGAGAATGCACGCTCGATGCTGAAATCCTCTCCTGGCTCTCTCCTGAAAAGGGGCAGAGAGGGGCAATCAGAGCCTTTATTAAGTATAACAATCTTTGGCAGAAAGAAGAAAGGCGGGAAAAGTCCCACCGGGCGTGCCAGTCTGTTTGCACGCGGAATTTATGGATGCATATTCTTTGCGGATTAGTATGCATGTTTGGATTTCAGCGCGCGTAGTTTGTCAGACGATTTAAGTTCGTGTACAAAGACCTTTCCCCACCGACCGGAGTCGGTGTTAATTTATATCGGTACAAGTCCGAACACCTTTGATTAACTGCCAAAATTTGTTGACCGTCAAGTCGGCTCTAATATCCCGGGTCTGCCCCCGAGGGATCGTCGAACATTTTTTTTAATGGGTGGCATTCGCAACCCTTTGGTGTATTGTGATCTTGCATCTACAGTTTTCTCTCTTTCGGGGGTTTGTTTGCAATTTTTCCTTTTCATGGGGATATATTTGCAATTTTCCCGTTACCGGGGGTATTTCTGCAATTCTCCCGTTCACCGGGGGTATATTTACAATTTTCCCGTTACCGGGGGTATATTTACAATTTTCTGATCGGGGGTATACATAGTTGTCAAGGCGACAAGGCGACCCAAGGCGTTCACCGGGTCCCTAAGTGCTTAGGCGATAAGGCGTCCGCTTAGGCGTCGCCTAGGCGACACTTCGGCCACTAATTAAAAAATATAAAATATATATCCTCCAATATATAAATCAAGAATAAAAAATGCGAAAAATACAAAAAAAATAAATTACATGAAGAAATTACTATAATTAAATTATATGACAATTATAGAAAATTAAATTGTATCAAAAAATTACAAAAATATTAGAAGTAAATACAAAAGATTCAAAAGTAAATGTAAAAAATTCATCAAGAAAGATGAAGAAGTGATGCACTCGATAATTATTTTACAAAAAATCGAGGAGTAGCCATAAAAATAGATGAACGTGTATATAATTTGCTTAATGTGCATGCCCTTGATCAGTTCTCTAATTGAGGAGTCATTGAGAAGAGGGACTGGCTAAAAACAAACATCTCGTAATGTGCATGTCCTTGCTGCATGCTCTGGAAAGGATGCATAACTTGTCCTACTTTCTTATATCCACGGGCTTATTTTATTTTGAATGGATTCTGCCACAAGACAATAGTTGATACCTTACATCATTTTTTTATTATTTGGGTTACAGTTGACATATTAGTCTGTTTGTTTGAGCTTGTAAGGTGTTTTTTTAATGATTTGATTTTATTCTTAACTATTCACTTATGTATACCTCGTACATTTTCTTTATTTGGCAAAGTTATTAGTTATCAGATTTCTTTTTCCCTGACCATGGAATATCTTCCAAGGTTATGGTGATACATATAATTTGGGGGTTTCTTTCCCTTTTCAGGACCTGAGATATGAAATGAGGTACAGTCGCCAAGGTAAATGTAAAAAATTACAACAGATTCAAAAGTAAATGTAAAAAATTCAGAAATACTATAAAAGAATATAATAACATCAAGAAAAATATAAAAAAGAAAGAGTTAAACGTACATAACCGGGTCAGATCCGGTTCGGACGGGTCACCATTCGCCCGCCTTGGCGCCTAGGCGCCCGCCTAGGCGACCGCCTAGCTCGCCTTTTCCAGTGTCAATAAGGCGCTACAGCGCCTAGCCATTTCAAGAGCGCCTGGGCGCCTAGGCGCCCGCCTTGACAACTATGGGGGTATATTTGCAATTTTCTGCCCACCGGGGGTATATTTATAATTTTCTGTCCACCGAGGCTATGTTTGTAATTTTCTGCCCACCGAGGGATATTTCTGCAATTTTCTGTCCACCGGGGGTATTTCTGTAATTTCCTGCCCACCGGGGGTATATTTACAATTTTCTGCCCATCGGGGGTACGTTTGTAATTTTCTGCCCACCGAGGGGTATTTCTGCAATTTTCTGCCCACCGGGGGTATTTATGTAATTTCCTGCCCACCGGGGGTATATTTACAATTTTCTGTCCTATCGGGACTATTTTTCCAGTTTGTTTTGAACAACGGACGATATTTATATACTTTCCAGAATATATTAAATCAACATGAAGTTTCAAATATTCTTTCAATCAACATAATCTCTCCTCATGGAAGAGAATGATTTTACATATGTGATCCTCCCATAGGAGGGTTGCTTTATAAAGACTTTCAAACAAATCTTCTATAAAGAGAAGTGGAACATCTTGTTTCACCTTCTTCTCTCTCTCTCTCTTTTTTTCTCTTGTTTTCTCCAAGTCTTCTTGCGTAGTTTCCTCTTTTGGTGGAAAGAGTCCTCTCCAAGCTAAAAGCTCTCTCTGGTAGAAAGAGTTCTCTCCCCAACAAAAGTTCCCTCCTCATGTGGAGAGGTCTTAGGTTTATATAGGGGAAGGAAGGAAGCTTGGAGGAGCTCCCCCGGTGATTGGAGAAGGTAACTCCCATCCTTTCATCTCCCTCCGTCCTTTGCTCTTCATCTTCTTCTGTTTTTTTTTTTTTTTTGATCCCCCGGTGGCAAAGCCATATGCGCAAGAGGAAGGGGGGGAGCTCCCCCGGTGGTGCGGCGTCGAAGGAGGGCCGGGGGGAGTTCCCCCGGTCGCGACAGCAGCAGAGGAGGCGGGGGGGAGTCCCCCCGGTGGCGACCGCGAGGGGGGGGGGGCTCCCCCGATGTCGAACAGAGCCGGGGGGGCTCCCCCCGGTGGCGCAGGGAACCGGGGGGGCTCCCCCGGTGTCAAACAGAGCCGGGGGGCTCCCCCCGGTGGCGTAGGGAACCGGGGGGCCTCCCCCCGGTGGCGCAGGGGACTGGGGGGCTTCCCCCCCTGGTCGCGGCGGCAGCGGAAGCCGGGGGGCCTCCCCCCGGCGGCAGACGGAACGGGGGGGGGGGGGGGGGCTCCCCCCGGTGGCAGACGAAACAGGGGGGGCTCCCCCCGGTCGCGACAGCGGCGGAGCCCCGGGGGGCCCTCCCCTTGGAGGCAGCGAAGGCGGAGGAGGCCCGGGGGTCCCTCCCCCGGTCTTGGCGGAGGCACAGAAGGCCGGGGGGGCTTCCCCCGGTCGCTGTAGGCAGCAGGAGGCCCCGGGGGGAAGTGGACCCGGGGGATTCCCCCCGGTTGCACAAGGAGCCGGGGGACTTCCCCTTTGCATAGGGAGAAAGAAGAGGGAAAGAGACCCCCCTCTTTTTTGAATATTTGTCAACCCCTATAAAAAGAGGTGTGGACTTGGACTAACTTTGTCCTTTTTTGGCCTCTTGTGCAGGGATACCACGTGGAGACTTGTTCGTTTTTTGTGTTCGAGAATTCTCCGGACGCCGTCTTGCCGGGTTGACTTGAGGTTGATTAGAACTTTGATCAAACTTCGTGGGAAAACCTGATGGGCCCCTAAAATATTTATTCTTGTATGGACTTGAACTCATGGGCATGTATTTTCATGTTGCCCGTGAGGTGTTCGGTAAAATTCCCACTTGTCATAAATAGAGCCAAGGGCTCGAGTTAGCGTGGGATTTCAATTGGAAAGGCCGCGCGGGCTTGTGTTGTATATCCGGGCCTCGTCTAAAAAGACTTCACAATCCGGATCTTTAATAACTCGTAGAGTGGGTGTACATAGCTTTGTACCACTGAGTTATGTTTTAATGAAAACATAATTTTCTTCATTTCTGAAATGCACTTGTAATTTCGTCAACAATTCATCCATGAACTTTTCAGGGTTCAACAGTAGCGCAAGGAAGATCCCAGCCGTAGTTACCGTTGATGTTGCAGGCAACTGCTTCCCGGTGGGGATCGAGCTCAAGCGGGTGGTTTTGAGTGCAAATGCAAGGGTCACCGACGCTAGGGAAGAAAGGTGGTCTGTGGCCGGGAGTTCAAATTAGAATTGCCCGCCCACCATCAATAGGCCGGATCAAGTCTCGCTTGGACCGATATAGTGGGTTCAGCCTCCTGAGCCGAGGTGGGCGGTTCCTCAACGGAGAGGCCAATAGGCCGGATTAGCGAAGTGGGCTGGGCTGGTTTGATGATAGGGCCGGTGGGCTGCCTAGACGAGGGTGGGTCTCTACTGGCCCAATACCTCACCGCAACTTACCCATGAGAGCCAGGTAGGGTGGGGCTAACAGGTCTCGAAGACTCGGGCTCGCTCGTCTTCCGCGCCCCATTGACGGCCCTGTTGGGCTCTACCTGGCAGAGTTGGCGCAACAAGATAGAGAGCCAGTTGCGGCGGTGGCTGCGGCACCGGCGGTCTTTGACGACCACCACAACCAGCCGCGGCGGACAATACTTCTGGTGGGGGAGCAGCTGCCTACTCCAGTGCAAGCCGTAGTCATGGCGAGCGCTAAAGGGAAGGCCATGATGGACCCGTTGCCACTCTAGTCCCTCTAGGGGGATGATCCTCTGATGTTCGCGACGTCGATAGACCTTCTTCTTCAGGAGACATTCTTGTTGGAGGATGGGGGGGTCAAGTGTGGCCCCTTTGTCGTAGGGCCTTCAGGAGGTCTCTGTTGGAGGACAGCCTGGCAGCGACCAGGCATGGTATGTTGGGGGTGGGCAGGGAAATGGCCCTAAGCAACCCCTATCCTACATGCCCTACCCTATCTACAGGGTGGTGGGGCAAGGTGGGAAGGGCGGAGATCTCATCGTGCCCGCATCCCAACCGATGCAGGTCTGCCGAGGCCCACTTCACTGGACCATCACCCAGCCCAAGTGTAGGCGCTGCTCGCTGCGTCGAAGGAAGGCGAGGACGAGGCTGAGACAAAGGGGAGGAATCCAGAGGCTGTTCCAAGAATGGGTCTGTTCCAAGGAAAGGTATGCTACTGAGGACCTTACAGCGACTGTGATTCCGGGAAGTAGGGGCTACAGTGAAGAACAGGCGAAGGCCTTCAATCCCTGCCCTCTCTCTCATTCCTATTTGCAGAGCATTTCAGGTAAGTGCCCTAGATGGAAGGTGGGGTGCTGAGATGCTTTCCGACGCTGGAACTGCCTTCCAGTGGGACCTGAGGCTTGGAGGTACCCCGTTGTGCGAATAGGGTCCTAGTGGCGAAGGCGGAAGCGGCCATTGTGCTCCTGGCAGGGATTGGCCAACAGGCGATGCTACCCCTCCCCCCCCCCCCCAAGGTCAGTAGAGGAGGTGGACCAAGTCGAGGTAATCACCACGCAAGCGGAGGGAGAGGACCCCAAGGGGGAGGCAGACATTGCCCTTTGGAAGGATGTGTCCAGTAGGAGGTCTTAGCCCTACCTCCCCCGCCTAGGGAGTCGGAAGATTTGCGCGCGGTGTTGGAGCAAGTCAAGGAAGCCTATCAAGTGGAAGATTTAGCAACGGTGGACAATCCGAGTCTCAGTAAGGAGGAGGTCAAAGATATCCTAGCAAAGGTGGAAAACTATATGGAAACTCAGGCGAGTGATATTGTTAGGCTGATTGGCCGATGCGGGCGTGGATGAAGGCTTGAGGTCCACCTTATGCTTGATCAAACATAGATGGCTAGCGGACATAGCGAGGAAGGCGAAGGTTGAAGCGGCTAGTAGGAAAGGAGGGACGGAGCAAGCTAAGGAGTAGGTGGAGGAAGGGTCGAGAAGAGTGCTTTTGTTTACTTTAGGGCATCTGCATTTCTATTTCTCTGTTGTTTGGAAGTTGTCTGGTGGGGTGGCCGAGATTGTTAGGTGTTGGGACTTTTGGGTCCCTTTGGGCCTGGTTGGGGTCTAAGCTTAGCGGATAGGTGTTTGTTTACTTCTTTTTGTTCCTGAGACAGAGCGTTGTCTGCTGCCTTTTGTATTTGAGAGTCATTTTGGGAGCACTCCCCCCTTACATGTATACTTTTTCTTTTTTATATACCGGTGGTACTACCCACTTGTCAAAAAAAATGAAGATGGCATTTCTTTGCAACTTGACAAATAGTTGTATACATAAAAGCTTCTACTTTTCTTGTAAATAGCTTCTAGTCTTCCAAACTGTAATGAGCACCATTGCACCTCAATGTTGTTTTAATGAAATCACCAGTCAGCTATACCATTCCATACACATTTCAACCTAGCAAAATAAAGCATTACCCTTTTCTTCAGCTACATCACGTTTATGATAGCTCTACATAGGAAAGATATTTTGTTTAACCTCCCACAAGTAAGTTTCCCATCAAATGAAGAAAAAAAAATCAGCAAATAATATTTGATGGCTCATCATGGATTTGCCTCAGAAGGTGTTACCTTGTGAGAACTTTTCTGAATAGAACTTTACCAGGACTTGTACCAAATGCAAGGCATGTAGAGCAGTTATACACATTCTACATATAGCATGAGTATGAACGGCACCATTAGCAATAAGAACAATGATATTTTATAAGAACATTTGAAAGAACAGTAAAAATTTTGTAGTGTCAGGGATCTCCACAAGTAACAAGTTATCCAGCAAAAGAAACAAAAGGCAACTTAGATAACAGGTTAGAATAAGCTAACTTGGGTGGACCCGGGTGGGCTATTCTTTGGGTTTTCAGATTTTTGGTTTGGTAACTTTACCCTAACCAGGGTCGGGTAGGACATTCTGTGTGAGAGGATCGAATGAGTTAACCCCCCAGAATAAAAGCCTTAACCCTAATCGACCCAGGGCACGATAACCTTGCTACCAAACTCAGTTAAGAGCGGGTTGGCGGAATAGCTCACCCTAAGTGGCCCTTACTCGGTTATCAATGTCACCCAAGGGAAAAAGGATAAAGGACACTCATATTTGGTTCATTGGTTGTGAATCATAAACAGAAAAAGAAATGGTTCATTTATGATTTACGGAGGACTAGAACATATATAACTCATCAATAAAAAAAGTATGCCTACATTCACTGAGATTTAATGCATACCTTTCCAGGAGCATCCCTCTGACCAGTGGAACCAAGACTTCGGTGTGATAATGAAGCTCCATGAGATGCAGGCATTCCAGAAAAACCCCACCTCTTCATTCCACCCTGTCCAACGAGTAAGATGCCAAATGTCAGCAAAAAATATCTATCATAGCTAATATCTAACAAATAGAGTCAAAATCAGGTCAGGATGAAGATGAAGTTCAAAATGAAAGAAATGAAATTTTCAATTACATTCGGCATTAAGTACGCAACAGTGATCATCTGTTTCTGGTTGATTTATGAAAAGAAATTGATGCAAAAAAAATAATGCTTATTTGTTGACTAGAAAGTCCGTGAAACAACCACATAGTCGAATAAGACTGATGTTCAAAGAATAACAACCACATAAACAAGAGTACATGTATTGCACGGGTACATGCATACTTCCGAATAAGATCCCAATGGCTATACTGAACAAGGTTGCAAATCATGCGATTGGTGCCCATATTGGTCGGGTAAAACCGTTTGGATCAGCTGATCCTGATCCAGTCCATGTCCATCCTGGCTAAAGAACTTGACAAAGGCACTTGCTCCTCAATGAACAAAGAAAAGGAACATGTTCCTCTTTCCCTCCTCTCACAATACACCATGTTTTATTGGGGAAATGGGGATGCTCCCTGGACCTGTGTCAATGTCACAAGACCACTTTCCAGCCTGTTCACGGACTCCTACTCCTTGTCATTGACCTACCTCCCAAGTCCCAACAGCAAGAAAACTGCAGAGCACTAATTTACATTATTTCCAGAACCTGAAATACAACTTTCTGCTAGGTTGGCAGTGCCAGACAGGTATCTTGTGAGCAAGAAAGACTTGAATGGAATGCCATTAAAGAGTGTTTATGTTGTCAAGTCAGACAAGACTTTGTGAAAAAAAGATATGTTAAATTGTCATCTTGCACACTGAGACTAAAACGCTCCTTACTGCTCATCTCTTAAAGTCTCCTTCCTCATTTACTTAAGGTGTAAATAATGGTAAAAACGATATAGCATGCCAAGCAGTGATTTCTCCACATGCATCTATCACCGATATTGGGGGCAAGGCCCCAAAACAGGTATGTCTAAAGATTGAGTCCCTTAGAGCAGCATTCTTTTGGAAAGGAAAAGGGCCAGGTGAGAAAAGCATACATCCAATCACATGGAAGTGTGTTTGCAGGTCTAAGGAGGAAGGGGGAGTGGGTTTGATGTCAATTGAAGCTATGAATCAAGCCCTTTTATTGAAGAGGCTGTGGATGGCAGATATGCAGGGATCAGCCATGTGGAAGCATATAGTTGTTAGCAAATACTTGGGGGGTTGGAATGGGTGGTGTTCTGAAGGAACATTTGGCAACCATGTGTCCAGCTTATGAAAAAACATACTCAAACTAAAAGATCTCTATAGATGTTCATCATCAATCTCTTTGGGGGATGGGAGGAAGACCAAGTTCTGGGAAGAGGCATGGTTGTTCAATATTGAGCTTAAAGAAGCCTTTCCAAGCCTATATGCAATTGCCTTAAAGACTGGGGCAAACGTTTTTGAGTTCTGGTCTCAAACAGATCCAAGCCCAGGATGGTCGGTACAGTTTAGAAGAAATCTAGCTGAAATAGAGTACCAGGAATTCATGCAGTTCAATTGCATGTTGGACCAGAAAAGATTGGAACTTGGATCCACTGATTCTAGAAGCTGGAAATGGGAGAAAGAAGGGAAGTTCTCGGTCAGGTCAGCATCCAAAATCCTCAGGTAAGAAGGGAGGAAGGTACCCTGGTACAAGCAAGTCTGGAATAAAAAGGCCCCTATCAAATCAGAATTGTCCTTTGGCAAATGGCTTGGAGGAGAACCTCTACTGCTGACAGAGTGCACAGATTTAAGCCGGGAGTCAGAATTAAATGTGTTTTCTGTGGATGTTATACAGAGAATCTGGATCACCTTTTCTTCAAGTGTGGCATAGTCCAGACTGTGTGGGCGCATTTCTTCAAGGCTGCCAAGATCCAGTGAAACATCAAGTCCAGTGGAGGATTGGTGGGCAGAATGGATGCCCCTAAACCCAATAAAGGAAGAAAAAGAGATATGGGAACTGTCTTCCGGCCATGCTATGGTCAATATGGAGGGAAAGGAACAACGAAGTGTTTAGAGATCTGTTCAAGCACCCAACCTGCATCATACAGAACTGCATTACATGTTTAATGGACTGGTATTTTGCTGTCAAGGGGCTGCCACAATCCCAATCAGAGATTATGTCTAGACTACAAGGGTGGAGGCTACTAACACTGTAATTTCTGTAATTCCTGGGTTGTGAGGGGTTTTGGGGGAGTTTTACCTTCTTGGTAGAAGCCCGGGTGCTTTTAGCTCAGTATTTTGATAATGTAACTTTTAAGTCTTTTTCAATGAAATGTAGCAGTATGCAACAAAAAAAATGATATTGGGGGCAATGAAAGAAGATATAGTGGTTATTAAGAAAAAATTTGGGAGTTAGTCACACTTACAAGTGATGTTTTAACAACATCAAGGTGAGGCAAGATGGTAGATTACTACCCAGCTGGACTGCCAAGCGAGGTGGACACCTCACAATGAGGGAACTTACCTTTATTATTTGTTTTCACATTAAAATTTTCCTTGTCGGTTGATTCAACTAAATATACTTCTATTGCTATAGAGATTTTTAAAGTTGGCTACAGATGCATCAAAGAAAAAGAAAATTAAGGCCAATTTTCACTTTTTGAATAAAATATGAAAGAATTTTGGATATTCCATGATTGTACAGGAAGACTAGGAGTAATTTGTGAAACAAAGTCATTTTGAATAGTTTTTTGAACGTAAGGTCATTTTTAAATATTGTTGCTCCGTCAACATATTTAAGTTTATAATAAGACATAATAAACCTTTGACCTGTGTACCAACAATGAGAAAAATTGCTGTATATGAGATATTTCTAGCTTGGCCTATATATAATATGTATATACAAACGAAAAGGATTATTATGAAGTGGTAAAAAATGATGAAGTGGTGGTAATTTTTACGAAAAATGTGGACTGTGTCACCAATTTTACAGCATAAACAGAGGTAGTACAATCAAAGAGTAGAGGAGAGATTCCTCTACCTCACAGGAAGAGAGAAAACAAATCTAACCTCTTTAATACAGTAAATGGATCTCCCTCTTCCACTCATCAACAGACACATGCAAAATAAACCAACTCCAATTATACAATAAAGAAACAACTCAGAAAGAAATGTTTTCAACGTAAATTCTACTTCCCCGAAAAATGATAGCATTTTGCTCCGCCAAATGCTCCAGCACACCTCATGTGAAAGGCTGGTGAAAATTAAAGCTCTCGGACTTTTGGATGTCTGCAGAATTTGAGTGCCACATTTGCTGGACAGGAAGTTAAAATTGACTGAAAAAATATGTCCGAAAATCCTCCAAACCTCCCTCATGATAGGGCAGTAGGTGATCAACGCGCTTGTCTGCATTATGGCAGAAGGCACAGGATCAATCCCCATCTGAGCTCCATTTGCTTCTATATACCTTAGTAATGATCCTTTGCTCAAGTAGTCTCCACATGAATGCTTTTACTTTCAAAGGAGATTTGACCCTCCAGGCTTTTCAAAGGATTGCAATGACTGGAACTGGTGGGGACCAGTTCTGATCCTGGTAAGATTGGGAACAGGCTTGTACATTTGTTTTGCAGGACCAGTTTCAACTGGCTCCTTAAATACCCATAGGCTATAAATTCATTAGAAGAAAGAAAATATATAATGGAAAAAATCTAAAAACAATCTAAAATCAGTCAGTTCAAATGGATGAACTGAAACAGAGCCATTTGGTTTGACCTGATTATACCCAGTTCCACCCTCTTATCTTTTTAAAATAAAATATAACACCACCTGGTTGCAACTTTGAAACTGGCTGAACCATATGATTCAAAGGAGACGGGCACTAATGTCAAATGTCAACACGGACATGTGTCCGACATGGTATATTTTTAAAAATAGGACACGAGGAGAAGCAAACAATATATTCTTATATATTACATAAATTTATTTAGTACATTATATAGAATAATTAAAATATTTTAAAATATAAAATATAAAATATAAAGAAGCTAATCCAAAAGCATAGGATCCGTCTAGCTACTTAGAATATAGGAACTTTAACGGGCAAGGATTTAGAGTTGGTTAAGTTAATGAAGGATAGGAAGGTTAACATAGCTTGTTTATAAGAAACTAGGTGAAAAGGACATAAAGGTAAAGATAATGATAGATATAAGATTTGGTATGTGAGTAATAGTAACTCTAGAAATGGAGTTGCTATAATAATAGATAAAAATTTAAAAGATAGAGTTGTAGAACTTAATAGATTGGGGGATAGACTTATTTTAATTAAATTTATCTTAGATGCGAAAAATTTGAATATAATTAGTGCATATGCACCTCAAGTAGGATTAGAAGAGAACATTAAAAAGTAATTTTGAGAGGCTATTGATAGTTTGATCCAAAATATCCTTAGTGAGGAGAGAATCTTTGTTGGAGGGGATCTAAATGGTCATGTGGATAAAAATAATAGAGGTTATGAGAGGATTCATGGAGATTTTAGTTTTGGCAATAGAAATGATATGGGTTATACTATTCTTGATTTTGCTATGGCCTATGATCTAGCAATTGCTAATACCTTCTTTAAGAAGAGGGACGAACACTTAATAACATACAAGAGTGGAACACATATAAGTCAAATTGACTATTTTCTTATTAGGAATGTCGATAGAGTTTTATGTAAAGATTGTAAAGTTATTCTTGAAGAGAGTTTAACCCATCAACATAGGTTGTTAGTGATGGATGTCACTATCTAAAAATTCAAAAAAAAGGCCATTATAAATAACTACACTTAGATTAAATGGTGGAATTTAAAAAGTAAAAATTTAGAAACATTTAAAAATCATCTATTAAAAGAAAATATTTAGAATTTAGAACAAGAAACTAATGCAATGTGAAATAATATTACAAGTTGTATAAAGTGTAGCAAAACGACTCTTAAGCGAATCTAAAGGTAAAAAGAATTTGGAAAAAGAGGCTTGGTGGTGGAGTGAGGAAATCTAAAATACCATTAGAGCAAAAAAAAAGTGCTTTAAAACTTGACAAACTAACAAAAATAATCAAACCTTAGAAGCTCATAAAATAGCTAAAAGAGAGCAAAGAAAATAGTTGGTGAAGTTAAATCAAAGGTATTTGAAAAATTATATAATAAATTAGGAACCCGAGAGGGTGAAAAAGATATATTTAAACTTGTTAAATTAAGAGAAGGGAAAACTAGTGATCTAGATCATGTTCGTTGCATTAAAGGTGAAGATCAAAGGGTTTTAACTAACGATCCTGAGATTAAAGAGAAGTGACGTAGTTATTTTCATAAATTACTTAATGGAGATTGCGTCAAGAATTTCTCTTTAGAAAGTACCCAAGAGTCAACAAACTTTGATAAATATCAATATTTTAGGCATATTCAAATACCAGAAGTGGATGATGCTTTAAGAAAAATGAAAGTGGACAAGACCTTAGGACCAGATGACATATTGAAGTTTGGAAAGGCCTAGGAGATATTGGTATTAAGTGGCTAACTAAACTTTTCAATAAAATTTTAAAAGAACGAAGAATGCCAGAAGATTGGAGAAAAAATGTTGCAGTTCCTTTCTATAAAAACAAAGGAGATATTCAAAGCTGCAATAATTATCGTGAGATTAAGTTTATAAGTCATACTATGAAACTTAGGGAAAGAATAATCGAAAAACACATTCGATGTATGACTACTGTGTCGGAAAATCAGTTTGATTTTATGCCGAATAGATCTACTACAGAAGCTATTTTCTTACTGCGGCAGTTAATGGAGAAGTATAGAGAGATGACAAAAAAATTATATATGATTTTTCGTAATTTGGAGAAGGCGTATGATCGAGTATCGAGAGAATTGATTTGGTGGACATTAAGAAAAAAATGAGTCTCTCGGGAATATGTTATTTGGTTACGGATATGTACGAAAGTGCTATTATTAGTGTTAGAACTATTGCTGGAGAGACTTGTGAATTTCCAGTTACCTCAAATTTGCATTAAGGTTCTGCAATAAATCCGTATCTCTTTGTCTTAGTTATGAATGAAGTAACAAAATAATTGCATGATGATATCTCTTGGTGTATATTATTTGCAGATGATATTGCTTTAATTGATGAGAGCATTGATTCTTTAAATTCTAAGTTAGAGGGTTGGAGGCATATCTTGGAGTCTAAGGGCCACTTTGATAACAGGTTAGGATAAATAATCTAAGGTGGGCCCGAGTGAGTTACTCCTTGAGTTTTCTCTTTTTGAGTTTGATAACTTATTCTTACCATGGGAATAACTCATTTCATGTGAAATGGTAGAATGAGTTATTCCTAGAATAAAGGCCTTAACCCTAATCGACCCCAGATAACTTAACCCTACTACTAAACTCGGTTAAGGGCAAGTAGGCAGAATAACTCACCCTACTCGCCCCTTATTCTGTTATCAAAGTCACCCTAAAAATTTTAAAATTAGTAGGAGCAAATCAGAATTTATGCACTATAATTTTAGTAATGAGAGAGTTATACAGAAAGACAGTTCTAATTGATAGACAAAATATTCCTAACAGTAGTAGCTTTTGGTACTTAGGGTCTATCATACACGAGAATGGGGAGATTCATGACGATGTTGCACATAGGATTAAGGTAGGCTGGTTAGAATAGAGAAGCGCATCAGGAGTCCTCTGTGACCATTGTATGTCTCTGAAACTCAAAAGGAAATTTTATAGAACGGCTATGAGACCTGCTTTTTTATATGGTATCAAGTATTGAACAGTACGAAAGGAACACATTCACAAAATATGTGCAACAGAGATGATGATGCTAAGATAGATGCGTGACAAGATTAAGAAAGACAATATTAAGAATGAGTGCATCCGTAAGGAATTGAGGATAACCTTAATTGATAGTAAAATGAGAGAAAATAGACTCAGGTGATTTGGACATGTGCTTCGTCGCCCTAACTCAACGCCGGTTAAAAGATGTGACCAAATCTTAGTGGATGTTAGTAAAAGAGCTCGGGGAAGGCTTAGAATGAGATGGTGCGATGTTATTAGGAAGAACATTAATTCTTAGGTTTAAATATAAATAGAGCACTTGATATAAACTTTTTGCGGAACAAGATTTATGTAACCGACCTCAAATAACTGAGATAAGGCTCTGATGATGATGATGATGATGATGATGATGATGATGGAATTTTGACATTTTATGCATGGTTAAAATTAAGACATATCGCTTAACACCAAAGAATACTTCCAAAAATTTTAACACCAAGTATATTTTAAATAAAAGATTTCAGCTGGGAGTTTTTCTAATAAAAAATACAACTATTCTGCGATTTTGCAACATGATACTTATCCTCCCAGTTCAACGTATTCATGTTCTCACCTGATACGTGTAATCCGGAATGAGCGTGAAGATGTTCTACTTATTTCATGGAAAACCTTTAAATTGTTCCTAGCAAATTGTTTATGCGAGAGTCGAGAAGGCTTCAAAGTTGATTATCCTATGCCCCCCCCCCCCCCGTTGAAGCCAAAAATTGATTAAAAAAACTAATAATAAATAAAAGAATATATATATATATATATATATATATATATATATATATATATATACACACATATACATGGAGGTAATTCCCTCCATAAGAGGGTTTGGACCGGATCCAACCCCCAAGTGGGCGGTTTGGACCAAATCCAACCCACACTTGGGCTGGTCCAAACCCCCCACTTGGGGGTTTTGGATCAAGTGGGGGGTTTAGACCAGATCCAACCCCCACTTGGGGGTTTGGACCGGATCCAACCTCCCATGGGGGGTTTAGACCGGATCCAACCCCCCTGTAGGGGTTGGAGCGATCCAACCCCCACATAGGGGGTTTGGATCGGATCAAACCCCCAAATGAATGTTTTGGACCGGATCCAACCCCCCAAGTGAATGGTTAGGACCGGATCAATCTACAACCGCCCGAGGGCTTTATAAATACCCCTAGTGGGACCCAAGAGAACACACAGAGAACAGAGGAAGAGCGAAGGTGAGAAGGAGAGTGCTTGTGCTTGTGCTTCTGATTTTAAAGGCCCATCCTTTAGGTTGTGTTTGTACTTTGTACTTGTGTTGTGCTTGTGCTCACAATGAGGGTATGTTATAAAACCGTCCCTCCTTGAGTTCGCACACATGTTCTTGTGTTGTGGTTAATGTAATCTCATTATAAATGCTTTGAGAAAAATAATGTGATTCTCTGAAATAATCAGGAATCCCATAAGCACCCTAACTTTTACAAAAAGGCCTGCATAGAGGCCCTTGTGGTGATGTCCATTGTGCCACTCTTTGAAGAGGGATTATAAGAAATTTTTCTTGCTGCCCCTTTGAACCCCCCCCCCCCCCCGCAAGGGGCGCTGCACCCTCGATCCCTGGCGTTGCGCTGATGGACGCATGAAACTGGACCTCAACCTATGAAAGCTCGAGAAGGAGAAGCAATCCCTCGAGAGTCTTTGGCCAACGCGCCTCCACCAAGGAGGGACTTGCATCTCATGCAAAAATTACACAAAAATCCCTATTCAGTCCAGATGTTACAAAAGTATCCCTGGTATGGACAAACTACACAAATACCTCTGAACTTTTCTAGAACCCTACTCAATGGATAATCACAAATAAACCCAGAAAGGGTTCAAAACCTCAAATAAACCCAAGAATAGTCCAAAATTGCAAAAAATATCCCGAAAGGGTCACAAAGCTATAAAAAAAAACTTAGAAAGGTTGAAAACCACCAAAATACCTTGGAAGGGTCAGAAATTGCAAAACTATCCCAGAAGGGTCGAAAACTGCCAAAATATCCTAGAAGGGTCAAATACTAAAAAAATACCTCTGAAGGGTCAGAAACTATAGAAATATCTAGAAAAGGGTCCAAAATTATAGAGATACTCAGGATGGGTTAGAAATTACAAATATACCCAAAAGAGGGGGTTTGATCTCTATGAAACTTAAATTCAACGATCTGTTCCGATGTGGAATGGAGACCCAATGTAAATCAAATGACCCGACTATGTAATCGGGATTTCATGTATTTTGTAAAGATGAATTCAAAAAAATGAAATGTTTAATTTTCTCCTGCAAATGTGTACCTCTAATAGGTGATTTGTTTGATCAAATCTGTTAAATAAAACCCCCAATATCACAGCGAATATTATGAAAGTCGAAAAGTGTTTCTTTGACAGTTAATCAAGGGTATTCGGACTTTACGCCAATGTAAATAAACATCGACTACGGTTGATGGGGAAATATCTCGTACCCGAACCCAAATCATCTAATAAACCTCAATTCGTGAAAATAATAATGCACCTGCTATTTAAATAACCACTAATGCATACTTTCTTCTTCAAAGAAGAAATATTTATTTATTTATCTATTTATTTATTTATTTCTGTGAGTTAAACACTCCCTCACCTATGGCTGAATTGAATTGATAACCACAAGATTTTTTTTATTTTTGAATATGGGTAGTATCGGTAATATATTAAAAAGAAGAGAGTATGTACAAGTATCGACTATCACAACCCCAAACAATGGCAACACCAAAAAAATCTCTATACAAGGCCACACCAAGATGGTGTGGGTCAAGCTAGTCCTTCGAACAGCCAAAAAGAGGAGAAATCACATTACAAACAATAACAGTCCATCCCCTTACTCTATCACAGACAAAAGATACAACAGTGTCCTCAGCACGAGACTCCCTCCTGAAAATTTGATTGTTCCACTCCTCCCACAATGTCCACAGAATGGCATGAAGGATGAGCCACCACATTGTCATGTCGCTCCTAATGGGCCAAGGCCTATCCCAATGCACAAACAGGTAATTGACATCATTGTGCTGGCCAATGAGGCAGTGTGTCATAGTAAGCTCCCTCCATACCCCCTCTGAGTAGAAACAACTTACAAGGGTCTTGTCGTCCTCACCACAAAGATAACAAGTCGATTGAATGTCCGACAAGAACTGGCACAACCTGTCCCAAGTCGATAGTCTCCCATGAGAGATCCTCCATGCCAGAATATTCACCTTCAACAGGCTCTTCAATCTCCACACCTGATCATGGAAGTTGTGACGAACACCTCCATCCGAAAAAAACTCCATAGGCTGATCTAACTGTAAAGGACCCTTCGTTTTCCCACCTCCAAACCACCACTCATCCTCTCTATCAAGGCTAGGATGAAAGGGTAGGAGAAAAGAGAGAAGGTCCTAAAGCCGCACCAACTCCTCCTCTATGAGGCCCCTCTTGAAGGTCGGTGCCCAGGCCCCTCCTAGCACGAGGAAATCAAAAGCTAGAGCGACTGAACATAAGGAATCTGTTGCGGCCACAAAGACGCTAAGAGCAAATCCTCCAAAGTGAGGTCTTCACACCACCTATCCTTCCCCTATCACATTTTCCTAGTCAGACCCGGTCGTCGAAGCCGATAACATCCCTGCAAGAGAGGATATCCTACCAAAGAGAAGTCCTGTGAGGAGAGGTAGAAGCCAAATCCCAAACCCTCCTCTTGTCGAAGTACCTATACTTGATCAACTGAGCCCACTGCCCCTAATCACTATAACCCAACCTCGACAACCATTTACATAAAAGAGCCAAGTTGAAATCTCTGATATTTTTGATCCCCAGACCACCCTCTATCTTACTAGTGACCAACCTTCCCCATGCTATATCATGCCAACCCCTGTATCTCCCCTCACTGTCATGCCAAAAAAAATCTGCACTGGACAAAATCAATCTTCTTCGCCACTATCTTTAGGATACGGAACATGGAAAGAAAGTAAGTAAGAAGATTGTCCAACACTAATCTACACAGAACCAGTCTTCCCCTGTACGATAATGCTCTTACCTTCCAACCAGCTAGCCTGGACTCATACCTCTAGACGATGGGACGCCAATCTGCACACCAAAGAAAACCTGGGATAAGAGGAAAGCTCAAGTAGAAATTTGAGAACTCACCAATCTTACACCCCAACAAGTAGGCTGCCCTCAAAAGAGGCCTATCCTCCATGTTCACCCCAAGTAGCAGGCTCTTGTTAAAGTTGACTTTAAGGCCAGTAACCTCCTTCAGTAGTTTGAACAAGAGCTTAGCCATGAAAGGCAACTGCTCATCCTCAGCAAGGAACAAAATGATGTCATCCACATACTACAAGTGAGTAAGGATCGGGCCACCTCTATCCACATGAAAACCTTTGATCAAACCAACAGCCTCAGCCCTTTACCACACCCTGTTAAAAACACTCGCCACGAGCACAAAGAGAAGGGGAGACATAGAAACCCCTGACAAAGCCCCCGACCACCGTGGAACCAAGAGGACGGCTTCCCATTAACTAGGACTACAGAGGTAGCCAAGGAGATGCATGCCCTAACCTAGCCAATCCATATGTCCCCAAAGCCCAACTTGTCTAGCACATCAAAGAGACACTACCAATTCACCTTGTCATAAGCCTTCTCAAAACCAAGTTTCAAGACCACCCCTTTCCTTTTCCAATGCTTCATCGCAAACAGACACTCATGCGCCACCAAGAAGTTATCCCGTATATGTCTCCCCCTACTAAATGCACCCTAGAAGTGACTGGCCAACCTATCCATAACAATGACCAGCCTCCCTACTAATACCTTGATAATGATCTTGTAAGTTCCATTCAACAAACTAAGGGGCCTAAAGTCCTAAAATTATTGAGCACCTGCCTTCTTAGGGATGAGCATCAGGAGGGTTTTATTAATATCCCCTAAGTGAGCCCTCTTCTCCTAGAACTCCCTAACAGCTGCCAGCAAATCACCTTTGATGACTCCCAACACTTCTAAAAGAAGGCTAAAGAGAAGCCATCCGGTCTTGAGACTCCATCGCCTACAAGAGAAAAGATCGTCTGGTAGACCTCCACCTCTGAAAAGGGCAGGGGGATAGCATCCCTCTCCTCATAGGAGAGGCAGGGGAGAAGATCAGCTACAATCCTCGGCCTATATAATTCATCCTCTATGAACAATCTAGAGTAGAACTCTCTCGCCTGGACCCTGATCTCCTCATTTACAGAGGAGAGCTCCCCCACCTTGATGCAAGAGATGGGGTTGACCCTCCGTCTCTCCAAAGCAATACGCTGAAAGTAAGTCGTGTTCATGTCCCCCTCTTTTAAACATCTATCTCTCTAACTCTGCCTCCAATAAATCTCCTCTCTAGCAAGTATCTCATCAAATTGCTCCTTCAAGGTATCCCAAAGTGTCCTATCCTCATCATCCATAAGACATGCCTCCTACAAACAATCAAGTCCCTCAAGCTGCTGAAGAATCCTATCCTTCGTTGCCCTCCCAAGTAAGGTTTTATTAGCTCCCCAAGCCTGGAGAACCTGTGTAGTATGCCTCAGTCTTCTCACCAAAGTAGCCATAGTAGAGGAACTCACAGTCTGAGCATTCCAAACAACTGTGACAGTCTCCATAAAGTTTGCTTGTCTAAACCAAAATTGCTCAAGCCTGAACCTATAGCTCCTGTCATGCACTCAGCTAGTCTTCAGAAAAATAGACTTATGGTCAAAAATAGATCTGACCAGTGGAACCACCTGCACATGAAGGAAGTGGTCCTCCCAATCAACATATGCTAGAAGTCTATTCAACCTAGAGCAAGTATCTACTCTCAGATGGGACCAAGTGAAGCAACCGTGTGACATGCCAATATCCACCGAAGCAGCCTCTTGGATGAAGTCCGAGAAGTCGTCTATGTCTCCAACATAAGTGGTATCCCATGTCCCCTCTCACTGGGTCACGACCGCATTAAAATCTCCTCCAACACATCAAGGTTAGCTAGAAGAAATGTGATGTCAAAGCAAGTCATCCCACAGTAGCTGCTTCTCCTCCCTGGACTGAGGGTCATACACCCCACTGAAGTCCCAGAAAAATCCATATCTGCTGCTCTTGAAGTGCAAAGAAATAACTCATCTACTCACCACCCTATCATGTGACACCTCCTCTACCTCATACAGATTCTAGAGAATCATAATGCCCCCAGACCTACCAACCGTTGGGGAGGCTACCTCTATGGAAAGACGGGCCCCTCCGATCTCTCTCAAGAATGCAACACCATCCCTCTCATGGAAACAAAGAATATCAACCTTACACCTCCTAATCAACTCCCTCACAGCCCTCCTCTTCTCCACTCCACCCAACCCCCTCACCTTTCATGAGACAACCCTCATTGGGCACTCAGGATGCCCCTTTCCCCTCCTCCCTCCTCACCAACCCTACGCTCCCTCAACTGAGACCTCTCCCCTCCCCGAATGCTTACACTCCATCTCTTATTAATTTTAGAAAAGGCCCCCTCACGTCCTTCTCCACAATCGAGAAAGAAATCCGCACCTTCTCCGCCACCTCCCTCCTATGCTCTATGGAAAGTTTTTCTACTTCCCTTAACATCTCCCTAACCTCCTCTGTCCCTAGTCTACCTGTACCTCTGCCTTTGGAATCCACCCCCTCCGAATGAGGGTCCACCCTTCACCGCCACTGTCCTTCCCCCCACAATAGCCACAGACCATCAAGGGCGCCCTCCTGAGTAGGTTGGGCACTAGGTCTATCTTCCTCGAGCTCCACCTGAACCAGCATGACAGATTGTTGGCCCTCCACAGGCAACTCCTCTGCCTAAGAGCCCCCACCGGAGTCAACCATAGTAGCGGCCTCCCCCACCAGGAAGACCCATAGCAAGCAACAGAACAGCAACCTCCAAAGGTCGAGGCGGACAAAAAAGGATAATAGGGTCCTCCTAAGCCCCGCGGACAAGCTCCAATTGATATAGCAGTGGCATCGGGCAAGCCTATTTCCCCTTCTCCGAACCAACTTCAACTCGATCTAGCACCATGAGGTCCTCCCACCAGGGCAAAGCGAGGGGTGAGGAGGCAGAGCGAGGGGAGACCCACGGGCCGCTGGCGAGGAGGCGGCAAGCCCTAGTGAACGGATCCCACTGTAGGAGAAGAACTTGAAGTTCGCTACAGGGACGCAGGTTTCGGGTGGGGAAGTTGACCCTTAACATGTCCCGTCGAACTGGTACACGGGTCCCCAAAGCGAACCCAGATTCCTGACCCGTTTGAGCATCCATCCGCTCCTCTTCACCAGGCTAGAAACTAGGACCAGCCCAGACTTGAACACCACCACGGACCGGCTCCCCACTCTAGGTTGGGCGGCTCAGGTTTGAAAACCTACGTAAACATCCGCCTGTCGTACATCCCCTACCTCTGAATGGGCATTTGAATGCCCTAGCAGCAATGGCGGCGGCCCCTACAACTCCTTCACAAAGAACTGCAAGACAATGACAACTTTAGCAATGCCCACCATAGCAACCATTGGCACTACCGCTGGAGAAGCCACGTGTAGAGTGACCACAATGGTCGTCCTGGAGCCCACCGGGGTGTAACCCAAGCAGCCTGCTCCACCCAGCCGAAGTTCCTAACGAGGAAACCCACCCCGCCTTCGTCACAGAGAAAGATGGGGATCCCCTCGATGACGACCCTGAGACGCCTCGCCGGTGGGTTAGGAAAGGTACCCCTTCACTACGATCACCGTTGGAGCGGAGAATGGCACCGCGTGCCGCTAGGAGCCTCACCTCGGCCATCCGATCCACTCCTGCCTCCTCCTGCCCCAACGCTAGGAAAGACGACCTTGTCACCCAAGCAACCTCCCAGACCCCCCCCCCAGCAACCTCCATCAAACTCCGCCAAATCTCCATAGAATCCACCACACCTTCCAGAAGGGAGACACAAATATCCCCGCATACAACCCAACTTCCCCTATAGGAGATCCGTCGGGACCTCCCCCACATCTAACCACCACTTGCTCACCTGACCTCCCAGGGATGTGGTACGATGGACAACTGCAGCAAAGGAACGAGTGAAGGAACATGATCTCCTTGGGACCTCCCACCCCATTGCTGGGCCCAACACTTGACCTCTGTAGAAACGTCGAATATGGCCCCTTCGGTCACAGCAAAAGCACGTGGGCTCCCTCACAACACCCAGACCACCCAACAAGCGAGAGCCACTGTCGGAGGGAACCACCGATGGGATCCCCCTCGAGCAAACCATGTCGCCCTAAACCCAGAGCTTCTTGCTCTAAAAAAGCTAGAGAGAGAAATCACCCAAATCTTGAAGTTTGATAATTGCAGATTTTGATCCAGTTTTGGCCAGTGTGGTCCAAACTGACCAATTTTGCATACCGTGGATAATTCTTCCTCTCCTCCCTCTCATCCTCCTACTCCTCTATCATCATCAAGCCTAATTTCAGTTCTCAAGGTGGATGTTTATCATTCAGCAAGAAAGCCATAAGTAAGAATGAAGCTTAGTGCTTGGCCGAAGTATGAAAAAGCACTATAATGTTTTACATTTTCAATGCTTATACAAACATGTACGCATACGGTTCAGGGGGAGGCTTCTAGAAATTGAGAGTTCGAGGGCACTCGACCCCCTACCCTCGCATCAACATCCACATCTCCTCCACCCTCTCCCTCCTCCTCCTCCTTTGTTCTTTTCAACCTCGTCCTCCTCCACCTTTATCCTATTCCTTCCATGTAATTCTTGCTTTACCATTTCATCTTAGGAACCCTAGAAGAGATCCCTAAAGATGCAAACCAGGACTATCTGAGTCTCCTAAGCAGGCTTCCTAGGTGTCTAGGAGGCTGACTTTTAAACAGTACATAGAAGCCAGAAGGCACCAATCTATGTTATCAAAAGCACGCCTAGGCGCTCGCCTAGGCAATTTTTGAGGCGAGCCAGCCCCAAACCACTTCGCTTTCGCCTCAAACGCCTCAATCCCAAAAGGCCTGGTCCCAGGAGATCTTGATTGACTTACCCTATGAGTTTTCACCTCAAATCTTGATTGTATGTATGTATTTTTGCCTCAAATCTTGATTGTTGTTAATTTTATTGAAAATCTTGATTGTATATATGTATTTTTTGTGATATTTAGACAAATATTTATATTTTTTGAATTGTATATATATTTTTTAATAAAATGCCTCAAACACCTCAAATGCCTAGGCCATCGCCTAGGCATTTGAGGCATGAGGCGACCCCTTGGTCACCTCGGTTGCCTCACGCCTCTGACTACATAGGCATCGATATTGCACAATTATCCTGCCTACCAAAGGAGGGAAGAAAAAATACAAGAGCAGAAGTAATTTGGGAATTTTGGTTGAGTGGTGTCTCTTGATTGGTGAGTACAAGATCATCACCTCTTAAACAATCTCTAACGGGAGGTTTCTTTTCTGGATTGCAACAGCCTCCCCTTTGATGTAACACTCTTACTGACGCATACATTCAGTATTACTAGTGCTACCTCAGCTAAATAGGTCTTCTCTCTGATGTGCTCTTATAGGGATTTCTAACATTAAAATATTAAACACACCTGTGGTAGATCCTGGCTACAATTTCAAGCATTGTTCAAAGGGCAGTACCACCAAATAAAGTCCAAAATGTATTTCAGCAAATGGGCTCATGCTCATCCAGCTCAACCGCAGCGATGATATGGAAAGTAATATGGTCCTAGGAGGACCCTTGGCTATTTATCTCTGGAACTCCTAAGTGTTGGAGGTCTCTGGTCATAACTTCCTCAACACGTGGAGCATCATATGCCAAATCTTATATGGGTCCTGATGCTTTTTGTTGCACATGTAATAAAAAAAATAGCATCAAGATATAATCAGAATCTAGAATAATTCTCACATGCACCCAGCAAGAAAAACTTGACTCAGTTTGTCTTGATAGAAAAAGAATGGTGAACTTTGATTTTGATATTATCTGAACTATCATACATTTCCTCTAAAGATGGACAAGTCTCAAACATGTTTTCAGGTGAATCATATTTGCTTTCAAAACACATACTAGTCAGAGACACAGAGGGACTCTCATCAACTTCTCTTTGTATCTCTTTCACATATATCATTGGGTACTCAAACCAAAATCTTGGGTCACATACTAGCCCACTTGCCCAATTTGGATAATCTACATGTTAGCAAGGTTAAGCCAGGGTACCTAGTTTTTCAACGAATGTACTTGGTCAAAGACTCAAAGGGACTCTCAACAACCACTTTTTGTATCTCTTTTCGGGCAGCTGTAGGCTAGGAATTCATAGATTTTGTATTTGGTTTCACAAGCACATTTATTGAATCCCTTTTCAGAAAGGAAAAAGAACGATCTGTTAGGTTGCTCTGCTTTCTCCCTTAAAAACAAGAGCATGCATGAAAACTGGTATATATATACATATAAATATATATAGAGAGAGAGAGAGACAATAAAGATATATGTTATTCAGGGGTTGCATGAGGAGGGGGAGAGTGTAAACACATAGTGTACGGCCACGGACGCCTGACCACAAGAGAGAGAATCCATTTTCCTCAAATAAAATTGTCAATTGGTTTTCAAGGCAGGGAAAATTGCCACTGCTCGTATATGCATATACATTATTCTTCTTCAAGTCAACGTACACAACATTCAGCATGTAAACGTTTCTACTAGGCATTAACAAAAAAACAGTTTACATCCTGCCATCTTACTGATGCAAATGAAAAACTCAAAGGAACAGCATACAGACGTAAGATCTATACAATAGAACATCAGTGTGTTAGTCACCTGGAAACCTTTCCCTTTGGTAATCCCTGTAACATCGACATACTGCCCGGGAACAAAATGTCGAACGGTGATTGGAGTCCCAACTGGAAGAATTGCATCCTCTGTCACGGGGAACTCTTTCAACTTTCTCTTCAAAGGTACATCTTGAGCTCTAAAATGGCCCACCTCCGGCTTGGTCAAGTGCTTCGCCTTCTTTTGTCCAGCCCCAATCTGACTAGCACCATAAGCAAAGAAACTCACAAAGATCACTGAACAAGACAGATATCAAATAGCAATCTTAATTGAAACACCCTTGCAAATCCAGAAGAGAAAAAGAGTGACCACATAATTTTCAAGCTCATACCGCAAAAGCTCCCAAATCGTCCTTAAAAAATAACAGCCGATTAACACTAACTAAAAAATAACAGCCGATTAACACTAACTCAGAAAAATACTTAGTTTCAACCCAAAAAAGAAACTTCGGAAGAAAATGTACATGCGAAAAAGATAGAAAACGCCAATACCATAAATAAAGGTGTGATCTTCGATGGAGAAAATACAATCTAACATGCATCCTTACAGAAAGAGACCCGGAACCAGTTTTTCACAAAGTAAAGACCTTAAAAGGGGGGCAAATGCGCAATAATATATAGAGATCAAGCAAAGCGGTAGCAGCCATCCGACGGCACCGCGCGGCCCACCTGCAACGCAGTGATCCCCTCTTTCTCGGGCGTCTTCACCTGGGTCACAATGTTATCATCCATCCAGAGGATCGTGATGGGGATCCTCTCCCCCCATTTGTCCCACAGCGCCGTCATCCCGCACTTGACAGCGATGCCCCCCGTCCTTCTCGACGTCGGCAGCATCACCCCCGGTCTCGCCTCGATCACCGTGCCGCCTCCCCCGCCGTCCGGTGGGCATACCGAGAGCTCGTCCAGGGAGGCCAGGGCCTCGGCGCTGAAGTGCCTCAAATGGGGCAGCGCCCATGCCGCCGACGGAAGGAGCCGGAGATGGGAGAGGAACCCTCTCGACGCCGCCGACATGGCGCAGAAGAGCCTAGAGGCGGAGGAGGTGGTTCTACTACTGCAGGATCGCGGCTGGAGGGGTGCAGGACATAGCGGTTTTGAGGAGGTGCAGGTTTACGCAAACAGGATTAACAGGGAGAGCAACCGAGAGAGAGAGAGGGTTCTTGCTTGATAGGGTTTTAGCAAACCACCCGATTTTTGGGAAATAGGAAGGGTTGGTGCACACCATGTCAGTGCATTATAATTTTAAAAAAAATGATATGAGTCACAAAGTATCTTCATTCGTACTTTCGTAGTGCAACTAGCGTCAATATTAAATTATTAAAAATTGGAAAATAATTTTAAAAATAATTAATTCAATATTTTTGATTTGATATTATTTTTATTTTTTAATAATATATTAATAATGTGACTTATATCTCAAATTAAAATATTTTAAAATTCACTTCACAAAATTTTTAAAAATAAAATATAAGATACTATACAACCAAATTGTGTAGCAATCTTCAATCTTGAGAAAACATCTGTGTTTATTGATGATATTTTTAAAAATAATATCTAGTGTAAATTTGGGATTATTACACATATGGGTGTGTATTAGGTTTAACTTTTTTATTTTTAAAAAAAATTTATGACATGGAATTAAAGTCACCTTAATTCATGATGCAAGTCACACTGTCGTCTGACTATTCAAAAAAATTAAAAATCAAAAAAATCAAAAAATGTGCCCAACACTATTCATTTGATCTGAATTTTTTTTGAGTTTTTTAGACTATCTGATGGACGTATGATTTACATCACAAATTAAGGTGACTTGAGTCTCACATCATAAAAAATTAAAAAATTTAAAAAAGTAAACTTAGTGTACAACTGGAGTGTGTAATAACCCCATGCTAAACATTTTTCTTTCCAAAATGTCCCAATCTTATCGAATTGTCAATTATGCCATCAAATTGGGCCTGATTTGAGCTTCCGACGGGGCAACACAGGCGAGCTAACCCATGAGATGGGGAGGACCGACATTTTCTTGAGTTATACAAGCGAGAAATTGCACCATGGTTTGTGGCATCCACTGTTCATATTAATTAGATTTAATCTAGATTAATTAGATTTAATCTAGATATGATATTTATTTAATAAAAAATATGATAAGATATAGTCAAACTCGCATAAATTTAGATCTAACTTAAAAAATGTGGCCTCAATTTGACCCACATATGAAAAGATAATGTCAACTCGACGAGAGTCACGCCAATACGACAAACCATACATTACATATTGTGTGAGAATTGTTTTAATTTTTTTACTGTAAGAAAAATATCTCAACCTCACACATCTAACATACACATGGTTATAAAGACAAATCCAAATTTGATGTCTAAAAAATAAAAAAAATAAAATTCAACAAAAAAGGAATAGATAACTAATTTTATTTTTTTATTTTTTTTGAGTCATTCTATGAATGCCATACACAGGCAGAGGTGAGTAAGTTCATAAGTTAAGTTAACCTTTTAAAAATTAAATAAACTATTATACATCATTAAGTGTGTAATTACTATGGACATGCATCAAATATCACTTATTTTCTTAAGACATGATTGTTAAAGTAATTATTTCATATATGGGATTATATATATACACGTGGCAGTCCAAGTTGACCCAATGGTTTCAATCCTAACTCGATTCTGACCGATTCTCGTTCCCAATAGAGTCTCAAAATAACAACATGTGAAGATAATGTGGAAATATATTTCATAGCCTAATAAAAGATTAAGGTCAAAAATTGAGCAAGATAATTTTAGCCCAAGTCACTCTCAATTCCGATCTAAAATTTTATTTATTGGGACTTAATATTTTAGATCCATCCCAACCCATCTTATCATAGATTTATTAGTAATTTAAAATTTATTTATTGCCTTATTTATTAATTTTATATAACTTATTTTTATTGACAATGTAGAGTCTTAGATATTATCACTCGCTTTAATAGGCATAATTGGAAGGTGAAGGTACTTTCCTAAAGGGTCGATGTTTTTTTTAGATTTGATTTCTAAAACTTGTCACCTAAGTTAGATGTGTTTTTGAGATTACCTTTCTAGATAGTTTATGTTCTTTACATTTGAGATTTATTACTAGTTAAACTATTCTCTTAGGTCCTATTTGTTTGGGGGATAAACCGGGATACCCCACTGAAAGTTATCTTATTCCCTTTGGTTGTTCATACAAGGTATTCCATGGGATAGACTCTTATCTTGGTTTATCTCGGGATAACTTGTTATACCAAAAAGGTATAACAAGGAGGGTTAAGCTTTTTCACAATTCGCAAGGATATTCCGGGTTACCTTATCTCCCAATCAAAATATTTTGGTGTATTTTATGAAATATCTTACCTGCGATTTAGTTTATCCATTTATCCTATTCCGCAATCAAACAGGGCCTTAGGGCCACTGTGATAAAGGGATGGGTTAGGGGCGAGTACGTCATCCTGGGTGATCCACCCTAAATGGCTTATTCCACTCTTTTGATTGGATTCAAAAAATCTAAGTTTATCCCTAATCAACTCTAGTTAAGGAAAAAAGAGCCAAACAATGATAAGTAATCCCACCCCGAGTTACCCACCTATAGGTGCGAGATAAACCTTTGGTGTCCCCAAGAGGTAATGTCCCTAGAGCGGAGGTGGGGTTTTGTCCTTATAAAATGGCCCTCTTGGGTTAAGAAGTGAAGACATGCCTTATAAATATTTGGTTACTCTCTCAACATCCGATGTGGGACTAATACTGCCACCCTAGGTCTCACTACACTAGCCCCCCTTGAGAAGACAAGTGAGTGCGACCTCAGAGTTCTCACAGACGGCACCACTTTTGTAGATGCGAGATAAACCTAGCTACCCCCCCTCAAGAGCCCCCCTTGAGAAGACAAGTGAGTGCGACCTCAGAGTTCTCACAGACGGCACCACTTTTGTAGATGCGAGATAAACCTAGCTACCCCCCCTCAAGAGGTATTGTCCCCAGAGTAGAGGTGGGATTTTATCATTACAAAAAGGCCCTTTTAAGTTTAGAGGTGAAGACATACCTTATAAGCACTTAATTACTTTCTCAACATCCGATGTGGGACTAATCCTGTGACCCTAGGTCCCACACCCAAGCACGCTTACCTTAAGAGTTCTAATGAGATCCAGTGGGTTAGTGCTAATATGATCGCACCCCAAGGGATGCAAACAAGAGGACTTCTCAGGAGGTTACCCATCTTAGTATTACTTTGAGGTACAAATTTGGGTGTCTCCTTTCAAATATTGTCCCCACCACATCGGAGGGTGGCTAGGGTTTTGTCATTTTTACTGGTAAAAGGGCCCTCTTAGGTTTAAGAGGTGAAGACCTACTTTATAAGTACTTAGTTACTTTCTCAACATCTGATGTGAAACTAATCACGTGACCTTAAGTCCCACTACATTAGCCCCCCTTTAGAAGGTAAGTAAGTGTGAGTTCAGGGTTTCCACAGACGGCGCCAATGAAAACGTACAAATTTGGGTGTCTCCTTTGAGATATTGTCCCCGCGACGCCGGAGGGCGACTAGGGTTTTGTCCTTTTTTACTGGTAAAAGGGTTCTCAAAGGGGAAGGCTTGGGCCTTACTTATAAGCACATGCCCATTTCCGATATGGGATCTTTTGAGCCCCTTTTTAGGCCTCTACACTAGCCCCCCCCAACAAAGGTGGACTTTTGTGCTTATTGGCCTGGGATTCCCACAGAAGGCGCCAATGAAAACGTATAAATTTGGGTGTCTCCTTTGAGGTATTGTCCCCACCACGCCAGAGGGTGATTAATATTTTATCCTTTTTTACTGGTAAAAAGGCCCTCTTGGGTTTAAGAGGTGAAGACCTGCCTTATAATCACTTTGTTACTTTCTCAACATCCGATGTGGGACTAATCTTGTGACCGTAGGTCCCACTGCACTACCCTAACTGAACTCACCCCTTTATCAAAGTGGCCCTTAGATGGATGTCAATGGAATTTATTTCTGTCCTATTTTTTGAATATTTGCTACATACAATATTTTATTATTTAATCACTTTATTATATTCGACTATTGAATTATAGGAAATGCATGGAAATAATTAGATATATCTAACATTATACAATGAATAATTAACATTGAAATGTGTTAACTTTTATTTTATTCACTAAAGAAGATAATGATCCATGGTTAATAATGGTTAGTATGTTAAAATTTGAATATACTACATGCTACATTTATGAAGCTTTTAATTATATTACTATATAGTTTAAGATCGACTTTTGACTAGGACTTTCTATGGGCTGGGCCAGCCCGATGGGCTCGTAGGCTTGACATGCTTTCGGGCCAGGCCACCAAGCTTTTTTTGACTTGCGGGCCTTAGTTGGGTCTAAAAACTCGGCATGATTAGGCCCGCGAGTCAGGCTCGAACTTTGAGTTCAGCCTCGAGGTCAGCCCGACCCATTTTTTTCTCTATCTTTTCAAATTTTCTAGTTTATTTAATTATAAAATTTAAAATATTTTATTTTATGTAATTTAAAAATAAAAAATATATTTTTAAAATAAATTAACATCAAAACTCAATTTAATTTAGTGAAATTGTAAGTTTTATACTTTTATATGTATTTTTATAAAAAAAAATTTTACTTTGTTTGGTCGAGTAGGATCAGGTCGAAGTCAATCAATGGAAAAAGTCAATCCTCGCCAGACCTAACCCGACGTAACTCGAGGTTGGACTTGACTTTAACTTTAAAATTGATGAGTTAGACCCGGACTGAATTGACTTAAACCCGGCCACAGCTTAGCTCATTTACAACTCTAATTTTGACCTGGTCTTAGAATTGGTCCCAACTAGTCCCAATGATCGAGGGTTGGTCTGGGTTAAGAAAAGAAAGTTCCCTACCCACAGGTACTACACGAGGACATTTTTTGTGTGGTTCGAAACCAAACATGATCTATATTTTGAACGTGTTGGATTAATAGCGTTTGGTTCGGATATTTATGGTGAGCTTATGTGAAACTTTTATGTACCATGTAATTATTGAGTTGTCAGGAATTTTTGAGAGGAAAAATCTCTCTCCTCTCCTCTCTCTCCCTTTTGTCATCACATTGGGAATGATAAATTACAATAAATGTTAGGATGATTAAAATTGTTAATGGGATTTAAATGGGCTAAAATTGTGGATAGGGGTTTAAATGGGCATGTTTAAAAGGTTGATGGGCATTTAATTGCTAAATGCCATCGAAATCCACCCAGAAGCTCCTCCTTGCCATAGGATTATTAGGATTTTGAGATGCCATAGTTGATGTGTCTATCTCTCTCTAACTTCGAAATGTGTGGAGCACGGAGTCGGAGCGTGTGGAGAAGGAATCTTAAAATTCCATGTTTCTATTGAATACCAAGGAAGTGTGGTTGCAGAGCGTCCTGCAATATTTGGTGAATATACCTTGGTGGGATATGAGATAAGGGTGTATAGTTGTATGTAGGATGCACTAGGCATTGGCCTTCGCTAAGGCTGGATAGCAGGAAAATATATAGAGAGTTTTGTGACCCATTAAGGGTCCATGGGTTTGTAAATTGTAATCGTTACAATTTTTGAGACATCATTATTAATATAGTTAGATCATTCTCCAAATGAGTGTCCTTGAATTGAATAGTTGATTTACACATCGTCAGAGTGTTACCATGCTTGAATCGACCCTCTCACATGGGTGATTCACCTTGGCACTGTGGATAGCGTGCAAGATGAGACATTTGATATTGTAGTGCCTTGAAGGTCAAGGAGTGAGCGCAACATTCTGAACAACATATATATGTCGTCTAGGCCAAGGCTAAGATGAGATCTAATAAAGATTGACCATGAGGATTTGACTGTAATCTCGTAGAGCCTGAAAAATTTGAATACGTGAGTCGCAAGAGGGCACCGAAGGGGGCGATTGGTTTGTGAGACTTTGGTTAACTACGGAGGTCACAAGTAAACTTGAATTTGTGCGGTGTTTTATAATTTTATAATTTTATAGTGACACACCTATTTTAACGGAAAAACACTACAACATGCGAATCATATTGTATGTGTAACATGATCACATATGAGAATGATGAATAGATCCCTCTTCATCATTGTGTGAGCTCATCCCTCTGTATCTGATAAGTGTCCATTTTCTATAGTAATTCATCGCATGAACATCATTTTATGTGCATATAATTAGGCAATTATGCATGATATATCGTTAATCTCAACTTCGCATGTAGATTGGACCTTTCACGTAGATTAATTAATTTAGCGATTTTATTTAATAAAATAGAGTTGAGAGTCATGAACATTAATTCTCCATTGCATAATTATGAGCAATTGTGATTCATGTGCACATTATGGTAATTTTTATGGACTAAATCGTAATTATATGTGTGCAGGACACCGAAGGTAATTACAAAAGAAGTCGAGGGCAAAACTGTCATCACCACTTTGACCAAGTCAAAAGCACATATTTTAGTTGGAGGGAAAAGAAATTTCAAAAGTATGAAATTGAGAAAAAGAAACACATATTTTGGTTGAAGGGAAAATTGAATTCAAAGTTTGAATTAAAGGAGAGACATGATGAGCCTTGGGAAATGGGGTGCCCAAAGTCCAAGAAAGGGGGTGCCCACCTCCTTTTTCTTTTCCCCATACATCATATTCTATCTAAATCTCAGCCATCCATCTCTTTTTGATACAATCTTCACCCTCCATTGACCCAATTCTTTCCCTATAAATAGCCCATGACAAGGAGGAGAAGGGGAGTTCTTCTTTTGGCAATTTTCACCCTCTCTCTCTCACATCTTAGGTCGCAGATTTCTCCCTCTTTCGTCCCTCTTCTTCTCTTACTTTCTTCACAAAAGTTCTTTGTGTTTATGTTCTGAACAACATCTTCTTCTGCATCATCTTCCAATTCATTCTGGTTTTCAAGTTATTTCATATTTTGCACTGTGCTGTCCTGTTCACCTGCGAATCAGTGTTTCTATCTTTTTTCCCTTTATTTCTCCCCCTTCTAGTCATTTTCTCCTCTTTCTTTATTCATAAAAGTTCTTTGTTTTTAAAAGATCTTCAACTTCTTCTTCTGTATCATCATCTAATTCTTTCTGGGTTGGAAGTTATTTCTATTTTTCAACTTGCTATCCTGTTATTTTACTGTTCATCCGAGGTACTAACTTCTGTTATTCCTCCATTTTGAAGTCATTCTGTTCTTTTTTGTTGTCCGAGTTCTTCATAAAAGTTTTTTCTCTCTTGTAGATATAGATTTTCTTCTTCTACCACTTTCTCTAATTCAATCCCTTTTTTAAGTTATTTTTGATTCTTCTCAGTTTAATTTTTTTGCACAGTTACTGTTTATCCGCCAAGATCACTTCCCTTCTTCCTCTGATTTCACCATCTTCCTCACATTTTATCTCTCTGTGTCCTTCATAAAAGTTCTTTCTCTCTTTCTCCTCTTCAACTTCTTCTTCTTCGGAATCCCCTAATTCATCTTGGTTTCAAAGTTATTCACCCTCCAAAGGTGGCTTCAACGACGAAGGTGACTTCCTCCCGACGTAGACGACATCTTCCGCAAGGTGGTTCGTGATCTAAGGCCAAGAGAGGACGGCGCCGTCATCACCATTGATGCTACCATCTTCACATCTCAGACTCCTTTTATTTTTATTACTTTAGTTTCATTTTACTTCATTGTAATCTCGTCACATCTTTGTTGTAAGCTTGTCTTGCACTTCATGTACTCTTTCTTTTAAGTTAATAAAAGAAGTTGTTCTTTTGATCTAGTTCTTGATCTTCTACCCTCTCTACCTCCTTCTATCTCTTCTTTTCACTTCATGTAATTATTTTCTATAGCATAAGTGCATAGTCATAGGTGTTTTTAATTAAGTGTTTGGTTTGTTCATCATTTCACTATTTTCTTTAAGCAAAGAAAAATCACAAATATTTTTCAAAGGACTCCAAGGTTGTTAACTCTAAAAATCTGTTCTTCCCTGTGGATTCGACTCTTCTCGCCACCATATTACATCTATCTTTCATCTAGTGCGAGTTAAAATTTTTAAGATTGATATGCATGTTTTAAACGACGAACTTTCGCGTTATCAATTTTTGGCGCCATTGCCGGGGAAGAATGATGATTTTTGATTAAAGAACTTTATTTTCCTTATGTTTATAGTGTACTGATAAAGCTTTTTTTTTGCAGAATTTTTTTTTTCAAAAAATTAGAGGTAACTTTACCTTTCTTTCTTTCATCTTTTGATTTTATCATTCATTTCAAAAAAAAAAAAAAGGAGAACGAGGGATTGCGCATCAAGTAAATCTTCAAACTTATTCCTCTCATTTTGTGTCATTTCCTTAATATTCTTGCATATTGTGGTTAGATAGGTTCACAAAATAAAAAAAAATTCTTCACTTGAACTCAATAAAAATCTGCATTCCAAGAGTAGAAATCACACTTTCATGTTTTAGGTCATGCATCATTTAGGATAGTATTTAAATTTTTTTATTTTTTAATTATTGTTAATTACATTGTTAAAGATTGCGGGAGGTAAGGTGAGTACTCTAATTTTTCCAAAAGCATGCTTATGCATTTCCATGCTTGCATAGAACCCCTTGTTTAAACTTGTTTTGTTGCATATAATTTCAAAGTATCTTAAGGGCAACACCCATAAGCAAGATAAGGTGGGGATTTCATCACCCTTCCTTAGTCCACAAATCATAATTTCCTTCATCTTTACATCACCTAGACCCTAGATAAAATTCAGTAGACGTTGGCCCTAAATTCATATTGTGGTTCTTGTGTTATTTGGGCTTATCCTCTTGTGAAAATCGGTGCCTAAGGAAAGACGGTAGGACGGCAAACGCCTTAAACAGACTAGTGGTTTTTAATTATAACCTTGCGAAAGTAAGGGGAGCCTCCCACTATCCCACCTCTTACCTGGCCGGTGAAAATATTGAGGGTGAACTCAAGTTGCACTTTAGCCATTTTGTGAAACACAATTTATAGGTCTAAGTCACACATAGGTCATTAGGTAATTTGTGTGACAACCTGTTTGTGTTTGCATAAAAAAAATCAAAACAAAAAAAAACTAAAAAAATTCTCCTCATCTCTCTCTTCGTCCTAGTTCATGCAAGGTAGAAGATCTCAACATCTAAACCTACTAGGACCCATTCAAGAAATTGAGAGAGTCTTGTATCTAGGGAACGATCCCCGATAAGATCCCATGGTCAAAAATTAAGGACCTCACCACCAAAATCTAATGGCTGAAAATCCCGATCCTCCAAAGTAAATGAAGGACTATTTCTTACCCAATCAATACCAGCCATCCTTCTATGTCCAAACACCTCAGAACTAGGCAGTTCATTATGAAATCAAGTCTAGTACCATCCAAATGTTGCCATCTTTCTATGAAAATCCTAATGAAGACCCTTACAAACATCTTGATGAGTTCCTTCAGATCTGCTCCACTGTTAAAATCCAGAATTTCTCTGATGATGCTCTTAGGCTAACTCTCTTCCCATTCTCTCTCAAGGATAAAGCCAAATATTAGTTAGGAGCTTTGGGTATGATCATTGATACATGGGCGAAAATGTAAAAAGAATTTTTGAAGAAGTTTTATCCCATAGGGTGAACCAACACAATGCGAAGAGCCATAACTAGATTTACTCAAAATCCTAGAGAACATATACATGAGCCTTGGGATAGGTTGAAAGATCTATTAAGAAAATATCCCCATCACGGCCTGTCAAGATGACAAATTGTTCAAGCATTTTATGAGGGGCTAACGGAGAATTATAGACAGATGGTGGATGCATCATGTGTGGAAGCATTCATGAGTAAGAGGGAGGATGAAGCGTATGATCTATTTGAAATGTTGAGTGAAAACTCCATCAGTCACGCCTCACTTTCATCATATGAACGAATGATCAGACCAAACAAGAGGGCCGGGCTTTACGAAGTCAAGAATCAAGGGGAGTTTGAGAATAAGATGGACATCAATGTCATAACCCAGAAATTGAATAAAATGGATTTACTGACCTAGAAGATAGAGAAGGTTGATATGGTGGCTCAGAAGCTAGACCAGTTATTGGCTATGAATAGGCAAGAACCTTCTTCATCTTCTGCTCCTCAACCTCAACAATTCTCAACTCCCAGTCAAGAAGAAATTTATGCTTTGTGTTCTAGCCCTAGCCATTCTGTGAGTGAGTGTCCCACAATAGCCTAACTTCCCCCGTTTATCCAAGAAAAAATCTTTACTAACCAAGGTGTCTCCAAGCCCGCATATGACCCTTACTCAAACACCTACAATCCAGACTGGAGAAATCACCTAAATTTTTCTTGAAAATCTAATCAAGACACATCCACCCAATCTCATCCCTCACACCATTCAAATCAAAAATAATCTTTTCCAATGCCAAGTCAATCTAATCCAAACAACTCTTATTCGTCTCCTTTTCTCCATCAACAATTCTAGCAACCTCTTTTCCATCAAGCTCAGGCCCGATATCCTCAAGTTCAATTTTCTCAGGGTCAATTTCAGCAATTTCCCTCACATCGTTCCCATCAGCCATATTATCAGGCACCTCCTACTCAGCCCACTTTTGATGACAAGTTTGAACAACTCCAACAACTTATCATTACCCAAGCACAATCCATTTCTAAGTAGGAAAATCAGATAGGGTAACTTGCTACTAATAACATGAGAAGAGAGGTAGGCCAGCTCCCTATCCAACCGGTGGCCAACCCTCGCAATCAACAACCTCCAAGCTTCCCTCCAAGAGCTCCCATTCTTCCTCAACCCAATCAGCCCAATCAACCTCAGCTGCCCCCTCCTATAGGTTCTCAGTTCGAGAATGCCAAAGCCATCTCTACCCTTAGGAGCGAGAAAATTCTTAATGATCCTTATCAGGCTAAGGATGTGGGAAGTAGTTCGGGCCAAGAGGCCCAAGAGGAGAGTGATGAAGAAGAGGAGCCTGTAATTGTGAAGAAGCCGGAGGGTGAGGAGAAGAAGCTGGATAAAAGGAAGGCAAAAGTTGATGAAGGACCTCAAGAATATGTGCCTAAGGCCCCTTTTCCCGATTCTCTAAAGTCGAAGGCTCACAAGAAAATGGCGGTCCAACAGGAAGAATTAGCGGAATTGTTTAAATAAGTGAATATCAATATTCCACTCTTGGATGTAATCAAACATGTGCCGGCATATGCGAAGTTTTTGAAAGAGCTTTGTACTCCAAGGAGGGAGTCAAAGGCGGTAACCCAAAAAATCCGCTTGTCTGAGGATGTAAGTGTTGTTTTGATGAATCATTTATCGAAAAAATTGAAGGACCTCGGAGCCCCGTTAATCTCATGTGATATAGGTGGAGTCACTTTTGATCGAGGATTGCTAGACTTAGGTGCTAGCGTGAATCTTTTGCCCACCTTCATTTACGAGCAATTTGATCTGGGAGAGTTAAAACCCACTTCAATAATTCTTCAACTGGCGGATCGGTCGATTAAAACTCCAAGGGGTTTGTTGGAGGATGTCATTGTTAAGGTGCATGAATGCTATTTTCCCATAGATTTCTTGATTTTGGATATGACATCGTCTCAAGAATTGAAACATATCCCTATTATTTTGGGACGTCCTTTTCCAGTAACTGCTAAGGCCAACATTAACTGTGCCACGGGAATGATGGATATTTCTTTTGGAGGTGAGAAAGTTTCTCTAAATGTGTTCAAAGCATCTCAATATCCGGATCAAGGAGAGGAATGCAATGTCATTGATATCTTTTCAGATGTGATTTCGGATAACATTGAGGACACCCTAGAAGAGGGTAGTATGCTTCAGGATTCTCCTCTCTCTTCAGCACCTTGGTCTAGGGTAGAGCCACTTCCTGCACTTCAATCCGAACCAATCCTACCATCATTGGAACATCCTCCAACTCTGAAACTCAAGCCTCTCCCAGACTCCCTTAAATATGCATACATGGGATCTAACCACACTCTACATGTCATCATTGTCTCCAATCTCACTTCTGCTCAGGAATCCCAACTCTTAAATATTCTTGAGGAGCATAGGGGGGCAATAGGCTGATCTGTTACAGATTTAAAAGGGATTAGTCCGGATGTTTGTATGCACCACATTTACTTAGAGAAAAATGCCAAGTCGAGCAGAGAGATGCAGCGTCGGCTGAATCCAAGTATGAAGGAGGTAGTAAAGAAAGAAGTTGTCAAATAGTTGGATGCTGAGATCATATATCTAATTTCTGATAGTAAGTGGGTCAGCCCAACTCAAGTTGTTCCCAAGAAGTCAGGGCTGACAGTTGTAACAATTGAGAAAGGAGATGAAGTGCCTACACGATTACCAACATGGTGGAGAATCTGCATTGATTACAGAAAATTAAATTCAGTTACAAAGAAAGATCATTTTCCACTACCATTCATAGATCAAATTTTGGAGAGATTGGCATGGCAGAAGTGCTATTACTTTTTGGATGGCTATTCCGGGTACAACCAGGTTGCTATTTACCTGGAAGATCAAGAGAAGACAATGTTCACGTGCCCCTATGGCACATTTGCTTTTAGAAGAATGCCATTTGGGATGTGTAATGCACCCGCCACATTTCAGCGATGCATGATGTCGATATTTTCTGAAATGGTGGGGGAATGTTTAGAAGTATTTATGGATGACTTTTCTGTGTTTGGTGATTCGTTCAAAAGTTGCTTGGAGAATTTAACTCAGGTGTTGAAAAGGTGCATTGATTCAAATCTTATGTTGAGTTGGGAGAAAAGCCATTTTATGGTAAGAGAAGGAATAGTTTTAGGCCATGTTGTTTCCGAGAGAGGAATAGAGGTTGACAAGGCCAAGGTGGATGTGATTTCCAATCTTCCTCCTCCTTCTGTCAAACAAATTCGATCTTTTCTTGGCCATGCTGGATTCTATCACAGATTCATCCAAAACTTTTCCACCGTCCCTCGTCCTCTGACACAATTGCTCGCCAAGGACACTCCCTTTAACTTAGATGATTCCTGTCTTGAGGTGTTTCATTCTTTAAAAGCGGCCCTCACTCAAGCCCCAATACTTCAATGTCCTGATTGGGCGCTACCTTTTGAGATCATGTGTGATGCTTCAGACTACGCTGTTGGAGCTGTCCTGGGTCATAGAGTCGATAAGAAGCCCGTGGTGATCTACTATGCGAGCCGCACCCTCACTGATACACAATTGAACTACACCACCACGGAGAAAGAATTGCTTGCGGTAGTTTTCACCCTTGAGAAATTTCGATCTTATCTGTTAGGAGCAAAAGTCATTGTTTATTCCGATCACTCAGCTTTAAAATTTTTGCTATCCAAGAAGGAAGCTAAACCCCATCTCATTCGGTGGATTCTCTTGTTACAAGAGTTTGATTTAAAAATCAGAGACAAGAAGGGGTTGGAGAATGTTGTTGCTGATCACTTGTCTAGGATTGTGATTTCTGAAAGTGCTCCTATGTCCAATTCCTTCCCCGATGAGCAAATTCTTTCCATCTCTCACACCTCAACCCCCTAGAACGCTCATATAGTCAATTACCTGGTGGTAGGACAGATTCCGGGAGGGTGATCTAAGCAGGAGAAGAATCATTTCTTCGCCAAGGTTAAGCATTATTTCTGGGAGGACCTGGAGCTATTTTACACGGGTCCTGGTCACATAATTCGAACGTGCATCCTCGAAGAGGAACAACAATACGTGCTGAATTTCTGTCATAATCTTGCTTGTGGGGGACATTTCTCGGGCAGGAAAATCGCTGCTAAGGTCTTACAAAGTGGGTTCTTCTGGCTCACACTTTTCAAGGATGCCTATGAATTTAGCAAGACCTGTCTAAGGTGTCAAGCTGTGGGGAATAGTTCTAGGAGAGACATGATGCCACTCAGTCCCATCTTGATTGTTGAAATTTTTGATGTTTGGGGGATTGATTTCATGGGACCATTTCCACCATCATTTGGATATTAATACATTCTTGTGGCCGTAGATTATGTGTCTAAATGGATAGAAGCAATAGTCACTCGGACCAATAATCACAAAGTCGTGGCGAAATTTGTTCGTAAGAATATTTTCTCTAGATTTGGGTGTCCTAAGGCTATCATCAGTGACGGGGGTTCACATTTCACTCACTCCCAATTTTGAGTTTTGCTTAAGAAATATGGGATCACTCACAAAATCGCCACCCCCTACCACTCCCAAATAAGTGGCCAAGTGGAAATATCCAATCGTAAAATCAAAAACATCCTGTAAAAATCTGTTCGACCCGATAGAAAGGATTGGTCTGAAAGATTAGATGATGCTCTTTAGGCCTATTGGACTGCCTACAAAACTCCCATAGGTATGTCCCCCTATAGGCTGATTTTTGGAAAAGTCTGTCACCTACCAGTTGAGCTAGAACATAAGACGTACTGGGGCATAAAACAAGTGAATCTGGACTTGGCCCAAGCTGGTTCCCATAGAGCTATTCAACTTAATGAGCTGGGGGAGCTACACAATGAAGCCTATGAAAATTCTAAGATCTACAAAGTCAAGACCAAAGCCTTTCATGACAAGCACATTTTGAGAAAATCTTTTCACCCTGATCAACAAGTTTGACTTTTTAATTCGAGACTGCGTTTATTTTCTAGAAAATTGAAGTCTAGGTGGGATGGTCCATTCATTATAATCAAAGCTTTTGACCATGGTGCTGTCAAAATTTTAAACCCTCAAACTGGTCATAATTTTACTGTCAATGGTCAACGTCTCAAGCCCTATTTAGCAAATGCTCAACTCATGTTGAAAGACTCAATTACGTTGACTGACTCACAGTCGGCCATGTGAACTTGTTTGTCTCTGGCTGAAGACGTTAAACTTAGCGTTTCTTAGGAGGCAACCCAATTATCCTTTCTCTTTTCAAAAAAAAATTGTGATTGATTTTCTTCTTTTATCTAAGGAGCATGGAGCATAGAGTAATATTTTTTTGACGACGGCATCTCTCTCTGAGGTCGTATTTATCCTTCCCTTTACTTTTCATGATTTTATTTCATTTTTATATTTTGTTCATGCCATTGGGGATAATGTCACCTAAGTTGGGGGGTAGCTTAAGCTCTTATTTTCTCAAAATGATTGCAACCTTTCATCACATCTCTAACAAGTGCTTCATATTCATATTTCATGATGAAAAACTTTTCTTAGAATGATAGGACTTAGAGTCTTACTCGTGAAAGTTGCAAGTTAAAGGGATGAATTAATTGGTTATGTCTTTAGCCTTTTTCTCAAAATACATCTGAAATTCTATTGCACAATAACAAGATTGGTAGATGACAAACATTAGGATGATGTGAATTTTACTTAACACTTAGGTGACGATTGATATTATGCCTATTCGTTGAAAGTAATCGTGAGGAAAAAGTTACCTGCCAAAAAAAATATGAAAAATGTCCCTGAACTTAGTAACCGGGCCTGCTTCTCCTAAGATAAGAGTTGAGGTCCGCGTCAAACGGCGAAGGGATGTGTAGTACTATGTGTCAAAAAAAAAGAAAAAAAAGAATAAACAATCAGAGTGAAGTTACCTGTAATTCGAGAAACTTAATTCAAGATGTGGGCAGAATTAAAAATCATCTTTAAGTGAAAGGAAGAAGACTCATTCATCTAGACAGTTTGGTAGTCACTAGTCAAGTTATATCACTCATATACAAAGAGATATTTAATTTTGAGTGTATCATGAGGAAAGATCTAAACACATGGACTGATGAAATTTGTACCGAATACATTCTACTTGAACTTGTAATACTCCAAAGTCTAAATCATTATGCATAATGTTCTTGCCATGAATTGTGACACCTGAGTGTTTGCTAGTCCTAATTTTATAATTATTTATATTGCTAAGGGACTAGCAATGTTCAAGTTGTAGGGTGTGATAAGTGTCCATTTTTTATAGTAATTCATCGCATGAACACCATTTTATCTGCATATAATTAGGTAATTGTGCATGATATATCGTTAATCTCAACTTCGCATGTAGATTGGACCTTTCACGTAAATTAATTAAGTTGGTGATTTTATTTAATAAAATAGAGTTGAGAGTCATGAACATTAATTCTCCATTTCATAATTATGAGCAATTGTGATTCATGTGCACATTATGGTAATTTTTATGGACTAAATCGTAATTATATGTGTGTAGGACACCGAAGGTAATTGCAAAAGAAGCCGAGGGTAAAACTGTCATCACCACTTTGACCAAGTCAAAATCACATATTTTGGTTGGAGGGAAAAGAAATTTTAAAAGTTTGAAATTGAGAAAAAGAAACACATATTTTGGTTGGAGAGAAAATTAAATTCGAAGTTTGAATTAAAAGAGAGACGTGATGAGCCTTTGGAAAGGGGGTGCCCAAAGTCTAAGAAAGGGGGTGCCCACCTCCTTTTTCTTTTCCCCATACATCATATTCTATCTAAATCCCAACTATCTATCTTTTTTTGATACAATCTCTACCCTCCATTGACCCAACTTTCCCTATAAATAGCCCATGACAAGGAGGAGAAGTGGAGTTCTTCTTTTGACAATTTTCACCCTCTCTCTCTCACATCTTAGGTCATCGATTTCTCCCTCTTTCGTCCCTCTTCTTCTCTTGCGTTCTTCACAAAAGTTCTTTTTTTTAAGTCCTCTATAACGGTTTTTTCTGCATCATCTTCCAATTCCTTCTAGTTTTTAAGATATTTCATATTTTTCACTGTGCTGTCATGTTCACCTAAGAACCAATATTTCTCTCTGTTCTTCCCCTTATTTCTCCCCCTTATAGTCATTTTCTTCTCTTTCTTTCTTCATAAAAGTTCTTTATTTTTAATAGATCTTCAACTGCTTCGTCTGCACCATCATCTAATTCTTTCTGGTTTGGAAGTTATTTCCTATTTTTTAACTTGCTATCCTGTTATTTTACTGTTCATCCGAGGTGCTAACTTCTGTTATTCCTCCGTTTTGAAGTCATTCTGCTCTTCTTTGCTCTTTAAGTTCTTCATAAAAGTTCTTCCACTCTTGTAGATATAGATTTTTTTCTTTTACCACTTCCTCTAATTCCATCCTGTTTTAAAGTTATTTTTGATTCTTATCAGTTTAATATTTTTGCACAGTTACTGTTCATCCGCTAAGATCACTTCCCTTCTTCCTCTGATTTCACCCTCTTCCTCACATTTTATCTCTCTGTGTTCTTCATCAAAGTTCTTCCTCACTTTCTCCTCTTCAACTTCTTCTTTTTCGGAATCCCCTAATTCATCTTTATTTCAAAGTTATTCACCCTCCAAAGGTGGCTTCAACGACGAAGGTGACTTCTTCCCGACGTAGACGACATCTTCCGCAAGGTGATTCGTGATCTAAGGCCAAGAGAGGACGGACCCGTCATCACCATTGATGCTACCATCTTCACATCTCAGACTCTTATTATTTTTATTATTTTAGTTTCATTTTACTTCATTGTAATCTCGTCACATCTTTGTTGTAAGCTTGTCTTGCACTTTATGTACTCTTTCTTTTAAGTTAATAAAAGAAGTTATTCTTTTGATCTAGTTCTTGATCTTCTACCCTCTCTACCTCCTTCTATCTCTTCTTTTCACTTCATGCAATTATTTTCTATAGCATAGGTGCATAGTCATAGGTGTTTTTAATTAAGTGTTTGGTTTGTTCATCATTTCACTATTTTCTTTAAGCAAAGAAAAATCACAAGTGTTTTCCAAAGGACTCCAATGTTATTAACTCTAAAAATCTCTTCTTCCCTGTGGATTTGACCCTTCTCGCCACCATATTACGTCTCTCTTTCATCTAGTGCGAGTTGAAAATTTTAAGATTGATACGCATGTTTTAAACGACGAACTTTCGCGTTATCAGTACCCCTAGTGACTTGCAACGCTATGTCATGAAGAGAAGGCTCGATGTTACTACTTTACCATGCCTACCTAGGGCGAAAGTTGATACCGTATAAGAGGGCATGTCTAGGAAAGTGGTCGAGACAAATTAGATTGGCATATGCAGCATAGGGAAGACATCTTACTATCGCACCATGCTTCGCTGCTGATTTCCTGGGAGGCTCGGTTGCCTGAGTGATGATAGAGTCATGAGTGCTTAGCATTTGGACTCTACATTGCATGTTCTGAGAGATCCAAAGTGTTGAGTCAGGTGAGATACTAAGTGTCTGAAGTACAAGCGAGATATTTAAGTGATCCGTTAGTTAAGGTGATGACTTAACGGAACATTTCCATATTATTCGGATAAATCTCGTAGAGGTCACACACTCTATTTCATGTATGACCGAGAACATCAGACCATTAGAACAGACCATTAGATTGTACGCTTTGAGATGAAATACATACATTGGTTGCCCCTAATGGGCAAGTGGGAGTTGTTAACCAGTTACTGGGTAATTGGGTACCCATCAGGGGCATGTGGGCTCCTGCATGGATGCCAGCACCCCATGCAGCTGGCCCACCTTTGTGTGGGCTCGCGAAGAATCATGAAGGAGCCACGCGGGCTCCCTTCTCCCTCTCAGTGCCCCTACCCAGACAAAATGCCCCCTTGGGCACACCAATCAGGTACCCCTCTTTGGGGCAGTTTTGGGCCTATAAATACCCCCAAGGGGAGCAAAAAAAAAATAGAGAGAGAGAAGCACACACACTGATGGAGGCTCCCAATGGGTCCAAGGCGATTCGACTCCCCGAGAGGAAGGTGATTTGGCTTTGGATATTTTAGTCTTTGATACCCCGGGGCATGACACCTCGATAAATGTACCATACCTCGGGGCCCAATCTTCTAAAAAATGTGCCCCATCTAGGAGTCACCTCTATCTTGAAGAATGTGCCCCATTAGAGCCACTTCTATCTCAAAGAATATGCCCTACCTAGGAGCCACTTCTATCTCAAAGAACGTCCCCCACACAGAGGTCGCGACTAGGACGGGGTCACATAGGCGACCACATTCACATAAGAATGCACTCCTGTCGAAGACCGCATTCAAGTCCAGATCACTCCAATCACAACAAAGTCATCACATGACTCTTTTAGTCTTAACAGTGCCCGAATGCCCTAGTCTCAATGGTGCCTGGTTACTTCGGTTATAGCGGTGTCCATGACACCCAAATACTCCTATCATAGCGGTGCCCTGCGGTACCCGATTACTCCAGTTACAACGGTGTCCATGACACCTGATTACTCTAGTCACAGTGGTGCCTAAGCACCCGACTACTCCAGTCTCAGCAGCGTCCATGACACCTGATTACTCCAATCACAGTGGTGTCCAAGCACCCGATTACTCCAGTCACAGTGTTGCCCCACGGCACCCCATTATTCCAGCCTTGGCGATGGGTACGGTGTCCAACAACTCATCCTGAGGTAGTGTCCGACATCTCATCTCGAGTCGATGCTCGGCAGGTCACACCGAGTCAAGTTTGACTACTCTACACGAGCCGTGCTCGACTGCTCCACACAAGTTGAGCCGTTCAACTCCTTACTCAGGCAAGGCACACGATAACAGATAACAACACTGGAGAGGTGAACATCAATGAATTTGCAAGCCCTCTCATGACTAGGTGACCCATCATTCCATATTGGGAATACAGTGTGACATCCCTCGAGAAGCATCTTGCCTATGTACAAAGGTAGAAATACCCGCATAACAACGCAATGACCTAGGGACCGACATAAATGATGGAATTGTCCCGTGGCATATGTGCAACTTGTAATCGGGCTTTCCACGCCCCATACAACACCTTTCACAGCTTATAGTGAAGTAATTCAGTCAGGGAATTGACTCTCGTGCTCATTGGCTGCCATTCTCAACACCATCCAGTAGAATGTCGTTTGCATTGCAACTCGATCTCGGCCCCACCAATAGAACGGACCCTACACTCGAGCTAGGATGATGGGGACATCACCCAGGATTCCCTTTGGCTCGACACCTCTCTCCCTTCCGGAGACAGGTAGTGTGTGACTACACGACTGGATGGGCCCACGACGACACAGGAGCTTAATATTGAGGACATATTGATGTATTTTCTCCTTTCTTGAGTCATTTTGATGTACTTGCCTATGTTTTGAGTCATGTTACTATGTTATCATGTTATTTACTTATGCTTGTATGTAGGCTAGTGGGCTAATGGGGCTAGTAGTTCTTATTGGGCCATTTCTTTGGTCTGGCCCATGGGCGCCCCTCTCCCCACCCCTTGGTCTTTCGTCATTTGTCCATTCCATGAGGACTTTTTGTAAATTGGGTTTTCCTATATATAGGACCCCAAACCCCCTCTTTTAAGGTTAATGAAGATTTGAATATTGCAAGCATAAGTGCACTCCTCTCTCTCTCTCTCTAGCCCTCACTCTCCCCTTCTCTCTCTCTCACAAAGGGGGCCGACCCCCTCTCTCTCTCTTCCTCCTCCTCTCTCTCTCTCCCTTGGGCGAACCTACCCTTTCACCTCCCCCTCCCCCTGCCACCTCAGCTGCCACCTCATCCCTCCACCCTTTCATATTCCCAAGACTCATAACTCCCTTCATTACCTCCTCCACCCTAGGCAACTCTTCCCATTCCCCATACACCTTCCCCACATCCAAGACACCCATCCCTCTTCCCCAAGCAACCTTCCCACTCCCCCACACCCTCATTCATATCCCTTGACCCTCCAAACCTTCACCCCACCACTAGTTGCGCACCCCCCTCTCCATCTACACCCACCCCATTGCCTTGGCCGAACCCACCACCCCCCACCTGATAGCTGCGGCCTCTCCACTCCACCTCCCTCCAAGGCTCCATAATCCCCCTGTTCCTCTTCCCTCCACATCCCCAAGCACCCTCCTCCCATCAACCATCCACCCCACCATCTCCACTATTGCCAATCCCCTCCCCTACCACTAGTTCTTCCACCATCTTTTCCCTTTACTTTGATAGTCTGCAGGTGGCAGAAAAGGTTGCGACTTGCAGAAGCTTCCCAAGAGTCATACGGCTGCATCCAGAGGCGTACCATACATTGCTGGAAAGGTCGTCCAGTCCACTACGCAGGCGAGAAAGAATCGTACCATTCCGAATCCGGAGCTGCCCGGGAGAGCCATTCTCCCTCGACTGCACCAAGCTCCACCTGCAGAGAACCAGAGTTCGACCAGAAGCTGAACCATGATTCACCGTGGAGGATTATGACTAAAGTTTCTTCTTAAAAGTTCTTCCTCCCCCTGTCCACGACCAGGATAAAGAAGCAGATCTACGTTCGGCATCCGGGAGCCAAAGTTCTGATTTTTCCCCTCCAGTTGCGCGGGACTGCCTTATCCAGTCTTCTGCGACCAGCACTCACTCATCGGCGTGCCCTAGGCCACCCTGATCTCCGACGACCTCCCCACCAGTTTTGCTGCAAATAGGGTTCATCCACGGTTCCATAAATTCTGACGGTTCGAGATTCGGAGCTCGGGAGCCCACGGTACAACTTCTGCATCCTACTGCATCAGATCTGAAGCTGTCAACCCCAGTTTCCTTCATCTTGTTCGAGCCTCCGCCGCGGCCAGCGACGACGTCAGAAGAATTCAGTAAAATTCAGAGGCGCCCCAGCTTCTGTTACGAAGAATTCCTTCCTGGTCTTGTCACCGGAAGAATTCCGGAGTAAGAGCTGCGACTGCAACAGAGGCGGCCTATCCCCTCTCACAGCAAGCAAGCAGATCCTACGTCGGCTTCCTCTCCTACAACTTAGGCGAGTTTTCCCCCTCCCGCCTGGCCGGCTTATCGCCCCTCCCTGCGTGGAGGTAGTGTTTGGATGTAAGCTTGGTTTCCCCACCCTTAGTCCAACCCTCCTGCGCGAGGAGTAGTGTTTGTATTAAGCAGCTCAAGCTACATCGGCGCAGTGTGCGGGATCCACACTTCCCCGCTCGCCCACGTCTCCGAACGGGGTTGATTTCTTCAAACCAACCAGGTGAGCTCTAAACTTTGCTCCATTATTATTTAGTGTCTGTTCAGTTAATATCCGTAGACATAGCTCCGTTGCGCATGCGAGCGAGTGCCCGATCCCGGAGCCACCATCTTAGTGTGGTCACCGTGGCTAAAGTGAGAAAGTGGAACCTTGTGCCCCAATTGGCACTGGCAACCCCATAAGCGTGGGCTACGTACCCTCGGGAGGGCAACCCTAGCCCAGCTGGCACTCTACCAGCAAGGGTCTTGATCCATCACCTCCCCTAGCATCATTTAGTCACCCCGGGCTTGCGTGTGTGCGACGGCGATTTGGCCCCGATTTATCAACTTAATTGCTATGTGGTTGTGAATGCGGAATAGGTCCTAAGTTTACATTTGCTTGTTGCATACCCCATAGTGGTATCACATCAGTTGGTATCAGAGCAAGTTTTAGACTTGTCTCTACAAGCCTAGGTCCAAGGGCAATTGCATTTCTATCCCGTGTTGTCATCATTGTGCATGTCCACCCGTAGGGGTACCATATATCGGGCTGATCCTTCTAATTCCAACCCACCTATGGATCCCAATGTGCATGGCAACCAAACAATCCCTAGGGAGGCTCCCCAAACTCCTATGGATCGAATTGAGGCTGCCATCCAAGTCCTCATGGAGCAAATGAATGGAATTTCCACCCGACTAGAGAGATTGGAAGAAGCTAGGGCCCCACCTAGGAACCATGCCCAAAGAGTTCATCCTCCGTGGGTTGAACATGAGAGGGAAGACCTAGATGATGAGTGGTATCGTGAGCAAGAGAGAGTCCCACGACCTCGATATCATGAGAGGCGACCACGAGAGGATCCGGATGACTTCCTACTAAGAATGATCAAAGTGGAAGCTCCTAATTTTGATGGGTCTCATAACCCTAGTGCATATAAAGAATGGGAGCATGGCATGGACCAATACTTTGAATGCTACCCCATGTCCGAGGAGAGAAAGGTTAGGTTGGCCAAGATGCACCTTCTTAAACTAGCCAAGACCTATTGGCTAAAGGTAGAAAGCCAAAGGAGGATCCGATGTGAGGAACCCATTGACACTTGGATAGACATGAAAGATCAACTTAGAAACAAATACCTCCCCATCTCCTATAGCCAACTTCTTCTTGATGAATGGCAAAGCCTTACCCAAGAGGGAAAGACCGTGGAAGAGTATATTGAAAAATTTGACTCATATCTCCTAAGGTGTGGTGTGGTTGAAGACCCAGCCGTCACTTTATCCCGGTTTAGGAATGGTCTCCTCCCCCACATCAAACGGGAGCTTTTTATGAGGGAAGTACATAGCTTGGAAATTACATATCAAATAGCCCGGGATGTAGAGAGATTTTCTAGGAATCCTAGGTTTGCCCCCCCAAGGGCCCGGGACCCCGTCCCAACCTACCTCCTCTGTTAAGAACACCTCCTCCCAATGGGGGAGCCCCCACTCGGCCCTATCCCCAACCAACCACTCCCACCCCCACAAAAACCACCCCACTCAACCCTCCTCCCCGAAGGGAGGAAGCCTCCAAAGGGAAGACCCCAGGGAGTACTACGATTAAATGTTTTCAGTGCCATGGTTATGGCCACATAGCCTCCCAATGCCCTTCCAAGGGGATGTCAAGCCTTGTTATTGAAGGCGGACCTACCACATCCCAGGAAACCCATGAGGATACTGTTGAGGAGTACGAGGCTGCTTTAGGGTGAGAAGAGGAATATGAGGAGCAAGTCTTTGAGGAAGGTATAGAAGATGACCCCCACTCCACCCATCTAGGGGTGATCAGGTGCACCCTTACCCAACCTAAAGAGGACGACTGGCGGAGGACTTCCATTTTCCACACCTTCATCAAAATCGGGGACCATGTTAGGAAGGTCATCCTAGACAACGGGAGTTATGTCAACGCCGTGTCCCCGGACATCGTCAAACTCCTTGGGCTTACCCCAACACCCCACCCCAAACCATACCGTGTGTCATGGATAAACAACCACTCCCTACCCGTCAACACATGTTGTCTTATCCCCATCACCTTTTCATCCTACCAGGGAAAAAAATGGTGTGACATTATACCTATGGCTGTAGGAAGCATCCTACTAGGGAGACCTTGGATATATGATGTCAATGCTACCATCCAGGGGAAAACAAACACATGCACATTTGAACACGAGGGGAAGACCATTCGCCTCAACCCTTCCCCACCCCGAAAGGAACTACCCCCCAAGGGAATTCTCCCTACACCACCTCAAAACCCAGGGGTCCCAACCCAACCAACAAGTCAACAATCCACCCCTAAGAGCACCATCAAGGGCCTTCACCTCATCACTAGATAAGAACTCGAGAAAGAGGTAGCCCTCGGGACACCCATATGCGTTGTAGTCATATGCCTAGGGGAACCCACCCCCTCCAACCCTCATCCTGTGGAGATACACCCTCTCCTAGAAGAATTCAAGGATGTGTTCCCCGAGGAGCTCCCCGATCAACTGCCACCCATGAGGGATGTCCAGCATGCTATTGACCTTGTCCCAGGGGCCACCCTCCCAAACCTTCCCCACTATCGCCTCAATCCCACTGAACATGCTAAATTGAGGAGGCAAGTGGAGGAACTCATTAGAAAAGGCTTTCTCCGTCTAAGCAAAAGTCCTTGTGCTGTCCCAGCCCTCCTCACACCAAAGAAAGATGGGACATGGCGCATGTGTATTGATAGCAGGGCCATCAACAAGATTACCGTCAAATATAGGTTCCCCATACCTAGACTTGACGATATGCTAGACATGCTAGCTGGAGCCACCATTTTCTCCAAGATAGACCTCAAGAGTGGCTACCATCAGGTTAGGATAAGGCTCGGGGATGAGTGGAAAACTGCCTTTAAAACCAAGGATGGGCTCTTTGAATGGCTGGTGATGCCTTTTGGGCTCTCTAACGCCCCAAGCACATTTATGCGCCTTATGACCGAGGTCCTTAGGCCCTACATTGGAGTCTTCCTGGTAGTCTATTTTGATGACATCCTCATCTATAGCCAGTCCAAGGAAGCACACCTCAGTCATCTTAGGCAAGTCTGCACCACCCTTAGGAAGGAAAGCCTCTTTGCCAATTTGGGAAAATGTCACTTCATGACAAAATCCATTACCTTCCTTGGGTATGTTGTCTCCACCGAGGGGGTATCCATGGACCCTGAAAAGGTCCAAGCCATCCTCGAATGGCCGGAGCCCCGCACTCTCCATGAAGTCCGGAGTTTTCATGGATTAGCCACCTTTTACCGTAGGTTCATCCGGGGGTTCAGCACAGTCACGACCCCTATCACCGATTGCCTCAAAAAGGGGACCTTTGTGTGGACCAAGTCAGCATCTAGGGCCTTCCAAGAGCTCAAAGAGAGAATGACCCAAGCCCCTGTCTTATGCCTCCCTGATTTCTCCAAAGTCTTTGAAGTGACTTGTGATGCCTCTGGGGTAGGAATTGGTGGGATCCTTAGCCAGGAAGGACACCCAGTGGCCTACTTTAGTGAGAAGTTGTGTGATGCCAGGATGAGGTACTCCACCTACGACAAGGAATTTTATGCCGTGGTACAATCCCTCCGGCATTGGAGACACTATCTCTTGCCTAAAGAATTTGTCATATTCTCCGACCATGAGGCCCTGAAATACCTCAACTCCCAGCAGAAACTGAATGCTCGGCATGCCCGATGGGTCGAATACATCCAGGCCTACACATTTGTGATCAAACATAAAGCCGGAAGTGAAAACCGTGCTGCCGATGCCCTCAGTAGGAGAATTTCCTTGCTAGCTACCGTCCGGGTAGAAGTCATAGGATTTGAAAGACTCAAGGAAGAGTACTCTGATTGCCCGGACTTTGGTCCAATCCATACCACTCTGTCCACCCTCTCACCTAAGGAACACCAAGGATTCATCTTAGAGGACGGATTCATCTTCAAAGGCCATAGACTTTGCATACCTAGGACCTCTCTACGGGATTTCCTGGTCTGGGAGTTACATGCAGGAGGCCTTGCTGGGCATTTTGGGGTGCATAAAACTATTGCTTTGGTTGAGGGTCAGTTCTACTGGCCAAGCCTCAAAAGGGACGTAGCCAAAATTGTAGGACAGTGCCGGATATGTGCCTCAGCCAAACAGACAAGACAGAACACAGGCCTATACACCCCACTCCCTGTCCCTGATCATCCCTGGCAGGACTTAAGCATGGACTTCGTCTTAGGCCTACCTAGGACTCAAAAAAGGCATGATTCCATCTTTGTCGTAGTGGATAGGTTTTCTAAGATGGCCCATTTCATCCCCTGCTCTAAAACCTCCGATGCCTCTCATGTGGCAGGTCTATTCTTCGATGAGGTCGTCCGCCTCCATGGCCTACCCAAAACCATCATTTCTGATAGGGATGTCAAATTCACCAGCTATTTCTGGAAAACTCTCTGGCACCTAATGGGGACCCTTCTCAAATTTTCCACGGCCTATCACCCTCAAACTGACGGCCAGACCGAAGTCATTAATGGGAGTCTTGGGAATCTACTCCGTTGTCTCGTTGAGGATCGCCCCGGGACTTGGGATCTCATATTACCCCAGGCAGAGTTTGCCCACAACAATTCAGTGAATAGGTCGATAGGGATGAGCCCATTTGAAGCTGTGCATGGGTACAAGCCTAGAAAGCCTACAGATCTCATTCCTTTGCCTCCACATGCTAGAGTGTCTATTAGTGCTGAGTCGTTTGCCCAACACATGAAAGAATTGCATGAAGAAATCCGCAAACACATTAACAAAAGCAATGAGGTGTATAAAAAAACCGCCGATTCCCACCGACGCCACCAGGAGTTTCACGAGGGTGACTATGTGATGGTAAGAACTGAGAGGCTTTTCCCTGGAAATATCTCCAAACTGAGGTCGCGTGGATCAGGCCCCTTCCAGGTTCTGAGGAAGATTGGCACAAACGCTTATGTGTTGGACCTCCCCGAGGAGTACGCAGTAAGTCCCACATTCAATGTGGCTGACTTGGTGCCATATAGGGGTCCCACGGTGACACCTAGTGAGGGAATTGAGCATGTTCCACCTTCTGAGAGAGCCACCACCCATGAGAGAGTTCCACCAGTCCAGAGGGGCCAACGGGAGCAAATAGAGCGGATATTGGATGAACAGGTCACTGTCACCCGGAGCAAAGCATACGAGCGATACTTGGTCAGGTGGAAGGGCCGGCCCCCTTCAGATGATTCATGGGTGAGTAGGGAGGATCTTCAGCAGCTGGACCCCGACCTCCTGGAGCATTACCGCAGTCGAGTGGACCCTTTCTCGACAGAGTCGAGCTCTTCGCAGCCCGGGAGAGTTGATGGGGACATCATCCAGGATTCCCTTTGGCTCGACACCTCTCTCCCTTCCGGAGACAGGTAGTGTGTGACTGCACGACTGGATGGGCCCACGACGACACATGAGCTTAATATTGAGGACATATTGATGTATTTTCTCCTTTCTTGAGTCATTTTGATGTACTTGCCTATGTTTTGAGTCATGTTACTATGTTATCATGTTATTTGCTTATGCTTGTATGTAGGCTAGTGGGCTAATGGGGCTAGTAGTTCTTATTGGGCCATTTCTTTGGTCTGGCCCATGGGCGCCCCTCTCCCCACCCCTTGGTCTTTCGTCATTTGTCCATTCCATGAGGACTTTTTGTAAATTGGGTTTTCCTATATATAGGACCCCAAACCCCCTCTTTTAAGGTTAATGAAGATTTGAATATTGCAAGCATAAGTGCACTCCTCTCTCTCTCTCTAGCCCTCACTCTCTCCTTCTCTCTCTCTCACTAAGGGGGATGACCCCCTCTCTCTCTCTTCCTCCTCCTCTCTCTCTCTCCCTTGGGCGAACCTGCCCTTTCACCTCCCCCTCCCCCTGCCACCTCAGCTGCCACCTCATCCCTCCACCCTTTCATATTCCCAAGACTCATAACTCCCTTCATTACCTCCTCCACCCTAGGCAACTCTTCCCATTCCCCATACACCTTCCCCACATCCAAGACACCCATCCCTCTTCCCCAAGCAACCTTCCCACTCCCCCACACCCTCATTCATATCCCTTGACCCTCCAAACCTCCACCCCACCACTAGTTGCGCACCCCCCTCTCCATCTACACCCACCCCATTGCCTTGGCCGAACCCACCACCCCCCACCTGATAGCTGCGGCCTCTCCACTCCACCTCCCTCCAAGGCTCCATAATCCCCCTGTTCCTCTTCCCTCCACATCCCCAAGCACCCTCCTCCCATCAACCATCCACCCCACCATCTCCACTATTGCCAATCCCCTCCCCTACCACTAGTTCTTCCACCATCTTTTCCCTTTACTTTGATAGTCTGCAGGTGTTAGAAAAGGTTGCGACTTGCAGAAGCTTCCCAGGAGTCATACGGCTGCATCCAGAGGCGTACCATACATTGCTGGAAAGGTCGTCCAGTCCACTACGCAGGCGAGAAAGAATCGTACCATTCCGAATCCGGAGCTGCCCGGGAGAGCCATTCTCCCTCGACTGCACCAAGCTCCACCTGCAGAGAACCAGAGTTCGACCAGAAGCTGAACCATGATTCACCGTGGAAGATTCTGACTGAAGTTCCTTCTTCAAAGTTCTTCCTCCCCCTGTCCACGACCAGGAGAAAGAAGCAGAGCTACGTTCGGAATCCGGGAGCCAAAGTTCTGATTTTTCCCCTCCAGTTGCGCGGGACTACCTTCTCCAGTCTTCTGCGACCAGCACTCACTCATCGGCGTCCCCCAGGCCACCCTGATCTCCGACGACCTCCCCACCAGTTTTGCTGCAAAGAGGGTTCATCCACAGTTCCAGAAATTCTGACGGTTCGAGATTCGGAGCTCGGGAGCCCATGGTACAACTTCTGCATCCTACTGCATCAGATCTGAAGCTGTCAACCCCAGTTTCCTTCGTCCTGTTCGAGCCTCCGCTGCGGCCAACGACGACGTCAGAAGAATTCAGTAAAATTCAGAGGCGCCCCAGCTTCTGTTACGAAGAATTCCTTCTTGGTCTCGTCGCCGGCAGAATTCCGGAGTAAGAGCTGCGACTGCAACATCCGCGGCCTGTCCCCTCTCACAGCAAGCAAGCAGATCCTACGTCGGCTTCCTCTCCTACAACCTAGGCGAGTTTTCCCCCTCCCGCCTGGCCGGCTTATCGCCCCTCCCTGCGTGGAGGTAGTGTTTGGATGTAAGCTTGGTTTCCCCACCCTTAGTCCAACCCTCCTGCGCGAGGAGTAGTGTTTGTATTAAGCAGCTCAAGCTACATCGGCGCAGTGTGCGGGATCCACACTTCCCCGCTCGCCCACGTCTCCGAACGGAGTTGGTTTCTTCAAACCAACCAGGTGAGCTCTAAACTTTGCTCCATTATTATTTAGTGTCTGTTCAGTTAATATCCGTAGACATAGCTCCGTTGCGCATGCGAGCGAGTGCCCGATCCCGGAGCCATCATCTTAGTGTGGTCACCGTGGCTAAAGTGAGAAAGTGGAACCTTGTGCCCCAATTGGCACCGGCCAGCCCCATAAGCGTGGGCTACGTACCCTCGGGAGGGCAACCCTAGCCCAGCTGGCACTCTACCAGCAAGGGTCTTGATCCATCACCTCCCCTAGCATCATTTAGTCACCCCGGGCTTGCGTGTGTGCGACGGTGATTTGGCCCCGATTTATCAACTTAATTGCTATGTGGTTGTGAATGCGGAATAGGTCAGCTGGCACTCTACCAGCAAGGGTCTTGATCCATCACCTCCCCTAGCATCATTTAGTCACCCCGGGCTTGCGTGTGTGCGACGGCGATTTGGCCCCGATTTATCAACTTAATTGCTATGTGGTTGTGAATGCGGAATAGGTCCTAAGTTTACATTTGCTTGTTGCATACCCCGTAGTGGTATCACATCATAGGACCTGCTTGCTCCTTGCCGAGCCAGTGTCAATCGCTCCACACACGAGCCAGATAGGTCCTTGCTGAGCCAACGTCCGTCGCTCCACCTTTTGAGCCAATGCCTCACTTCCCTAAACTCGGAACCCGTGCCGTCTCTAATGCCGACACTGAGACCGATCTCCCTACTTCCACTCATCCTTGCTGTGTTGTTGTTGCTCCGTCACGGTATCATAAGTCAAGCCCTCCTGATGTCGCGACCCCTAGGGTCCCTGACTCTCTTCCTTCGGCAGTTGAACAAGGGTGTTAGAATTACGTCCAACGTAAATTAACATCGACTGTGGTTGACAGGCTCGGTTGATGGGTGTAGACACACCAAAATTGACGTTACTATGAGTACATCTCATATTACCTTGTAATACCCCAATTTGACCCTCAAATTAGTTCTATTTGAGTGATTTTTCTCACTTTTCTTGGATTTCTCCCTTTTTCACCCTTTTCTTATTTTTTCCTATGTTTCCCTATTTTTCTAGATTTTTCTGGGTATTTTTCTCTATTTTTATTAATTTTTCTGAAATAACGACTTGACGTGGAGCGTCTTTTAAATAACGACTTATACTTGGGCGTTTCTAAAAAAATTTACGACTATATTGGAGGGCGTCCATTCTTTCAAATTCCTATTTTTCTGGATTTTTCTGAGAATTTTTTAGGAATTAACGACTTAGCATAAGACGTTACTTTGATTTTGAAAAAAATAAAAAATTAAAAAAATTGAATAACGACGTTGTTGAGGGCGTCACTTTTTTAAATTGATTTTTTAATATTATTTTCAACATCATTCCAGAGGTGATTTGGTGGCCTTCCGGGTGTCAGAAAAATTCGTAAAAATAGTCGTTGGAATCAGCACATTGAGATGCACCTCCACCTAAAAAATGAGAAAATAATATTGAGAAATGAAAAATGGCCCTATTTTGAATATTTTGAATTAACGTCCTTAGTTAGGGCGCGTTCTAATTAACACATTTGACTCAGACGTGTTTCATAATTTTTAAATAAATTCTAAAATTTAATTTTTGAATTAACGCCCTAATCTAAGTCGTGTTTTTAAAAGACGCCCTCTGACAGGTCGTCAATTCTTGAATTGACGCCTGTGTCCAGGTCGTGTTTCATTTTTGTGTTCCGAACGAGCGCAACATTTTCCCAGAGAGTCCCTGCTTCGTTTGGTCACCTTACCCATTCTTATCCTTCCCTCCTTGGGCCCCTGCCCATTCTTATCCTTCCCTCCTTGGGCTCTTGCCCATTCTTATCCTTCTATCTATGAGGTTCGATCCTATTTTATAGAGATTCTTCATCTCTGTTAGGTGGGTTGGGAGGTCCTTCTTCTGTCCTTCTGTCTTCTTATTCTTCTTCTTCTTCTGTGTTTTTTTTCTTCTTCTTCTTCCGTCTTCTTCTGTTTCTTCCTTCTTCTTCTCCTTCTCCTTCTCCTTCCCTCTTCTGTCTTCTGTCTTCTTCTTCTTCTTCTTCTTCTTCTTCTTCTTCTTCTTCTTCTTCTTTTTTTCCTCTTTTACAGGAACCGAGGGATGCTGCCCGGCTGAAGGTGGGCTTCACATGGTTCAAGCTTCATCCAACTGAAGGCCTCTCCCCATCGAGTATCAAACGCCAAAGGGGCAAAACCAGATTTTTCTTATCCCTCCTTCTCCCCTTTTAGTTTGTTTTTTTTATTAGTTCATACATACGCATGCATCATATTCCTCTCTTCATATTTCCTTTCTTCAACTATGTTGAATAACTCCCTTTAGTGCATCTCTTGCACTCTTTCCCCATTATATTTTTTTTACATGCATTCATATCTCCCACACCCTCATTGCATAGGGGTTTAAGGGCAATCCCCTTAAGGTGTGTATTGTTCATATTTTTCATGCTCACCTATATTTTTATTGAATTTGATGCTACACCATTGTTTCTAATCCATATCTTTTTGGTGTTGTTGTCTTTGTTTTGCAAGGGTAATTAATTGAAAAGACTCTCTTCGTCGGTCGGCCGATCTTGAAGAGAAAAGGAGTACTCACATCCCCCGCATCTTTTGAGATATTTTGCGATCATCTCCCCATATCAATCTCCTCTTTGAGACCCTCGTGTCTCTGACGATCACAACCTCCTTTTAGCACCTCGTGCTATTTTATTGTTATTTTTATTGCTTATTCTTATCATTTTTTTGTTTAAGTGTGGATTTTAAATCAAATCTACAAATTGGCGATCACGGTGGGACACTTTTTGTTTTTCATTTGATTACCCCTTTCCCCTTGGCACCCTCGCGTGCCCTTTCCTATTGGTACCCACAGTACCCCTCCTTTGTGCCCCTCGGGCACCCCCCATTATTTTCTTGTCCCACTTGTGATCTGTCAGTTGATAGATTTCTTTTTGAAATCCCACTTTATCCAAAAAATAAAATTTGAGAGCATGATTATGTTTTGATATTCATATTTGTTGATTGACTGTGATTGACTCTGTGAGTGTTTCTCTGCTATTGCTGGCCATGAAGAGTTTCTGGAATAAGGCAATTAACGCCTCTGACAGAGGCGCGTTTTTTGTTAACGCCCTAGCATAGGGCGCCTTTTCCCTGTTTAACGTCTTCTGTCAGGACGCGTTTTTATTATATTTGGTGATCTGTTGAATTCACGCCCTTCCCCAGGGCGTTTCTTTCTTGGTTAGCGCCTCACACCAAGGCGCTGTTTCATGATTTGACGCCCTTGGTCAATGGCGTCCTTATATTTGTAACGCCTCACCACGGGGCGTTTCTTGACTTGGTTGGCATCTCCCCACAGTGTTTCACGCCCTGCCCCAGGGCGTCTTTTCCCTTGGTAGCGCCCTGCCCCAGGGCGTCTTTTGATTTATAGCGCCCTGCCCCAGGGCGTCTTTTGCCTGTGTTTTTACCGCACTCCTTCTTCATCACTGTATTATATTTTTTTGATTATATCTGTTGCATTCATTCATATTGCATTGGTTTGGGAGACCTCCTCTCTCCACATATCTAGGAGCCACACACCCCCTTGGTGAAGGAACGACCCTCCATTGAGCATTCCGTCTCTTTGGATTGGAAATTCCTAAACCAAGCCTCCGTAAGTCCCCGCACCCGTGGATTCCCTCACGGACGCTGGGCAGGTTGTACCCTCCTGGAGTCTCGAGTTAGTTGGCCTACACGGTGAGAGAGGATTCCTAGTTGGCATTGGAGTTAAATCATATTGAAACTAGGATCCTCCCTTGTGTGAATCTTTCCAAACTTTATTAAAATTCATTAATTTACCAAGGTTTAAAACAATCAAAATCACGGTAACCATTCCAACTTGTGTGCATCTTTGCATATTATTGTGAACTTTGATTATATGATGGCTTACCGTAATTGGGAAAATAACGTGTTTAATTCCATTCATGAGGATGCACAACCTAGCACTTCTTACACTCCTCAAATTCAACATGTTCATCAAAATCCTCACCATTCTTTCAAGGGACCACGTCCTTATTCTTATGGTCATGCCCGACCCATGGGTAATGTCCATTCTCATGGTCCCCCAACTCAAGTTCGAGCCACTATTCGTCCGGGACCGTCTCCTCCCAACGATGAGAGGATCTCCCAAATCTTGCATGCATTAGATCATCTCACCCCTCAACAGATCCACGCCCTTAAGGCTGCCGTTGAGGGTGCATCTCCTTCATCTCATGCATCTCCTCCTTCTTCTATTCCTATACGGGTGGCCCATCACCCACCTCCTTCTTCTTCCAATCAGGTAGCCCATTACCCGCCTCCTTCTATTCACACTCCTCCTCGGGTGGTCCGACACCCGCCTCCTTCTATTCCTCCTCCAACACGGACCCGAGGCCCTTTTATTCCTTGTAATCTGACCCATCCGGGTTATCCCGTTAATTCCCCTCCACGGCCTTCTTATACGGCCCCTCCTTCAAGGCCCTGCCGACCCTCTGTTGCTCATGTTACGCCCCTCCAGCAAGAGATTTTTGATAAGATTGCTTCCATGGAGGAACAATTAATGAGGGTTACAAGTTTACGGCCCGCTCCTCCTACTTCAGTTAATCCTCTCTATGCGGCTTTGGATGACATTACAAGAATGGAGAGAGAATGGAAGGATAGGATGGACGACTACGGCGTCTGCACTCCAAGCAAGCAAGAACCGGCGATTGAAGAATCCAAGCCGGTATACGACGATGAAGTTATGCAAGCACCCCTTCCAAGTTTCCTTCGTTTCCCGCTCCCTCCAATTTCATTTGATGAACCCCCTGCTCAGGACGAAGCCGTCGTCCCTAATCCAACTCCTATTCCCGAGACTTCATGGTGCTACGAGGATGGGTCGATACTCCAATCACCCACACCGGCGCATCTTGAGTCTCTCTCCATTACTAATACCGCTCGCCCCGTTCGGCGCTTTCTCCGTAACAAACCTCCACCAATTGCCAAACCTCCACCAATTACACCTCCCCCCATTATGCCATTAGCCTCCACCTCGGCCTCCACTTCCCCAATTTCCCCACCATTACCCTCCATTATGCCTTTAACCCCAAAACCCATTTTGCCTATACCTCCACCACATAGCCTTTCGCCTTTACCCATGGCTAATCCTGAGCAGGATCCACCCCTTTTTGCACTCGAGCCAACCCCGACTGCTTCCGAGCAAAGGGAGAAGCTCGACGTGTTTGAACCTCCACCTCCACTCACTCATTTGCCAACACCTCCCGTTATACCTCCATCATCCACGGAGCCTTCCGCCTCCGCCTCACCTCCCTTTACTACTCGGAAGGGGAGCGCTGCTACAAGTACTCGTGCCGAAGACGATCAAAAGCCGGGCAAGAAGACTTCGGCCACGACTGTGCCATTCAAGATTCAAGAATTCATTTTTCGGATGCCAATCCAGGTTATTGTGCCGAGCACGATTGAAGAGGCCAAGTCACCGCCATTGCTCAGAGAATGCCAAGCGTTGACGCCATTTGAGGGCCGGGCAGGGCACCCCTTGTTCAAACTTTCCAATCCAGAATTCATTATTCCATACAAGGGGCGATTGCCCTATTTGCTTAACACTCCATATACACCACATTCAATGGGCAACTCAATGCTTCCCGTTCCAACTCTACAACTCCCCCACATTATTGATCTTTGCTTTCCAAGGGAGTTGTCTTTTACTATTGAAGCTTTTTTTTATTGGCCAATTGGCTATACACTTTCACTGCCGTGGAGGGGCAGTTATCTTGGTGCTAAGGGGCCGTCCCCTATTTGTTCCACCTTCTATTCATCCATTTCCCTCACATTTTCTTCATGGGCTACTCCAAGGGTTAGGAGGAGGATCTCATCCTCTCGCCCTTCATATTCTTCATATTCTTTACATTCTCTTGCATTCATGCATTCATTGCATGCATCCCATTGCACACATTTGCACCTCCTTCTTCCCGGGTTTCCAAACCCGTATCTCCCTCGCCTTCCGGTACCGCCGGACATTCCGCAATTCTCATCTTGTTCATCTTCATCCACTTTAATCGGGCATGACGCCCTTTTCCATCTCATTCCTCCGGAACCTCCGGATTCTCCACTTGATTTTCTCCACTTTTTCCCGGGGCACCGCGCCCCTTTCCACTTTGTTCTTCCAGATCCTCCGGACTCTCCCCTTAGGCATCGCGCCCCTTTCCATCCTCTTCCTCCGGAACCTCCGGATCTTTCACCCCTCTCTTTGTCCTTTGGGCATCGTGCCCCTCTCCATTTGCTACATCCGGAACCTCCGGACCTTCCCCTCGGGCATCGCGCCCCTTTCCACCTCATTTCTACGGAACCTCCGGACCTTCTTGGGCATCGCGTCCCTCCTTCCATCATTCCTCCGGAACCTCCGGACTTTTCCCTCGGGCACGACGCCCCTTTCCACCTTCTCCTCCCTGATTTCATTCCTTCGGAACCTCCGGATTTTTCTCTCCTCCCTGGGCATCGCGTCCCTCGGCATTTGCTTCCTCCGGAACCTCCGGACCCTCCATCTTTCTTCCGATTCATCTTTCTAATCTTCCTGAACATCACATCCTTCACTTTTTTCTTCCTTTTCCATCATCTTTTTCTCTATTTCATCTCAGGGCATCGCGTCCCTTCTTTTGTCATCCCTCCGGAGCCTTCGGACTTTTCCTATCACGATTCTCCTCCGCCTCCGGACCCTCCGGATCCGCCTCTTTCCATCTACCAATTTCTTCTTCTAATTCCTCCTGATTCTGAGTCCGACCCAACTTCTTCCACATCCACTGTCTTGGGTATCTGCCCTTTCTCCCATTGCTTTCGAGGCTTTAGTCCTCACTCCTCCTTCTAATTCTCCTCTTCTTCTGTAGACTGTTCCATGTGATCAGGGTCTCCGCGCCTTAGTGAGGGAGTTCTAGCCCTCGCCTCTTTTCCTTTTCTCCCTATTCGTCTGAGTCTGGTCTTGGTACCACTCTTTCTTGTTAAGCCACTTTCAAACCCTTTGCTTCCAATCCTTTTACCTGCCAAAGAGGACTATCCCATGATGATCAACCTCGCCTCTGACAGCTGCTTCTACAAAGGTTGCAAGGTAACATATTGGTGTAAGTATGCATTTTAATGATATCATTTTCTCATTACTTCACGCATGATTTCCAAAATGAAGTGCTTCTTAATGAGATTAAGAGTGGTGTTTTAAACCTTTATCTTAAGCTTTTGTTTAATTGAAATCATTCTCAAAAGAGTCCTTTAGGCTTGTTTTCTGCAGCACTTTGGTTAATAAGAACCCGCGCTGGGAATTCAATATTATCTCCCCGCTTGTTAAGAGCAACCCTCAGCTGGGCATTCCGCACACACTTCACAGCGTCCTTAGCCGGCTCCTTTGGTTAAAACACCGTTGCTACTTTGGCCATGCCATGAGAATTCGTGAAAGTCTTTTTCTCTTCTTTACTCGGCCGAATGCAGGGGCAAGAGGTTGACGGATGAGATGACCAACCTAGGTAATCCCCAATACGAGAGGAGTCTCAAATAGGGGCAGTCTTGACCCAAAATCAATATGAGTTTTCATATGAATTTCATGATATACATCTCGCCAAAAGGGCTATTATGAAAATCAAGTCAAAAGTTTGATAAATGCAAAAGTATGAATTATGGCATGTCAAGAGTGGCAAAGTCCCCGCAGGGAAAACCCTGGTCGTATGCATGTCAAGGGTCTAAAAAAATAAAGGCACAAAGTCCCAGCGCAACAGACTACCTCTTTGAAGGGAACACCTTTGAAGGAATTCAAGTCCCGATATCTCCCATCCTGCACAAAGCTTGTCACAATTATTCTTCTCTTCTCCCTCCAAGACCGAACATTTCTCGGGTATGGCCTTGGTAGGGGCACCGTTAATCAAAGACGGTCGGTTATAGGATGCCACTTTCAATGCACGTCCAGCTTTGGGCAGTTTTTAGCGAAAAGGGAAGAAACAAGGACCCCTAGCCAGTGGTTCAAAACAACCCTTTGATGCTGCATTAACAATGTCTAAGCTAAAATCCAAAAAAATGAATATTTCCCGATCAAAATCCCAACAAAAATTCAAAATATTTTCCAAAAATCTCCATAAAAATTTGCATATTCCAAAATCCATAAAAATTTGCATATTCTAAAACTCATAAAAATTTGCATATTTCCAAAATCCAAAAATTTGCATTGTATTTTCTGATGGTGTTTTGCAGGAACAACTTTGCAGAGACCAAAAGCACGGGATGAGTCCTCTCTCTACTTATTGCTATCAATCTATTGATTCTTCCCAATATTCTCATGACATGCCACCCAGGGGCATCATCTCCCTATATCATTCTGATTATCATATCTCATGATTATTCATCTCCAAATCTTTCAATCAACTCCTGCTCGTTTCATCTGATTACTCTGCCGATGGGCATTATCAGATCCTGATTATTTAACTCCAAAACTTGATTAGCCAGATTGTCATCCTCATGACAAACAACAAATAATGATGCTTTGCTATGCCATGATTTGACTTATGCTGTTCATGATATATGCTATGATTGGTTGCTTTGATTCATGCTATGCATGCTATGATTAAATGTCTTATTCATTGCTTGTTATATCTTGGCTAATGAATTTTTGAGCGCAGGAAGAAGCTCTTGGTCCCACCGACTGGGCATCATCATCCAAGCCCCACGGTGCTTGCAGCTCATTTCTCAGTTCCCATACTTATTGCTCCACCATCTCTCCCTGTATGCATTTTTACTATATGTTACATACGCTACTAGATTATATCAAGGACCTTGTGGCTTTGGTAAATCTGGAATTTGAGTTCCCCTTCATCAAAAATAATGATGATTCCAGAGAAGTCTTAGTCATACGGATAGGCCGTTGAGCCGTCCAAGACTGGGGACGATGGCTCCCTCTTTGCGAGTTGGTGCGTGGATAAACGGGCTCCGGCTTAGTATCAGCTCGCGAAATTGGTTTCTTGACCCAGTCTTGGCAGTTTAACAATATTATCCTTGATTATATTATATCTTTATTTGTTATTTTCCCTTTAAACCCAGCATGCATTCATGTAGGACTTTGAATCAACTGTTGAAAAATCATTCTGATGAGCTGTTTGGGAGTCGAATTGATCACTAATTTCCAAGATATGAGATTTTCATTGCCGAATTGAATCCTCAGTTTGTTTTGTCGCTGTTTTGGGTTGTTTTTCGGAAGCTCCTTGTTTGGATTTCTATCATCTTATTTTAATCCTTTTCCCTTTGATCCACCTTGACTGCAGCACGTCCATATTAGCTGGTAACCGCTCCCCAATGGTGAAACCTACAGGTTTGTGACCTGGGGTACTTCCACCGCGCTGGAAGTTGATCATTTATTTTATCTCCTTCGTGCACCGCGTGCACACTCCCCGTTTTATCCAAACATCGTTGGTTTCATTGAATTTTCCGAGATTGCTTCATCTCGAGCTCTTGATTTGATTCTCATCAAGTGATGTTGATTGCGTGTCTCATCACACCTTGGCATCTACTTTTCAGTTTGCTACGCTCCCTTGCAAAGCAGACGCCAAGGCGGGGCAGCTGTAGACACGCCAAAATTGACGTTACTATGAGTACATCTCATATTACCTTGTAATGTCCCAATTTGACCCTCAAATTAGTTCTATTTGAGTGATTTTTCTCACTTTTCTTGGATTTCTCCCCCTTTTCACCCTTTTCTTATTTTTTCCTATGTTTCCCTATTTTTCTGGATTTTTCTGGATTTTTCTAGATTTTCTGGGCATTTTTCTCTATTTTTATTAATTTTTCTGAAATAACGACTTGACGTGGGGCTTCTTTTAAATAACGACTTATACTTGGGCGTTTCTAAAAAAATTAACGACTATATTGGAGGGCGTCCATTCTTTCAAATTCCTATTTTTCTGGATTTTTCTGGGAATTTTTCAAAATTTTTCGAGAATTAACGACTTAGCATAAGACGTTACTTTGAATTTGAAAAGAATAAAAAATTAAAAAAATTGAATAACGACGTTGTCGATGGCGTCACTTTTTTAAATTAATTTTTTAATATTATTTTCAACCTCATTTCAGAGATGATTTGGTGGCCTTTCGGGTGTCAGAAAAATTCGCAAAAATAGTCGTTGGAATCAGCACATTGAGATGCACCTCCACCTAAAAAATAAGAAAATAATATTGAGAAATGAAAAATGGCCCTATTTTGAATATTTTGAATTAACGTCCTTGGTTAGGGCGCGTTCTAATTAACGCCTTTGACTCAGACATGTTTCATAATTTTTAAATAAATTCTAAAATTTAATTTTTGAATTAACGCCCTAATCTAAGTCGTGTTTTTAAAAGACGCCCTCTGGCAGGTCGTCAATTCTTGAATTGACGCCTGTGTCCAGGTTGTGTTTCATTTTTGTGTTCCGAACGAGCGCAACCTTTCCCCAGAGAGTCCCTGCTTCGTTTGGTCACCTTGCCCATTCTTATCCTTCCCTCCTTGGGTCCCTGCCCATTCTTATCCTTCCCTCCTTGGGCTCTTGCCCATTCTTATCCTTCTATCTATGAGGTTCAATCCTATTTTATAGAGATTCTTCATCTCTGTTAGGTGGGTTGGGAGGTCCTTCTTCTGTCCTTCTGTCTTCTTATTCTTCTTCTTCTTCTGTGTTTTTCTTCTTCTTCTTCTTCCGTCTTCTTCTGTTTCTTCCTTCTTCTTCTCCTTCCCTCTTCTGTCTTCTGTCTTTGTCTTCTTCTTCTTCTTCTTTTTTTCCTCTTTTACAGGAACCGAGGGATGCTGCCCGACTGAAGGTGGGCTTCACATGGTTCAAGCTTCATCCAACTGAAGGCCTCTCCCCATCGAGTATCAAACGCCAAAGGGGCAAAACCAGATTTTTCTTATCCCTCCTTCTCCCCTTTTAGTTTGTTTTTTTTATTAGTTCATACATACGCATGCATCATATTCCTCTCTTCATATTTCCTTTCTTCAACTATGTTGAATAACTCCTTTTAGTGCATCTCTTGCACTCTTTCCCCATTATATTTTTTTTTACATGCATTCATATCTCCCACACCCTCATTGCATAGGGGTTTAAGGGCAATCCCCTTAAGGTGTGTATTGTTCATATTTTTCATGCTCACATATATTTTTATTGAATTTGATGCTACACCATTGTTTCTAATCCATATCTTTTTGGTGTTGTTGTCTTTGTTTTGCAAGGGTAATTAATTGAAAAGACTCTCTTCATCGGCCGGCCGATCTTGAAGAGAAAAGGAGTACTCACATCCCCCGCATCTTTTGAGGTATTTTGCGATCATCTCCCCATATCAATCTCCTCTTTGAGACCCTCGTGTCTCTGGCGATCACAACCTCCTTTTATCACCTCGTGCTATTTTATTGTTATTTTTATTGCTTATTCTTATCATTTTTTTGTTTAAGTGTGGATTTTAAATCAAATCTACAATGGGGAAATGTCTTGCACTAGAACCCAACATCGTCTAATACACCTTCACCCGTGGAATCAAACCTGCACCAGCTACCTAAACAGCTACCACACGCACACAGACCTTGTCCACGTGTCGCCCATATGTCCAGGCACACGTGTCGTGCCCTGGAGGAACATCCCAATTGAACTTCAATTCCACGGCAATTGTCGAAACTCGACTGGCATGCCCGCAGAACACATACACCGAGTAAAAAACACCATCAACTAGCAAATCTCAAATCAACCACATTTTCACATTATTTTATTCTCCAGTCGATTCCGCGTGTGCTATAAACAAGTTGGCACGCCCAGTGAGACATTTCATGCCCTTCTTCTTTCTACCAAGGAGAGTCACACTTACTTTTAAGCCATAATAAAACCGCTCCTTCTTATTGGAGAGGAATAGGAGGGCCCATCCGGACTGCAATACGTGACCGGTTCGCATCAAGTGACCAACCAATAGTGGCATCAACAGTAAAAAATCAACGACAATAGTGACCTACGGACCATCATCGTCGCTACCCATGCCAGGGGCGGACATCTAGTGACGTGAATCATGTTCTGTAACTTTGATCTAGTCTTTGGCTCGCCTTGATTCTCAGGCACCATCGTCATGGCCGCCATGTAGCCCACTCCGACGACCACCCATGTGGGTAGCCAGTCCCGTGCTCCTACAGCCAGCAGTGACCCAACATAGGTCTTAGGCCCTGGGTCCCTGGCTTCATCAACACCCAAGACTGACGTTCAGCCCCAAGTTCTAGTTTATCAATACCCAAGAAGGGCTTCCAGCGCCCGATTCCAGCTTTTTCAACACCCAAGGCGGGCTTCCACCCCCGAGTTTCAGCTTCATCAACACCCAAAATGGGCTTTTAGCCCCAGGTTCCAATTCTATCAATACCTAAGATGGGGTTCCATCCCCGAGTTCTAGCTTCGTCAACACCCAAGACGGGCTTCTAGCCTTGGGTCAATTTCATCAACACTCGAGAAGGGCCTCCAGCCTCGGGTTCCAGTTTTTTCAATACCCAAGATGGGCTTCCAGCCCCAGGTTTCGGCTTCATCAATACCCAAGATGGGCCTTCAACCCCAGGTTCCAGTTTTATCAATACCCAAGAAGGGCTTCTAGCCCCTGGTTTCAGCTTTGTCAACATCCAAGATGGGCTTCCAGTCCTAGGTTCTAGTTTCATCAACACCCGAGATGGGTGTCCAGCCCCGGGTTTCAGTTTTATCAATACCCAAGATGGATTTCCAGCCCCGGGTTCCAGTTTCATCAACACCTGAGACATGCGTCTTCCAATTTTATCAATACCCAAGACGGGCTTCCAGCCTCGAGTTCTAGCTTCGTCAACACCCAAGATGGGCCTTCAGCCCTGGGTTCCAATTTTATCAATACCCAAGATGGGCTTCTAGCCCCGGGTTCCAGCTTCGTCAACACCCAAGATGGGCTTCCAGCCCTGGGTTCCAATTTCATCAACACCCGAGATGGGCATCCAGCCTCGGGTTCTTGTTTTATCAATACCCAAGATGGGCATCCAGTCCCGGGTTCCAGTTTCATCAACACCAGAGACGGGCATCCAGCCCCGGTTCTAGTTTCATGAATGCACAAGATGGGCGTCCAATCCCGAGTTCCATCTTCATCAACACCCAAGATGGGATTCCAGCCCTGGGTTCCAGCTTTATCAACACCCAAGACGGGCTTCCAATACCGAGTTCCAGTTTCATCAACACCCGAGTTCGGCGTCTACCCCTGGGTTCTTTATCAATACCCAAGATGGGCGTTCAGCCCAGGGTTCCTATTTACCAATACTTAAGACGGGCTTCCAGTCCTGAGGTCCAGTTTTATCAACACCCCAGACGAGCATCCAACCCCGAGTCCACGGCTTCATCAACATCCAAGATGGGCTTCCAGCCTCGGGTTCTAGCTTCATCAACACCCAAGCCAGGCGTCCAGCCCTGGGTTCCAGCTTCATCAACACCCAATACAGGCCTTTAGCCCGAGTCCCAGCTTCATCAACACCCAATATGGGAGTCAATCCCTGGGTCACCACTCTTCCTACGTCTTTGGATCCCAGGACGGGTCTCAAGCCCCAGGTTCTGGCCACAACTCCAATGGCATGTGCGAGCATCAAGCCCCCAATCACCACCTCCCCAGCTCTATGGTAGTTCACCCTTGTCCTGATCTGAAGCGAGAATGCGATCAGTCTTCTGACCGCTTCTAGCTTTAGGTTTTTAACCGCAATGTACCCAAAGACTGTGTCTAAGTGTATTGGGGGGGCTAAGTCGGTAGCGGAACGCGGTGGTCAGACCAACCGCGTTCAGCTTTGACACGGTCAATTGACCGATCGCGTCCTTGTTGATCGCGGCGCCCTCTCCGACCGCGTTATTGCAGGTCGCAACGCCCTTCCCGACCGCGTTCAGTAGGAAGGTCGATCGACCCTGGAGGCATGTCAACCAGGTTTCTGACCCTTGGGGAGTCCGATTGACCGACCCCTTGAGCCAGTCGACCGAAACCCCCAATCCTACTTTAGACATTGGCCTTTTCGGCCCTAGGAACTTGGTTTTTCGCTCCAAAACTTAAATAGAGGTATTTTTGGATAAAATCACCTAGAATTTAGCCCTGTGAACCCCGCGAGGGCTGTCTCATGGTGGGACGCTTGTTGACTTGGTTTAAATTATGTGGGTGTATCCCATGGCGGAGAATGTGAATAGTTTATACTTTTTCGAGATAGTAACCTCAGGGCCTTGTGCCTAGCAAACTCAGTCTCGTGTTTCGTGTGACATGCTTGTGTCCACGATCGATTACACGTTGATGGTTTCACACTGGGTCCTTACTTGGAGTGACCTTTCTTCCACTAGTCGTAGCTTGCCTGGGTATGCTTGTGCCGACCCACTTGGGAGTAGTGGAGAGCAAGACCCGAGAGAGACGGTTTGGGGTTGATTTCCATAGGGCCTCTCACTGTAGCAGCTCAAGTCTGGGCCGTGAGGAAAACCAGCTAGAGGGCCTGACGTAACACAGTCAGTCAGTGTGTGCACACGTGGTCAGAGACTTCAGACACGTGCTGACGACCCCGACCCCGACCCCGATTGGACCCTTGTCTTGTGTTCCGTGTACGGTGTTTCAGTTTCTACTTGAGACGTGTAGGGAGACACTTGAGGCTGTGGACTAAGTTGTCAGTGGACGCATCCGGCCTTACTTTTAGTGGATAGTACTCCTGTCACTCGAGTGTGGCGACCCTAGTTTCTACCATTGTGGCTTAATGTTCAGGTGGCCGAGGGTGTCATATTGTACGGTATCAATTCATGGGTTACGATGATTAGCAGTGGTACACATGTGACTAGGTTTAGAGTTTTGGCGGCTCCGTGTTCTTATTAGGTGTGATTAAGGCATAGCACCTTGCTACCTTCGCGAGTCTTGTTCCGATAGCCTAGATTTTAGTGTTTGCTCGCCAATAGAGATGTTTCGAGACAGGTTACCGTGATCTAGTCTTTAGTCCAAATCATGAGAACATAGTTCGACATGGTTTATGCTCGGTACTCGAGGTAGTCCTTTGTTGTGCAGGCCTTAGCAATTAGTGGTTTAGCGTGGTTATGTGCATTTAGTGCTAATCTTTTGTCTTACTATCTTTCCTGCTTTATAGTTCTTTATGGCTTTTATTTACTACGCTGTTCATTACGTTCTGTTGTGTTGGGGATCTGCGGGACCCCTACTGAGCCAATGAGATGAGACTCACCCCTTTTCTTTTTAGGTTTGGTGTGCCTCCTCATAGTACGGAGGCCTTGAGCAGCGCCGAGTGTCCTAGCGTCGCCAGCTTCTGCCAGTCGGGGTATGCCCCAAGACTTTGTACTTTTCTTTTGTTGAGTTGTACCTTTGGGACATGTATATCTGGACTGGAAAACTGTGCAAATTATGTAAATTTGTTTATAAATGTAAAATTTAATTTTAGCACTTTAATTTTTGCATTTATTTTAGATTCATGTATGCTCCCGTGACACCTATTTGAACCCTTCTGAGCTTGCAGCTCGTGGGTGGCGGCGTAGGATCTGAATTGTATCAGGTTTGACTTGATATCCGGATCTTGTGTCGTTACACCTCCACTCACCGGAACGGCACCAAGCGCAAGATCTGGTAGAGCGATCGTCGGCTCAGGATCTTGCCACACAGCCGAGGACCCACTAAGGAGGACTTCGGTCCTTAACAGATTGGGGCACCCATCCACCCTTAGAAGCACTCCAAAAGGGAAAAGGGTAATATATATCATCAATGACACAATAAAGGTGTTTACATGTTACCCTACCGGCGTTATCCGGCAACTCGAGAACCAACCCTGCCAGCGCCAATTGATGATTCAAGACGAATCCCACTGACACCCACCCGGTAGATCGGGAGAAACTTCACCAATGTCAACTGACGACTTCAAGGAATTCCCGTCGACATCAGCCGGCAACACCAGCAAAGCTCCATCGGGCCCCCACCGATGGCTACCAGCAAATCCTGTCAAAAGCTGTACTTCGACGGCACCTGCTCCAAACTACATGGTTAAGAATCAATCCATGGCAGCCACTACAACTGCAACAAGCCACTGATGGCACAATCTACAAGCGACATCTCATGATAGCGACAAGCTTCGGACGACAGCAGCAAGGCTCGCAGGTACAAAAAATAAAAATATAAATAGGGGCTAAAAATAGAGATGCCCTGGCAGACTCGTTCGTTCTCTTCATAAGGGGGCGGCTGGGGGCAAAAAGGCCACCAACCCAGCTGAGGTGAAAACCCGTAAGGACACCTCAGGTAAAATTAGGCAACTCCTTGGTGTGAAAACCTGCAAGGGCCCACCGAAAAAAACTAAAGGGGGCCAGCTCTGGCGAAAATCCGAAAGGGCAGTATAGCTGGTAAAGAGAAAAAAAATCTCTCTCTTTTTCCCTCACTGGAGGCAACCAGCTATTTCACCCTCTAGCGGCTATACACCACAGCGGTCGGCCTTCATAAGTCACATAGGCCACACACCTCGTTGGTTGGCCTATACCAGTCCTTGACCAATACACCACTGCGGTCAGTCAATCCCATACCTTTTTTTGGCCATACACCTCCACGGTCGGCCTACATATCCTTTGGCCTTACACCATTATGGTCGGCCCGCATTCACCAGCGACCCTTACATCGTTCCGGTCATTCATTCCATCAAACCTTTGGCCTACACATCACCTTGATCGACCTCTAAACACAATCAAGCCTGGATCCATACGTCACCAAGGTCCATCAACCTAAAACTTCCAGCCATCAACCCATGAAGGTTGAGCCACCTAGATTCCAGTCAACATTCCGACCATACACCACAGAGGTCCGCCGGCTTCCAGACCAGCAGTGAAGCTCCGAGTTGCTCGATAACAAGCCAAAGCCACAGTCGCGGCTATGATGACAACAAGCCAACAATGGCACAATCTACAAAACAAGTCCCCTGATAGCGACCGGCTATGGATAACAGCCACAAGACTTGGGGCTAAAAAAATAATAATATAGAGGTGCCCTACTGGCCTTAGTCAACCCCCCCCAAAGGGCTACTGAAGGCAAAAAATGCCACTAACCCAACCTAGGTGAAAATCCGCAAGGGTGTCTCAGGCAAAATTGAGCAACTCCTCAGTGTAAAAACTCACAAGGGCGCACTGGAAAAAGCTAAAGGGGGCCAGCTCTGGTGAAACTCAGAAGGATGGTAGAGTTGGTAAAAAGAAAAAACAAAAAAAAACTTTCTTCCCCTCTACTCCCCACTGATGGAAGCCGTTGATCACGACATCTCGCCGACGGCAAGCACAACATTATCCTATAACAATGGTAGTCAATACACCCTCGAGGGTTGGTCATCACTAGCTCCAGTCCCAGTTATTCGGCTAATACACCACGGCGGTCAACCAACTAGCTCCAGTCCTCCGGCTACTATACCTCAGCGGTCAACCAACCAGTTCCAGATATTCGGCCAATACACCTTAGCGGTCAGCCGACCAGTTCTAGTCCTCCGGCTACTACACCTCAGCGGTAAGTCGGCTAGTCCCAGATATTTAGCTACTATACCGCAGCGGTCAATGGACCAGTCCTTGCCTTCTGGCTACCACACTACAACGGTTAGCTAGCCAGTTCCAATATTCGGCTACTATCTTCCAACAGTCAGCTAATCAGTCCCAGTCCCACGGCTAATACACCTCAGCGGTCAGCTGGCCCAGTGCCAGTATTCCAGCTACTATACCTCAGCAGTCAATCAGCCCAATTCCAAAAATGTGACTGTTACACCTTTGTGGTCAACGGACATCGACAGTATTTCTGGCTAACAACACCCCAGTGGTCTACAAGCCAACAGCTAGTTACTGGCTAGCATACCTCAATAGACTATCAACGACATGTGGCTAACACACCTCAAGGTTAGCCAACAACTACTTTAAGTCTAGGCCATACACCTCCACGGGTTGACCTCCAGCAACCCTGGCCAATAATCCCCACGGGTTAGCCTCCAGTAATCTAGGCCAATACACCCTCACGGGTCGGCCTCTTGCAATCTAGGCCAATATGTCCCCACGGGTTGGCCTACAGCTGTAATGCCCTGGATCCTTGGTAGGTCTTGCTGGATATTCATTGGATCTTTTGGATTGGTTTCGGTGAGTTTCGGTTCGCTTTTGTGGCTTCCGAGTTGAGCTTTATGAGCCGTGTGGGTTTTTCTCTCGTACTAGTTACGGAACCCAACGGTGAATTTGTTTGTCAGTTTATCAACTCGCGGATGCTACAGCGACGATGTACTCGTCGAGCCGGTCGTTTCGACTATTTTTACGTATTTTTCGGAGATAGGGCCAGAAATCAGATTTTTCAGAAATTAGGAAAATTCCTAATTTCTTTTCCTTTTCTTTTCCTTTCCTCTTTCTCTCTCCTCATTCGCACGTTCGCCTCTCTCTCTCTCTCCCGTTCTCTCTCGTTCTCCCACCTTCTCGCCTCCGACTGCAGACGGAGGGGTCCGTTGGTGAGGTGGCGACATCGGGAAGCTGTTGAGGTGCGTGACGGAGCGAGGATCGAGATGGCTTTGACGCGATCCCGAACGGTGGATTCAAAGCCGATGTTCGAGCTCACGGCGTTGTTTTCAGCGCGGTTTAATCCCTTAGGGGCACGGTTTCTTCGGTGGAGGTAGGGTGATGGTTCCTCACTTCCTCCGGCTCGTTTTCCCTGCCCTTGCACTTCGTTTGGCGCAGAAATGGCCAAGTTTGGGCTTGTTTAGCCTAAACCGTGATTTTCGGGTTTTGTAGGGTTCGCCGGAGAACGGCAACCATTTGTAGCTCGGTTAGTGTTGAACTGACCGTTGGGATGTTAGGATCCCATCCATGCTAGTTTCGTGTTGATCGGTGGTCATTCGAGGCCGGTAGGAGCCCGGGAACCTCGTTGACCCATTTAGGGTGGATTCGTTGGAATCGCCCCGATCTTGTGTTTTTGTGCTTGCATGTGGGCTTTTTACCCTTCTTATGTTGTTTTTCATTGTCGAGGGTTGTTCCCCCCACGCTTCGGTGTGAATGGGGCGTGGAACGGGCCGATTTGGCCAACCCTCCGTTTTCCCGCCGTAACTGGTGTGGCGGTCGTTCCAGGGATCGTCACATGCCCTGACGGCCCCACGACTGACCGTTACAGCGTCTGGGTTGATTTGAGTTCTTCGCGGTTTTGAGGGTGTGATGGCCCAAGGGTGGCGCGTCACATCTCTCTGACGCGTCCCGTGAGATGCGTTACTCCTATTTTGTCGTTTTATGTTTGGGTTAAGTCGGTTCCTCTGACGCGCTTGCCCCTGTGCGTCAGGTGAGTGTAACGCGCCTGCCCCAGGCCGTTACATTATGGTTGACTGACGTTGACCTTTTGAGGCGGTTCCCCTGGCGCGCCTGCCCTAGCGCGTCAGGTGTGCGTAATGCGCCTGCCCCAGGCCGTTACGTTCTGTTTGACCGTGTTTGACTGAGTGAGTCGGTTCGCCTAACGGCCGTGCTCCCGTGCATTACGTGTTTGGGTGGTTGCGTCGTTGTCTCTAACGGCCTCGTCCCCGTGCATTAGGCGGTTGTAACGCGTCTGGTCGGGACCGTTACATGCCTCTCAGCCAGTTGTTGTTCTTGGTTTTGCTGGCCCTGGCGCGCTTGTGTTGCCGCGTTAGGTGGCTGTAACGCGTTCGGTCTGGTGCGTTACATGGTCCGAGTGTGTTTTGAGTTTGAGGGTTGTTGGCCCTGACGGCCCCGGTCGGGTGCGTCAGGCTGGTGTAACGTGCCCAGTGCTGGCCGTTACATGCCTTTGCGTTTCTAGAGTTGGTTAGGATGATGTGTGTGGTGACCTATTCCCCGACCGTCACATTGGGTGTAACGGCCTAGGCTTAGACCGTCAGGTTCATGTAGCGGTCTAAGGGTGGTGCGTTACATGCCTTGTGCTTCGACTTCCGTTCCTTCGATTTCTGCTTATCTTGGCTTGGCCTTGTGGTCTGCCCGTTGTCCCGTGGATGTCTCTTGACGTCCTATGAGGGCTAGGACTACGTTGTAAGGTAGCCAGGAGTCTTCTTGTTTGTGGTAGGATTCTCTATCCTACTCTTGTGTGTGTCTTTGGTTGGGTTCTGGTCAACCCGGGGTGACCCAACGATTGACGGGTGACCTTATGTGTGGGTGTCTTGGCGGTTTTGTCCAGCCCGAGACACTGGTTTTGGATGTCTCGAGGTATCATCTTACCTTGGTTTGTGTGTCCAGACGTGTGCTGAGGGTCTTCGGTGTTCCCTCAGGTCTCCGTGAGTTATTTTCTGCGGAGTGTCGTTTCTTGTGGCTTAGGATTAGACCGATTGGCAGCTTGTTCCGCTGTCTGTGACGATCTTGCCTTTGAGTTGTTCGACTCGGGATCGTTACTTGGTAGATCTAGTTGCCTGGTCCTGAGTCAGTCGACAGTTGGTTAGCTGCCTGGGTGCTTTGTGGTGCGCGAGACAGGGCTTTCTTTGACTGTCTGTGCTTTAGCACCTGTGTTTTTGAATTTGTGCCTTGTGAGCCTCCACTAGTCGTAGCCCTAGGTCTTGAGTACCGACCCACCGGGAGTGGTGGAGGGGTGTTTCCCGTTACACGGTTTTTAAGCTAGTTCCATGGGCCCCGGCCAACGGTAGCGTCCTACCGAGGGGAATACTAGCTAGAGGCATGGCCTAGGTAGTGGTCAGTGTGTGCACACGTGGTCAGGGACTGAGGACTTGCATCGACGGGCGTGACCCTGACTAGTCACTCGCAGCGTGGTACTGCGGTCTTGTGTCCGTGAGGTGCCATTTTTCTTTGGAACGTCGTTGTTCCTTGGACTTGGTTCTTGGTGTGTCTAGTCTCCTCCGTGCTGCACACGGTCTGGTAGACGTGACACTTGTGGCGCAGTGTAAGACGTCAGTGGACGCATCTGGCTGTTCTTCTAGTGTGAGGGTACTCCTATCACTTGACCGGCGACTCTCGTGTTTCTCGGAGCTGGTGTTCTCCTTTCCGTGTCGGCTAGTCTTGGCTTTGCCTAAGATTTGCTTCCCTGGCTGTGTGGTCTGTTCTTGGCTGTGTCCAAGATGAGCCTGGGGTTGCGTACACGATGTTCCAATCGCGTAGGCCGATGTGGTTGTTTTGTCCGTCCTTGCAGGTCTTCATTTTGGACATGGTGTCGGGTCGATAGATCGGTAACTTCTGACTTTGCTGGATCAGAGTCGCCTTTCTGTTGTTGCTTGGAGTAGTTTGGGGTGCCGAGGTTAGTTCGGCCGCCGCTTGTCTGGCGCGGGTTCTTCCCCTTCCGTACTTGTTCCCTACTCCTACTTCCCGTCTGCTTGCTACTGCATGTAGCGTAGTTTTACAGCTTTGTAGTGTAGTTCCTGCTTTACTACACCTGCTGTTTTGTTATTTTTTTTGTTCTGTGTTACTGCGTATTTTTCAGTGGGGATCCGCGTGACCCCTACTGAGCCAGTGACACGTGGCTCACCCCTGCTCTTTTAGGTGGGGTGGCGTTGTTCGTTCTGCTTCCGCGTGGTTCCTGGAGTGTGCGTGCTCGTTGCGTGCCGTTGCTGCCAGCTGGTACCTAAGTCGGGCTACCCCCGACTTCTTGGTACATCTTTCCTTTCTGTCGACTGTACTGTGCTAGACTTGTTGTCTTTAGCTGTGGACTGACACTGGGATATAATTGTTAATTTGAACTGTTAATTAAAAATTAATTTTATTTCCGCTACTTTAGCAAACATATCTAATGAAATTTAATTGCTTACTATACTATCTCTGTGGCTTCAATGTACTCTACACGTGCCTTTTTCCCTTCGGAGCTTTCCCGCTCTTGGGAGGCCTCGCGGGTTCCATGCGGTATCACGCGTATCCGGTAGTCCTACCGGGTATGCCGGGTATCCGGAATCCTGGTCGCTACAGCTTGGTATCAGAGCAGTGTTCTAAGATGTTCGGAGTTCTTTTCTGAGCTATCAGAGCATTGTCGTGTGAAGTACATGGGAATCTGAGATATACAGTTTCCAGAGTCGTGAAGGTCCAGTACAGTCTTTAGCTGACTTCGGTTTGCGATCCTTTGTCGCTTTGTGTTTTCTATGTGTTGTCTTGTGCGTGCTGTTCTGGCACTGTACGAGATGGTCCTGCTCTCGTCAGGATGTGACGAGGTGTTTCTTTTCGTCGTTGTGTTTGTTTCAATCATGTTGTACTTGGCAGTGTTCGCCGGAAGGCTTGAATCTACAGTACGTCGTTTGAGGATTTTCTTGTAAGTTGTTCAGGTTGCTGTTGACCTTTGGCCTTGGTTTGATGACCGTACACGTTCTTACGTTGTCTTGGTCGTCCCGACTTGAGTCTGTTCAGCTCCTGATGTGTTTCGCTTCTGTTGAAGTGCTCGATTTGATTCCGTGTTGGAGAAGTTGCTCAGGCAAGCTAGGATTTTCCCTTCCTGGTGAGCTTTTGTGGTTGAGCTTCCTGCTTCTCGTCCCTTCTGGTGGAATCTTTTTAGAGGTTTGCCATGGAATTACTGTCTTAGTGATGCCTTTGTCCTGTCTGCTTAAGTGTGGACAGCCTTGTTTTGAGCCTGATCTGCTCTCTGTTATACGGTTACTTGGCTTTGGACTCCGTGATGGTGTTAAGAGCTGTCGCGTACCGTAGTTGTCGTGCCGTGTCCAGCGGCCGATGTATTGTGAAGGCTCATTTATCATTTTCAGGACGTGAAGGTAAGCTGAGATTGATGCTTTCCTTGTGCTTTGTGCTGAAGCTGGTGCTATTCTCCTGTTGCACTTAGGCTCCTTGTGATCGGTTGTTCGTGAAATCGGTACTCGTGGCATGTGATTTGTGATCTTTGTCGATTGCGATGGCGCTGGTGTGTGCTGAGGTGCGACTACCGAGGTTGTTCTGGTGCTTGTGCGCGTTGTTGAGAGTGCAGCGGAAGTGTGTGGGTTGGCTACCCACTGGTTGAGAGATCTGTTTCTTCTCGATGTGACTTCGTCTTGGCTTCTTGTGCCTTGATGTCGTCTGTTGCCGTGCCATTGTTGGTGTTTTTCTGGTGTTGGCATTGGCATTTGCGAGTATTGGGGAATTTGTCAGCATTCCTACTGATTGAGTACCATTTGCTCTGCATTTCTTTCTTCGGTGTTCTGCTCTCAAGGCGTGTTCGTGGCCCTTGAGGTGCGTTCCCCGAGATTGTTGTCGTTTCTTATTTTGTGGGTCTTCTCTTGGTAAGCAGTCTGATGCGTGACCCATTTCTTGTGGTCGTGTGCTCAGCTATTCTTGTGCCTTGATGTGACCCTGCTTGCAGTTGTGTTCCATGGTTTTGTGTTCAGAATGGAACCGGAAACCTGCAGGTGCTGCCGTTGTGTTGTTTCTATAAGTGCTGTTTATCTATGATTTTGTGTCTCTGTGTGGACCAAGTCTTGTCGGTTAGCCTTGCTGTGCTCTTTTCCAAGAGTTAGCTTGCAACTCGATCAGATGTAATATCTGAGTGAGGACTGACTTGATTGTGTATGTGGTTCGGTGCTGCTGTTGTCGTTGGTGTCCTGTGTGCCAAGTGTTCCCTGTCGCCTTTGGCACTGGAGCCGATGATGTCATCGAGCTGTCAGCAGACAGGATTGTGTCTCCTCGTGTAAGCTGTCGCTTGCCGTGCCTGTCGTTGTGTTTCTCGGTTGGTTGTTTGTTGTTGTGGCAGTCGTGTCTCTTTCCCTGGTGAGACGTAAGCGACGTTGCCTTATTTCGGAGGTGTCAGAATTGTGCTCACTTGGGTGCCGTGCTCTTTTGTGGATTGTTGCCTTGAGATCCTGAGCGTGTGCCTGTAATTGTGATCTGACGGTGTTCCTCTGAATTGTGTTCTCTCGAGATTTGTGTTGTTTTGTGTTGTTGGGTTGTTCTTCCCTGCTTCTCCTTTGTTAGTCCTTAATTTCGAGGGTGAAATTTCTTAAAGGAGGGGAGGATGTAATGCCCTAAATCCTTGGTAGGTCTTGCTGGATCTTCATTGGATCTTTTGGATTGGTTTCGGTGAGTTTCGGTTCACTTTTGTGACTTCCGAGTTGAGCTTTACGAGCCGTGTGGGTTTTTCTCTCGTACTAGTTACAGAACCCTTCGGTGAGTTTGTTTGTCAGTTCATCAACTCGCCGATGCTACATCGACGATGTACTTGTCGAGCTGGTCGTTTCGACTATTTTTACGCATTTTTCGGAGATAGGGCCAGAAATCAGATTTTTCAGAAATTAGGAAAATTCTTAATTTCTTTTCTTTTTCTTTTCCTTTCCTCTTTCTCTCTCCTCATTCGCACGTTCGCCTCTCTCTCTCCCGTTCTCTCTCGTTCTCCCACCTTCTCGCCTCCGGCTACAGACGGAGGGGTCCGTTGGTGAGGTGGCGACGTCGGGAAGCTGTTGAGGTGCGTGATGGAGCGAGGATCGAGATGGTTTTGACGCGATCCCGAACGGTGGATTCAAAGCCGATGTTCGAGCTCGCGGCGTGGTTTTCGGCGCGGTTTAGTCCCTTAGGGGCACGGTTTCTTTGGTGGAGGTAGGGTGATGGTTCCTCACTTCCTCCTGCTCGTTTTCACTGCCCTTGCACTTTGTTTGGCGCGGAAACGGCCGAGTTTGGGCTTGTTTAGCCTAAACCGTGATTTTCGGGTTTAGTAGGGTTCGCCGGAGAACGGCAACCATTTGTAGCTCGGTTAGTGTTGAATTGACCGTTGGGATGTTAGGATCCCATCCATGCTAGTTTCGTGTTGATCGGTGGTCATTCGAGGCCGGTAGGAGCCCGGGAACCTTGTTGACCCATTTAGGGTGGATTCGTTGGAATCGCCCCGATCTTGTGTTTTTGTGCTTGCATGTGGGCTTTTTAGCCTTCTTATGTTGTTTTTCATCGTCGAGGGTTGTTCCCCCTACGCTTCGGCGTGAATGGGGCGTGGAACAGGCCGATTTGGCCAACCCTCCGTTTTCCTGCCGTAATTGGTGTGGCGGTCGTTCCAGGGACCGTCACATGCCCTGACGGCCCCACGACTGACCGTTACAGTGTCTGGGTTGATTTGAGTTCTTCACGGTTTTGAGGGTGTGACGGCCCAAGGGTGGCGCGTCACATCTCTCTGACGCGTCCCGTGAGACTCGTTACTCCTATTTTGTCGTTTTATGTTTGGGTTAAGTCGGTTCCTCTGACGCGCTTGCCCCTGTGCGTCAGGAGAGTGTAACGCGCCTGCCCCAGGCCGTTACATTCTGGTTGACTGATGTTGACCTTTTGAGGCGGTTCCCCTGGCGCGCCTGCCCTAGCGCGTCAGGTGTGCGTAACGCGCCTGCCCCAGGCCGTTACGTTCTGTTTGACCGTGTTTGACCGAGTGAGTCGGTTCGCCTAACAGCCGTGCTCCTGTACGTTAGGTGTGTGTAACGCGCCTGTCCCAGGCCGTTACATACTGTTTTGGCTGAGTTGGGGTGGTTGCGTCGTTGTCTCTAATGGCCTCGTCCCCGTGCGTTAGGCGGTTGTAACGCGTCCGGTCGGGACCGTTACATGCCTCTCAGCCAGTTGTTGTTCTGGGTTTTGCTGGCCCTGGCGCGCTTGTGTTGCCACGTTAGGTGGCTGTAACGCGTTCGGTCTGGCACGTTACATGGTCCGAGTGTGTTTTGAGTTTGAGGGTTGTTGGCCCTGACGGCCCCGGTCGGGTGCGTCAGGCTGGTGTAACGCGCCCAGTGCTGGCCGTTACATGCCTTTGCGTTTCTAGAGTTGGTTAGGACGGTGTGTGTGACGGCCTATTCCCCGACCGTCACATTGGGTGTAACGGCCTAGGCTTAGACCGTCAGGTTCATGTAGTGGTCTAAGGGTGGTGCGTTACATGCCTTGTGCTTCGACTTCCGTTCCTTCGGTTTCTGCTTGTCTTGGCTTGGCCTTGTGGTCTGCCCGTTGTCCCGTGGATATCTCTTGACGTCCTATGAGGGCTAGGACTACGTTGTAAGGTAGCCAGGAGTCTTCTTGTTTGTGGTAGGATTCTCTATCCTACTCTTGTGTGTGTCTTTGGTTGGGTTCCGGTCAACCCGGGGTGACCCAGCGGTTGACGGGTGACCTTGTGTGTGGGTGTCTTGGCGGTTTTGTCCAGCCCGAGACACTGGTTCTGGATGCCTCGAGGTATCGTCTTACCTTGGTTTGTGTGTCCAGACGTTTGCTGAGGGTCTTCGGTGTTCCCTCAGGTCTCCGTGAGTTGTTTTCTGCGGAGTGTCGTTTCTTGTGGCTTAGGATTAGACCGATTGGCGGCTTATTCCGCTGTTTGTGACGATCTTGCCTTTGAGTTGTTCGACTCGGGATCGTTACTTGGTAGATCTAGTTGCCTGGTCCTGAGTCAGTCGGCAGTTGGTTAGCTGTCTGGGTACTTTGCGGTGCGCGAGATAGGGCTTTCTTTGACTGTCTGTGCTTTAGCACCTGTGTTTTTGAATTTGTGCCTTGTGAGCCTCCACTAGTCGTAGCCCTAGGTCTTGAGTACCGACCCACCGGGAGTGGTGGAGGGGTGTTTCACGTTACACGGTTTTTAACCTAGTTCCGTGGGCCCCGGCCAACGGTAGCGTCCTACCGAGGGGAATACTAGCTAGAGGCCTGGCCTAGGTAGTGGTCAGTGTGTGCACACGTGGTCAGGGACTGAGGACTTGCGTCGACGGGCGTGACCCTGACTAGTCACTCGTAGCGTGGTACTGCGGTCTTGTGTCCGTGAGGTGCCATTTTTCCTTGGAACGTCGTTGTTCCTTGGACTTGGTTCTTGGTGTGTCTAGTCTCCTCCGTGCTGCACACGGTCTGGTAGACGTGACACTTGTGGCGCAGTGTAAGACGTCAGTGGACGCATCTGGCTGTTCTTCTAGTGTGAGGGTACTCCTATCACTTGACCGGCGACTCTCGTGTTTCTCGGAGCCGGTGTTCTCCTTTCCGTGTCGGCTAGTCTTGGATTTGCCCAAGATTTGCTTCCCTGGCTGTGTGGTCTGTTCTTGGCTGTGTCCAAGATGAGCCTGGGGTTGCGTACACGATGTTCCAATCGCGTAGGCCGATGTGGTTGTTTTGTCCGTCCTTGCAGGTCTTCGTTTTGGACCTGGTGTCGGGTCGACAGATCGGTAACTTCTGACTTTGCTGGATCAGAGTCGCCCTTCTGTTGTTGCTTGGAGTAGTTTGGGGTGCCGAGGTTAGTTCGACCGCCGCTTGTCTGGCGCGGGTTCTTCCCCTTCCGTACTTGTTCCCTACTCCTACTTCCCGTCTGCTTACTACTGCCTGTAGCGTAGTTTTACAGCTTTGTAGTATAGTTCCTGCTTTACTACACCTGCTGTTTTGTTATTTTTTTTGTTCCGTGTTACTGCGTGTTTTTCAGGGGGGATCCGCGTGACCCCTACTGAGCCAGTGACACGTGGCTCACCCATGCTCTTTCAGGTGGGGTGGCGTTGTTCGTTCTGCTTCCGCGTGGTTCCTGGAGTGTGCATGCTCGTTGCGTGCCATTGCTGCTGTAACGACCCGAGAATCCGATTACCGGGAAGGCCCGATAACCCGAGACTCGTACCGCCACCCACGAGTCCGAAGACTCGGAAGGGTTAAAAGGATGGTGTGGAAACTACATAAGCATCACAGATAATTACAGAAATGAAACAGTTATAATATTAAGCAGGAAATAAATTAATAATTTACATGGTCCACAATAAAGAACAATAATAACAGCAGTCCACGACTAGTACAGTGACAAGAAAGAAAAGTACAGCTACACGGGGCATCCCCCGGCTCTGACCTCTGGCACTACCTCTGGGCACCCGCACCACGCTGCGCTCCTGACGCGCTCCCCGAAGGTGGCGCCTCACCTGAAACACGGTGAAAACACGCAGGGAATGAGTCTCAGAACAAGACTCAGTAGGGATCACTCGAACCCTACCTCGAAAAATGAGAAACCACTACTCTAGCGGTAGGAAAGTACCTCGGAAAGGAAAGCCCTGTACTCTACAGAACTAGACCCTACGGCACGCAAACCGACACACGTGCCACGGTACGAGAAGACCGAAACTCAACGGTCGAACCGTCAAAACCCGAAGGTCGGAAACACACGACTGACAGTCTAACACTCCGTACTCGACAGGAGTACCACCCACTAGAAGCACAGCCGGTAGCGTCCCCTGACGTCTTACACCGCACCGCAGGTGAACCGCCTGACGTGGTAGGTCCTACCCGAGGCGCAAACACCGTACAAGTAACCACAAACAAGTAACTAGCTGGGGTCACGCCCGTCGACGTGGGTCCAACCGCCCCCAACCACGTGTGCACACACAGACCACGCGTACTAGGTCTGGCCCTCTGATCGGTTTTCCCCCGCAACCGGACTCTGGCTACGACGAGGGGCCTACGGTAACCGGTCCACAAACCGTCTCGAAAGGTGGGTGCCCGTACACCACTCCCAGGTGAGACCAGCACCTCGTACTGGTGGGCTACGACTAGTGGAGGGTCACTGAAGGAGTAGACTCTCGAGTCAACGGAAAACAACGTCCGAAACCGACAACGTGTGGGAATCACCCCACGCACCAGCTCCGTCAAACGGGGCCACGGTCGGAGAAAAACGGACGCACCGCCCACGGCCAAACTCATGACCAAGGCAAACGGAACCTCCGGACACCAAAGACACGGTCACGGAACTCCACGGGGTGCCCGGGACGCACACACGGCCCAAGGGGAACACCCAACAACGAACCAAATCGCGCTAGGGATACCTAGCGCGACAGGGCATGTCGCGCTAGGGTCCCCTAGCGCAACAAGGGTTGTCGCGCTATGGCCCCATAGCGCGACACGGACCATCGCGCTAGGGAACCCTAGCGCGACAGGGACCATCGCGCTAGGTCCTCCTAGCGCGACAATGATGATCGCGCTAGGGCCCCATAGCGCGACAGGAACCGCCTCCTGTTCATCTTCTCCGATGAACGCGCTCGGTCGGGGCAGCGCGACCTCTAAGAACGCGCTACTGGAGTATAGCGCGTTCTCAGTCCGCGGCCGAAAACGGTAAGAACGCCCAAAAAACCCAACCACGCCCCCATACCTCCATAGGAGAGGGGGAAAACAAAGGGGAAGACCCCTGGGGACCCCTAGCATGATTCTAGGCCCTCAAAACACGAATCCATGCATTGAATCCATAGATCGGGCGAGCTCTCCCCAAATCATGGAAAAACCCAAAAACGCTCAAATGATCCCCTCTCGGCCTCCCCGCGGCCTATAAATCACGGAAAAGAACGGCATGAGGCTAAGGAACGTCACCCTACCTCAATGGAGCGAATGCTCCGCCGGATCGATCACGAATCACGAAGAATGCTCGAAGCTTCACGAACTCCCCACGCTTCCCACGCTCGCCGCACGCCCACGAGATCGCCTCACCGTCGCCCACGCGTCCGCGCCGTCGCCCCGCCGCCGTCCGTAGCCGGAGAGGGGCTCGCTGCGTCCGAATGGGAGAGAGGGAGAGAGAGGGGGCTCACGGTCGCGAGAGAGAGGGAGAGGAAGAAGAAAGAGAAAAGGGAAAAAGAAAAGAAAAAGGATTAGGATTTATAGAAAATCCGAATTTTCGGAAAAATACCGAAAAATAGAAAAATACATTTCTGGAATCCTCGGAACGCACCGATCGCAACGGTACCACTCGTGCCCGGGTGAACGGCCCAGTTAACCCGCAGCGAGCGTCCGAAGGAAAAGCCGAAACACACACCGGGAATCGGAAAACACACGCGGAAAAGCCGCGGAACGCCTCCGGGCCTCCGAAACGACTCCGGATCGCGCCGATCCGAACACGAAAGATGTCCGAAACGAAATTTCAGACACAACAGAGCCGGATGCTCCGAAAACCAGATCCGGGACCCACGAAGAAGATCCGAAAGGTCCGGGATATTACAGCCCTCCCCCCTTAAGGAATTTCGTCCTCGAAATTGAGAACAACCAAAGGGGAAAGAAGAGGAAGACTCACTCAAACAGATACGGGAACTGCTGACGCATCTCGTCCTCACGTTCCACGAAGCCTCACCACCAGAGTGTCGTTGCCACACGACCTTCACCAAGGGAATGACCTTGTTCCGCAGGCGCTGCTCTCGCCTATCCTCCACGCGGATCGGAAACTCTGGGAGAGAAAGATCTGGAGTCACCTCAGGCCAAACAGAAAACTCGAGCACATGAGAGTCATCGGGCATATACTTCCGCAACATCGAGACGTGGAACACGTCATGCACCGACGCCAACTCAGGAGGTAACTGCAACCGGTAAGCAACCTCACCGATGCGTTCCACAATCGCGAAAGGACCAATATAGCGGGGACTCAGCTTCCCACGCCGTCCAAAACGCATCACCCCCTTCATCGGAGAAACTCTCAAGAACACATGATCGCCCACGGCGAACTCGAGGGGCTGCCTCCTACGGTCAGCATAGCTCTTCTGCCGACTCTGGGCCGCCAACATGTTCTGACGAACCAGGTGCACAACGTCCACACATTGCTGCACCAACTCCGGTCCCGTCAAAACACGCTCACCCACCTCAAACCAATCAAGTGGAGTCCGACAAGGACGCCCATACAGAGCCTCATAGGGAGCCATGCCGATGCTCGAATGATAGCTGTTGTTATAGGCAAACTCCACCAACGGTAGGTGATGAATCCAACTCCCCTGCCACTCCAGGCAGCAGGATCTCAGCATGTCCTCCAAAGTCTGAATGGTCCTCTCAGACTGACCATCTGACTGAGGATGATATGCCGAGCTAAATGCCAACTCCGTGCCAAGAGCTCGCTGGAAACTCCTCCAGAATCCAGAAGTGAAGCGCGGATCCCGATCCGACACGATCGAAATGGGAACCCCATGCAACGGCACGATCCGCTCCACATACAGACGAGCCAACCTGGACACGCTCCAGCTGACCTTGACCGGTAACAATCGAGTCACCTTCGTCAGCCGATCCACCAGCAACCAAATACTGTCCTGCCCACTCGGGGTCCTTGGCAACCCCACCACAAAATCCGTGGTCACATGGTCCCACTTCCAAGCAGGAACATCCAAGGGCTGGAGAGTACCTCCTGGTCGCTGATGCTCCGCCTTCACCTGCTGACAGATCAGGCACCTGGCCACAAATTCGGCGACATCTCTCTTCATGCCAGGCCACCAAAACTGCCTCCGCAAGTTCCGATACATCTTCGTCGCACCCGGGTGTACAGTGTACCTGCTCCCATGAGCCTCGCGTAACACCGCACGACGAACCTGCTCCTCCGCTGGGACGTACAACCTGCCACGAAACCTCGCAGCACCGTCCTCGCCGAGCTCTACGTCAGCCATAGCCAGAATCCGGGGCAACTCAGGGTCCGCATGTTGAGCCTCTGTCACCTGACGACGGATAGCAGGAGTGACAGTCAGACTCGCAAGCACTGCCAACCCTCGCTCCTGGGGAATCTTGAGCCTGAAGGATACTTCGGGCACCTGTTCCCAGAGCCTCCACTTCCTCAGCATCAAGGTACTGACCGCCACCTTCCGACTCAAGGCATCGGCGACGACATTCATCCTGCCCGGCTGATAAGACAGGGTGAAGTCATAGTCCTTCATGAACTCCATCCAACGCCTTTGTCTGAGGTTCAGATCTCTCTGCGAGAACACATACCTCAAACTCTGATGGTCAGTGAACACCTCGAACTTCTCACCGTACAGATAATGCCTCCAGATCTTCAGCGCGAAGATCACTGCTGCCAACTCAAGATCATGGGTAGGGTAGTTCTCCTCATGGGGCTTTAGCTCCCGAGATGCATAAGCCACCACTCTACCATGCTGCATCAAAACAGCACCCAGTCCGACGCCGGAAGCATCTGTACACACCACAAAACCTCCCGATCCAGAAGGCAAAACCAACACCGGAGCCGAGGTGAGCAATCTCTTCAGTTCACTGAAGCTCTGCTCACACTCCTCGGACCAAACGAAAGGCACATCCTTCCGCGTGAGCCTCGTCATCGGGGTCGCAATGCGGGAAAAATCCTGGATAAACCGGCGATAATACCCCGCAAGCCCCAAGAAACTCCGGATCTCCGTCACCGACCTCGGCCTCGGCCACTGCATCACAGCCTCGACCTTGGCGGGATCCACGGAAATGCCATCACCAGAAATCACGTGCCCCAGAAAGTGCACCTCGCTGAGCCAAAACTCGCACTTGCTGAGCTTCGCATACAACTGGTGATCTCGCAGCGTCTGCAGCACCACACCCAAATGGTATGCGTGCTCCTCAGTAGACTGCGAATAAACAAGGATGTCATCCACGAAGATGACCACGAACTGGTCCAAATACGGATGAAACACCCTCTGCATCAAGTCCATGAAGGCTGCCGGGGCATTGGTGAGCCCAAACGGCATCACCAGAAACTCATAATGCCCGTACCTCGTACTGAATGCAGACTTCGCCACATCGGACTCGCGAATTCTCAGCTGATAGTAACCGGACCGCAAATCAATCCGCGAGAACACCCGCGCAGACTGAAGCTGGTCGAACAAATCATCAATCCGCGGCAACGGATACTTGTTCTTAACGGTTACTTCATTCAGCTGCCGATAGTCAATGCACAGCCGCAGACTACCGTCCTTCTTCTTCACAAACAACACGGGTGCACCCCAAGGGGAAAAGCTCGGACGAATGTACCCCTTGGCCAACAGTTCCTGCAACTGCGCCCTCAACTCCCTCAGCTCAGCGGGGGCCATACGGTAGGGAGCCTTCGCCAAAGGTCCCGTACCAGGTATAACCTCAATCACGAAATCGATCTCCCGCTGGGGAGGTAATCCAGGCAACTCCTCAGGAAAAACATCGGGAAACTCGCACACCACCGCAATGTCCTCGACATCCGGCTCCATCCGGTCAGACACAACCACAGACGCGAGAAAACCCTGACAACCTGAATCAAGCAATCGACGGGCTCGAATAGCAGAGATAAGGAATCGGGAAGAGGTGGAACGGATACCTTGGAAATAGAAGGTCCTCTTGCTCGGATGCTGGAAGTAGACCCTCTTCATCCCACAATCCACCACCGCTCCATGAGTCTCGAGCCAATCCATGCCTAGAATCACGTCGTAATCCCGAAGCTGCAACGCATACAACCTGCCTGGCATACTCCGCCCATCGATCCACACCGGAACCTGGTCGAAGCAATACGGAGTGACCATAAAGTCACCCGAAGGCAACTCCACTGCCAAATCAGAGGACAACTGGGTCACCGGCTCCTCGACGCTCGACGCGAAATCCTCCGAAATAAACGAATGAGACGCGCCAGAATCAAATAAAACCCGAGCCGCGCAACCCAAAATCTGAACGGTACCTTCCACGAGCTGCGACGCTACTGCCTCTGCCCTGGTCAAGTGCGTGATCTGGCCACGAGCCCTCTGCCTGCCTCCCACGCTAGCTGACCTGGGTAGTGGCGGATACTGTCCCTGCTGCTGCCTCTGCTGCTGGGGAACCTGCTGCTGCTGAGGAAACTGCTACTGCGGCGGTCTCTGAGGACAGTCACGCGCCATGTGCCCTGGCTGGTCACACCGAAAACAGATGATCGGCGCCGTGCACTGCCTGCCTGGGTGGGTCCCACCACACCGTGGACAAGATCCTCGCGATCCACCCACTGATCCCTGACGCTGCAAAGGAATCGGCTGCTGTACACTGCCCGATGAAGCTTGTCCCTGATCCTTGGGCTTCTTACGGAAACCCTTCTTCAAGAACTTCTTGACCTTCGAGCTAAAAGACGCAGATCCTGTCACTGAAGCTGCCGATGCCGGTACTCCTGAACCACCCGACGCATGCTGGAAGAAACCCTGCTGCTGGGTAGCCGACTGCTGGCTGCGACCTGACAAAGACTGCCCCTGGCTGATCGGTCCTCGAGTCCTCTGCATATCCATCTCCAGGGAAATCGCAACACGAGACGCTGTCTCTAGATCAGTGGCCCCATTCGCGATCAAATGGTGCCTCAGCTCCAACCTCAAGCCCTGCACAAACTGCGTGGTCCTCACCCTCTCATGCTCCATGATATGAGGTGCATACCGACCCAGCTCGACAAATCGGGCTCTGTACTGCAACACGGACATGTCACCCTGCACCAGCTCCAGAAACTCCCGCATCCGCTGCGTAGCAACGACGTCTGGACAGTACGTACGCTCGAAAGCACTGACAAAGTCACCCCACTCAACCTGCTCAAGTGGACGAAGCTGAAAGGACGTCTTCCACTCGGAAGACCACCACCTCCGAGCCGTACCCTGCAACTGGTTGTAGGCCAACACCACTCTGTCCTCGGCAGTACTCTTCGCAGAACTGAACACCCGCTCCATCTCATCAAGCCAATCACGAGCCGCATCAGGGTCTGCCTGGCCGCTAAAGTAAGGTGGATGGAACTGCATGAAGTCCCTCACCGCTCGGCCTGGCCCACCCCTGACAATCGAGCCCTCAGCAGCCTCTCCACCAAACTGCTGAGACATGAGATGGTACATGCCACGGAAGAAATCCTCGGCTCCCGGAGCCCTCGCAGCATCCGCGGCCTCGGTAGCTCCCGGAACTCTGCTATGCTCCTCCTGGTCCCTCTGGACCCCCTGCTGGATCTCCTGACCTCCAGCCGACTGCCCCTGCTGAGAGCGAGAACTCCTCCTCGGCGCCATCCTCGCTCCTGAAGCACAAGACAGAAAAACACGGAAACGGCAATGTTAGAATAAAACATGCGGTGCCCAATGCCAGCGTCACATGTACATCATCGTTGTGGACTAGTGGACCACTACAATTACCTATGATTCTCATGTAATTCCACAACCGCGCTCTGATACCAGCTGTAACGACCCGAGAATCAGATTACCGGGAAGGCCCGATAACCCGAGACTCGTACCGCCACCCACGAGTCCGAAGACTCGGAAGGGTTAAAAGGATGGTGTGGAAACTACATAAGCATCACAGATAATTGCAGAAATGAAGCAGTTATAATATTAAGCAGGAAATAAATTAACAATTTACATGGTCCACAATAAAGAACAATAATAACAGCAGTCCACGACTAGTACAGTGACAAGAAAGAAAAGTACAGCTACACGGGGCATCCCCCGGCTCTGACCTCTGGCACTACCTCTGGGCACCCGCACCACGCTGCGCTCCTGACGCGCTCCCCGAAGGTGGCGCCTCACCTGAAACACGGTGAAAACACGCAGGGAATGAGTCTCAGAACAAGACTCAGTAGGGATCACTCGAACCCTACCTCGAAAAACGAGAAACCACTACTCTAGCGGTAGGAAAGTACCTCGGAAAGGAAAGCCCTGTACTCTACAGAACTAGACCCTACGGCACGCAAACCGACACACGTGCCACGGTACGAGAAGATCGAAACTCAACGGTCGAACCGTCAAAACCCGAAGGTCGGAAACACACGACTGACAGTCTAACACTCCGTACTCGACAGGAGTACCACCCACTAGAAGCACAGCCGGTAGCGTCCCCTGACGTCTTACACCGCACCGCAGGTGAACCGCCTGACGTGGTAGGTCCTACCCGAGGCACAAACACCGTACAAGTAACCACAAACAAGTAACTAGCTGGGGTCACGCCCGTCGACGTGGGTCCAACCGCCCCCAACCACGTGTGCACACACAGACCACGCGTCCTAGGTCTGGCCCTCTGACCGGTTTTCCCCCGCAGCCGGACTCTGGCTACGACGAGGGGCCTACGGTAACCGGTCCACAAACCGTCTCGAAAGGTGGGTGCCCGTACACCACTCCCAGGTGAGACCAGCACCTCGTACTGGTGGGCTACGACTAGTGGAGGGTCACTGAAGGAGTAGACTCTCGAGTCAACGGAAAACAACGTCCGAAACCGACAACGTGTGGGAATCACCCCACGCACCAGCTCCGTCAAACGGGGCCACGGTCGGAGAAAAACGGACGCACCGCCCACGGCCAAACTCATGACCAAGGCAAACGGAACCTCCGGACACCAAAGACACGGTCACGGAACTCCACGGGGTGCCCGGGACGCACACACGGCCCAAGGGGAACACCCAACAACGAACCAAATCGCGCTAGGGATACCTAGCGCGACAGGGCATGTCGCGCTAGGGTCCCCTAGCGCAACAAGGGTTGTCGCGCTATGGCCCCATAGCGCGACACGGACCATCGCGCTAGGGAACCCTAGCGCGACAGGGACCATCGCGCTAGGTCCTCCTAGCGCGACAATGATGATCGCGCTAGGGCCCCATAGCGCGACAGGAACCGCCTCCTATTCATCTTCTCCGCTGAACGCGCTCGGTCGGGGCAGCGCGACCTCCAAGAACGCGCTACTGGAGTATAGCGCGTTCTCAGTCCGCGGCCGAAAACGGTAAGAACGCCCAAAAAACCCAACCACGCCCCCATACCTCCATAGGAGAGGGGGAAAACAAAGGGGAAGACCCCTGGGGACCCCTAGCATGATTCTAGGCCCTCAAAACACGAATCCATGCATTGAATCCATAGATCGGGCGAGCTCTCCCCAAATCATGGAAAAACCCAAAAACGCTCAAATGATCCCCTCTCGGCCTCCCCGCGGCCTATAAATCACAGAAAAGAACGGCATGAGGCTAAGGAACGTCACCCTACCTCAATGGAGCGAATGCTCCGCCGGATCGATCACGAATCACGAAAAATGCTCGAAGCTTCACGAACTCTCCACACTTCCCACGCTCGCCGCACGCCCACGAGATCACCTCACCGTCGCCCACGCGTCCGCGCCGTCGCCCCGCCGCCGTCCGTAGCCGGAGAGGGGCTCGCCGCGTCCGAATGGGAGAGAGGGAGAGAGAGGGGGCTCACGGTCGCGAGAGAGAGGGAGAGGAAGAAGAAAGAGAAAAGGGAAAAAGAAAAGAAAAAGGATTAGGATTTATAGAAAATCCGAATTTTCGGAAAAATACCAAAAATAGAAAAATACATTTCTGGAATCCTCGGAACGCACCGATCGCAACTGTACCACTCGTGCCCGGGTGAACAGCCCAGTTAACCCGCAGCGAGCGTCCGAAGGAAAAGCCGAAACACACACCGGGAATCGGAAAACACACGCGGAAAAGCCGCGGAACGCCTCCGGGCCTCCGAAACGACTCCGGATCGCGCCGATCCGAACACGAAAGATGTCCGAAACGAAATTTCGGACACAACAGAGCCGGACGCTCCGAAAACCAGATCCGGGACCCACGAAGAAGAATCCGAAAGGTCCGGGATATTACAGCTGCCAACTGGTACCTAAGTCGGGTTGCCCCCGACTTCTTGGTACGTCTTTCCTTTCTGTCGACTGTACTGTGCTAGACTTGTTGTCTTTAGCTGTGGACTGACTCTGGGATATAATTGTTAATTTGAACTGTTAATTAAAAATTAATTTTATTTCCGCTACTTTAGCAAACCTATCTAATGAAATTTAATTGCTTACTGTACTATCTCTGTTGCTTCAATGTACTCTACACGTGTCTTTTTCCCTTCGGAGCTTTCCCGCTCTTGGGAGGCCTCGCGGGTTCCATGCGGTATCACGCGTATCCGGTAGTCCTACTGGGTATGTCGGGTATCCGGAATCCGGGTCGCTACACTAGCAATCCAGGCTAACACACCCTCACGGGTCGGCCCTCTAGCAACCCAGGCCAATTCACCCCCACGGGTCGGCCTCCAGCAATCCATGCCAAGACACCCTCACGGGTCGTCCTCCAGCAATTCAGAACAACAAGCCTCTTCTAGGTAGGTCTCCAACCTCCGACAATTTAGATCAACACGTCTCATTCAGACATGTCTCCAGTCTCCAGAAAAGCCACACCAATACACCTCATCCAGGCAGCTCTATCACAATTTCGGACCAGCACGCCTTACAGGCCCGTCCCCGACAGTAACACCAGACCACTACGCCTCACTCACATATCTACAACAACCACATCAATTACATCAATAGACCAAGACACTTTATGGGTAGGTCTACTTCAACGCTATATATAGACCAATACAACTCGAAGGTCGGTCTACAGCAACCCTAGACCAACACACCCCCAAGGGTCGATGTAACACCCGACTAATTATAAAATCTAAAATAGGAATGATTATCTATATTTTGGAAAAAGAAAATATAATTATGAATCTTGTATAAAATAGATATAAGAATAAAGAAGAATAAATTAAAAATTTACTTATAAATAAGATAAGGTCATAAAAATAGATCAAAAAGATAATTTAACTTAACGAAGAATCAAGTCAATAAATAAGATATAAATAAATGGAGATCTATGCGAAATGATTAAAAGACAATTGGGAAAATAAAGTTCTATATCAAGAAGGAAATTTAATTATTCATTAGTAATTCAAATTTAATAAGGCACCAAGAATAATTAAGATTTATAAAATAGAGATAAAAGTTTGATTGATTATTTTTAGATAAATCTCGTAAGGAAATAAAATATGGCAGGCTAATGTATGTTCCCTCAAATTATAATTATAAGTTAATAAGAGGGCGTTTAACTGATTATTAATGATATAAGTAGTTGAAAAAAATATTTTTAAAGTCTAACTTAAATATGGAATTTGTGAATAATTAATAATGAGCTTAAACCATTTAATTATTAAGGCTAGCACAATAGATTAATAGGCCTTACGATTAACGAATGGGCTAAAAGATTAATAATGAATTTTAATAAACCAAGTCCACCTAGAATAATTAATGGGTTAGTTAATGGGCTTGGTGTTAATAAAATAATAATAATAATAATAATAATAATAATAATAATAATAATGCTATTATCTCTAACAACCGTAAAACCCTAGAATCTTAAGAAAAAAAACCCAAAATTGTTAAAGAAGGCTAGCGGCGACGGATTAGGGTAATCCGAGTTATCATATAGTAGTATTTATCACGTAAGGTAATATAAGTCTAACTAGGACTCTTAAGTCCTTAAGTCTATAAATATGGCCTCGAGCCCAACAAAACTATATTATTGCGGGACTCGAAGGTGTGATCATGTGTGTGCGAAGGCGCGGTGCTGCTGCTGCAGAGCATCGCCATCATCATCTTCTTCTTCCTACGCATGCGTGCGACCGTGCGTGTGGGTGGTACGTCGACACCATCTTCTTCCTTCTTCTTCCTTGTTTGACGTCTGTCGACCTGTTCTTCTTCTTCCTCTGCGTCTGCTTTCTTCGATCATCTTCTTCCTTCGTGAAAGGTAGGTTATCTCTCAGACATAACCCTAAAAACCTCCATGCAAGCATGTAAATAGTGATAGTCTTGTTCTATTTCTTAATCCATGCAATAGATCCATGCGAAGTGTTAAGTTTTACGTACTTTTGTTTGTTTTCGGATTCACGAAGAATTCGCGGCCATAGCAGTGGACGCGGATTAATTAGCGTCCTTTCATACATGCCCTAATTCTTTAATTAGTGTCAGGCCTGCAGACATTAATTAATGCACGTCCACGACACTGACGTGAATTTTCTGAATATTTAAATAAATCACACATGTTTAAATTTTAATATCTATTGAACCATGTTTAATAAAATTTATATGTGCATACTGCTAGAATCCCTATATTTTTCTCCATATTATCATATCTTCAGTTGTCTTAAAATCTTGATAGATAAAAAGTGTCACTGTTCATGTTCTTTAAAAGAAATGAACGGTAACATGAGTCTGTAAACGTACCTACCTGATGCCTTTTGAAACGTAAACGTAAAAGAAATAGCGTCTTAGTGAGTGACACGTATTAGAGAATCTGCGCTCTCCAGGGAGACGCTAATTAATACATGTCAGCCATGTAGACGCAGTTTCATTATTAATATTAAATAATTTATAAATTTATAATTTAACGTTCACTATCAGGACGCGTATCAAAGAACTAGCGTCTCTTCAGAGTGACGCTAATTTAAATACCTATATTTTAAATTTATATAAATCTGGTTAATCTTGAAATTAGCGCCTCCCCAAGAAGATGTGAATTCAGGAATTAATGCCTTTGCACGCTGACGCGAATTTCTTTCTCACATGATTTCTCGCTATTTTGACCCATATTGCGGGTTCCTTGGCACTACTGTCTCATGGCCTTGACATAGTCCCTGTTTCCCAAGTTTACACGATTACACCCTATTTCTTGGAGATTGAAGGACCCTCCGTCAGGAATTTCTCTCGCCGGATTGAAAATTCTTTCTCTAAGGCCTCCGTAAAATCCCGACATCGAAAGATTCTCTCTTCGATCACTGGGCTGGTTGTACCCTAAAAACCCTCAAACTTGTTTTGGTCATGTCACTCTGAAGAAATATGACACCCGGCTATCATAGAGCGCCAAGATGAGGTGTTCTGTGAGAGTTTAGACACTGTCCAGAATTGGCGTCTGGGACAATCGTCGCTATTTCTTGAAGTAGCATCCAGATAGTTGACGTGAATTCAGTCGTGCCTACTGTTCACTAGAATTTGTGCCCACCGCAGTGGACACGAATTCTGTAATTCACAGCATCTTGAGTGGACGTAAATTTACCCAGATTTCTGTATTACAGTATTCTGTGGTTTGATTTTCCACTAATTCTTTTGAACATGGCTATATCCTTGGCTCCTATGATCCTCTTGGATCTTTCTCAAATATTCCTACACATAGCTTAGTCCTTGGAATTCTGTTGGCTATTAAATTAATGTGGATGTCTAGATATTTACACGGGATCGTTGATCCAACAACTCAATGCCTGGTATTAATGGGGCCCGGTCTGGCCCTCGGAGGAGCACGCGAAAGTAATTGTGCCCATGTGAGTTATTATTGACCATGGTGTGACATTGCACCGAAGTGTATGACTTTCTAGATTAATCTGTGGCATTCCACTCTCTCTTAACATGATATTACTTTATGACTTGACGTGCTTGACTCGAAATGATACTTTATTGAATTTGAATGGCCAATATCTCTTCCTGCTATACCAGTGAACTTGTCAACCTTCTTGTTATCTACTTCACGATTCGTATTATTCCTGTTCTATGTTGAGTTCATGCATAAACTTAACTGCATTTCATGTAATATGTTAATTACTTAAAGCACGCTTGGTGATAGAGATGTAATTTCTACTGAGCTTTTCGTTCATCCAGATTTATTTCAATATTTTTCATGTAATCAGGTAGCTAGCGAGGACGTTATTCTTGCGCGAAGGGAAAAGTGTGTATGAGAGCTCCTAAAGTTAGAAGACCCGTATCTTTTATTTTTTTGAATCTAGATTAGAATTTCTTAGTCTAGTTAGTGTCTTTTCTTTTCTTGATGTTGTAATTTTGAGTCGAAGTTTGTAATGACAAGTTTATATTAATAAAGTTTAATTTTTCATCAACTCCTGGTCTGTTGTGTGTCTTTAAGTTATTGCTCTGATTGTCATAACTGTTTCGCTGCCACGTTCTGAGCATGTTTCCGTTGCTATCGATTCAGGATATGACAGAAGTGGTATCAGAGCCTAGGGTTTCTTAAACCCTAGGTTTGACCGTGAGTATATGTCATTTTAGGACCTTTCCTTATTATTACCCGGTGAGAATGAGTAGAGCTTGGGGTTAAATATTAAAAGGTGTAATTCTAAGAAGAATAAGATAATTAAGTTTCATTATTATTCTTGAATAAGATAATTAACTTTCATTATAAGATAATTAACTTTCATAATTACTCTTGAATAAGATAATTAACCTTAATAATTATTGTTGCAGGAACCTAGATTTAATGGAGGCGACCACGTCTGGCTTTGTTCCCCAAGTAGCGCTCATAGATATCCAGGCTTATGTAGATCTAGTTAGGAGAGTTTGACTATTAGAAGAAGCCGTGGAAAAGAGAGAGAGGAAGCAAGGCACTAATTCTAAAGGGTTTAACTCAGCTAAGAAAAGATCTAATAAGGGTTGTAGCTCGCAAAAGGGTAAGAAGTGCAAGAGAGAGAATAATTGGGTAGCTCCCGTAGATTCATCTCAAGGAAGGTGTAAGTTTTGCGGTAAGTGTAATCACCGATCGGAATATTGTTGGCGGAATTCGGGAGTATGTCTTTGTTGCAGGAGTTTGGACCATAAGATAGCCAATTGCCCTATTTCAACCCTGAAGCATCAATGAAAGATCCAAGCTTTAATGGAAGTCGAGCCTGCCAAAGAAGGAGTTGTGGAAGGTATCTATCATCATTAACCATAAGTTAGTTTCTTCCATTTCCGTAAATCTTAGATTCGCTTGCTTGCATAGTTACCCTAGTGATTAGAAGTTTTTCCCCGTCTTGTTAGAGAAGGTCGTGGTGTGAATTTGGGGACCAAATTCCCTTTTAGTGGGGGAGGGTGTAACGCCCGGCTAATTATAAAATCTAAAATAGGAATAATTATCTATATTTTAGATAAATAAAAGATAATTATGAATCTTGTATAAAATAGATATAAGAATAAAGAAGAATGAATTAAAAATTTTCTTATAAATAGGATAAGGTCATAAAAATAGATCAAAAAGGCAATTTAACTTAACGAAGAATCAAGTCAATAAATGAGATATAAATAAATGGAGATCTATGCTAAATGATTAAAAGACAATTGGGAAAATAAAGTTCTATATCAAGAAGGAAATTTAATTATTCATTTGTAATTCAAATTTAATAAGGCACCAATAATAATTAAGATTTATAAAATAGAGATACAAGTTTGATTAATTATTTTTAGATAAATCTCATAAGGAAATAAAATATGGCAGGCTAATGTATGTTCCCTCAAATTATAAATATAAGTTAATAAGAGGACGTTTACCTGATTATTAATGATATAAGTAGTCAAAAACATATATTTAAAGTCCAACTTAACTATGGAATTTGTGAATAATTAATAATGAGCTTAAACCATTTAATTATTAAGGCTAGCACAATTAATTAATAGGCCTTAAGATTAACGAATGGGCTAAAAGACTAGTAATGAGTTTTAATAAACCAAGTCCACCTAGAACAATTAATGGGTTGGTTAATGTGCTTGGGCCTTAATAAAATAATAATAATAATAATAATAATGCTATTATCTCTAACAATCGTGAAACCCTAGAATCTTAAGAAAAAAACCCCAAAATTGTTAAAGCAGGCTAGCGGCGACGGATTAGGGTAATCTGAGTTATCATATAGTATTATTTATCATGTAAGATAATATAAGTCTAACTAGGACTCTTAAGTCCTTAAGTCTATAAATAAGGCCTCGAGCCCAACAAAACTCTATTACTGCGGGACTCGAAGGTGTGATCGTGTGTGTGCGAAGGCGTGGTGGTGCTACTGCAGAGCATCACCATCATCTTCTTCTTTTTCCTACGCATGCGTGCGACCGTGCGTGTGGGTGGTGCGTCGACACCGTCTTCTTCCTTCTTCTTCCTCGTTTGACGTCTGTCGACCTGTTCTTCTTCTTCCTCTGCGTCTGCTTTCTTCGATCATCTTCTTCCTTCGTGAAAGGTAGGTTATCTCTCAGACATAACCCTAAAAACCTCCATGCAAGCATGTAAATAGTGATAGTCTTGTTCTATTTCTTAATCCATGCAATAGATCCATGCGAAGTGTTAAGTTTTACGTACTTTTGTTTATTTTCGGATTCACGAAGATTCGCGGCCATAGCAGTGGACGCGGATTAATTAGCATCATTTCATACAGGCCCTAATTCCTTAAGTAGTGTCAGGCCTGCAGACATTAATTAATGCACGTCCACGACACTGACGTGAATTTTCTGAATATTTAAATAAATCACACATGTTTAAATTTTAATATCTATTGAACCATGTTTAATAAAATTTATATGTGCATACTGCTAGAATCCCTATATTTTTCTCCATATTATCATATCTTCAGTTGTCTTAAAATCTTGATAGATAAAAAGTGTCAATGTTCATGTTCCTTAAAAGAAATGAACGGTAACATGAGTCTGTAAACGTACCTACCTGATGCCTGTTGAAACGTAAACGTAAAAGAAATAGCGTCTTAGTGAGTGACACGTATTAGAGAATCTGCGCCTCTCAAGGGAGACGCTAATTAATACACGTCAGCCATGTAGACGCAGTTTCATTATTAATATTAAATAATTTATAAATTTATAATTTAGCGTCCACTATGAGGACGCGTATCAAAGAACTAGCATCTCTTTGGAGTGACGCTAATTTAAATACCTATATTTTAAATTTATATAAATCTGGTTAATCTTGAAATTAGTGCCTCCCTAAGAAGATGTGAATTTAGGAATTAATGCCTTTGCACGCTGACGCGAATTTCTTTCTCACATGATTTCTCGCTATTTTGACCCATACTGCGGGTCCCTTGGCATTACTATCTCATGGCCTTGACATAGTCCCTCTTTCCCAAGTTTAAACGATTACACCCTATTTCTTGGAGATTGAAGGACCCTCCATCAGAAATTCCTCTCGTCGGATTGAAAATTCTTTCTCTAAGGCCTCCATAAGACCTCAACATCGAAGGATTCACTCTTCGATCACTGGACTGGTTGTACCCTAAAAACCCTTAAACTTGTTTTGGTCATGTCCCTCTGAAGAAACATGACACCCGGCTATCATAGAGCGCCAAGATGAGGTGTTCTGTGAGAGTTTAAACACTGTCCAGAATTGGCGTCTGGGACAGTCATCGCTATTTCTTGAAGTAGCGTCCAAATAGTTGACGTAAATTCAGTCGTGCCTACTGTTCACTAGAATTTATGCCCACCGCAGTGGACACGAATTCTGTAATTCACAGCATCCTGAGTGGTCGCCAATTTACCCAGATTTCTTTATTACAGTATTCTGTGGTTTGATTCTCCACTAATTCTTTTGAACATGGCTATATCCTTGGCTCCTATGATCCTCTTGGATCTTTCTCAAATATTCCTACACATAGCTTAGTCCTTGGAATTCTGTTGGCTATTAAATTAATGTGGATGTCTAGATATTTACACGGGATCGTTGATCCAACAACTCAATGCCTGGCATTAATGGGGCTCGGTCTGGCCCTCGGAGGAGCACGCGAAAGTACTTGTGTCCATGTGAGTTATTATTGACCACGGTGTGACATTGCACCGAAGTGCATGACTTTCTAGATTAATCTATGTCATTCCACTCTCTCTTAACATGATATTACTTTATGACTTGACGTGCTTGACTCGAAATGATACTTTATTGAATTTGAATAGCCAATATCTCTTCATGCTATACTAGTGAACTTGTCAACCTTCTTGTTTTCTACTTCACGATTCGTATTATTCATGTTCTATGTTGAGTTCATGCATAAACTTAACTGCATTTCATGTAATATGTTAATTACTTAAAGCAAGTTTGGTGATAGAGATGTAATTCCTACTGAGCTTTTCGCTCATCCAGATTTATTTCAATATTTTTCATGTAATCAGGTAGCCAGCGAGGACGTTATTCTTGCGCGAAGGGAAAAGTGTGTATGAGGGCTCCTGAAGTTAGAAGACCCGTATCTTTTATTTTCTTGAATCTATATTAGAATCTCTTAGTCTAATTAGTGTCTTTTCTTTTCTTGAAGTTATAATTTTGAGTCGAAGTTTGTAATGACAAGTTTATATTAATAAAGTTTAATTTTTCATCAACTCCTGGTCTGTTGTGTGTCTTTTAGTCTAATTATTACTCTGATTGTCATAACTGTTTCACTGCCACGTTCTGAGCATGTTTCCGTTGCTATCGATTCAGGATGTGACAGAAGTTGTATCAGAGCCTAGGTTTTCTTAAACCCTAGGTTTAACCATGAGTATATGTCATTTTAGGACCTTTCCTTATTATTACCTGGTGAGAATGGGTAGAGCTCGGGGTTAAATATTAAAAGGTGTAATTCTAAGAAGAATAAGATAATTAACTTTCATTATTATTCTTGAATAGGATAATTAACTTTCATTATAAGATAATTAACTTTCATAATTACTCTTGAATAAGATAATTAACCTTAATAATTATTGTTGCAGGAACTTAGATTTAATGGAGGCGACTACGTCTGGCTTTGTTCCCCAAGTAGCGCTCATAGATATCCAGGCTTATGTAGATCTAGTTAGGAGAGTTCGACTATTAGAAGAAGCCGTGGAAAAGAGAGAGAGGAAGCAAGCCACTAATTCTAAAGGGTTTAACTCGGCTAAGAAAAGATCTAATAAGGGTTGTAGCTCGCAAAAGGGTAAGAAGTGTAAGAGAGAGAATAATTGGGTAGCTCCCGTAGATTCATCTCAAGGAAGGTGTAAGTTTTGCGGTAAGTGTAATCACCGATCGGAATATTGTTGGCGGAAGTCGGGAGCGTGTCTTTGTTGCGGGAGTTTGGACCATAAGATATCCAATTGCCCTATTTCAACCCTGAAGCATCAATGAAAGATCCAAACTTTAATGGAAGTCGAGCATGCTAAAGAAGGTGTCACGCCCCGAGCCTTTATTACAGCGGAAGACTCGCTCGGGGAGCGCAAACAGTCGGCATGGTAAGCCTCTTGCAAACAAGAATGACCAGAGCGGGAGACAATCACACACATAAATGTAATTGCACAAAATTAAATCAAACTCCAACTTTATTTCATAAATGATCAAAGTATCCCTTTACAATAATCACCTTTCATTTTACTAGACTCAAGAAATAAGAAAATTACATTGACTCAATCTAAACATTATAGACTCCCTAAGTCTTCGCTCGTAGCTTTACAAGACTTTCACTCACTTCCGGACCGGCCACTAGTATAGCCCGAATCCGAATCTGAACTACTTCCATCTCCTGAAAAATGTCGGAAAATAGGTAATGAGCACACTTGCCCAGTAGGTATCTTCGCATCAACATGAAGGCACTATTAAAGTAATTAACATTTTAGCTCTAAAGAAATAAGGTAAAATCATGCAATGCGATGATCACGCGATTAAACCATAGTAACGAGATAATCATGTAAGATAGAGTGAGCAAGAATGAACTTATCAAGAATATAACAAGAACATGATATTGGCCTTTTCATGAGCAAGAGTGCAACGAGAATGTACTAGCAAGCCACATAATCAACACTTTAGCATCTTATGCTTATGAGCAAGTGCTTCGTGAATTTCTGTGGAATATCAAGCAAGAAAGTCATGTACAAGAATGTCATGTCGTGTCGTTGATCTTCACTTATTTATAGAAATAGTACTCCCAGCGCAATGCGACGCCAGTAGCATCATACCCCATGGTTTATAAAATAGTATGTTTCCGGCAATCAGCCGAGGGGACTAGCATAGAGCCCTTGAACACAATCAGTGCTCGATCGCATCTTCAGGTATAAATTAAGCTACTTCCACGCATGTAACAGTAAAGTATGGCCAAGAATATAGCAATTCCAAATAATGAAATTCAATGAATGAATGCTTCAATTTGCATATATCAGATCAAGAATGATTTAGACTATGCTATGCTTATGAAAATAAATCAGCAGTATAACAGTACATTCTTTATTTTTCATTCATCATATGAAGTTCCTTGATCAATATGATAAGTTCTAGATTATCATTAGTCCATCTAGAACCTTAGAAAATCAACCCTTTGATTAAACCTTGGGTTAACATATACAAGTTGTGTGACGGTCATTCACTGGGCCGTTACATCGTGTGACGCACCAGTAATGGGCCGTTACAGTGATCCGAGTCCAGAACAATAAAATAGACTCAGAGGAATGTGACGGTCATACATTGGGCCGTTACGTGAACCTGACGGTCCAATGTAGAGCCGTTACATTATTAGAAACAGAAAACACGAGAGTGTGTTCTAGCTAATGGGTTTTAAGGGTACAACCAACTCGGCGTCCTAGTGGGAATCCCAGGCTCGCGGAGAATTACGGAGGCCTTGAAAACTAGATTTCCTAGTCCATTGGAAGGAATATCCAATAGAGAGGTCCTCAAGTCCAAGAATATGTTCCTATAGTGCAAAGTGTGAACTAATGACAACATACCAGAATATGTGCCATGTACTTATAGAAATGACTCTATTGACAGAGAGGAAATATGTATATATATATATATTGATGTGAAATCACGATAAAACTTCATCTATACATCATTCAAAATCATGTTTCAAATTACAAAACTATAGAGTTTTGGCTCATGAAATTATCATATCCTTAAAATAACATCAAGATATCAAAATCATGTAATACCTATCATGAATGATTAAATAACCACAAAATCACGTAATCAGGTCAAAACTTGGGTAACTAAGCATAACAATAAGTTATCTTTACTAGTTATTACTCTGCCTTGGGTTGGCAGCACACAGTGCCTGACGGTCTAGGGAAGGCGTGTCACAGGGATTGTGACGTTCTGTCGAGGGGCCGTTATGGTTATGTAACGCTCCTGACCTGGCGCGTTAGAGACAACAGAGCAATCAAATAGACAACAGAGACTGTGACGGTGCACTGCAAGCCCGTTACGTGAGTGTGCCGGTCTTATAGGGATGCGTTACAGTTTCTGCTGACAGAAAATAAAATATAGAAACTAAGAGATCAACTCACATCATGTCTTTAATCAAAACATCATGAGTTCTAGATATGATACGAAGAAAAGGGCTATCTATACACATGGGTATTGGTGAAATAGATAGGATAGTTTCTTTTAATTGTCTATTTAGGCTAAGAGATGTATGAAATACGTAGAACTACCAAAACATGAAATTGATGATCCACAATGCATGAAATTCAATCAAACCAGAGGGCTTTTAATCCTATAATGTTGCTTTCACCGTTCATGAGATAACCTACCTCTTTCCTTAAGCTTTAACTTCCAATTTTGGTCTGAACACCGAGCCTTAGTTCCCTTCTTCTGTGACTTTTCTAGCAACTTCCTTAGGTTCTATCTCCACGACCTCTTGACCTAAAGATGTGAAATTTGGAGAGGAGTTAGTCTATAGTATTGTGAACAAATACTTCTAAGGAACTTACCTGAGATAATGACTCCTTACCTTGATTCTACGTGAGTAAAAGTTGGGGTCGCGCAGTTCAGAACTAGGTCCTATTTATAGAGTTTTAGCTAGGGTTTGAGGATTAGATCATTTCTAGAGTCCTTGTTTGGTCATAATCAAAGCTCTAAGAGTCCTTAGTATTATTATAACTCTTCCCAAGTCGATCCTTAGTAGATAAGAGTCCAAAGTTTGGTTCTTTGTACTCGTTCTTTCCTTCACGGAACTAACAGAGTGTAACGGTCGGCTGCTGGTGCGTTAGGGGCCTGTGACGGTCTCGCGATAGACCGTTACATTACTCGTTCCCAGAGTTCGAAAGAAATCAAACTCTTTAATTTTCTGGATTCATAGAGTAACGGTCGAGCTGCTATGCGTTACATGTCTGTGACGGTTGCCAGATGGACCGTTACAGTCAACGTGGATAGAGTTCTAGATTAATAAAACTCTATTGTTCATTATCCATATAATTATCTATATTAAGTGGTGTTTATCCTTAAAAATCTGAGGATAGGCTTAATAACCTTCTAGAATATGGGCCAAACTAAATGGGCCTGGTTTTAAAACCTTTTGAACTTTAATTCAGTGGTTTAGGTTAATTGATTAACACCATTTGGCCTTATTTTGATTAATAACTTCAAATTAACCCATTTAATTACTAATAATGCCAAAAAAATTATTAAAAAATTCTAGAATTTTCTTCATAAATTCTGGGGCACTACACCCTCCCCCACTTAGAAGAATTGATCCCCTAATTCAATACATGGATTGTGGAGAGTGTACTTACAGTCAAACAATTCCGGGAATCTTTTCTTCATAGCTGATTCGATTTCCCATGTTGCTTCATAAGGCCATGCTTTCTTCCATTGAATCTTAACCATAGGAATGACCTTATTTCTGAGTTGACGCACTTCTTGTTCCAGAATTTTTATTGGTGTTTGTTCATATGTGAAGTCTTTCTGAATTTCTATGTTGTCATAAGTGATAATGTGATCTGGATCATATACATACTTCTTTAGCATGGAGACGTGAAATACGTCATGAACTCCTGCTAACTGTGGAGGTAAAGCCAATCTATAAGTCACTTCACCGACCCTTTCAAGAATTTCAAATGGGCCAATAAATCTTGGAGTTAGCTTTCCTTTAATGCCAAATCTTCGAATACCTCGACCTGGAGAAACCTTCAAATTTACATGGTCTCCTACCTGAAACTCCAAGTCACGTCTTCGATTGTCAGCATAAGACTTTTGCCTATCTTGTGCCATCTTCATTCTTTCTTGGATGAGCTTTATTTTCTCTGTAGAATCTCTGATAAGGTCAGGGCCTAGAAATTATCTTTCCTCTATTTCATTCCAACATATTGGTGATCGACAACTTTTTCCATATTGAGCTTCAAAAGGTGCCATTTGTATGCTTGCTTGATAGCTGTTATTATATGCAAATTCTACTAGAGGCAAGTGATCATGCCAACTTCCTCCAAAATCAATGACACAAGCCCTGAGCATGTCCTCTACCACTTGATTCGTTCTTTCTGTCTGCCCATCAATTTGTGGATGGAAAGCTGTGCTAAAATTTAATCTGGTCCCTAATGAATGTTGTAGACCTTTCCAAAATTGTGATGTGAATCGAGGATCTCTATCTGATACAATAGTGACTGGGACCCCATGTAGTTTGACAATTTCCTTTATGTATAAAGCAGCTAGAATATCCACAGACCATCGACTTTTGATTGGTATGAAATGTGCAGATTTAGTCAATCGATATATGATTATCCATATACCATCGTGTCCACCTCTTGTCTTAGGTAATCCCATGATAAAATCCATTCCTATGCTTTCCCATTTCTATTCGGGAATATTTAAGGGATGTAATTTACCTGCAGGTCTGAAATGTTCCGCCTTAACTTGTTGGCATGTAAGACATCGAGATACAAGGTCAGCTACTTCCCTCTTCATATTGGGCCACCAAAAGTTTCATTTGAGATCTTGATACATTTTTGTACCTCCTGGATGAATGGTGTACTTTGATTTATGTGCTTCTTCTAAGATCAATTTCTTTGTATCTTCATGATCCGGTATACACCTTCGGCCCTTAAATAGCAATCTTTCTTCATCAGAAATAGAAAAATCTAGCCTTTGTTCAATATTGGCCTTAATTTTCAGTAAAATTGGGTCATCCTCTTGTAACTTGGCCAAATCCTCAATCAATGTAGGTTGAGCTCGGATATTCGCTATGAAGCAATCTTCTTCCTTAATGTCAACATCTAAATTCAACTGAGCAAATTGAGGAATAAGGTTAGTTACACTAATCATGAGACTTGATAACATACCCATTGGTTTTCTGCTGAGTGCATGTGCTACAGTATTTGCTTTGCCAGGATGATATTGAATAGCAAAATCAAAGTCCTTGAGATGTTCTAACCACCTCCTTTGCCTCATATTAAGCTCTTTTTGAGAGAATAAATATTTCAAGCTCTTGTGGTCTGTGTAGATCGTGAACTTTTCTCCATAAAGATAATGACGCCAAATTTTCAAGGCGAAGATAATCGCTGCCAATTCTAAATCATGTACAGAATAATTTTCTTCGTGACGTTTCAATTGTCTTGAAGAATAGCAAATCACCTTTCCATTCTGCATAAGGACACATCCTAAGCCAATTCCAGATGCATCCGTATACACTTCAAATCCACCACCCTCCATTGGTAGTGATAAAACATGGGCTATTGTAAGATGATTCTTAAGACTTTGAAAACTCTTTTCACAGTCCTTCGACCAGACAAAAGGATTTTATTTTCTAGTGAGTCTAGTTAAAGGAACCGCGATCTTTGAGAAGTCCTTTATGAATCTTCTATAATAACCAGCTAAACCCAAAAAGCTTCTTACTTCAGATACAGTCGTTGGCCGACTCCAATCTCTGACAGTTTCTACCTTAGAAGGATCCACAACAATACCTTCTTTTGAGATAATGTGGCCTAGGAATGAGACTTCCTTGAGCCAGAATTCACACTTATTGAGTTTGGCATAAAGCTTGTGTTCTCTAAGTGTTTGCAAAGCTATCCTTAGATGTTCTTCATGTTCTTCTTTTGTCTTGGAGTATATCAGGATATCATCGATGAAGACGACAATGAATTGATCCAGATATGGCTGGAAGACACTGTTCATAAGTTGCATGAATGCTGCTGGGGCATTAGTTAACCCGAACGGCATCACCACGAATTCATAGTGGCCATAACGACTTCGAAAAGCCGATTTATAGATATCTTCTTCTTTGATTCTAAGCTGATGATAACCTGACCTGAGGTCGATCTTAGAAAAATATTCTGCTCCCGAAAGCTGATCGAAGAGCTCGTCAATACGCGACAATGGATATTTGTTCTTGATTGTAAGTTGATTCAATCGCTAGTAGTCAATGCATAGCCTGAGAGAACCATCCTTCTTCTTGACAAAAAGAACCGGCGCACCCTAAGGGGATGTGCTGGGTTTAATAAAACCCTTGTCTGGAAGTTCATGTAACTGCTTCTTTAATTCCTTGAGTTCTGTGGGGGACATCCTGTAAGGGGCTATAGAAACGGGTGCCGCACCAGGAATGAGTTCAATGAAAGTTTACTTCCCTCTCAGGCGGTAAACTAGGTAGTTCAGATGGGAATATATCTGGGAACTCATTTGTAATAGGAATGTTTGCTAGAACAATTTCCTTAGATTCGGTACTAATGACTGAAGCAAGGAAAGCTTCACATCCTTGCGAGATAAGTTTACAAGCGTGAAGAGAAGATACAATGGTAGGATGCTTCTTGTATTTGATACAAAGAAAAGAAAATCTTGGAAGACCGGGCTTTCGAAAAGATATAATCCTATTTCGGCAATTGATATAAGCATCATGGTCTACCAGCCAATCTACCCTTAAAATGGCATCATAACCCTTCATATCAAGGCATACTAAGTTTGCGGGGAGATTGTGTCCTTCTACCACTACCCCGCAATCAGGATAAGACTTGGTAAGTTTAGTTCCAGATCCTAAAGGTGTAGTAATAGCGAGATCTGAAGGTAGGGAAACGGATGCAATTGGTAAGGTTTTCGCAAAAGTAGTGGAGATAAAGGAATGAGAAGTATCAGTATCGAATAACACAAATACAGGACGAGAACAGATTTGAAGAGTACCTTTCATAAGCCCATCATTTGGATACCTGGGTGCTTCTTCTTCATCTATAACAGCATTGAGGCGAGCCTGCCTCCGGCGTCCTCCATTAGCTGATTGATCTTTCATAAGGGGGCAATCTGGCACACGATGCTCCCTACTTCCACAACGCAAAAAAGCATCGAGGCGCTTCCAGCATTCTTCAACCGAGTGGCCGAATTTCTCACAAAAGATGCACGCCGAGGTAACTTGCTCCTTCTCTTCCTTAACATTTTTATTATTCTTCTGGGAACTTCCACCGTTCTCGCTCCTTGATCTTTTCTTGCTGTCACGACTTTTGTATGGTTCCGTGATGCTAAACTTCTCTTTCTTATAATGTCGATCAGATCGTTGGCTAGATTCTTCTCCTTTTCCTTTCAACTTTTCGACCTTCTCTAAGGTCCTCTCACATAGATATGCCCTCTGAACCATCTCCGCATAAGTGCGGATATTCTGTGTCCCAAGTTGCTGAATGAAATCGGGCCGTAACCCGTCCATAAATCGATTTGCCTTTAATAGGTTCGTGCTAATAAGGTGTGGCACATATGGTGCTAGTCTTGAAAACTGCAGCTCATATTCAGTTACCGACATCATCCCTTGACGAAGTGAGGCAAACTCCATAGCCTTTCTTTCTTTGACATGTTCAGAGAAATACTTGGCACGGAATAGGGTAAGAAAACCATCCCATGTACGTGGCGCATCGGCCGGAGGCGCCGGAACCGACTTCCACCAAGTGCGAGCATCTTTGTTTAATTGGAATGTTGCTAGACGGACCTTCTCCTGATCCGTGCATTGTATAACATCAAATATCCTATTCATCTCATCGATCCAATTTTCTGCCTCATCGGGATTTGAAGATCCATAGAATCGCGGAGGATTTAGACTCTGAAAGTTGCGATGTAGGTCACCAGCCCTTGCCCCTGTACCACCTTGTGCTATAGTTTGCAATGCCTGAGTGAGGCCGGCAACTGTTTGTTGCATACCGTCCCAATCTACGCGATGAGCCATTTGTAAAATAGGGTACATGAGGGAGAAAAATAACAACTTGTTATTTCTCATGAAAATCAACCTTAAAGCTAATTAATTATCTTATCCCAGCTCTACCCAATCCTCACATGGGTATGGAAATTCCTTCCTTAGTTCATAGGTAGGGGTCCTTAAACCTTGGACTTATCCTATGACATGATTCCTTTCCCTAAGTCTTGAGACTTAGGCTCTGATACCAACTTAATTGTCACACCCCGAGCCTTTATTACAGCGGAAGACTTGCTCGGGGAGCGCGAACAGCCGGCATGGTAAGCCTCTTGCAAACAAGAATGACCAGAGCGCGAGACAATCACACTCATAAATGCAATTGCACAAAATTAAATCAAACCCCAACTTTATTTCATAAATGATCAAAGTATCCCTTTACAATAATCACCTTTCATTCTACTAGACTCAAGAAATAAGAAAATTACATTGATTCAATCTAAACATAATAGACTCCCTAAGTCTTCGCTCGTAGCTTTACAAGACTTTCACTCACTTCTGGACCTGCCACTAGTATAGCCCGAATCCGAATCTGAACTACTTCCATCTCCTGAAAAATGTCAGAAAGTAGGTAATGAGCACACTTGCCCAGTAGGTATCTTCGCATCAACATGAAGGCACTATTAAAGTAATTAATATTTTAACTCTAAAGAAATAAGGTAAAATCATGCAATGCGATGATCACGTGATTAAACCATAGTAACGAGATAATCATGTAAGATAGAGTGAGCAAGAATGAACTTATCAAGAATATAACAAGAACATGATATTGGCCTTCTCATGAGCAAGAGTGTAACGAGAATGTACTAGTAAGCCACATAATCAACACTTTAGCATCTTATGCTTATGAGCAAGTGCTTCGTGAATTTCTGTGGAATATCAAGCAAGAAAGTCATTTACAAGAATGTCATGTCGTGTCGTGGATCTTCACTTATTTATAGAAATAGTACTCCCAGCGCAATGCGACGCCAGTAGCATCATACCCCATGGTTTATAAAATAGTATGTTTCCGGCAATCAGCCGAGGGGACTAGCATAGAGCCCTTGAACACAATCAGTGCTCGATCGCATCTTCAAGTATAAATTAAGCTACTTCCACGCATGTAACAGTAAAGTATGGCCAATAATATAGCAATTCCAAATAATGAAATTCAATGAATGAATGCTTCAATTTGCATATATGAGATCAAGAGTGATTTAGACTATGCTATGCTTATGAAAATAAATCGGCAGCATAACAGTACATTCTTTATTTTTCATTCATCATATTAAGTTCCTCGATCAATATGATAAGTTTTAGATTATCATTAGTCCATCTAGAACCTTAGAAAATCAACCCTTTGGTTAAACCTTGGGTTAACATATACAAGCTGTGTGACGGTCATTCACTGGGCCGTTACATCGTGTGACGCACCAGTAATGGGCCGTTACAGTGATCCGAGTCCATAACAATAAAAGAGACTCAGAGGAATACGACGGTCATGCATTAGGCCGTTATGTGAGCCTGACGGTCCAATGTAGAGCCGTTACATTACTAGAATCAGAAAACACGGGAGTGTGTTCTAGCTAATGGGTTTTAAGGGTACAACCAACTCGGCGTCCTAGTGGGAATCCCAGGCTCGCGGAGAATTACGGAGGCCTTGAAAACTAGATTTCCTAGTCCATTGGAAGGAATATCCAATAGAGAGGTCCTCAAGTCCAAGAATATGTTCCTATAGTGCAAAGTGTGAACTATTGACAGCATACCGGAATATGTGCCATGTACTTATAGAAATGACTCTATTGACAGAGAGGAAATATGTATATATATATATATATATATATATATATTGATGTGAAATCATGATAAAACTTCATCTATACATCATTCAAAATCATGTTTCAAATTACAAAACTATAGAGTTTTGGCTCATGAAATTATTATATCCTTAAAATAACATCAAGATATCAAAATCATGCAATACATATCATGAATGATTAAATAACCTCAAAATCACGTAATCAGGTCAAAACTTGGGTAACTAAGCATAACAATAAGTTATCTTTACTAGTTATTACTCTGCCTTGGGTTGGCAGCACACAGTGCCTGACGGTCTAGGGAAGGCGCCTCACAGGGATTGTGACGGTCTATCGAGGGGCCGTTACGGTTATGTAACGCTCCTGACCTGGCGCGTTAGAGACAACAGAGCAATCAAATAGACAACAGAGACTGTGACGGTGCACTGCAAGCCCGTTACGTGAGTGTGACGGTCTTATAGGGATGCGTTACAGTTTCTGCTGACAGAAAATAAAATATAGAAATCAAGAGATCAACTCACATCATGTCTTTAATCAAAACATCATGAGTTCTAGATATGATACGAAAGGGCTATCTATATGCATGGGTATTGGTGAAATAGATAGGATAGTTTCTTTTAATTGTCTATTTAGGCTAAGAGATGTATGAAATACATAGAACTACCAAAACATGAAATTGATGATCCACAATGCATGAAATTCAATCAAACCAGAGGGCTTTTAATCCTATAATGTTGCTTTCACCGTTCATGAGATAACCTACCTCTTTCCTTAAGCTTTAACTTCCAATTTTGGTCTGAACACCGAGCCCTAGTTCCCTTTTTCTGTGACTTTTCCAGCAACTTCCTTAGGTTCTATCTCCACGACCTCTTGACCTAAAGATGTGAAATTTGGAGAGGAGTTAGTCTATAGTATTATGAACAAATACTTCTAAGGAACTTACCTGAGATAATTATTGTGCCCCTGTGGTTTTGATGATAGCAAATACTATAAGTCACCATATGCATGTGTGCATGAAAGACCTTGTTGATTCATTTAAGTGCATTCATATGTGTTCATGTATTTGTGAATGTGTGCTTGTGAATGACATTCCATTATATATGTCTGACATCTGGTCGATGCATTCATGTAACAGAGTCAGCACGTACAAGTCCATGCATTCAAGCCTGTATAGCCATGCACTGTTTTGCTTGCAAAATAGAGTCTGCACATTGCCTATAGTCTGCAAAGTCTATGCATTCACATGCATGCGAAGTCTGCACATTGCACAAAGTCTATACATTCCTTGCAGTTGTGTTTGTGCAACAACTTTAAGTCTATACATTGCTCATAGCATGCACACTGCAAACATAAAGTCTATACATCCGCATGCTAGCAAGTCTGCAAAGTCTATACATTCACATGCATGCGAAGTCTGCACATTGCATTTGGGCATCAAAGTCTATACAGCCAAAGCCAATGCATTTCGTCTCATGCTACTGGCAAGTCTATACATTGGCCAAGCCTACACATCGTCTTCTTACTTCAAGTCTGTACATTGGCCAAGTCTGCACATCGCCTTCATTGGTTCATTCGACCAAGTCTGTACATTGCCCAGTCTGCATCTTCCAAAGTCTATACATTGTCATCTTTACCTACGTTCATATCATAAAGTCTGTACATCGGTCAGTCTCACTTCGCGTCTTGTGCATGCATTGTCTTACAAGTATGTACATTCCAATGTCAGTACAGCCCGTGCTTAGGTGAAGTCTATACATCCGTCACACTCCAGCCTTTGCATTGAAGTCTATACATTGCTGTCCATTGCATCGCTAAGTCTATACAATGCATTGCCCTCATGCATACACAGGCATCCAAAGTCTGTACATCATTTTGGCTAGAATGCAGCGTTTCATGTTAAGTCTGTACAGCATGCATCGTCTCCTTCTGTACAGCATTTGCCTAAGTCTATACATCCATTAAGTGATAATTGATCAAGTTTGTACATCGTCATTCGTCTCATGCATCGTCTTCCAAGTCTATGCATTGTAAGACCAAGTCTATACATTGCATCGTCTCATGCATCATCTTCCAAGTCTATGCATTGTAAGACCAAGTCTATACATTGCATCGTCTCTTGCATCGTCTTTCCTTCTGTACAGCGTTTGCCTAGAATGCATACACTAAAGTCTATACATCCGACCGTCTCATTCAGCGTCTCACCTATCCAAGTCTATACAACGCGCTCTGTTCATGCATCATTTCTCAAGTATGTACAGCCTGTGTTCACAAAGCAAGTCTGTACATTGCGTGCACTGTACATCATCATTCCAAGTCTATACATCGCTCATGCATTACTTCAAGTGTGTACAGCCAGTGCATTACTTCAAGTCTATACATCCCGTTTGCACTAAGTCTGTACAATGCATGTGCATTCACTTGTCTGGTTGCATGAGACACTAAGTCTATACATCGAGTGAAGTCTGTACAGCCTGTTCTTCATACAAGTTTGTTCATGCATTATTTCATTAAGTCTATACATTCATTATGGCTCGACTGAAGTAACTCTATCATTGTACATGCTGAAGATTGGGCACGTGATCTGAGGTTGGCACTTGGCACGTGATCCGAGGTGTTCTCTGGATAAAGGGGGCACAAGCCCTGCACACGCCTAGCTCCTGCTACTGCTATATATATGAAGCTTCTTCCTCAGAAGAAGACTGATCGTGATCAAAGGAGCAGAGCCTACACGATCCAGCAGAAGAAGATTTGAGAAGAAGAGTGAGCTTGAGCAGAAGAGAGATCGAGAGATCCAGCAGAAGAAGAAAAGAGAGAACAAAGTGAGAAGAAAAGAAAGGAGGGGCAGAGAGGCAGAGTGTGAAAGCAGAAGAAGAAAAAGAGAAAGAGAGAGAGAGTTCGTGGAGAAGAAGAAAGGAGACTCTATTAAAGATCTGTCTACTAGACCGTGGATCAAATCCAGACCAGTCAGCTCCATGGGAGCCACATCTATGTTATTATCCTTTACAGCTTTCTGATCGCTGTGTATTTTTCATTTCTTGTTTTTCCTTTTCATTTGGTCACTATGTTTTCCGATTCTCTGGTTTGAGATCGGGGTTCCCTCTGGTGTGGAGGAAGAGAGGTCCGTGACCTCTGGTTTGCAAGTGGCTGGGTGTCACTTGTGGGTTCCCCTCCGGTTTGGAGGAAGGGAGATTCGTCTCCGGTTCTGATCTTGTGGGTTACAAGTCCAGGTGTTCCCTCCTGGTCTGGAGGAAGAGAGACTTCGTCTCTGGTTGCAAGTGGCTGGGAGTCACTTGTGTTTTCCCTCCGGTTTGGAGGAAGAGGGGAGGTTTTCCCCTAGTCAAGCTGTTAGGCAGCACCTGTTGCAGACTGAGTCTGCGTTCTAGCTGTTGCTAGTGGAAGCCTCACTCCGGTTTGGAGTGAGGGGTGGACGTAGGTCTTGGTGACCGAACCACCTAAAAATCTTCTGTGCAGTGTGGTTGGGCTTGTGCACTTGTTCCTTGTCTTCTACCTCCTTCACAGGTTGTCTGAGCATTCTTGTTTCTACCTGTGCAGTGGGTTGATTGCTCTCCTTTGCTTCCGCTAGTTGATTGTTTAGGCGCGCCTTATATATTTGCTCATTGGTTTAAAAGAGAATTTAACTTGTTCTTCAGATTGTCTATTTTGCCTTGATAGTGTTCTAGATTTTTATTGAGCGAAAAGTTTTTAAGGGTGGGATTCATTCACCCCCCCTCTGAATCTATCGCACAGATCCTATCATTTGGTATCAGAGCGGGTGTCTGCTTAGAAGGTCCAGCGACCTGTAGATCCGATCCTGCAGTCTTCGGTGCTATCTCGCTTTTGGTGCATCAATATTCCTGTTGCATTAATCTGATCTGTTTCCATGGGTGATCCACCGGTTTTCAACGGCTTTAATATTAATGTGTAGTTTGTCAGTCTGCGCAAATATGTTATATCAGTTAATCCTGATCTGTGGAAGTTAATTTCACACGGTCCTCACAGATTACCAAAGAAAGTGTCCAAATGGACCGACAGTCACAGATCAAAGGATGAAGAAAATCAGAAAGCTTTGAATCTGATGAAAGCAGCCACTGACAGAGCCTTACATTCTTGCTTTCATGATTGCAGGTCTGCTAAGGACATTTTGGATGTGCTGAAGCTAGCTCACAGGATAGATGAGGACAGCTGCATGATGGCTAACAGAAGTAATCAAAGTGGCAGCGATCAAGGCAGCAATCAGAATGAAGACGATAATGATGAGGAGGTAAACCCATTTGAGAACTATACCTTAGATGATTGGGAGAATTCATATGCTGACTTATTAGAGTCACATGAGAGGTTAAGAAAACAGTATAAAAAATTGAAAAAGGGTACTGGGTTAGAAAGTTCAAGCTCCTCTTGTGAAAAATGTCTAGAGTTGAAACAATCTCATGATGCTTTTATGTCTGATATTCAAATGTTGAAAAAATAAATTTCGTTGCTGAAAATTGAGAATCAAGATCATGTAAATGAGATATCTGAACTCAAAGAGAAACTCAGTTCAAATAATGATAATCAGACTCTTGTTAACTATCATGACCAGTATGAAAAATTGCTGAAAAATTTTGAAAGTGTGAACTCAGATTTAAACAAGCTGAAAAGTGAGAATGACTCTCTCAGAAAGTTCTCCAAAGAAAATGAAGAAATTTTAGAGAAACTTAAAAAGGAGAACACGTTGCTAATTGAAAAAATTGACGCCATCAAATCTGTAAACATGGAGTTACACAAAAACGTTGAAAAATAAAAAAGAGAATTGAAGGAGTTTGAAGCTGGGAGAGAAAGTAAGGTTAACTCAGAAGATCAGACTCTAATAAATGAGTTAATTCAAAATGATAAGCTTAATGAAGAAAATGAGAAGTTAAAACAGCTGAACTCCACTATGTCTGAGAGACTGCTAGCTTTAGAAAGAGGAAAGTCTGTTTACATAGAAGAGCCTGATAAATTGAGCAATCTGGAATAGGAAGTTGAGAAATATAAAACTGCTAACAAGGTGCTAAGTGAATGTGTGAATTACAGTGAGCAAGAGATTGCCAGTTACGAGTTACACATTACCTCTCTCGAAAATGAAATTCAAGATTTGAAGAGTTCTCTGTCTAAACTTGTTAGTGGGCAAAATAATCTGAATAAATTGCTGGGAACAAAGGTTAATTTTCAGAAAGAGGGACTGGGTTACAATCCAGTCATGAGGAAGGTTGATGGAACCAACCTGAAAACTATTTTTGTTAAATCCTCAGAATAAGAAAAGCCTTCTACCTCATCTCCACCTCAGTACAAGGTTAAGAAAATAGAAAAATAGGATAAAAATCCAAAAAAGACTGGAAAATAGAAAATAATCAAAAAGGGCTCATCAGTCCATGTTGATCACAGTCCTCACACACACTCACATGCATCTAAAAAGAAAATGATCTGTCATTACTGTCATAGATTTGGTCATTTGATGCATGAGTGTAAATTGATGGAGAAGGAGATATGAATGCTAGGAAATATAATGATAAAAATTCTTCATTTCACAAAAAGGAATTGAATATTTTCATTGTGGTAAATTAGGACACAAGATTACACAATGCTGGTTTGTTAATGATAAGAAAAAATCACATTCATATCATGCTAAATTTCATGCAAACAGTCATGCTGTTAACAAGAACAAGTATGATTCAATAAACCAGCATATGACATGCTTTAATTGTGGAAAATTAGGTCATAAGAGATATTAATGCTGGCTGAGTGCTGGTGGGAGTCAATTATGGAAAGACAGGCCATAGGGCCATTGAATGCTGGGACACTCGAGGTAGAAATGGTTTTAAAGGTAAGCATATCAGATGCTTCGAGTGTGGGAAGAATGGCCATACAGTCAAAGACTGTTGGCATGTTCAGAAGAATTCTGCTAGAACCCATGTTACAAAATTTACATGCCATAACTGTGGGAAGCCAGGCCATAGAGCTGCTGACTGTTGGGTGGCTTATTTTGGTAAACAGAATTTCAATTCTGTTAACAAAAATTTTCATGCATATGCACATAGAATTCATGCTAATAAGAATGTGCATAAATCAAATTTGAAATCTACTGCATCATGTCATTACTGTGGTCAAATAGGTCATTCAATGAATAATTGCTATTTGATGGAGTTTGATGACAAGGTTGCCAAAAGACCGTTCAGAACACCATCTTGTGGTGTTAGTGGTAAATCAGGACCCAAGGTTTCTTGGGTACCTGTTACATCAAAATGATGTATTTGTTACAGGTATGCCTTGGAAGCTGAAGAATAAAGAAGGGTAATAAACCAATGCATTCAAGAATGAAACCCCCAGGATTGCAAAATTCAGGTCAGTTCTGAAAATTTGTCTTAAACTTTGTTATTTGAAATTGTGAACCTTGGATAACAACATATCTGCTTTGATGTGTTCTTGCATATTTGTCATCTTTTGAACACTATGAGTATTCATGTCTCTCAATGCTCATATGAATTGTCTGTTTAGATATTGAAATGAGAATAAACTTACAATTTCTGAAAATCTGAACTGCATATGAATGTTGTTTGAAATCTGTCAGTTGCATAGCTCACTGAAAATCTGGGTTCTTACTATGTGTGAGATGGTCTTTTAGACCAGGTTCTCCGCCTGGTACCATGGGTCATGTTGCAAAATATCTTTGTTAGACATGCACACATATTGCAAAATGAATACATTATTTTATGAATTCAGATTATAGTGTCTGAACATCATTGCATGTTTTCAGGGGGAGTTTGTTGAAGTCTTTGCATGTCTTTGCATACATGTAGTTAATTACATTGCAACTCATTACATTGAAAATGCCAAAAAGATTGATTGAATGCATATTGTCAGGGGGAGTCAATGCATTGCATGCAGATTGTCAAATGCATACACTTGTCAGAATTCATTGCATGTTATCCTTGAAAATCCTGAAACATGCCAGACCTCCTGTTATCTTGCTTGGTATGCATATCCTCTTTATTGATTCTATTGATAAACCTTGATCATATCAGAAAATATTGAGCTTCAAAATCACTTATTCTTGCTGAACCTCTTCTATCAGCCATTCATGAAGATTTCAATGGGGCATGTCTAAATCACAAATCTGAAAACACTTGAACTAGGAATCTTCTATTATACGATTTTATGAATGTCTGAAATAACTCAGGTGGTTTAAGTTTAATGTATTCATTGAGTTTGACTTTAAAATCTCTTAAAAATATCTGAATCATGTTTAATAAACTTTAACCAACTGTTTCATGCTGTGTCTTGTAAAAACTTCTAAAATCTGCACTATTGAATACATGGCTTTGTTTGGTTAAGTACATGAAATTAGTATTGTTTTGAAGTAAATGAGCTCTCTGAAATGTCTAAAGGGTAAATAGCTGTCAGAGCAATGATTTTGGTCACTGAGAAACCATGTCCATTGACCAAGAAGTCTAGAGACTGTGTCATGAGGTGCCATAGTTAACTCTGCTTAAGAATGTTTGATAATCTGGCAGAGCAATGGCATGCACACTGAGAAATACATCTCACTCATCAAAGAAATGAGTTAAGGTATGTCATGAGGTGTAAATGTTATCTCTGTTCATATAAAGCATGACTGTTAATTACACTAAGTGCTTAGGGATATTGGCGTCTGATCAACGTATATCCTCTAGTTACAAGGTGTGCACTGAACTAGAGTGCTCGTAAAATTTGTAGCATGAAAATTTGTTGAAAAAATTGTAATATTTGAATATTGATGCAAAAAACAAATTGCTACAAGCCTAGACAAAATCATATGACTTCATAATTGCTTGATCTCAATACTAGTGCATGTAATTCTGAAAGAAGTCAATAAATTTGATTGTGTAAGAGAAAGGGAGCTAATCAAGATATAAATATGAGGACTTGGTTCATTTTTATTAAACCATGATTTTAGATATAAATACAGAATTTTATTGATAAACTTTGCATACATCATGTTTAAACCATGCTGATCAATAAAGTTCATTCATAAGCCCTTATAATGGAAGACTTTGAAAAAAATTTATGTTTTGGATTTATGAGATTGGTATCTCCTTGAAAATCTTGTTGAATTCCTTGTGTTTGGAGCTTAGTGAAATTCTTTTCCTCACTGTCCTTGATTCATCATGACCTGAACTTATCCTTGATTGCCCCTGTGGTCTCCTTCTCATTCACTTCATAAGGTTCCATTTATTGAGGGGGAGCTTCCTTGTCATATGAATCATGCTGCATAGAAATTCTTAAAGGGGGAGAATTATCTTGCATTCATAAATTTAGGGGGAGTTCTTGCATTTCTTGTTGCATCTGCATCTCTGCATTCATACCTCTCCCATGATTTTTTTTCAAAAACAAAGGGGAGAAATTGGTATGAGTCATATTGCTCTTTGGGGAAGAATGTGCTTTCATGTAGTTAAAGGGAGAAATGTTATATCAATCGTTTCATATCTACTTAATTTTCCTCTCTCTAACTAATGTCTTTTTGCTGAAGTCAAAGGGGGAGAATATTTTTGACTTGAGTCAGTGTGACTCATAGTGTTGCCATCATCAAAAAGGGGGAGATTGTTGTGCCCCTGTGGTTTTGATGATAGCAAACACTATAAGTCACCATATGCATGTGTGCATGAAAGACCTTGTTGATTCATTTAAGTGCATTCATATGTGTTCATGTATTTGTGAATGTGTGCTTGTGAATGACATTCCATTATATCTGTCTGACATCTGGTCGATGCATTCATGTAATAGAGTCAGCACGTACAAGTCCATGCATTCAAGCCTGTACAGCCATGCACTGTTTTGCTTGCAAAATAGAGTCTGCACATTGCCTATAGTCTGCAAAGTCTATGCATTCACATGCATGCATAGTCTGCACATCTGCACAAGTCTACACATCCTTGCAGTTGTGTTTGTGCATCAACTTTAAGTCTATACATTGCTCATAGCATGCACACTGCAAACATAAAGTCTATACATCCGCATGCTAGCAAGTCTGCAAAGTCTATACATTCACATGCATGCGAAGTCTGCACATTGCATTTGGGCATCAAAGTCTATACAGCCAAAGCCAATGCATTTCGTCTCATGCTACTGGCAAGTCTATACATTGGCCAAGCCTACACATCGTCTTCTTACTTCAAGTCTGTACATTGGCCAAGTCTGCACATCGCCTTCATTGGTTCATTCGACCAAGTCTGTACATTGCCCAGTCTGCATCTTCCAAAGTCTATACATTGTCATCTTTACCTACGTTCATATCATAAAGTCTGTACATCGGTCAGTCTCACTTAGCGTCTTGTGCATGCATCGTCTTACAAGTCTGTACATTCCAATGTCTGTACAGCCCGTGCTTAGGTGAAGTCTATACATCCGTCACACTCCAGCCTTTGCATTGAAGTCTATACATTGCTGTCCATTGCATCGCTAACTCTATACAATGCATTGCCCTCATGCATACACAAGCATCCAAAGTCTATACAGCATTTTGGCTAGAATGCAGCGTTTCATGTTAAGTCTGTACAGCATGCATCGTCTCCTTCTGTACAGCGTTTGCCTAAGTCTATACATCCATTAAGTGATAATTGATCAAGTCTGTACATCGTCATTCATCTCATGCATCGTCTTCCAAGTCTATGCATTGTAAGACCAAGTCTATACATTGCATCGTCTCATGCATCGTCTTCCAAGTCTATGCATTGTAAGACCAAGCCTATATATTGCATCGTCTCTTGCATCGTCTTTCCTTCTGTACAGAGTTTGCCTAGAATGCATACACCAAAGTCTATACATCCGACCGTCTCATTCAGCGTCTCATCATTCCAAGTCTATACATCGCTCATGCATTACTTCAAGTATGTATAGCATGTGTTCGCAAAGCAAGTCTGTACATTGCGTGCACTGTACATCATCATTCCAAGTCTATATATCGCTCATGCATTACTTCAAGTGTGTACAGCCAGTGCATTACTTCAAGTCTATACATCCCGTTTGCACTAAGTCTGTACATTGCCTGTGCATTCACTTGTCTGGTTGCATGAGACACTAAGTCTATACATCGAGTGAAGTCTGTACAGCCTGTTCTTCATACAAGTTTTGTTCATGCATTATTTCATTAAGTCTATACATTCATTGTTGATCGACTGAAGTAACTCTGTCATTGTACAGGCTGATGAATGGGCACGTGATCCGAGGTTGGCACATGGCACGTGATCCTAGGTTATCTGGACAGAGAGGGCACAAGCCCTGCACACGCCCTACATCTGCTGCTGATATAAATAGAAGCGATCGAGACTGTGATAGAAGAAGTGAGCGGCAGATAGAGATAGAAGAAGTGAGTGACAGATAGAGATAGAAGAAGAGTGAGCCTGAGCAGAAGAGAGATCGAGAGATCCAGCAGAAGAAGAAAAGAGAGAACAGAGTGAGAAGAAAAGAAAGAAGGGGCAGAGAGGCAGAGTGTGAAAGCAGAAGAAGAAAAAGAGAAAGAGAGAGAGTTCGTGGAGAAGAAGAAAGGAGACTCTATTAAAGATCTGTCTACTGGACCGTGGATCAAATCCAGGCCAGTCAGCTCCATGGGAGCCACATCTATGTTATTATCCTTTACAGCTTTCTGATCGCTGTGTATTTTTCATTTCTTATTTTTCCTTTTCATTTGGTCACTATGTTTTTCGATTCTCTGGTTTGAGATCGGGGTTCCCTCTGGTGTGGAGGAAGAGAGGTCCGTGACCTCTGGTTTGCAAGTGGCTGGGTGTCACTTGTGGGTTCCCCTCCAATTTGGAGGAAGGGGGATTCGTCTCCGGTTCTGGTCTTGTGGGTTGCAAGTCCAGGTGTTCCCTCCTGGTCTGGAGGAAGAGAGACTTCGTCTCTGGTTGCAAGTGGCTGGGAGTCACTTGTGTTTTCCCTCCGGTTTGGAGGAAGAGGGGAGGTTGTTCCTCTGGTCAAGCTGTTTGGCAGCAAGTGTTTGCAGACTGAGTCTGCTGTTCTAGCGTTAGCTAGTGGAAGCCTCACTCCGGTTTGGAGTGAGGGGCGGACGTAGGTCTTGGTGACCGAACCACCTAAAAATCTTCTGTGCAGTGTGGTTGGGCTTGTGCGCTTGTTCCTTGTCTTCTACCTCCTTCACAGGTTGTCTGAGCATTCTTGTTTCTACCTGTGCAGTGGGTTGAATGCTCTCCTTTGCTTCCGCTAGTTGATTGTTTAGGCATACCTTATATATTTGCTCATTGGTTTAAAAGAGAATTTAACTTGTTCTTCAGATTGTCTATTTTGCCTTGATAGTGTTCTAGATTTTTATTGAGCGAAAAGTTTTTAAGGGTGGGATTCATTCACCCCCCCTCTGAATCCATCGCACTGATCCTATCAATAATGACTCCTTGCCTTGATTCTACGCGAGTAAAAGTAGGGGTCGCGTAGTTTAGAACTAGGTTCTATTTATAGAGTTTTAGCTAGGGTTTGAGGATTAGATCGTTTCTAGAGTCCTTGTTTGGTCATAATCAAAGCTCTAAGAGTCCTTAGTATTATTATAACTCTTCCCAACTCGATCCTTAGTAGATAAGAGTCCAAAGTATTGTTCTTTGTACTTGTTCTTTCCTTCACGGAAGTAACAAAGTGTAACGGTCGGCTGCTGGTGCGTTAGGGGCCTGTGACGGTCTCGCGATAGACCGTTACATTACTCATTCCCAGAGTTCAAAAGAAATCAAACTCTTCAATTTTCTGGATTCATAGAGTAACGGTCGAGCTGCTATGCGTTACATGTCTGTGACGGTTGCCAGATGGACCGTTACAGTCAACGTGGATAGAGTTCTAGATTAATAAAACTCTATTGTTCATTATCCATATAATTATCTATATTAAGTGGTGTTTATCCTTAAAAATCCGAGAATAGGCTTAATAACCTTCTAGAATATGGGCCAAACTAAATGGGCCTGGTTTTAAAACCTTTTGGACTTTAATTCAGTGGTTTATGTTAATTGATTAACACCATTTGGCCTTATTTTGATTAATAACTTCAAATTAACCCATTTAATTATTAATAATGCCAAAAAAATTATTGAAAAATTCTAGAATTTTCTTCATAAATTCTGGGGCACTACAGAAGGAGTTGTGGAAGGTATCTATCATCATTAACCTTAAGTTAGTTCTCTTCCTTTTCCATAAATCTTAGATTCTCTTTCTTGCATAGTTACCCTAGTGATTAGAAGTTTTTGCCCGTCTTGTTAGAGAAGGTCGTGGTGTGAATTTGGGGACCAAATTCCCTTTTAGTGGGGGAGGGTGTAACGCCCGGCTAATTATAAAATCTAAAATAGGAATAATTATCTATATTTTAGATAAAGAAAAGATAATTGTGAATCTTGTATAAAATAGATATAAGAATATAGAAGAATGAATTAAAAATTTTCTTATAAATAAGATAAGGTCATAAAAATAGATCAAAAAGGTAATTTAACTTAACGAAGAATCAAGTAAATAAATGAGATATCAATAAATGGAGATATATGCGAAACGATTAAAAGACAATTGGGGAAATAAAGTTCTATAGCAAGAAGGAAATTTAATTATTCATTAGCAATTCAAATTTAATAAGGCACCAAGAATAATTAAGATTTATAAAATAGAGATAAAAGCTCGATTGATTATTTTTAGATAAATCTCATAAGGAAATAAAATATGACGGGCTAATGCATGTTCCCTCAAATTATAAATATAAGTTAATAAGAGGACGTTTAACTGATTATTAATGATATAAGTAGTCAAAAAAATATATTTAAAGTCCAACTTAAATATGAAATTTGTGAACAATTAATAATGAGCTTAAACCATTTAATTATTAAGGTTAGCAAAATTAATTAATAGGCCTTACGATTAATAAATGGGCTAAAAGACTAGTAATGAGTTTTAATAAACCAAGTCCACCTAGAACAATTAATGGGTTGGTTAATGGGCTTGGGCCTTAATAAAATAATAACAATAACAATAATGCTATTATCTCTAACAACCGTGAAACCCTAGAATCTTAAGAAAAAAAACCCAAAATTGTTCAAAAAGGCTAGCGGCGACGGATTAGGGTAATCCGAGTTATCAAATAGTAGTATTTATCACATAAGGTAATATAAGTCTAACTAGGACTCTTAAGTCCTTAAGTCTATAAATAAGGCCTCGAACCTAGCAAAACTCGATTGATGCGGGACTCAAAGGTGTGATCGTGTGCGTGCGAAGGCGTGGTCGTGCTGCTATTGCTGCAAAGCATCGCCATCCTCCTCTTCTTCTTCCTGTGCATGCGTGCGACCGTGCGTGTGGGTGGTGCGTCGACACTGTCTTCTTCCTTCTTCTTCCTCGTTTGACGTCTGTCGACCTGTTCTTCTTCTTCCTCTGCGTCTACTTTCTTCGACCATCTTCTTCCTTCGTGAAAGGTAGGTTATCTCTCAAGTATAACCCTAAAAACCTCCATGCAAGCATGTAAATAGTGATAGTCTTTGTTCTGTTTCTTAGTCCATGCAATAGATCCATGTGAAGTGTTAAGTTTTACGTACTTTTGTTTGTTTTCTGTTTCATGAAGAATTCGTGACCAGAGCAGTGGATGCGGATTAATTAGCGTCCTTTCATGCAGGCACTAATTCCTTAATTAGCGTTAGGCCTGAAGACGTTAATTAATGCACGTCCGTGACCCTGACGTGAATTTCTTAAAGATTTAAATAAAGCACACATGTTTAAAATTTAATATCTATTGAGCCATGTTTAATAAAATTTATATGCACATACTGCTAGAATCCTTGTATTTTTCTCCATATTATCATATCTTCGGTTGTCTTAAAATCCTGATTGATAAAAAGTGTCACTATTCATGTTCCTTAAAAGAAATGAACAGTAACATGAGTCTGTAAACGTACCTACTTGATGCCTGTTGAAACGTAAACGTAAAAGAAATAGCGTCTTAGTGAGTGATGCGTATTAGAGAATTAGCGCCCCTCCAGGGAGACGCTAATTAATACACGTCAGCCGTGTAGACGCAGTTTCATTATTAATATTAAATAATTTATAAATTAGCGTCCACTATCAGGATGCGTATCAAAGAACTGGCGTCTCTTCAGAGTGACACTAATTTAAATACCTATAATTCAATTTTATATAAATTTGGTTAATCATGAAATTAACGCCTCTCCAAGAAGACGCGAATACAGGAATTAACGCCTTTGCACGATGACGTGAATTTCTTTCTCACATGATTTCTCGCTATTTTGACCCATACCGTGGGTCCCTTGGCACTACTATCTTGTGGCCGAGACATAGTCCCTGTTTCTCGAGTTTACACGATTACACCATATTTCTTGGAGATTGAAGGACCCTCCGTCGGGAATTCCTCTCGCCGGATTGAAAATTCTTTCTCTAAGGCCTCCGTAAGACCCCGACATCGAAGGATTCCCTCTTCGATCATTGGGCTGGTTATACCCTAAAAACCCTTAAACTTGTTTTGGTCATGTCCCTCTGAAGAAACATGACACCCGGCCATCATATAGCGCCAAGATGAGGTGTTCTGTGTGAGTTTAGACACTGCCTAGAATTGGCGTCTGGGACAGTCGTCACTATTTCTTGAAGTAGCATCCAGACAGTTGACGCAAATTCAGTCGTGCCTACCGTTCACTAGAATTAGCGCCCCCCGCAGTGGACGCGGATTCTGTAATTCACGGCATCCCGAGTGGACACCAATTTACCCAGATTTCTGCATTACAGTATTCTGTGGTTTGATTTTCCATTAATTCTTTTGAACATGGCTATATCTTTGGCTCCTATGATCCTCTTGGATCTTTCTCAAATATTCCTACACATAGCTTAGTCCTTGGAATTCTGTTGGCCATTAAATTAATGTGGATGTCTAGATATTTACACGAGATCGTGTTGAATTCTAGGTTTTGATGATGTCAATATACTATGTATTTTTTGGACTGACACTGGCTTTTACTCTTGCAGAAAATCTGAGTCAGAACATTTCAAGATAAGAACCTTAAAGAGCATGGATCAGTTGAAATGAAGAGACAAAGATAGACTTGATGCATTGACGCATCCAGCAGACGCCTCGGTGCAATCTCACTTTGGAAGAGAGCTTCACAGTGCTAACTAGCTAGATTCAAGAGATGTCTCGTCACATCAAGAGTCCAACTGAAGGTCATTCAAGTCAGAATATCAAGTCACTCAGATGGGTCGATGCAACTGGGTGCTGCACAGACATTTAGCCTAACACTGAAGGTTCTTGCCCTGACACACCAAGAAGATAAACTGCCAAAGTGTATTTGAGGTCTATGCATCAGCGCGATGCACCGATGCATCAAGACAGATTGTGTATCTTCTTCAGCAACCACGTCAACGCATTAGGGCAATGCATTGAAGCACCAGTCAAAGTTCAGAATTTTAAAAGGCAGCTACGTCGAGGCATCATGGCCATGCATTGACGCATCAAGCCACAAACCATGGTCAAAGACTAAGCCAAAGTCCAATGCTCTGACACATCAGAAACCAACACAAATGAATGTATTCCAATGCCTCGACCTGTCTGACACGGGCCGTGCTCCATATCATTTTTATGCATGTAAGGACTATTATCTGACTTAGTTGGATTGTTTAAAGTGTCATTTGATCTGTTGAAGGTTCAACATGATATATGGAACATCAATGAAGGGTTGTTTAGGAAAACTTGAGCTACAAAGAAGAATTCAATCCATGCACGTGATCAGTCGAAGAGAGGTCGCATGATGACCGTACTAAGAAAGAAGTGACATGAAAACATTCAGCACACGTGGCAATCTTATGACAATTCTGATTACTATCAAAATATTCCTTAAATCCACGTGGATGAATCAGCTTCAAATTGCTGATCTGTATCACGGAGAGAATGACAATGACGCCCTATTCTATAAATTGGAGTGCCCTCGTTCATAAGATGGTATGAAAAAATTACAGAGAGATTTCCACGTCTGAGAACTCCTTCTGAGAGAAAGAAAACGAGAGAATTCTGTAGAGAGAGGGAGAGAAGTCCATCCAGCCAGTTTTCATCGCAAAATTACTTCTGTTTGAAGCTACATTGTTGATATTTCAATTCGTTCGACCACTCCGAGTTTCTGTTTTTCCATTTCTTTCTATTCTTCTGCATTGTGATTTCGTTTTGTGTTACCCTCTGAGTAACATCAGAGGAAGGGAGTCTAACTCTGGTGTCCCCTCTGTGGATTCAGAGGAAGAGAGGTTCGTGACCTCTAGTTGAGTGAATTGCAGGGAGCAATTCACTGGGTTCCCTCTTGGTAAAGAGGAAGAGAGGTTGATCCTCCGGGGTTGCAGGAGAAGGAAGGAGTTGTTCCTTGGGGAAGCTGTGTGACAGTGATTGTTGCATACTGAGTCTGCTGTGATTGATGCTTGATTAAGCATGGAACCTCACTCAATTCGAGTGGAGGAGTGGACGTAGGCAGATCTTGGATCTGGCCGAACCACTATAAAAATTGCCCGTGTTTCATCTGATGGTTTGCTCATTTAAATTCATTGTTTAAATTTACATAGATCATTTAGCCAACTAATCTGCATGGCCATATAGTTCATTCCGCTGGATAACCTGCTAGGCATTCGAAGTGTGCTACAACACTTAACCGGTATATCAAAAGGCACGGTTGGAAAGATAGGTCACGCCTATCTGGAAGGCTGCCTCTTGTGTGAGGAAATCTCTTGATTAAACCTCCACCTAGTACTGGTGACAATGACTGGAAGCACAGTCAGGTGCGGCTAGTAGTTTACTCCTGGCATTGTTTCTATCTTCGCGAATTGTTCACTACTCCATTTGTGCACTTCAAGTATTTGATCGGTATTTCTTACTGTGCGTGAGAACCAGATTGCTCATCTACTTATTTAAGTTGCTTTGAGTAGCGTATGGCTGTTGCTATTTGTTCTGTGAATAACGTTCAGAAATTATTTGCTGAAATTTTTGTTAGACAGACATATTCACCCCCCCTTTTATATCTATCTTTCCGCTTATCAATTAGTATCAGAGCGGGTTACATATCATGTGGTCAAATGACCAGGGTAGACCTGGAACCAGTGCTCCTCACAGCTTCATAGCTGAAGGGCACTCCATTAACATGCCTCCGTTCTTTGATGGGACTAACTATCTATATTGGAAGAACATGATGGAGGTATTTCTATGTGCACAGAGTCATGGACTCTGGAGGGTCATCACCACCGGTCCGTTCGAGCTTCCTGAAGATGAAAGCACCTGGACCAAGGAGCAGATTCATGCATCAACCGCAAATTGGACGGCTATGAGTATCATGCAATGCGCTGTACATCCAGAAGAATACTCTAGAATTTCAGCGTGCAAGACAGTAAAGAAAATGTGGGATGAACTTCAATTGATTTATGAAGGTACATCACAAGTTCGAGCCACCAAGGTAAATATGATGACCGCTGATTATGAGTTGTTTAAAATGAAACATGATGAAACCATATTAGAGATGTATGCTAGGCTCTCACAGGTCACCAATAGCCTGAAGGCTCTAGGTAAGTTCAGGAAAGTGAGCTTGTTAGGAAGATCCTAAGGTCTCTAACCCTGGTGTGGCACACAAAGGCCACTGTTCTAGAAGAGTCTAGGGACCTATCCACCATGACAGTCACAGAACTCATAGGATCCCTGATGGCTTACAAAATCAACCTTAAGAGGAGCAAGGAAGAAAATAAAAAGGAAAAAAACCATAACCCTTAAGGTGTCTAGAAGTAGTGGAGAAAGCAGTGAAGAGTATGAGAACTTCTCAGACCTAGATGATGAGCAGCAGGCTATGCTCACCCGGTAGTTTCAGAAATTCCTGAGGTACAGAGGTAAAACCTACAGGAGGAGGAGACCTCAACAGGCTGGTAAGAATACCAATTTTAAGTTTGATAAGAACAAGAGTTTTGATAAGATTACATGTTTTCATTGTAAGAAGCCAGGGCATCTGAAGAATGAATGCCTGGAGCTCATGAAGAAGAATGTGAAAGTGCAGAAGAAGAAGCCTCAGGCCATGGTCTGTACATGGAGCGGTGAAGAGGAAGACCCTGAGAGCGGATCTTCAGATGAAGAGGAGCAGGGACTGTGCCTTATGGCCGACAGCGACAATGAGGTAAGCAATCCCTTTGAGAATTATTCAATTGTTGAGTGGGAGGATACTTACGCTGATTTGCTTGATAAACTCAATTGTCAAAGTAAAGACTTCAAGGCCATGAAAAGAAAGCTGAACAACACTGAGTAATGAAGGTTCCATGGAAAAAGAAATTGAAGAACTTAAGAAACAAATAGAGGAAACTAATTGTTTAAAAATTGAAAATGAAAACCTGAGAACAGAAAAGGAAGAAATCAGGAACAATTTAGATGAATTTAAGATCAAACTTCAAGAAATTCAGAAAGAAAAGGAGTTGATAAAAGAAAAATATGAGGCTGTGAAAAATGCAAATTCTGAAATATTGAAACAGTGTGAACAACTTCAGAGAGATTTAGATGATAAACAGAAAATGCTGGAGAATTTTGTGCAAGGAAAGTCTAACCTAGATACCATGCTAGGTGTAAAGGTTAACTTCAACAAGGAGGGTCTCGGATATGACCCAACGAACAAAAAATCTTTCGAGTTTAAAACCATCACATTCTGCCCAGGAAAGGGGAAAGAGAAACTGAACACCCCATCCAGTTCCAACAGCAACCAGAATGCCCAGCAACCAAAAGTAATGAAATTTATAAAAACAAAGTCAACAAACCATGCTAGACAACAAATTAAAATTCAAGGGAACTCAGCTGGCAAAGCTGCCATGCTTCGACCCAACTTCATTGATGCATCGAGGCACTCTATCTCAGACAGAGCCAACACTGGCATTCAGGATACGATGCCTCGATGCAACATCTCTATGCCCCGACGCAACATCCCCATGTCTCAGAGCAAAACAATTAATAAGTCGAGGCAGGTGACCCAGAACAGAAAACCATCGATTCAAAGAAACTTGAACAAAAGTAGGGCACACTGGTCAAATTCTGTCTACTCACAAAGACATTTTAACAATCATGATTTTCCAAGACATAATGGGTACATAAGATTCCTAAAAAATAAATAGTCCACAAACTGGAACAAATTTCATTTCAATAAAAGGCAAAGTGGACAAAATTTTGCATATAACCCCAACAAAAATGTCAACAAGAAACATGATAAGAAAAACATTTTTAAACAAATTTTGATTCCGAAAAGCTTGCTAAAGGATTTGAATGATGTCTTTGGACCCAATCTTCCTTGAGTTCCAAACTCTTTTGCTTGATTTATTTTCAGGTTAGTCTGGCAGCCCTGAATAGCAGATGGTATTTAGACAGTGGCTGTTCCAGACACATGACAGGAGATCGAAGCAAATTCAGTGAGCTTCAGCTGAAGGTAGGAGGACTTGTCAAATTTGGAGGGAAAAACAAAGGTAGAATAATCGGTTCAGGCACAATTGGTAAGCTCCCCTCCAATATTGTTGAAAAGGTTCTACTGGTAGAAAGTCTCGAACATAATTTGCTTAGCATCAGTCAGTTGTGTGACAAGGGTCACCAAGTCATTTTTGATAATCATGTTTGCAAAATTCTTGAGGAAAATTCTGACCAAGTTAAATTTGTAGGACATAGAGTGAATAATGTCTATATAGTAGACTTGAATGATTCATCTGCATCAAATTTGTGCTTGTCTGCTAGTTTAGAAAATAATGCTTTAATTGGCATAGGAGATTAGGCCATGCTAGTTATAGAACTCTCAATAAATTGGTTAAGCATGACCTGGTCAGAGGCTTGCCCAAAATAAAATTCACAGAAAATTCAAAATGTGCGATGCATGTGTATTGGGCAAACAGACTAGAGCATCACTTAAACTTAGGACAGAACCCCTATCCTCTAAACCTTTGGAATTGTTGCACATGGATCTTTTTGGACCCTCTCGATCATTGAGCTTCAATGGTAAGAGATTTGGATTTGTCATTGTGGGTGACTTTACCGATTTGCATGGATTTACTTTCTTGCTCATAAAAACGATGCATTCCATAAATTCAAACTATTTTTCAATAAATAAAGCAAGAGGGTATGCATAAATATGCATAATCCAGTCTGATCATGGAGGAGAATTTGAGAATTCTATGTTTTCTGATCTATGGGATAGTGAAGGACTAACTCACAGGTTTTCTTCTCCCAGGACCCCAGAGCAGAATGGTATAGTGGAAAGAAGAAACTGGACCATTGTGGAAATGGCCTGAACCATGCTCGTGGAGAGTCAGCTACCTAGAAGGTTTTGGGCAGAAGCGGTCAATACTACATGCTATACTATCAACAGGGCCATGGTAAGACCAATCTATAAGAAAACCCCCTATGAGCTTCTGAAAGGTAAGAAGCCAAATGTGGCTTACTTTAGAATTTTCGGTTCAAAATGCTTCATTCACAACAATAATAAAAAGGACCTTGATAAATTTGAAGCCAAGAGTAGCCCAGGAATTTTTCTAGGATACTCTGAAACATCTAGGGCATACAAGGTTTTCAATATAACTGATCAAACTGTAGAAGAGTCTCCTCATGGTGTTTTTGATGAAACCATAAACTCTGCTAACTTGGATGATGATGACAGAAAATCAAGACATGACAGAGAATTTTTAGAAGAAAAATTGGATGAAGAATCAAAGGCACCTAAACCTGCTGCACAAAATGAACCAGTTCAAGGTGAGTCAACCGAGCAAAGTGAGTCCTCAATAAATCTTAGATTTATGAAAGATCACCATGCACATAATATCATAGAAAATTTGCAAGACCCCCCTAGAACTAGGTCTTATCATCAGGTTGTAAATAATTAAGACTTAATAGATTTGGTGTCCCAAATTGAATCCAAAACAGTAGAAGAAGCATTAAATGATGAATCTTGGGTTAATGCAATGTACGAAGAATTGGGTCAATTTGAAAGAAATAATGTCTGGGATCTTATTCCAAGACCTGAAAACGTGTCTGTCATAGGAACCAAATGGGTCTTTAGGAACAAAATAAATGAAGATGATGTCATCTCTAGAAATAAGGTAAGGTTGGTAGCCAAAGGCTACTGTCAAGAGTTTGGGGTGAACTTAGATGAGTCCTATGCCCCAGTGGCTAGGATGGAAGAATTAGGATATTGCTAGCTTTTGCTTGCTCCAAAAACATAAAACTTCATCAAATGGATGTTAAAAGTGCATTCTTAAATGGCTTTATAAAGGAAGAAGCTTATGTTGAGCAACCCCCTGGATTTGAACTGTATATTCAACCTAACCATGTGTTCATATTAAATAAAGCACTATATGGCTTGAAGCAGGCTCCCCGGGCCTGGTATGATAGATTGACTGAATTTCTGGTCAGCCATGGGTACAGTTGAGGTTCAGCAGCTGAAGGATGGATGCTTCGTCAGCCAGACAAAGTACACCTTAGAGATTCTCAAGAGATTTGGCATGGACAAAGTGAAACACATAGCGACTCCAATGGGTACAAACATCTCATTAGATGCTGATCTGTCAGGTAAAGAAGTGGGTGCAAAATTATACAGAGATATGATTGGCTCACTCTTATATTTGACTGCCTCTAGACTTGACATACAATTTAGTGTGTGCATGTGCACTAGATTTCAGTCTAGACCCACTGAATTGCATTTAGGTGCTGTTAAAAGAATCTTTAGATACATCTCAGGCACACACAACTTGGGTCTATGGTATCCTGCTACACACACTTTAGATCTAATCTCATACACAGATGCAGACTATGCTGGCTGCAAATTAGATAGGAAGAGCACAAGTGGCTTTTGCCAATTCTTAGGTGGGTGCTTAGTCTCTTGGGCCTCCAAGAAGCAGCACTCTGTGGCTCTCTCCACTGCTGAAGTTGAATATGTAGTAGCAGGGAGCTATGGTACACAGGTTATTTGGATTAAGCACCAGCTTAAGGACTACAATGTAGACCTTGGCTGCACACCCATTTACTGTGACAACACAAGTGCTATAAACTTGTCTAAAAATCATATTCTGCACTCACGCACCAAACACATAGAGATTAGACATCATTTCATATGACATGGAGTTTCAAAAGGAAACTTTGAATTAATCCATGTAGGCATAGCACAGCAAGTTGCAGACATTTTCACTAAGCCCTTGGATAATGATAAGTTTTCTACTTTAAGAAGAGAATTAGGCATTTTCAGACACCCTTGCTTTCTGATTTCCATCAACTTCACTTGGGGCTGCTGCATGCCTCGATGCATTGAGCCGATGCCTCAACCTATCTGTTCAACCTTCTTCACTTCCAATTCTATCGCCTGTCTCTACGTCGATGCATCCAGCTAACAAGTCGACGCATCTGAGCATTTTTATGCTTCTAGTCACTCTCCTCACTTACTCATTCAATCTTGGTATATAAAATGATGAATAGAAGAAGGGCATCTAATGTCTGGAAACCTGCACTATGCGTGAGATGGTCATAGACTCAAGTGCTCTGCCAAGTACCAAGAAAACATAACTTCATAAAGTCAAGGGGAGATTCTTCGCATTTTACTGTCTAACTTCCTTTGATGCATGAGGTCTTAGTATAAGGGGGAGGTGTCTAGTTTTCAAATATGTCAGACTACTGTGATTACGTAGATTCCTATGCCGTTTGTTCACATATCAAGATTCTCAAAACTCTCTTAAACGCATAAACTTGTTAACTGAATAATTGGCCAGGAAGTTTCAATCTCTTGATCTTGAAAGAGAATAAACTGAATGTTTCTGAAGAATATTTTCCTACAAGAATAATGAATCATGATCAATATCGGAAGTATAATGCCCTGAATCTCTTCTAAAAACTTGAACCTTGAACTCATAGATTAAGTCAAGTATGAAATGTGTCCATGAAGTATTGCCTTCAAACATCCTACCTGTATCTAAGTAAAGGGGTAAATTCTTCTCAGAGCAATGATTTGGTTCACTGAGAAACCAATCATTTCACCTTGAAGTGGAAGACAGGTTGAGTCATGAAGTGTCAGATTAACTCTGTTTAAAAAGGGGGGGGGGGCATTGCCTCTAAAATCATGGCAGAGCAATGGCGCAGGAGGTTGAGTAACTGGGTCACTTCACCTAAGACGTGTTGTGCCTCATGTAAAAAGATCATTCCATCTGCTAACTCTGTTCTCAAAAGAGAGGTATTCAGGTTACCACACTGAGTACCTGGGGATTCCTACATCTAACAAATGTGTCTCCTCACGAAGAAAAGTGTAGGTCCAACCTTGCTGCTCATTGAAAATGAAATATTATCAAATTTTGTTGAAAAACCCACTTTTGCCAAAAAAGTTGGAATGTCTGTTTGTCCTCAATACTATTGGAAAATTGACCACTTGAAAGATCTATTCATGTTTAGTTAGTACAATTTTTAGACAGCTTATTCTAGGCATTGATATGACAAATTGATTCAATTTCATCATTTCTATATGAAGATAATCTTCAACCTCATCATGTGAAATCTCCAAATGTCATCAGTATGAAACATCTAAGCAGATTAATTCAGTTAACTTCTTTACACTCTTAAGAGACAACTCTGTCCACTCCCAAATCTGTGAACTTACTGTCTCAGGGACCTCTTGATCCCTTGGTCTGTCTTCACTATCCCCACCTTCGTTCCTGCTTTTGATGATGTCAAAGGGGGAGAGAACAGAAAGAATTAGTACAGTTACTATTGAGAACAGGAGAAAAGAATGTGGAATGTGGGAGATAAAACGAAAGGGGGAGAGAAAATGGAGAAATTGTAGTTTGGGGAGTGAGAGTAACTTGCAGTCCATCTCTAGCATCTCTATCATTTCATTATCATTTCTATCTTCCCAGAAAAATAAATCTATCTCATTTAATAAAATATTTTATGATGTATTGCCAATCAAAAAGAGGGAGAATGTTGAATTCTAGGTTTTAATGATATCAATATACTATGTATTTTTCGGACTAACACTGACTTTTACTCTTGCAGAAAATCTGAGTCAGAACATTTCAAGATAAGAACCTTAAAGAGCATGGATCAGTTGAAATGAAGAGGCAAAGACAGACTTGATGCATTGATGCATCCAGCAGATGCCTCGGTGCAGTCACACTTCGGAAGAGAGCTTCACAGAGCTAACTAGTTGGATTCAAGAGATGTCTCATCACATCAAGAGTCCAACTGAAGGTCATTTAGGTCAGAATATGAAGTCACTTAGATGGGTTGATGCAACTGGGTGCTGCACAGACATTCAACATAACACTGAAGGTTCTTGCCCCGACACACCAAGAAGATAGACTGCCAGAGTGTATTTGAGGTCTATGCATCAGCGCGATGCACCAACGCACCAAGACAGATTGTGTATCTTCTTCAGCAACCACGTCAACGCATTAGGGCGATGCACTGAAGCACCAGTCAAGGTTCAAAATTTTAAAAGGCAGCTACGTCGAGGCATCATGGCCATGCATCGATGCATCAAGCCACAAACCATGGTCAAAGACTAAGCCAAAGTCTAATGCTCTGACACATCAGAAACCAACACAAATGAATGTATTCCAATGCCTCGACCTGTCTGACACGGGCCGTGCTCCATATCATTTATCTGCATGTAAGGACTATTATCTGACTTAGTTGGATTGTTTAAAGTGTCATTTGATCTGTTGAAGGTTCAACATGATATATGGAACATCAATGAAGGGCTGTTTAGGAAAACTTGAGCTACAAAGAAGAATTCGATCCAGGCACGTGATTAGTCGAAGAGAGGTCGCATGATGACCGTACTAAGAAAGAAGTGGCGCAAAAATATTCAGCACACGTGGCAATCTTCTGACAATTCTGATTACTATCATAATATTCCGTAAATCCACGTGGACGAATCAACTTCAAATTACCGATCTATATCACGGAGAGAAGGACGACGACGCCCTGTTCTATAAATTGGAGCGCCCTCGTTCATAAGATGATATGAAAAAAATTGCAGAGAGATTTCCACGTCTGAGAACTCCTTCTGAGATAAAGAAAAAGAGAGAATTCTGCAGAGAGAGGGAGAGAAGTCCATCCAGCCAGTTTTCCTCGTGAAATTGCTTCTATCTGAAGCTACATCACTGATATTTCAATTCGTTTGAAGTTTTTCTACTCTGAGTTTCTATTTTTCCATTTCTTTCTGTTCTTCTGCATTGTGATTTCATTTTGTGTTACCCTCTGAGTAACATCAGAGGAAGGTAGTCTAACTCCGGTGTCCCCTCTATGGATTCAGAGGAAGAGAGGTCCATGACCTCTGGTTGAGTGAATTGTAGGGAGCAATTCACTGGGTTCCCTCTTAGTAAAGAGGAAGGGAGTTTGATCCTCCAGGTTTCCTCCTGGGTTGCAGGAGAAGCAAGGAGTTGTTCCTTGGGGAAGCTGTGTGACAGCGATTGTTGCAAATTGAGTCTGCTGTGATTGATGCTTGATTAAACATGAAACATCACTCAATTCGAGTGGAGGAGTGGACGTAGGCAGATCTTGGATCTGACCGAACCACTATAAAAATTGCCTATCATTTGATGGTTTGCTCATTTTAATTCCTTGTTTGAATTTACATAGATCATTTAGCCAATTAATCTGCATGGCCATATAGTTCATTCCACTGGATAACCTACTAGGCATTCGAAGTGTGCTACAACACTTAACCGGTATATCAAAAGGCACGGTTGGAAAGATAGGTCACGCCTATCTGGAAGGCTGCCTCTTGTGTGAGGAGATCTCTTGATTAAACCTCCACCTAGTATTGGTGACAATGACTAGAAGCACAGTCAAGTGCGGCTAGTAGTTTACTCCTGGCATTGCTTCTATCTTCGTGAATTGTTCACTGCTCCATTTGTTCACTTCAAGTATTTGATCGGTATTTCTTACTGTGCGTGAGAACCAGATTGCTCATCTACTTGTTTAAGTTGCTTTGAGTAGCGTCTGGCTGTTGCTATTTGTTCTGTGAATAACGTTCGGAAATTGTTTGCTGAAATTTTTGTTAGATAGACATATTCATCCCCCCTTCTATATCTGTCTTTTCGCTTATCAGATCGTTGATCCAACAACTCAATGCCTGGCATTAATGGGGCTCTATCTGGTCCTGGGAGGAGCACTCGAAAGTACTTATACCCATGGGAGCTATTATTGACCACGGTGTGACATTGCACCGAAGTGCATGACTTTCTAGATTAATTTATGGCATTCTACTCTCTCTTAACATGATATTACTTTATGACTTGACGTGCTTGACTCAAAATGATACTTGCTTGAATTTGAATAGCAAATATCTCTTCATGTTATACTAGTGAACTTGTCAACCTTCTTGTTATCTACTTCATGATTCGTATTATTCCTGTTCTATCTTGAGTTCATGCTTAGACTTAACTGCATTTCATGTAATATGTTAATTACTTAAAGTAAGCCTGGTGATAGAGATGTAATTCCTATTGAACTTTTCGCTCATCAAGATTTATTTCAATGTTTTGCAGGTAATCAGGTAGCCAGCGAGGATGTTGTTCTAGCGGGAAGGGAGAAGTGTGCACGAGAGCTCCTGAAGTTAGAAGACCCGTGTCTTTTATTTTCTTGAGTCTAGATTAGAATTTCTTAGTCTAGTTAGTGTGTCTTTTCTTTTCTTGAAGTTGTAATTTTGAGTCAAAGTTTGTAATGACAAGTTTATATTAATAAAGTGTAATTTTTCGTCAACTCCTGGTCTATTGTGTGTCTTTAAGTTATTGTTCTGATTGTCATGACTGTTTCGCTGTCACGTTCCGAGTATGTTTCCGCTGCTATCAGTTCGGGGCGTGATAGTCGATCTATCACACTCTCTGGCCATCACACTTCAATGGTCGGCCAACGGCAATATCTTCGGCGACACTACAATGATCAATTGATCATGACTTCTGGCTAATACACCTCAGAGATTAGTTGGGACACTTCTGATAACACACCACATCAGTCAGCTAGCGACATGAACGATAGGCCTACATGCCCTCACCAAGGTGCTTCATCAACATCAGACCAACATACGCCATTGCATGTCAATCTACGTCAATTGCATACTAGAGCACCTCCAAGGGTCGGTCTATGCCAATCCCTGGCTACCATACCTTAACAGCCAACTAGTAACAACATCTTTGGCGGTGCCTCAATGGTCGACCCGCATGCTAGCAACTATCCACTATTACCCCATAACGGTCAACCGTCTACATCATGTCTGGTCAACAAACCCTCAAGGGTCGGCTAGCATCAATTTTGGCTATTACATCCCAACGACTAGCTGACGGCATCAACCCTCGGCTATTACTCCACAGGAGTCAACCAACGACGATTTCAGGCCAACACGCCTCACAGGCAGGCCTACAACAACTCGACTAATACACTCTTAAGGGTTGGTCGATGGTAACTTCAGACTGACATGTCTCGTCGAGGCAAGTCTCCAGCTACTTCAGATTGACATGCCTCGTCAAGGCAGGTCTCTAGCAACTTCAAATCGACACGTCTCACTGAGCCAGGTCTCTAGCGACATCAGGCCGACACGTCTCCCAGAGGCAAGTCTCTAGTGACATCATGCCAGTACGTCTACTCGAAGTAGGTCTCGATACGCCTCGCCGAGGCAGACCCATGACACAACTCTGACCAAAACGCTTCAAAGGCAAGTCAACTTCAACATCCGACCAGGACACCTCAGAGGCAGGTCGAGGCCAACTTTGACCAATACACATTAGGGATAGGTTAATACAATTGTGACCAACACACCCTAGGGGACGATGAAAGCCAAGCCTGGATAGCACACCTTTGCGGTTAGTCAGCAAATAATGCAAGCTATTGGCAAGAAGCAACCACGACAGCAGCAGTAGGTCGCTAGCTACCAGACCCTGGGCGATGCCCACCAATAGTAGCCAGATGGGGACACTGCCGTAAAGCCTCAATCTGAGCAGGGGCGATCTTCTTGCTAACCAGCAACTTTAGGAGCTGAGGGATGAACAGTCCTTCGATTCCCAAGATAGGGAAGTCCTGAACCTCCTACGCAGCATTGTCAACTACCATCACACTCTACGGAGAAACAAGCAAAGGAGGGAAAGTACTCACAATACTCCTAAACAAGGCCAAGGTGGAAAAGCTGAGAAAACGCGAACCCCGACCTACAAGTCCACACCTGGTGGTAGGACATGGCTCCCTGCCAGTTCACTCTTAGACGATAAGGGATCCACCGAGGGTCTCCCTTAATTACTTCACCAGACATCTAGAGAGGAGTGATAACCCCGACATTCTAGGCTTGCCACACCTCATGCCCTTGTCAAAGAAAAATTCCACCAGCCCCACGCCCTCAGTGGCCTCGGTAGCCCACCCGTCAGTGACTCTAGTCCCTTCTAGAATCGCGCTCTGCAGTATCCCAGGCTCAACGTCCCTCTCTGAAGCATGCCATCTTCACAAGCCACGACACAACAAAGGGTCACGACGGGAACATCAACCCGCATGATAGAGAACTCCCATTATGACAGCAAGGCCGAGAAGAATCTAGCATACAAGGTGCATGGGCCGCCCGCCATCGTCTCCACCTCCAACGGACATCCCGTGGGGGGCATTTGTTGCGCCCGCTTATTTTCTCAAGCTAATCAAGATTTAAGCAAAGGGAATCACTCCCTAGATAGTGCAAGGTGACATAACCTCGAAGACGCTCTACCAGCCAAGCCGAGGTCGGAAATCGGAGCATCTTGCCATATCATATGGCACAACACAAACAAGCGGGGACCAGCCCCAGACACTTGCCAAGCGATACCACACTGGCCATCCTACAACATACAGGCCCGACCCAAGATCTATGAAATACACCGTGTCTCATGACACAACATAAAAAGATAGGGAATTACTCCCAAAATGCCTTCTACAAATGGCTCGACGCCGATGGCTCTAACAGCCAAGCCAAATTTAGGCTCCGGAGTCACTAGCATGGTGCAGTCTAGTTGTGGTCACCCAATTGACCGCGATCGAGTAAAGATGCAGCGTATCGGGTGACAGCGTTCAGAAGGCGCTCCCTGGGTGGGCCACATTCAAGTTGAAACCCTGACAAATGGCAGAAGCCACCTGGACCAAGTGGCCTCCCTAGGAGGTGCTACCTAGTCTGACTCCTTGCCGGGCTGCCTGGCCATTTCTTAGCGTCACCACGGTGCCCACTGCTAGCCACCACATCTTGGCCCTCTCCCAGGGCTGCCTGGCCATTTCCCAGCAACCTCCTGCTCGCTCTCCTGGTGTCCCTCTACATCCAGGAAGCATGTGGCCTAGATTTGGAGGCCCTCTACTCCGGCTATACCTCCGCCATGATCACCCTCAAGGCGGCGCACATCTAGTAGCCCCCTCCTCTGATGACACCTCCTCCATGTTTGCCCTCCAGGTGGCCCAGATCTGGCGACTTCCTACTCTGATGACTCCTTCGCCATATTCGCCCTCTAAGCGGCCGTCTACCCTGCTCCACATCGACGTCGGCGGTGTCGGGATGGACCAGCATGATGCGATAGTGCACCCAGAGGAGGACCAGAACAACCTCACCGACCAACTCATCGCATTCCGACTCTAGCTAGCCTTCTCATCAGTGACATCCATCATCATCTATGCTCACAGCCCGTCGTCGTCGTTATTCCTCAAGCGCTCCCATGAGCTCAAGGAGGAGGGCAACCATAGCTTCCAAGCACGGAACTATGCAGGGGCCCTGTCGTAGTTGACTGCCGTGCAGAACCAACGACCATATTTTGCATGCTTGACTCGTCCTCGTGTCACCCACCTGCGTCTACCCTCGAGCTCGTTCCCTGCATCACCTCCTCCACCAAACGCGTCGTCTTCACAAGCCAGGGGTGTCCATGGGGGCCATACCACTTGCACTCGTTGTCGAGAGCCTCCCTGTTGGTGCCCACTATCGAGCTCACCCAGTCGCTGTCTACACCATGGCCACACCGTCGCTGTCACCTTGCTACAGCTCTGCCATCGAACAGGGGAGCCCCCGTAGGCCACCCCACTTGGTTCAGACGGCCACCCCGTTGAGCGCCACCTTGCGTCGCCTCACCACGCCAGCAAGCCTCACCTTGACAAGGTGAGGGCGGGGAGCACCCCCACCTTGGCAGGGTGTGCCCTTAGAGCGCCCAGCTCTTCTCCCCACTGCCAGCGACCTCACCTGGTCAAGGTGAGGGCAGCCAGTGCCCTCACCCTGAACAAATCTGCCCTTTGAGTGCCCAACCATCTCCCCCCCCCTAGCGACCTCACCTGGTCAAGGTGAGGGAGCACCCAGCCTTCTCTCCCCTGCCAGCAACCTCACCTGGTCAAGGTGAGGGTGACCAGTGCCCTCACCTTGACTAGATGGGCCCTTCAAGCGCCCAACCTTCTCTCCCTCACCAGCAGGGACACCCTAACCAAGCTCTACCTTCAAGTGCTTACAGCCTAACCAAATGAGGGCTCTCAATGCCCCTACCCTGACAGAATGCCCCCCTTGGGCACACCAATGAGGTATCCCTCTTTGGGCCAATTTTGGGCCTATAAATACCCCCCAAGGGGGGCAAAGAGAGAGAGAGAGAGAAACACACACACCGATGGAGGCCCCCAATGGGTCCAAGATGATTTGGTCCCTCGAGAGGAAGGTGATTTGGCTTTGGGTATTTTAGTCTTTGATACGCTTGGGGCATGTCATGCTGACACCTCGATAAACATGTCATACATCGGGCCCCAATCTTCTAAAGAACGTGCCCCACTAGAGCCACTTTTGTGTCGAAGAATGCGTCCCACCTAGGAGTCACTTCTGTCTCAAAGAACGTCCCCCACACAGAGGTTGCGACTAGGATGCGGTTACATAGGTGACTGCGTTCACATAAGAACGTGCTCCTGTCGAAGACAACGTTGATTCCCAGATCACTCCAGTCAATAAAGTCGTCACCTGACTCTTTTAGTCTTAACGGCACCCGATTGTCCTAGTATCAACTACGCCCGACTGCTCCAGTTACACCGGTATCCACAACACCTGAATACTTCAGTCATAGCGATGCCCCACGGTACCTGATTACTCTAGTTACATCGGTGTCCACGACACCTGATTACTCTAGTCATAGCGGTGCTTGAGCACCCGACTACTCCAATTTTAGCAGTGTCCACGACACCCGATTACTCCAATCACAGCGGTGCCCAAGCAGTCGATTACTCCAGTCACAATGGTGCCGAAGCACCTGATTACTCCAGTCATAGTGGTGCTCAAGCACTCGAATACTTGAGTCCCAGCAGCGCCCCATGACACCTGACTATTTCAGCCTTGGCGGTGGCTACAATGTCCAACAGCTCACCCCGAGCTGGTGTCGGACAGCTCATCTCAAGCCAGTGCCTGACAGCTCACCCCGAGTCGGTGCACGATAGCTCACATCGAGTCAAGTTTGACTGCTCTGCATGAGCCATGCTCATCTGCTCCACATGAACTGAGCTGGTCAACTCCTTACTCAGGCAAGGCACACGATAACAGATGGCAACACCCGAGAGGTGAACGTCAAGAACTTGCAAGCCCTCTCATGACTGGGTGACCCGTCATTCTATATTCAGAATCTATGTGACACCCCTCGAGCGGCATCTTTTTGAGTCATGAGTCCTCCAAAGGACACTATGTACAAAAGTGGAAATACCCGTATAACAACGCAATGACCTGGGGACCGACATAAATGGCAGAATTATCCCGTGACTTGCACGCAACTTATATTCGGGCTTTTCACGCCCCATACAACGCCTTGCATGGCTTATAGTAATGTAATTCAGTCAAGAAATTGACTCCTGTCCTCACCGACTGCCAATCTCAACACCATCTAGTAGACTATCGTCTATATTCCTGCTTGGTCCCGACCACACCAATAGAACAGACCCTACACCCGAGCCAACACATGCCTGCTCCTTGTCGAGCCAGTGTTAGTCGCTCCACACACGAGCCAGATAGGTCCTTACTGAGCCAGCATCCGTCACTCCACCTTTTGAGCCAATGCCTCGCTTCCCTAAACTCGGAGCCCGTGCCTTCTCTAATGCCCACATTGAGATTGGTCTCCCTACTTCCACTCATCCTTGCTGTGTTGTTGTTGCTCCGTCACGATATCAAGGGTCAAGCTGTCCCGATGTCGTGGCCCCTAGGGTCCCTGACTCTCTTCCTTCGGTAGTCGAAACAAGGGTGTTCAGATTACGTCCGATGTAAATTAACATCGACTAAGGTCGATATGCTCGGTTGATGGGGAAATGTCCTACACCAGCACCCCACATCGTCTAATACACCTTCACCCGCGGAATCAAACCTACGCCTACTACCTAAACCGCTAACATGCACATATAGACCTTGTCCACGTGTCACCCGTATGTCCAGGCACACGTGCTGTGCCCTGGGGGCACAATCCCAGAAGAACTTCAATTCCATGACAATTTTCAAAACTCGACTGACACGTCCGCATAACACACACCCCATAAAAATCACCATCAACTAGCAAATCTCAAATCAACCACATTTTCACATTATTTTATTCTCCCGCCGATTCCGTGTGTGTTGTAAACACTAAATTATGTGCATGGATTATAAAAGCATCATTAATGTTACATACATCAACTGAGAAAGTATTAAGTATATTCTAGAGCGGTATACATTACCAATTTATTTTTCTAGAAATAAAAACCCATCTTCCACTTGAAAAGCCCTAGATGAGGCAATATGCAAGTTGGTACTATAAGAGTTGCATGAAGTTTAAGATCATCTTGATGCCCATCAATATCCACTGGAACTGCTCCATCGCTAATCATCGGCTACAATTTTCACATCAAAGTAGATATGATTAAGTGCAACTTCTTACCAAAACTATGTTTGCACAGCAAATGAAATACAAATGGTACAATTTTAGAAAGCGAGTAATGCTTTGTGCACTGAATGCGGTGCACAAAGCCACCTCATTATGCAACCTTTCATCCCATTGGCCCAAAAAAAGGTGAAAAGACCCTTTATGCACAGAAAAGGACACCCGCGTCAGTTCCGTGTCAGATCCGGTCGGCTCACTTTTTTACTCGGCGGAAAAATACGGGAGTGAAATATTTTGTAAGACTGAAATATTTTGTTACAGGAATGAAATGTTTTGTTATAAGAATGAAACGTTTTGTTTGACTACAGAAACGAAGCGTAAAAGTGAAACATTTTGTTTGAGAGGTTAAACGTATTGCACAGAGGTAAAACACATTGCGTATTAATGAAACATTTTGTACGTACGTGAAGATTTTAAATGAAGTCAAACAAAATATTTCATTTCTATTCGTTCATTTTTGTAGTCAAATAAAATGTTTCATTCTTATAACAAAATGTTTCATTCCTATAATAAAATATTTCAGTCTTACAAAATATCAATCAAAATATTTCGTTTGAGAGGTTAAACGTATTGCACAGAGGTAAAACACATTGCGTATTAGTGAAACATTTTGTACGTACGTGAAGATTTTAAATGTAGTCAAACAAAATGTTTCATTTCTAATCGTTCATTTTTGTAGTCAAACAAAATGTTTCATTCTTATAACAAAATGTTTCATTCATACAACAAAATATTTCAGTTTTACAAAATATCAATCAAAATATTTCATTTGAGAGGTTAAACGTATTGCACAGAGGTAAAACACATTGCGTATTTATAAGATCCGGTAGTTAATGGATTCTTAGTGGATCCTTATCGGTATTGAAGTGCGGAAAGAATCTCGAATTTATGCTATTTTATTAGGCTTAATGGGCCTAGTTTAATGGGCTTAATCAATTGTATAAGCTTTTAGAATTCATACAAGGCATATATGCAATATCACTTATTTTAAGGTCTTATTATAATTTGAGGGTTTTTCATAAAAAAATAATATATTAAATGTTTTTTTTGAGAACCCACGGTTCTCTCTCTCCTCACCCTCTCTTTCTCTCTCGTGCGACCCTCCCTCTCCTCTTGCTCCCTCGGTGGTGTGCCCACCCCGGGGCGTTGCAGGACGTGCAGGTGGTGGCGTTGGTGAGTGTTGACACCCATTTTTTTGCCAATAAGTTGAGTCAGTTCTCTTACTATCATTTGTTGATGTCTCGAGTTGTCCATTACTCACTGGGCCATTTTCAGGCATGTCTTTAGGCCTATTTTATGGGTACCTCCCTCCCTAGCTCGGTCTGCTTCAATTCAGAGCTTAATGGGCCTTAATTTTACTTGATTTATCACATTTTTATCATTTTCAAGCACCCAAGACTTGCACGGTCACTCGAACGGCCGTTCAGTTGCTAGGCGGTTAGTGTTGAGCCGCTCAGTTATTTTATGGATATTTGGTTGACTTTCTGAATTTCCACCGACAAACTTTTGCACGGTCTGAGTATAGCCGTCCAAACCCATTGTACGGTGTGTGCTTAGCCGTCCAATTCCCAGAGTCTTAATCTCGTTGGATCTTTCAGATAATTATTTATTTATCTATTTATTTGGATTTATCACCAACAAGGCCTACATGGCTGGACCTGGGCCGCCCCATGAATTGAGTGGTCTAGCAGTAGACCGTTCAATCCATAAGAGTCCAACGGTGAAATAGTCGGTCAGTTCGATGGATATTTGGATTATTTTCCTATTTATTTAATTTCCACCGACAGGCTTGAACGATCAGGCAACAGACCGTGCAATGGCTGGGCGGCCTATCGCGCGACCGCTTAATGGCCCGATTCCTGAGACTTTAATGAATTTTCTCTCTCCAGCCCATGGGTAAACCCTTGACTTATCCCACCATTTTCTCTGTGGTTTCTCAACCAAATGGGATTCCGTTTGATCTTGGTGGAAAATAATTCATTTGTCTATGATTTTTATGTTATTATCTCATCCTAATTTTCACTGAAAACCCTAATTTCGGGGCTAGATTTATGGGCTCTATAAATAGGACCCTTAGTCCAGGCTTTGAAAGGGGGGAAATTTTAAGGTCACGGCGAAGCCTTGCTGAATTCTAGAGTGACCAAGAGTCAGGGAGGGGGGCCTTCTACGTCCACTCAGGCCTTCGGTTCAGGGAGTACTTGTGTTTGAGTTATTAGTTTTAATAGCCCCACCCGTTGTCTCGTCCATTGCATGCTTCTTTCTCTTCGTTTTCCTTCCATGTTTTTCTTCATTACACATCATTGCACACACCCTCCTATTGTTTTTGGCGCCCCTAGGGGTTTAAAAACTCCTAGGTATTCCCCATTTCATGCTAGTTTTGTTATTTTTCATGTCCCTATATAGTTTCTACACTATTCAGTATTGATTTGGGTTGTCTTTTTGTGTTTTCACTGTGTTTTGCAGGTCAGCAACGTACTAGCACGAGGCCCATCCCTTCTGGCCGGTCGGAGGGGGTGGAGGTTCAGATTCCACAGCTTAAGCCCTGGTGGTATTGAGCGGTCATCTTCCTATCTGTTTGAAGCGTAGAGCGGACTCCTCTGCACCATTCTGCGTCCTTCTGCGGCGTCATCCGGACCGTTCCGCTGTCCACAGGTCTTCATCCCGCGTCCTTCCCAGCACTGTTCGGCGGTCTATCGAGCGATCGTCTGATTCATAGGGTGGTTCTTCCAGAGCCGTTTATTTCTGCAGTGCTGATTCAAAGGCATGTGTATCCCTTCTTTCCAAGGTACGATGTATCTATTGTATTTGGCACCTTGGTGGCGATCACACACACTCACATACCTCTGTCTCTTTCTACTTGCATTTCATTTATTTCTTATATTGATATAGTAAAGGGAAGTTAAGGAAAGAGCAAAGGGGTAGGAAAATATGTCAACATCCCATTTTTTGGCGATCACGGTGGGACCCCTAGTGTCCATCGTGTTAGTGTTTTGCTGACCTGTTCTTGTGCTTGGTAAGTTTTCTTCTTTGAGTGTTTCAGGTTGCTCTCCGGTCCATCTATTGTTTCTATCCTCTGGAGTTTACGCGGTTCCCTCAGAGCCACTCACATACCTGCACGGCCGTGGATTGGCCGCATGTGCTCATCCCAGTGCTGCTGTCGTGCCAACCTGTTACATCTAGCGGCCCTGCGCAGGCCGTCAACTTCTTCCCACGGTCTAGTAAAGATCGCTTAGCACTGCTGGCTCAGGTATGTTTCTGTCCGTACACTGGTTGTTTGCGCTGATATTCTGCGGTCTCTGCAGGACCGTCCCAGAATCTGCGCGGTCTATCGAAAGATCGTGCGTCCAGGTACGCCTCTGTTCCCCTCCCTTTTAGTCCATTACAGTCTCTATTTTCATTGCTCCTGTTACTCCCTGCTGTTGAGCGGTCCACCCAGGACCGTCGACCACCCTGCACTGTCTCCCACAGACCGTTTTGTCGTGCTATAGTGCACCCGAGCCTTCATTTTGATTACTATTTCATATCATTTCATATTATTTCATATTATTTGCTGCTCTTGATCTCCCCTATTTGTTAGTTAATTTTGCATGATGTGTGTCATACTTTGCATATTTGCTTGATCAGTGATTGCTAGATCTAGGCTAGATTCTTGCATGCACTCTGGTGCACATAGGACCGCACTCATTTTTCCATACTAGTTGCATTCCTACCTAGGTAGGGGATCCTATCGTCTCCATATTCCTTGGAGCCGACTAGGTGACCTTGTCCAGGACCTCCGTAAGTCCCCGTGAGCCGTGGATTCCCACACGGATGCCAGGCAGGTTGTACCATACCACACCGTGTCTAGGGTTTGCATTTGTGAGAGGGAGAGTCCCTTAGAGTCCACCCAGTTTCCCATTTCCACCCTTGATAGGTACCCTTGTGGTTGAGTGAACTCACATCCTAATTAATCCCCTGAGGTCCTAAAAGGAAATTCATAAAATCTTCCGTGCATCATTCATAACTTGGGTGATTACTTGGTTGTCTCTCTTCTCATCCCTCCCCTCTCTTGTGTGCATTATTGGATTGTTTGTTTAGATCTTGGTTAGGGTTGTTTGCTTTCTCTCCCTAGGTGTTTAGTGCATGTGGAGTTGCTTCACACCCTCAGGATCTTCTCCTAGGGGCAGCTCGCATTTCTATTCTTATTTCAATCCCTTGTTCGATTCATCACCCACCATGTCGTCCTACAACTTCTCCCATTCCCATGAGGATTCTCTCCCTCAGGGACTTCTCGAAGACCCACCTAGGGTCACCCATGTGCAGGGAGGAGAGGGGACTGCCCCTCCTCTCCCGACCATTATTGTCGAGGGTCCTCAGCCCTCCCTTTCTGGTTCCTCTTCACAGAATTCGGCCAATCAAATTCTTAACATGATGGCCCAGCTTGATCCGACTCAACTTCACCTCATTCGGCAAGCTCTGCAGAGGGCGGATGCCCCGTCTTCAGTTCCTTCTCATGGCGCGCATGCTGCCTCCACCACATCTCCTATCATTGGGTCAGGGGCCGTTTCTGCTACGCCTGTCGATCTCACTCTAGTTCACCCTCGGACCCTCCAATTATCTAGCATGGAGATGGTCCAGGCCTCCACCTCGGCCCAACAACCTCTTGATAAGGGGAAGACCCATATCCCCTTTAGTTCTTATGTTGATCCATACACCACTGTCTCTCCAGCGCCGCGGGCCCTTGCGGCCCCGGCTGATTTCATTCATTTGCAACCAGGGGCCGCCCAGTTGGCTCATGCGGATTTGGGCCCTTTCTTGGCCCATTATCCATCTTATGGGCTTCCCCCTGCATCGGCTTATCCTTCAGCTCCATACACTGGCTCCGTTCTTCCTGCTTTGTCTCCTCATTCCCGGGAACGGGAACTTCTCGACAAATGGGCTGCCATGCAGCAGTAGATTGACCTCCTCCATAAGCGGGTCGGCCCATAGTCTCTCGCCGATGTCCCCGTTCCTAATTTCCGGGACATTCGTTTCCCACCTCAGTCGGAGCTCCCTACATATCGTAAGTACGATGGGAATGGCAACCCGTTCATTCTCATCAGGGAGTTTCTGTATGAATCAGCACAGTTCCAACATGATGACCGCCTTATGGCTTATCTCTTTCGAAGGTCATTGGATGGGGTGGCGCTTGAATGGTTTTACACATTGCCTTTGGAGGAGGCAGAAAGCTTCAAGATTGTCAAGGAGAAGTTCATAACAAGATTCCAAGACCGGGTGGGCTCGGAGTATTCCTTCACCGACTTAGTAGCAAAGAAGATGAAGCCAGATGAGGACTTCGCTACTTATGCAGATAGATGGAGGCAGATGGCCTCACGTGTGCCCGGGTAGATCCCGGAAGAAGAAAAGGTTAAATTGTTGATTTCAAATGCTACACCTACGTTCCGGAACATTTTGGCGATGAACGATATATCTAATATGCACTAGTTGTACAGCCGGGCCCGGTTTATCCAGACCCAGTTCAAAGACTCCCCTATTCATTCCCTGTTTGAGACCCAGAGATCCAAGACCACAAGAAAGTCCCAAGGCCCAGTTACTGAGGGAGTTCAAACCAATGAGCAGGTCCAGGCTGTTCAGTTCCCTAACCAGTCCGCTCCACCCCGTTTCCAGCAACCTCCACGCAACCCTCAATTCTCCGCTCCACAAGCTCCCCGACCTACTTTTCTAGCTCCTCAACACCCACAACAACCAGCACCACCACCACCACAACAACATCCACAGCAGCCACCCCAGTACCACAACATCCCTCCTCCCGCTGGTTATGGGCCTACTCGACCGGGTCCGAAAAGAGCCCATTATCCTCCACTTCCAGAAACTTTTTTTTTTTAATAAGCACCAGCCAACAGAATCAGGATCCAGTCAAGTGCACCATCCCCCAGCAGGGGACAATGTTCTCACTTCCCCAGACTAACTCTGTGGCCAAGAAAATTTTATTGATATTTTGAACGAATACAATATCAACGGGGCATACCCCTGTCTATCTGTAGAACAGTCATGAAAAGAAAGGAAAACCAACTAGCCCAAAAGAAAAATTAATTACAATGCCGTATAGCAGGAAGACCCGCTTTATCCACCCTCAAAGCACCCCTGGCCAGCCTGGGAAGTTCACAAACCCGAGAGAAGATGATGTTGTTGTGATTGGTACAAGCATGAGAGGCCAGAGCATCTGCTACTTGGTTGCTCTCCCTAAAGATATGCTGCACTGAACAACCACATTTGAATGTGAGATCAAGAATATACTTCCAGAAACTTTGCCGGACATTTTCTCAGCCTTGATGTACACTGGTGATATACAGCTCCCACCGGAACATCAGAACTGAAACCCGACCGCCGATCAATCAAGGTATTGCATATATCATCGTCAGCCCGGGCACACAATAGACATATGTTTTCAATTTCATGATTTGGTGTATGATTTTTGCATGAGGGGCAGAGGATCGACTGGGCCCAAATGCATGAATTGATAGAGGACATTAAAGAGAAGAGAAGATAGGCAAGGCCGCAGCAGGTGGCGCCACAACAACAGCAGCAGCAGTTTCAGCAACCCCAACCTCAACCTCAACAGCAGCAGCAACCACCGGAACTCGGGATTCATCAAAATCCCATGCCAGACCACCAGCCCGCTCGGCAACAATAGCCACCAGCACCAGCTCAAGTAAATGTGGTTCACCGCCCAGCCCCTAATGCTGGGTGGTCTTTTGATGATGAGACCCTCGCTCATCTTTTGGCCTTCCACCATGCATACGCCAACTCCCCCACGCCTTATGTTCCTTCCATCCTCCGACCCACCACCTTGACCACTCCACCTCCCATTCCCTCCAGGTCCCCTATCGCACCCGCCACATTCCCCACCATCCCGCCAGTCCTTCCACCATCACCCGCCATACCCTCCATCGTTATCCCTCCACTCAACCCTTCACCTATCACCATTCTGCTAGGGCCCGCCAGACCAGCCTCCGCCATCCTCACCCCCGTTTCTACCTCTTCCACTCATCCCATTGGGCCAATTGGGGGTCCATCTGAGGCCGTGTCGGCACGACACTGTGCCCTCCGGAGCGGGCATTTATTTCATAGAAGTTACCCCTCCACTGGTGCACCTGCACCCAACCCTCAAGTTCCTTCCTCAACAGTTGAAGTAGAAGAAGTAGACCCCGTGCCTGGCACGAATTATGATTTGCTACAGCACTTGGACCGGATGCTGGCCAAGATTTCAGTCCTGTAGTTAATCAAAAGGTCTACGATACACCAAGATGCCCTGAGGGCTTTCCTGTAAAAAGTTATGGTTAGCGAGGATGTGGCGGTAGACAGCTTACCGTCAGTGTTGGCCACCATCACAAAGGGGCCTTCTATTTCATTTTCAGAGTCAGAACTAGCACCTCCAGAGGCACGTCAGATGCCACCATGCATTACAATTTCTTTGAACAAGGTGGCTGTTGATGCAGCTCTAGTGGACACGAGAGCTTCTATTAATGTGTGTCCCTTGAGCACGTTGCATGCCTGCAACATATCTGAAGACATGCTGTGCCCGACATCGATAACCATTACAACATACGATAACTCTAGGAGAGCTTGTCACGGGGTCGTGACAGTTCAGGTCGAGCTGGGGCCTTTAAAAATGGACGTGGAATTCTACGTGTTGGACATAGACCCGATGTTTAAGGCTATTCTGGGTCGTCCATGAATTGATAGTTTGATGCAGTACCCTCGACTGCCCACCAATGCCTCAAGTTCCCATTTCAGGGGCGGGTAGTCAAGGTAAAGAGTGTTTCCACAGTCCAGACTGTTGATGCGATTGCCGATAAGATTCTTCCTACACTTTGGTCGAGTAATAAGCCAGTTTTGTCTATTATGGACTTGAACTTTCCATGGGCATATGCGTCACGCAAGCCCGCCACTGCGTCAACCAATGTTAAAATCAAGTCCAAGATTAAAGACTCTAAGGGGTGGCAAATGATTTTGAAGTTAGGCTATCAGCCAGGCATGGGCCTCGGCGCACAATTGCAGGGGCGGACCAACCCCGTCCCTAGGGGCAGAAAGATGAGCCGAAGAGGCCTTGGATACCGAGAGTCAGCACTATCTATATTAGGAGATTCTGGGCCACTGACGTGGGATTATCGTCAACACTTCGTGAAAGGCCCGTTGCAGCCTGGTACTCTGAAGAAGCCGCCGCCCTGTTCTGATGAGAAGACCGATGCCACGTTTGCTATTGCCGAACCACCACTGCCGTTGGAGGGGATGGTGGGTGATATGGATGACTTTTGCAGCTGTTTTGAGAAGATGTTCCATGAAGAAGAGGCTTCTCCGAAAAGGATGGAGATGCAGCTGGTGAAGCATTCTCCGATTGAGCCAGTTTACCAGAGGCCAAGGGAAGTAGGGAGCTCCATCACTACTTTTTCCTTGTCCCCATCCCGCCTTGCCTCCTTGTTTCAGCAATTGGGGTTTATTCCCCGTTCCCCTCCGATTATGGTCGACCCGTACTTTACGGGAAGACCACTTGAAATTCTATTTGCTCCTTGTGCTTGTGGGCAGTGCCCACGGATTGATTTGTCCACCATGTGGACCCCCACCACCAATCTCCATGAAATGTGGTTTTCTTCCTCCGACCCGTTCTTTGATGTTCCTTTTCCATCTCTGTTTCCCATGCAGCTCCCTCCTCCTCCATCCTCCTCTTCCTGTTGCGTGATCTCCTCCGACTTCCAAAAAAAAATGCCAATTTTAAAACAGAGGTTTCAATGGAGGATTACGCTCTATTCTGTCCATCTTCCCAGGGGCATGAGACCCATGATTCTTTCCCTATAGACTTCTTATCTCCTAGGTTAGATGTACAGTGGGTAGAGTCCCTTAGGTTGGTAGAGTCAGTTGGGGTAGAGCCTAGCTCTAGTGCTGTCAGCCCATCCACGTCTGCGGTGCACCCTATTATGCGTCATTCTAAATCCATTCCAGATAAGTTTCTTCAAGATTTAGCCCAGAGATGTCACGCCCTCCTCAAATGCCCTGAGTTTGTAGAGACCGCAATAGTCTTAGAGGATGATGAGGAAGTAGAAGGGGTGTGGTGCAATGACGGATTAGGTGTATATGAAATCATTGATGAGAAGGACTCAGCCGATGATGAGGAAAGCGATGTGGATGACACTGCTGATATGTACGCGCAAGGTTTAAAGAGATTTGATGAACCGTCGATGGTAGTGGATGAACCCACAAAAGAAATTAATCTTGGAACAGAAGAGGACCCCAGGCCCATAATCATTTCCGCTAATCTCCCTTCTCAGGTTGAAGAGGAGCTAATCAAGGTTTTGAGGGAGTACAGTGATTCTTTCACCTGGTCCTACGAAGACATGCCGGGTCTTGACCCCGCTCTGGTGGAACATAGGCTTATCCTTAAACCAGGGGCAATACCCATTAAACAAAGATCAAGAAGATTCCACCCTCAAATGGCCTTAAGGATAAAAGAAGAGGTTGACAAATTACACAAGGCCAAGTTTATTAGAGTTGTTTTATATCCGCAATGGGTGGCAAATATAGTCCCGATAATAAAAAAGGATGGAAAAATTCAGATCTGTATTGATTTCAGGGACTTAAATAAGGCATGTCCGAAAGATGATTTTCCGCTCCCTTACATCGATGTGTTGGTAGACAACACGGGTGGTTATGAAGCCCTCTCATTTATGGATGGATATTCAGGCTACAACCAAATCCGTCTCGCTTCCGAAGACCAAGAGAAGACCTCTTTCACCACGCCCTGGGGCACATACTGCTATGTTGTTATGCCATTTGGATTGAAGAATGCAGGTGCCACGTATTAGCGGGCAATGATACATTGGGGTGTGTGTGTGTTCGGAGCGGTGTCTCCGAGTGTGGATTGACTGTTGGGGTGCGTCCCTGTCTTGGTGTGTGTCTGTGTGGTGCTGACCACCATGTTGAGGGTTTGCCCTCGTGTCTGTGCTGCTCTGCAGCGTGTTGAGCGTCGAGCTCGTGTGTATGTGGTTTGCTGCCGTCGAGCAGCGTGTGGTGTATTGGGGTTCATCCCCGTGTGCTACCTCGTGTAGCGTTTTAATGAAGCCTCACCGAGGTGGTGAGGGGTGGACGTAGGGTAACCGTCGTAGTCCCGAACCACCTAAAAAATCCTTGTGCATGTGTGATTGGTTGAGTGTTTGTTCCTTATCTTCTACCAGCATTCACAGGATGGATTATTGATTATCTTGCACATTGATGCTAAATTTGTTATCGTACACTTCTAGTTCAATTTGCCATCTCTCCGTGTGTGATCTTGTCATTTGCATGTTCGGTGATGTTTGATTGAGAAGCCATCAAGTCTGTTTAATTGGTCTTAATTTTTAGAGAGGGATCTATTCACCCCCCTCTAGATCCGTGCCACTACACTGTGGGACCCAACATATCATCAATTTAGGAGTCCTGGTGGTGTTGTAGAGGAGGTTGATAGATTTGTTGGGAATTGGAAGATTGCCCGTAATTGGGCTGAGGAGGTTGGTATGGGGCCTGACCCTGGTTAAATCGGGGAAGTGGTTATTGGGCTTGCGGTCCCCGACCATCAACATTCCCTTGAAATAGTGGTTGTGCTTGGAATTGGTGTTGGATGGGTGGTTTGTGAGTTTGAGATGCGGAGGGGATGGTGGGCTGATTGGGAGCTTGTTGATTTCTCCAATTGAAATTGGGGTGATTCCTCCATCCCGGATTATAGGTGTTAGAAAATGAGTCATAGTTGGGCTTAGAGAACCCCTGGGCTACTTGGACTTGCTCCTGTATAAAAGGTGGTAACTGGGCTACTGTTGGACAATCGGACACATGATGGTCCGAGCTAGCACATAAAGCACACACCTCATGGTGTGTTGGGTCTGGGTATGGGTTGGACGTAGATGGGATAGTGGCTTCTTGTTTATTTTGGGCCAAGAGCTGGTCTAATTTGTGGGCTAGCATATCAACCTGTTCTAGCTTTTGGGCCATGATGTCCACCTTGTCCAGTTTTTGATGGATGAAATTTACATCCACTCTAGCTTCAGGTTCCACACGATACATCCCGGCCCGTTTAGAAGGCCCAATGGTTCTCTCATATGAGGATAAGGAAGCATGGTTGATTGAATTCTCGCTCAACATTTCAAATAATGCACAGGCCTCATCCTCACTCTTACTCATAAATGCCCCTCCACAAGATGCATCCACGATCTGCCTAACTTGATCATCTAGGCCCTCATAGAAAGCTTACACTATTTGTCATTTGGAAAGCCCATGATGTGGGCATTTTCTGAGGAGTTCCGTTAATCTCTCCCATGATTTATGTATTTGTTCATTTGGGAGTTGCGCGAATCCTATGATTGCACGTCTCATGGTGTTGGTTCTACCGATGGGGTAGAATTTCTTAAGGAACTCATGTTGCATATCTGCCCATGTGCCAATAGGTTTCCCTAAGGTCCCTAGCAAGTATTTGGCTTTGTCCTTAAGTGAGAAAGGGAATAAGGTCAGGCGGAGGGCATCATTTGTTGAATTTTGAATCTTCACAGTGGAACAAATTTCAAAAAATTCGTCCAGATGTTTATAGGGATCTTCGTTGGTCTTCTCACAAAAGGATGAGAGCATCTGAATGGTGCTAGATTTGATCTCGTAATGCAAAGCAGGGACATTAGGCAGTTGGATACAAGTGGATGGCTGATAATTTGAAGGAATAAAATATTCATTCATCTGTTTGGGCACCCCTAGTTGGTGTTGTTCAGCCATAGGTTGGATTTGATTTTGGGCCTGATTAAAAATGAATCGCTCAATCTCACTAATGGGCTCAACTAAGTCAAGATGTTGAGATCTTCTCCCTTGCATAAACCAAGGTTAAAGATGAGAGATGTGAGAAAATTTTTTTATGATGTTTTTTTAATAATTTTTTTGATTTTTTTATTTTGACTCAAATTAGGACGAAGAGAGAGAAGATGAGATTTGTTTTTGTTTTTTTATGCAAACACAAACAAGTTGTCACACAAATTACTTAATGCCCTAGATATGACCTAGTCCTACAAATTGGGTTTCACAAAATGACTAAAGTGAAACTTAAGTTCACCCTCAATATTTCCACCGGCTAGGTAAGGGGTGGGGCAGTGGGAGGTTCCCCCTACTTTCGTAGGGACCTAATTATGCCAAACCACTAGCCCGCTAAAGGCGTTTGCCGTCTGACCGTCTTACCTTAGACACCGGTTTTCATAAGAGGGTAAGCCCAAATAACACAAGAACCACAGTGTGAACCTAGGGCCAATGTCTACTGGATTTTATTTAAGGTCTAGGTGATGCAAAGATGTATGGGAATTGTGGTTTGTGGGCTAAGGAAGGGTGATGAAATCCCCACCTTATCTTTCTTATGGGTGTTACCCTTAGAATATTTTAGAAATGATATGCAACAAATCAAGTTCAAACAAGGGGTTCTATGCAAGCATGGAAATGCATGAGCATGTTTTTGAAAAAATTAGAGTACTCACCTTGCCTCCCACAATCTTCAATAATGCAATTAACAATAATTAAACAATAAAAATAAATTCTATCCTAAATGATGCATGACCTAAAACATGGAAGTGTGAGTTCTACTCTTGCAATGAAGATTTTTATTGAAGTTCAAATGATGATTTTTTTTTATTTTTTATTTAGTAAACCTATCTAACCACAAGATATGAAATGTAGAGAAATGAAATTAAAATGAAGGAGGAAAAGTTTGGATACTTACTTGAAAAGCGTTCCCTCGTTTTTTTTCTTTTTTTTGAATGAATGACTAAATCACAAAGTTGAAAGAAAGAACGACAAACTTACCTCAGATTTTTTTTTGAATTTTCAAGTTACTTTTTCTCCGTTTTTTCTATAAAAATAAGAAAAGAGAATTTTATTAGTACACTATAAACATAAGGAAAATAATGTTCTTAAGTCAAAAATCATCATTCTTCCCCGACAACGGCGCCAAAAATTGATAGCGCGAAAGTTCGTCGTTTAAAACATGCGTATCAATCTTAAAATTTTCAACTCGCACTAGATGAAAGTAAGACGTAATAAGGTGGCGAGAAGGGTCGAATCCACAGAGAAGAAGAGATTTTTAGACTTAAAAACTTTGGAGTCCTTTAGAAAACACTTGTGATTTTACTTTGCTTAAAGAAAATAGTGCATGGAAATAAATCTATCTAAAGAATATGAGAGGGATTGAGAAGAGAAATTTGGAAAAGGGAGGGAGAAAATGGAACACAATTTGCCAAAATAAATTTTATTACTAAAGATATAAAAATTATAATATATGAAAATTGAGATTACAACCAATATAAACTACGAGATAAGTGAAGAAACTAGAGCCATGAGAGGATGATGAATGCCGTCGTCTCCTCCTCGCCGAGTCTTGGAGAGGATCGCTCCGCCTTGAAGGAGATCGCCATGGAAAGAGGTGGATGAAGAAGCCGTCGTCGTCCACGTCATGAGCCTTGGAACGTCGCCCGCCTTGATGTCCACGCCGCCATGAAAGGAGAGTTGTGAAGGACAAAGTTTGGAGAGAAATATAGAGAGGAATGTGCAAGGGTTTGTGTAGAGATGAAGAAGGAAGAAGATGAGAGAGTAAAACAGTGAGAAAATAAATATAACTCATAAACGGAGAAGAATTGGAGGAAGTAATAGAAGAAGAAAATCTAGATCTAAAAGAGAGGAAAAATTTTAATGAAGAACTTAGAGATAAAATAAGAGTAAAAGAGCTTCAAAATGAAGGAATAACAGATTCTAGCACTTCGGATGAACAGTAAACTCACAGAATAGCAATGTGAAAAACTGGGAATAACTTAAAAACCTGAATGAATTAGAAGATGAGGCAGAAGAAGAAGTTTTAGAACATTTAAAAACAAAGAACTTTTATGAAGACAACAAGAGGATAAAATGGAAGAAAGAGTGAGAAATAATAGAAAGAACAGAGAGGAACACTGATTCATAGATGAACAGGATATCACAGTGAAAAATACAAAATATCTTGAAAACCAGAAGGAATTGGAAGATGATGCAGAAGAAGAAGTTGTAGATGACTTAAAAACAAAGAACTTTTATGAAGACAGTAAGAGGATAAGAGAGACGAAAGAGGGCGAACTTGGTGACCTAAGATGTGAGAGGGAGAGAGTGAAAATTGCCAAAAGAAGAACTCCCCTTTCTCCTCCTTGTCATGGGCTATTTATAGGGAAAGTTGGGTCAATGGAGGGTGGAGATTGTATCAAAAGGAGATGGATGGCTGGGATTTAAGTAGAATATGATGTATGAGAAAAAGGAAAAGGAAGTGGGCAACCCCTTTCTTGGACTTTGGGCACCCCATTTCCCAAGGCTCATCATGTCTCTCCTTTATTTCAAACTTTGAATTCAATTTTCCCTCTAACCAAAATATGTGTTTCTTTTTCTCAATTTCAAACTTTTAAAATTTATTTTCCCTCCAACCAAAATACAAACTTGTGTGTTTGACTTGGTCAAAGTGATGATGACAATTTTACCCCCGGAGTTTCTTGTAATTACCTTTAATGTCCTGCACACACATAATTACAATTTAGTCCAGAAAAATTATCACAATGTGCACATAAATATCAAATACTCATAGTTATGTAATGGAGAATTAATGCTCATGACCCTCAACTTTAATTTATTATTAAATAATATCACTAAATTAATTAATTTACATAAAAGTTCTAATTTAAATGTGGAGTTGAGGTTAATTATGAAATATGCATAATTACCTAATTATATGCACATAAAATGGTGTACATGCGATGAATTATCATAAGAAATGGACATTTATCAACCAGCATTTTTCAAACCAAAGGGCATGCGTTTGTAATTGAAAATCCCCTTGGGAGATTTGAAGGCTGTATGGTTCTTGTCTTTGAGGGACATCCAGATTTGATTATAACTGGATGACCCGTCCATGAAAGATAAGGCTTCATGACCGGTGGTCATATCGACCATCGTTTCTGTAATTGGGACTGGGAAATCATCCTTTGGACAAGCTTTGTTGAGGTCCCGAAAGTCAACGTAGATGCGGACTTGACCATTCTTCTTCTTGACTGGAACTATATTGGCAAGCCAGATCGGGTAGATGCACGGCTCAATGAAGTCGACCTCCGCCATTTTGTGGACTTCGGCGGAAACTTGGAGCTCCAGCTCATGGCGCATGCGCCGCTGTGGTTGCTTGACCGGAGCAATTGTGGGAGAAATGGCTAGGTCGTGCTCCGCTACGGAGGGGTCTAGCCCTGGCATCTCCTTGTAGGTCCAGGCGAAGCAGTCTTTGAACTCGAGCATGAGTTGCTTGTAGTCCTGCTTATCTACCTCGGTGAGGAGGGCACTGACGAATATAGGCTGAGGGGCTTCATCTTTGCCCAGGTTGATCTCCACGAGATTGTCGACGGTCGCCTGGCCGCCGTCCTCCAGCTCAGGAGGAGCGGGTTGGAGGTCGATGAAATCCTCACCATCGGTGTCGGCTTCGTGTATTTCTTGGTTCTCGAAGCCAGCAGTCGATGTTAAGGGGACTGGAGAATGGTTGTCACTGGGATCCGCTAGGGATCGATCTGGGCTGCCGGCTTTTGGCCAGCAGTCGTCAGCTGGAGCTGCTGAGGTCTCCCAGGGGTTGCCCGGTGAAGCGGACAATCTTTCGCAGCTAGGACCAGCAAGATCCCCCCCCTCAGGAGGGTTTATTGTACTGGGTCCCTCGACTGGCTGAGAAGCCGGAGGAGCTTCTCCTGCCCCTTTGTCTTGGCAGGGAGGCGGAGAAGGTTCCCCGATGGCCTGGGCCGGGGTTCTGGCCTTGGCGGAGATCGGAATCAGAATTTCCTCTTCCTCATCCCCGGAGCTGTCGAATTTAGATGCGACTCTTGTTCTGTCGTCGGCTGGTAGTGCCAAGCCTACGACGTTAACTACGTAGTGGATGCGAAAATCCGGGTCCTGGTCGTAACCAAGCCCCCTGGTATCCTTATGAAAGGACGGGGGTTGCCCCGGCCCTGGGAAGGGTCCCATAGCCGACGGAAGTATCTTTGTTGGGCAGGAGTCTGCCACAAGGAAATGTGATGCTTCAAACACATTTCTTGAATATGCGGCGACAGGTCGCCTCACACCTGAACTGCTTCAGGAGTATCATCAGCTTGTCTAGACCAGCCAGAGTCATCATCTGGCGGGGCTTGAGGGATCATGTCTCCTTTGTAGAAGACAATGGGTTTGTCCCTGTTAGCCTTCTTCTTGTTCCGGCGTTGTCGCTTGAAGGTGACAATGAATGTTGTCAGCGACTCGACGTTGTGCTCCTCGGATGCACACGGGAGCTGGATGCAGTCTGGTGGCAAGCATATACTCTTGCCAATAGCCTGGCTAATAAGATTAGCCTAGAAGTCAATCTGGCGCCTTTCAGGGCGATCTGGGGTTGACTTAAAGCGGAGGTGCATCAGGTGAAGTTTGGCCTTTTCCTCGTTAACAGAGAAGAGATCATCATCGTTTTCCTCTGAGAGCCAACTGTTGCTTTTGCTCTTGATCATGGGGTACGGACTAATCCCCTTGAAATAGAGCGCATCGTTGGCTAGGTTGCATTCTGCTGGTGTAAACGGCGACAGGTCTGCGAAGACCTTATGTTGCTCTCCGTCCTTGGCATACTTGATACATTGGTGGAGAGTTGACGGGACGACCCAATTTTCATGGAGCCAGGGTCTACCCAATAGCATCTTATAAGACATGTTGGAGTCAATGATATAGATTGTCGCCTTCGAGGTGAAATCATTGAGCACCAGATCGACATCCACTCGGCCGAGGATGTCCTCGGCGTTCTGGTTGAAGCTGGATATCTTGACTGCTTGAACCTTCTGGAGGTATGGGGTCAGATATAAAGACTTGAATGTCTTGAGCGGCATGATGTTAACAACAGCACCAACGTCCACTAGGATCCGGTTCACATCGTGCCCATTGATCTTCCCCTTCATGTAAAGAGGATGGTTGTGGCATGGAGGGGACATCAGCATGTCTTTCTCCATGAAGGTGATGGTGGCTGCGAAGGCTCCATAGGCAGCTGCCTTCATTTCTGCGGCATGCGCTTCATAAACTTCCGACTCTTGGAGTATTTTGATAAGGGTGTCCCTTAGATCCTTACTCTAAGCGATGGCTTCCCAAATTGAGATACTGGTAGGGAAGCGCTTCATTTGGTGGAGGACCTTCCAGTCAGCTCGGGCTCGAGCATCCTCTAGAGAGGGCAGTATGTCAGGTTGAACCTTCTGCGAGCTGCCGTGCTATTCCCTGTCGGGGAGTTGCACTGCCTTGCCCTTACCATCGGGATCGGATTGGCCTTGATCACCAGCGGACTCTTGGAACATGGAGGCCAATGACGACTCTTCTGGGGGCGGCTGGCGGGCTGGCTCGTCCTTGCCGGACGGTCCCGCTTGCTCTGCTGCAGAAGCCGGCACTGGTGCAGGGGCTGGGAGGCTGGAAGCATCCTCTTCGCTGCCGGAAGGATCGAAGATGCCGGGTCTGCCCCGAATTTCTACTTCCGGAATGGGAGCTGATTCCTCTCCTCAAAAGAGGATAATTCGCTCCGGGTCGAATGTGGACGGGGAGAGGGGTAGCTCGGGGATTCTCCCACGACCTCTGCCACGTCCCCGACCATGACCTCGGCCACAACCAATGTGTTCCGGAGCTGGGTGTAGCCCAAGAGGGGCAACAGTTCTTTATCTTGTCCGGGAGGCTACCGGCTCGCCTCGTCGAGAAACATTGATATTGTCAGGAGGTGGTATGGCCACCATGTTGCAGGTGCAGCGCCGAAGCATTTCTTCCAACTGCTCTGTGGTGATCTCCTTATCTTTATAACAAAAGGAGAGCTCATCCGGGATCACGAGTCTTTCACCGTCCTTGAGCTTTTGGATCATCTCTTAGACCCAATTTCTGAGGCGGGCTCATTTCTGCATCTCTTCCCATGGGATGTAGCTGTCGAGTGGGAGAGCCCCGGTAGGGCGAGGAGGGACATATTCCTCCAGGTCATCGATGAGCCACTGGAGCCTTTAGAGAGGCATTGGCTCAGCCGGGAATTGCAGGGCGGCTGCTTGTTCAGCCTGTTTCTTGAGCCGCCTTCTGAGGTTCTTCCTCCTATTTTTCTCTTATCTCTAGGCGATAGCCATCTCTAAGGGAGTAGGAGGGAGAGGTGCTGGAGCCGGAGTTGACAAATCCTGGTGAGGATATCTCCGAGCGGATGCCCTTGCAAGGCGAGGTCGACGACTCTTCCTCGCCCGGATCTCGATCTAGGCGCCTTCCGCTTGTTGTATCTGGAAGGTGGCATTGATCGCCTACTCGATCACCTCGAGCGGCAATTCCTGGTATGCTGGAATGCTGGGACTGGCATTCAAAGACGTGTTCGCGGTTTGGTGCCTTACCCGCGGTGGCGATGGGAGCCTACGAGGAGTCGATAGGCTGGTGCTGGCGTCCGAAGACGTGTGCGTGGTTTGATGCCTTAACCGCGGTGGCGATGAAGATGTCTTCCGCTGAGCCGGTACATTGGAACCGGTGTTGGGGGACATATGTGCGGTTTGATGCCTTACCCGCGGTGGCGGTGGCTTCTGTTGAGAAGCAGACAAAGAGGGGCACTGGTCGTCCCGCTCCTTAGCCTTGCCTTTGCAACCGTACTGAGAGCTAGGCCTAGCGATGACTGACGAGGTTGCAAGACGTTGTGGTTCTGCATAGTTATCCCGACTATGCGGAATGAAGGAGCCTTGTGGTGGTGGGCCCGCCACTTGAAGGGAAGCCGCTGAAGACTCCGAAGATGTCTTCTTTGTACTCCGAATTATGTCAACAGGTAGGCGAGATAGACCCGACGGCCCCTCCGCTGAGGAGGTACACCGAGACTGAGGTGGGGACTCACCCTATTTTTGCTTTCCCTTCCTATCCGCGGCTGCCGGTGGCGGAGCTAGGACGGGAGGAGGACGAGAAAGAGTTGAAGAGCCCATGATCGGCTCGCCCACCAGAACATCCTCTCGACCGAGAAGGACCTGGAGGAGCCTAGCAGTGTCTTCTTCAGGAAAAGGGAGAGACTTTAGCTCCCGCCAGGACCGCCATTGCACAGCCGATGTGCCTGGGGTTGTCTAGCTGGGTGCTGATGTCTGAGAGCCCGAAGGGGCCGGAGGAGCAGGAGAATGGATGACGTTGACCGAGAAGTTGGTCGGCCCTGTCTATTGACTGACATCCTGCTCTCTACGCCTTCGCAGTCGCTCGAGCGCCTCGTGATTGTCCGTCTGGAACTCGAGCCATTCTGGAGGATGCTGGTAAGGCAGCCCGTGCCCATTTTCTTGGGGAGAGTCTGGCCGCTCTGGTGCACCCCTGACGATGCTCAGGGTATCTTCGACAGCTTGCCGAAGCCTGACGAGCGACATGGAGTTTCCTTCCGCATCGATCTGCTCCCATTGGATCTGTTCCTGGATGAGGTATTGAACTTCCTCGCAGGACTCGATCGGGTGATAGATTCTGGCGTGGAAGGGGCAACACTGGGGGTGACTACGATCCCAATGGGTGTAGCCAGGAGGCAAGTCACGATGCATGATTTGCCCAGTCTTGACGAGGATGTCGAAGAGAGGTTGGGTTCTCTCCCTGGGGAAGGAGAGGGGTCTCCGATCGTGCCAGGGCCTCCACCCCGGGTACCAGATCGAACGTTCCCTTTGATTGGCTCTGGGCTCTTCTGACTCGTCATCAGAAAAAGAAAATGCAGCCATCATGTGGATGACATTGGCTGAGGGGTGAGCCACACGTGCGGCCTTAGCCGGCCTGGCCCACGTATGTGGTTACGGAGGATCGACGAGGCCGCTCTTCATCTTGACGAGGCCGTCTCGGATTAGCTTCTGTGACTGAGTCTTGAAGACGTAGCAATCTTCAATTGAATGACCCAGCATGCGATGGTACAGGCAGTAACTGGGATCGTCGATCTTCAGGGCCTCATCCGACTTGTGGATTTCTGGCAACTCGATGATCTTTTGGGCCATACAGAGGTCGAAGAGCATCTTCATATGTTCCTTCTTGAAGGAGAAGGGCGTCTTCATGCGCTCTGAGAAGGAGGGAACAACCAGCTTGTCTACTGGCTTTTTGTCAGAGCCGTTGGACTCGGCCCCTTTACTGGCCTTGGCGGTAGGGGTGAATTCTATGATATTCACCTCCTTACCGGGCTGGCGTTCTCGCACTTGTTTACCCTTTGCGGCAATATAGCTCGGGTTATCAGCGAAGAACATCTCTATCTCGGTGACTGCCGAGTTGAGCTGGTTGAAGCCTTTGATATTGGTGCTGAGAAGCTTTTCGCTGACCTCAGCCGCTTGACCTCAACGACATATGGTGATGGCGTCCTCCTGGACGGGTGGATTGACACACCTCATGCTGAGGTCTCACCATTTTTTGATGAAGTCGAGGGCGCCCTCGCCCTTTTTCTGCCGAAGGGAACAGAGTTCGGCTAATGAGACCTTTCGCTCGGCCGTCTAAAATCGGTTGAGGAATTTCTTCTGGAGATCCGCCCAGTCGACGACTGAGCCGGGCTTCAGACGGGAGTACCATTGGAAGGCCGTTCCCGTGAGCGAGGTGGCGAAGTAGCGGAGGAGATATGATTCATCCAATGCCAACTCGCCCATAGCCGTAACATAGTAGGCCAGGTGCTCATGTGGCGACCCCTGCCCGTCGAACTTTTGCAGCTTTGGGGGCTTGGAGTATTCTGGGGGAAGCTTTTTTAGCTGGTGGTGAAGCGGGTAGGGTACACTGTAGAGATCCACCGTGACCGTCCCTTCACCATACTGGGCGAGCTTTGTCTCGACAATGCGCTCGATCATCTGGCCTTGCGCCAAGAGATTTTATGGCACTGGCGTGTTGGAGGCTCGTGGTTGAGTCTCGACCGGAGGTGTGCCAAACCCAGCTGCCAGCGGGGTTCGGGCAACCGACGCTGAGGTGTTGGCAACGTCGCGAGCCACCGGGGGTACCGACGCCTCGGCCTGAGGCCTAACAGGTTGCTGAGAATGAAGGTCTCGTTCCTGGAGGAGGTCCAGTAGGAGGGCCTTCAGATGCTGGTTCTCCTTCATAAGAGTGTCGAGGGTCACTTCTTGAGCCTCATTTGTGGGAGGGTCGTTGTTGACCGGCTCTGCGTTGATAGGAGGGTCACGGTCTTCCACCGGGACTTCTTCCACACGTTCCGATGCCTGCGGTCTAGAAGAAGTGCCGATATGACCTGTTGGAGGAGGCGGCGGAGTCGGGTGGCGTGGCCTTCTGAAGTGGGACAGAGGCTGGTTCAAGTCGTCAGACTGGGTGTCTGGCTGGTGTCCGGTGATGTAGCACGCGAACACTCGAACCGCATCATTGATGAACAAGGCCATCCGCTTCCTTCGCGGGTGTCGCTCGGGGCGGACAGGCGTCCCTAGTCTATTAAAGACCGAGGTGCGTTGCAGAGGGGGCTCACTCCCGATGTTAGCCGGAGGAGAGTGCTGGACAGGTTGCTGGAGAGCCCGAGGATGGGCTCACCTTTGCCTCCGCTTGCTTGAGCGAGGGACCTTGGACGACTGGGCGTCGTCAGACGATGCTACTGTAAGGCCAGTCACATCCTGTCTAATGCCGCGTCTGAGTGCTCACAGGGGGTTGGTGATCCGCGCCCTCTGAATAGCTTGAGCTTCTTCTGGGGTGACCCAGATTCTTCTCAGGTCAGGTTGCTGGTCTCCCTTGTCGCCGTTTTTCCGACGAGTTGTCTTGGGAGGCCGCGTGTCTAGCTGCGGTGGGTGCCCCCGGGATGCGGCCGAGGGACCCGCTCCTTTGAGCTTCGCCCCGTCCCCTTGTGTTTGACGCAAGAGGTCAAAACGATTGGAGGTAGGGATGGTGGGAATGGTCCGTTCCTGGGGTATAATTTGTTCACCCCCGTCGATACGGATCCGCAAGTCGCCGACAAGGACCGTCTTGCTGGAGTTGCTGGTCGCAGTAGTGAGTCACCTGCCTCTACGGCCATGGCGACGCTTCTTCTGAGGAGCTGAAGAAGACTCCGCCCCAAGATGGTAGACCGAGAAAACATGGCCTGGAACGACCGGCAACATGACGTCGTCAGTCCGAAGTGCCGGGATCGGCCCCCGGGGCAAGTTGCCCGCACCGGGAGTCGGTGGCTGGGTGACACTAGTGTAAGCCTTCGCCCGCGCCAATAAGAGTGTCGCCGAGGCTCGAGATGACACTCTTGCGCCGGAAGGCAAGGCCGTTGGAAGTGCTGGAGCGCCGACACCCCTGGGTCGGGGACTCGGGGCAGGTGCCGGTATAGTCTGGGCTAGGGTCGGGAGGCCCGAGGAAGGTGCTGAGGAACATTGCCCCCGGGGTGGAAGACCCACGGGGAGAGCCGGTTCAACTGGAGCTCGGGACCAGGGTCCCGAGTGCACCACTGGGGAGCCCCGAACTTGGGGCTGTGAGCCCATGTCGAGTGTCGGCCCTGTCGGGATTCGGGGTCGGAAGCCCGATACCGATGCTGAGAAGCCGTAAACCCGGGGCAGGGAGCCCGTGTTGGGTGCCGGCTTGGCTGCGGCTCGGGGTTGAGGACCCGAGGAGGATGCTGGAAAGCCGTGGACCCGGGGCAAGGAGCCCGTGTTGGGTGCGGGCTTGGCTGTGGCTCGGGGTTGGGGACCCGAGGAAGGTGCTGGGAAGCTGTGGACCCGGGGCAAGGAGCCTGTTTTGGGTGGCGGCTTGGCTGCAGCTCGGGGTTGGGGACCCGAGGAAGGTGCGGGGAAGCCGTGGACCCGGGGCAAGGAGCCCATGTTGGGTGTTGGCTTGGCTACGGCTCAGGGTTGGGGACCCGAGGAAGGTGCTGAGAATCCGTGGACCCGGGGCAAGGAGCCCGTGTTGGGTGCCGGCTTGGCTGCGGCTCAGGGTTGGGGACCCGAGGAAGGTGCTGAGATGGTGACCGAAGTCCGAGGCATGGGGCCCGTGTTGGAGATCGGACAAGGCTGACCTCGGGAGCTGACGTTCACCCGGGTCGACGTTAATATGGGGGCCCTGTAGGGGCCTGCAGTGGCAGTCCGACGCCCGGCACTCGTGTGGGACACTGGAGCTGGGGGCGCGCATGGCGTGTTGGCCCCAGGGGAGAGACTGGAGTTGGCTGAGAAGCAGCCACAAGGATCACACCCAGGAAGTAGGGTGATCCGATAACCAGGGCGAAGCTGCCGAAAGCGATCGGCGTCGCCAAGTAGCCCACCCGGGCATGAGTGGCAATGATGTTGGGGCCGTAGGTGACGGCCGCCATGGTTGCTGGAATGTTGAGAGCTGCGGAGGCGACGGTCGCTGACAGTCGCCGAAAGCGGTCCGACGATCCGAACGCGAATCGGAAGCTGCTAGAAGAAGCGCGCACGAGTACCCTCCTCTACCTCTCCTGCAAGGACAGGGAAAGGGCACCGGGCTTCAAGGCTGGCACAGACTTTTCTTCAGCAAAAAGAAGGAAGGCGGGAGATGTCCCACCGGGCGTGCCATCCTCTCTGTTGCGCGGGTTTTTATGCCGATTAATCGGGGTGAAGGAGGGAATACAGCAGAGAAGGAAAATACAGGAGTTTGATGTATCTTGGGTATCCTCCTTACGGGTGCATGCCTCTCACGGTGGTATCGGGCACTCTCCTTTCACGGAAAGTCGGAAAGGGTCGAATGGCACGTAAGTGTCGGGATAAAGGTTAACCAGACAAGGTGCGGGCATGCCAGTCGATCTCTCGACAATCACTCATAGAACCAAGGGTTGACCGGGGAAGCGCCACCAGGGCGCGGCACGTGGGCTCGGGCGGTCGGGCGACACGTGGAGAGAAGGGGTTCCATGGTTGCGAGTACGTAGGCGATTGCAGGAATCGTGTACAGGACGTCTTTCCCCACCAGTCGTAAGCAACCGATGTTTATTTACATCGGACTGAATCCGAATACCTTCGTTTCATGCTGAAGAAAAGTCTGTATATGTGTCTGAAGCCATGGGTAGAGGGCTAGAGGGCATTCAGCAGCTAGGGGTACGTGTTAGACCGAGGGGTGTTCACTGGGGTCAGGGTGTTGGGCACGGATGCCGAGTGGTGTGGGTAGAAATCTGGGAGCCCGAACACAGGCGTATACAATTCACTGGTTTTATGATGAGCCACATGGGCTTTACAAGTGGGCTTGAGCGGCCGAAGTACAATGGGCGCAAGCCGTGGGATAATTCCGACATGTGAGTCGGTCCCCGGGTCATTGCGTGACAAAGCGAATGTCCGCGTGTTCTACTGGAACTCTTTACAGAGGAGCTGATGTGGGCCCGACTGCCTTGGTGGTCAGAACGGAAATGGGCTGGCGCCTGGCGGAGGTCGGACGTGGCTCGAGGTGAGCGGTCGGGTCCGGGTCTCGGACGGAGAGTGTTGTCATGCTGGAGAGTCGAGGTCGGCCCCGGGACTATGATTCCCGGGTCAGAGGTCCGACTAGACTCATTTTGTCAATCTGAGGGGCTGACGGCCAACTGGGAGGTGAGCGGTGGGCACGTGGTTCCGTGTCGAGGGCCGACGCGGCGTTATGAAGTACCCTTCGTCACCGTCGTAAGTGTCGTAAGTTGACGTACACGGGCGGTCCCGGGATGCGGGCGTATTTGCCATTGGTACGGTCATCTTACATGTGGCGGGGGCGGACTTGGTGTGAGACAGCTAAGCACCGCGTGAGGGGAGTACGTGAGACATACCCTCGGCGTGTGTGAGCAGACTAGCAAGCCAACCGCGCACGCACTTGTCTTCTCGCGTTCCCGACCCTTGTCGAAAGCCTCGGGAGTCCGAGGGTGCGACAATTAGGCCGGGGGAGCTTGCTCGTCCAGGTGTCCGTGGGTTGCTTCACGTACTATATGCCTTGTGCTTTGGTAAGGGGGGCAATTTATAGAAGTTGAAGGGGTGAGGGGTGGGGTTTAGGCAGACCAAGTTGGGGGTCCAACTTGGTCCGGGTAAACCCCTCAATAGTGTTTTTATTTGTATTTTATTTGTGCATTTTGTGTGTGTGTCGGAGTAGGAGGGATGGGGTTTAGGCAGACCAGCCCAAGGGGCTGGTCTGGTCCGCCTAAACCCCTCTTCGGAGGGGAAAAATCTTTTTTTTTTGGTTTTTGGAGAGGTTTAGGCGGACCAGCTTGGCGGACCAGCTTGGGGGTCCAAGCTGGTCCGCCTAAACCCCTCCCCAGGGGGGTTTTAGGCGGACCAAAGTCCCCTTTTTTTTTATTTTAAAAATCTTTTTTTTATTATTCAAGGGTTTAAACGGACCAGCCTGGGGGTCCAGGCTGGTCCGCCTAAACCCCTCCCCAGGGGAGGTTTGGGCAGACCTGGTAGAAGAGAGAGAGGGTGATGCGGGACGGACACGCGACCTGGGACTCTAGCTCGCGATCGCCCCTAAGCAAGGGAAGACGTGGGACCGGGCGCGGTTGAGAAATCGACTGTGAGCCTCGGGTATTGGATTTTCGCGTGTACTCGGATCGAGTCATGGGACGGGTCACTCACTCTCTCTCGCAGCGGTGATATAATTATGATCGAGCTAGAATAACCTATCACTCATGCATCGGCATTCAAAAATATACGAGTAAAGCAAATGCGATAAGAGAGAGGGGCGAGTTTACCTCTACGCTCCGGGCGTGGGGAAGACGATCCTGGCCAAAACAATAACTCTCGGTTAAACAATTATTACAATAATTACAGAAATGGTTTCTACTATCCACTCCACGCAGGGAGGTAACGGGCTACAAATGGGCCCCGGGAGGACCGAACTTGGGTTGACGGGCATTGTTTTGATGTAGCTTCAGCGGCACGCGTATTCACGAACGTGGGGCCCACTTGCTCATCGGCGGGTCCGAGTGGGCCCGGAGTGATACCGCTGTGACGTTGGCTCCTGGAGAGGCGCTCCCTGGGACGGTGGCACGGTGGTTCGCCCTATGGAAGGTGACTTGGCTCCGGTCTTCAATGGTTGACCAAGCTGCCCATGGATCTGCAGTTTCAGTTTTACAGCGCGTGACCCGGTGAAAACCGCTGCTGCGATCACTCCCAACGTTGGATCGACGGCGCGATGGCGGTGCGATGGCGGCGGCGGCAGAAGTAGAATCCATAGGGGCTAAGGAGAAGATAGAAGGGCTTCACACCCAAGATTTAGTAGAAATCCATCTGCAAAGGGGGAGAGGGGGAGAGACAAGGGGCGCACCCTTCTTGCTTGGAGCAAAATTCTGAATTTTCATATGATTAATTCCACTAAAAATGAGAACACAAGGTATTTGTATGAAATGTCAAAAGACACAAAATAACCCTAGATCTAAAATTGGGAGGGGTAAAAGAGGAAGGTCAAAACTATTTCTCCCATGTGATTTGGAACCACATTAAAGAAATATTAAGGGGGGGGCCTTGGACTTCCTGGCCTTCATTTTTGAAGTTTGGTAACACTTGTCCCCCTTGACTAGTCCAAGCATCTAGAAGGCCACCTAGGACTTTGACCAGCCCCACATGGACCCAAATGGCTTAGGTGGACCAATGGAGAAGGAGTGAGGGCCCCCTTGCTGGACCTACTGACAATTCGCATAAAAACCCAAACAATCCAAGGGAATGACACATTGGCTTATAAAGCCTTACAATTGCACATATACTTTCTTAAGGATATAAAAATAAACTAAAGGACACAAATACAAAATAAAATGTTAATGCTCTTGCTCTGATGTCCCCATCAGAGGGGGAGTGGCCCCACCTCTATAAAACCTGATTTTTTTTGTATTTTAGCCCCACTTTGACTCAGTTTGGATGCTAGAAGACAAAGGATATGGGCTTGGACTGGCTGACTGGCTAGTTGTGCACGTAGACCGAGGGATTGACGTGTGCGATTCAACGTAATCCTGGGGCTCCGTCTTTGCGAATCCTTTGACACATGGGTACGACGAACGAACTGTGCACAAACCTCGGACCGCGAAGTTAGGAATTTCCATGAACTGGGACTGGGGAGTGCCGTCGGGCCTCTGAGCTGGGTAGAGGGCGCGGCCCCCCCGGGGAGTTCGCCCTCTCCGGGGGCGCGGCCACGCCCTGGGGAGCACGGGCCTTGGGCAAAGCCGTAATCCCGAGGGATGGCCCCCGGGGGTCTTTCTTTGTTGTCCGGGGATATCCCTTGGGGGATGTGAAGTTCTGGGGTATTGAAATGGCCCATGCAGGCCATTGTTCTTCGAGTGGTAATGGCTCCTCGCAAGGTGTTCGGGCGAATGCCTGACACACCCTGAGTTGCCGAAGGAGCCGCGTAGGTGGCCGACGGCCCTTGATTTTGGCTAAGGGCCAAGGGTAGAAGTCCGTAGGGGCTGGAAGGAGGCACCTTGGGTCAATGGGCCTTGCCTTGTGCTACGTACCACGTTGTACGGCGGGTTGGCATGGTAGCCTCGGGTTGGCCCTGAGAGCTAAGTTCAATGGCTTGTTGCCACGTGTCTGAGGGTCGGGGGTGGCCCCGATTTGCTGGGGGGTCGTTGTGGGACCCAATTGGTGTACTGGAACCACGGGGTGGCCCGCGGGTCGATGTAGAAGGGTTGAAACACGTGCGCCCACAAGGTGTTCGGCAGAATGCCGAACACGCGTGTGTGAGCCGTACACGCGTACTACAGGCCTCCTGAGCCTGTGGTTGACCTATTTAGGTCTCCCTTTGACCTTGGAGGGTTGAGGGAAGGCGTTCCGGGGTAGGCCCCCGGCCCTTTTCACTGAGTGCCCCGTGGCCCGGCTTGTAGTCGGAGTGTCCCCGGGGTGGCCTGGGTGGTTGTGTAGAGTGCGGAGGAAGTCCGCGACTTATGAGTCGGGAGCGGTCTCGATTGATTGGTAGTGCCGCCGTGCACCTCGGCTAGCGGGTTGGGGCCATTGGTCGGGCCCACTGGATTGTCGGAGGGGCCGGGTAGCCCACGCCTTGAAGGTGTTCGAGGAAATTCCCGAACCTCTATTTTTGGGTATTTTACTGGGGAAATAGTCCGGGTACAACAACCATGCAGTCATGCAATGATAAACAAACAGATGAATTTTCAGATTCATGAAATGCAGGCATGCAATGGTGGTGCATGAAAAGTGAAATTACATTCTAATGGCAAAAACAATAATTTTTTTATTTTCATTCATGGAGGCATGGTTAAAATAAATAAATAAATAAATATATTTTTATTTTTAAAGGGAGCTCAGAAGTTGATTTTCAATACTTGTGCCTTGAGCATCCATTATCTTTCAAGTCTTCCACCTGCAATCCAAAGAAGGTGCAGTTCAGTTCATCCATTAAACTTATTTCAAAATCTCCTTGCACAATCCCTACAAATTGATCACATAAAGCATTATTAGTAGCTCAAATAAAATGATATTAACCACATATACTTGAACCACTAAAATATCTTTACCTGATTGCCTCGTGAAAGGTGTTTGATGAACCTTACCTATTGAATCCATTTTTAATCAAAAGATGTGAGCCTCTCTTGTCATACCTTGGGTACCTGCTTCAGCACATACAAGACTTTCTACAAATTGTACACAATAACGGATGTTGAGTCGATCCTGGATGTTGTTCTACAAGAACATCCTTACCCATCTCCTTATACCAATTGAGAAAGTTCTCATCATTTTTCATCCTTGCAAGATATTCTTCTAGTTGATTCAAGCTTGGCCATGACTAGCCCATCATCATTTAGATCTTGGGAGTATAATCTGCATCCAAGGGCAAAAAGGCTTGATTTATCAATTTCAATTTAAATTTATTAACAATGACATGATAGATTCCCTTTAACAACTAATATCCCCTTAATAGCTTCAAACTTGATGCATGACTCAGGTATGAACCTAAACACTAAGCCCATATGACGAATGTGGTTGCTCCTCCTTAGTGTGTGCATGAATGCAAGATGTTCAGTAACATCCTAATGCTATATGCTGTCATGGATGTGATGAAGGAAAAGAGAAATGCAATACATTATGACATGAATTCATTCTAGTTGAAAAGTAGTTTCTTCAACTTTCGTGCATGATAGCATGTTAAGGTGTATGCAAATTCAATGTATGTAGTGAAATCATGATTTGATGAATCTTCAAGCTCCCCTACAACAAGATGCTAAGTGATATACACACAGATATGCAAATAATTATGGATAGAATGCATGTACGAACATATGCAATGTCACAAGATTCAGCACATTTACTAGAGAGAATAAGAGGGATATCACATGAGTGTTATGATTTCAGATTTGATTTTTTCTTTTAACCTTGCTTGATTCACTTGACTCGTGTGCCTTACCTTCTTGACGAAAACAGATTTCATACTTTACACTCCATGACAGACTTGCAAAACAGATTTCTCATTTGGCAACATTAGGTACCCAAATCCTTTTGGGTCCTTGTGGGTTAGCAGCAACATTGGCATGTAATTTCCAATTTTTAACAACAGTTAATTCACCATCTTTCATCAAAAGACAACCATGCATCATATGTCCAGATTTACCACAGTAACCACAACATGACTTTGAATACTTAAAAGTGTGAGGATTCTTTGAAGCATGTGATTTTTTGTTCCACTCTTGTTTTCCTTTAGCAAAAGGTTTCATTCTTTTCCTACATGCTTCTAAATCATCATTTTTCATCGTAAAATAATCGTGCATGGCATGTCCATGTTTTCCACAATAAAAACATGTGAGTTTCTATTTGGGTGGATATGTGTGTGGCAGAAGTATGTTTAACATGCATGGTGGTGCTAGCAGCATTTTTAGATTTTTGATGCAAATTAATTTTTAGATTTTTATTTTCTTTTTGAATCTTTTGGACATTCACACTGTTTTTCGAATCTGGTAGAGTTCTTGACATGGTGTGTTGCTAGGAGTGAGATGTGGAGGTGCTGGGTGCACAAGTGGTATGAACAAATGAAGTATGTAGTTTACTTTCAAATTTCTTTTTATTCACAAGATTAAACCCCATCCCTTCTCTTTGAAAGTTCACTTTCATTCCCAACAATTTGTCCAAGTTTTCTTGACCATTCACAAATCTAGACAATGAAGCATTCAAATCAAGGATTTCCTTTTCAAGTGATGAAAAGTGCAATTCATAGGAAGCCATCTCATTTTTACACGAATTGATTTGTTCATGTAAAGTAGCATTGATGATTTTATGACTTTCAATTTCTTGCAACAAAGTATGCACTTTTTCAGATTCATCAATATTCACAGTTTTTCCTTTTTCAAAAGTAATCAATCTTTCAGAAATGGCCGTATTCAATTCCTTCAATTTCTCATTTTATTTTTCAAGTTTTTTATCATGAACAAATTCGTTTTGGCCATTGTTCATCAGACTTATTCTCTCTCTCAACTCTTTATTTTCATTTCTCGAAGAAGAATTTTGATCTTTATGAATTTTAAGATCGAACACATGAGACTCAATCAATTCCTCTAGATGCAAGCATTTTTTACAAGAGAAATTACACTTATTTTGTTCGGCATTCTTTTTCAAATTTTTATTTTTCAATTTTACCTTCTTGTATTTATCAGCAAGATCATCATATGCAATCAACAACTCTTCATAGCTAAATTCGTCTTCATTGTCAGAATCAGAATTTACCTTTGAGTTTGATCCAGTTTGCTGATCACTCCCTTGATCACTCGTGCCTGCCACAAGACATTGGTCTTCATGCTCTTCCCAGACTTTGGTTAAGCCATCCAAGATATCCTTCGCGGATCTGTAATGGGAGAAAAAAGGGAAATGATTAGAATCAACTGCAGCAATAAGCAATTTTAGAACCAAACAATTTTGATCATGTTTAAACTTGTAATCTGCGGTCCAGACAGATTTGTCTTTAGACAACTCATAAGGACCATGTGAGATAAGCTTCCATAGCTTAGGATCATATGAGTTGACTAGACTGCACATTCTTCCTAACCACAAATCAAAATTGCAACCATCAAACACCGGTGGAGAACTCAGGGTGTACATGTTGGTAGTCATTGATCTGGATCTCTCTAGATCGTTAGATCTATGAAAAATCGAGCCTTAGCTCTGATACCAATTGAAGTCCCGCGATCAATGACACCCAAGAGGGGGGTGAATTGGGTGTTTACAAATATTAAGAAAACTTTTGGCCTTTTTAAAGAATGTGATAAAACACTAATTAGGAAATTCAAAGCTAATCAATCATAAATTGGATTTAACAAAATCTATTTGGTGATGAGATAGATTATGCAAGATGAATGTGGAAAAATCCTAAACAACAATGTACACTAACACTCACGTAGAATGGAGGTAGAGGAAAAGGACCAAACCACACAATTCAAACCACACTGCATAGCGATTTTTAAGGTGGTTCAGATGCAACGACGGTAATCCTACGTCCACCCCTCACCAAACCCGATGGGGCTTCACTTGGAGACAAATCCCCAAATGGAGACGACGCTCCAAACACACACGCAAGATGATGCCTACCCACACACACGGGGACGCGCCCCAACACACACACACACACACACACACACACACACACACACACACACACACACACACACACACACACACACACACACACACACACACACACACACACACACACACACACACACACACACACACACACACACACACACACACACACACACGGAGACGAGGTCTCCAACACGATCCAACAACTGGACCAACAAGATAAACACACGCTGCGACAGATGCAGCACTCCACACACTAAAACGTCGGATCTAGATAGATCCACACACACACACGCAAATCTAAGAAGACATACACTCACACACTAATGAAACATGATAACCACACACGACCACTGATCCAAAACGATCCACACACACGCGAGTGTTTACAGTTTATAAGGAGCACAAATATAAACCGAAAACACAAAGATCATGAGGCACAGTTTAGAAAACTCCTGATTCGGCATCCACTGAGTGTATGTTGCTGATCTTTGAGTGATGCTTCCTTCTTCACTTGAATAGCTTTAGATGAAGCTTGAAGATCTTGAGAAGGGATGAAGAGATCTTTCCACGAAGTACTGTTCACGGCTATAGTAGCAGCTTCTTCTTCCTTGGACAGCTCCTTTGATCTCCCTTGAGAGCCTTGCTTGATTCTACACTTCCTTTCGGTAGTCTTCCTTTGAAAACTTGCTTGCTTACTTCTTCACTTCCTTGGAGGTTACTAGCTTCAGATTGAGCTTGAATCACCTTGGTAATAGATGATGAACTTGCTACACGAGGTACTGTTCACGGAGCTACAGTACCCTCTTCTTCCTCCTTTGACAGCCTCCCTTTGGATCTCTTCAAGTACTTAGGGTTTATGGCCCTTTAGGTTGGTTTTATATCTCTTGAATGGTCAAGAGACATGCTCCAGACCAGATCCACGAAACATGGCATAATTGGGGTCATTGGGATTAAACAAATGGAAAGAAAGACATCTCCACGAACTTGAAACACAAAGTCAAATAAGGCTGCATCGGGGCTGGCGGTCGACCGGTGGTTATGGGATGGTCGACCGGAATTTTACAGTCGGATGGCCTTGCGCTTCTGGAAAAATCGGTCGACCGGACGCCGAGGGGCGGTCGACCGACATTTTACAGTCGGATGGCCTTTGGCTTCTGGAAAAACCGGTCGACCGGACGCCTAGGGGCGGTCGACCGAAATCTGGATTTTTCCAGATTTTCAACAATTTGGTCTTCTTAACCCCATTGCAATCCATTCAATTCTGAGGTAACAAACTCCTTTGATGTTGTAGGATTTACACAAAGGATCTAACCTACAAAACCATAAGAGGAATGATTAGAACATTAGCTCAATAACCCATATGATAAAAGCATGAAGTACATTCATGAAAAGCACATGAGCAAGGAACACATGAAATGTTTGAACACTTGTTCGTCCAATTGATTGATCAAGGTTAAGTCAATACATCCACCAACAAACAAACCCAAATGTTCAAGCATAGAGAACCTTTTCACATTCGATCAAATTAACTTTCCATGTAGGTAAGTCAGCTTTACTTGCTTTAACAGAATTGAGAATTCCATAGCCTTACCAAGAGTTCTTGAAGAGTGTAGACATGATTTACCACTTGTTTTAGATTGTAGATAGCAGGGTGCTTATCCACACATTTTTACCTTCCAGGCGATCATCATGATGTTTGATCCTGCAATCAAGATAGACAAGGTTTAATACCATGCTTGGGCACATTAAAGAGACTATGAAACCTCTTGCCTCTTGTAAAGGAGATTATGAAACCTCTTGTAGAAACTCGATAAATTAAAATGACAAATAAATTTTTCAATGAATTATATAATTAAAATCTTCATGAAATAACTAAATTATATTTTTACTCTATGAAATAAACTAGATAAATGCATTTACTTGAATTTACTTAAGGTAACTAGAAATTAAATACTCTAACCCTTAGAAAAATCCTAGTAAGCCCAATAAAAGTCCATATAATGGATTAAGATTACAATTGGCCCATTAGATAATCCATAATGGGCTGAATTAATGGTTAAATGATTCAATAAAGGTTAAATTAACCTTAAATTCATAACATGTGTTTAATATGGCATTTAAGAGATTAAAATAACTCCATTTCTAGAAGATTGACTCAAGAATTAACCCTTACCTACCAGCCACCTTAGACCAGCCGTTTTTACATTGATTTCACACCAAATTAAGGCTAGGATAAGAAGAAAAATTGGAATTTTCAACCAATTCGGAGTTGGAAAGTTTGGCATTGTTAGGCAAGGAATCTTGACAAATTTGGCCAAGTTTTGGCTATAAATAGAACCCCATTCGACCCTCAAATCATCCCTAGAAGCCAAGGCTATGCTGCTGCGGTGATTGGAGGAGATTTGAAGGATACCTCTTTCCCTAAATTTCGTTAAGAAATAAGCAAGTTATGGTCATTTTATTGGAGGGGTATTCTTGTTTTTCGTCAGAACCAGAACGTGCTATACCTCATGAGCGCGTTCTGATCGCGCTGCCCCGACATGGCGCGTTCATACAGACCCCATTTTCTCATCGTCTAATTTTTTTTAAAAATATATAATAATGCCAGATCGCGCTAGCTTTGGATAGCGCGTTCTTCAGATCGCGCTAGCCAGAGCCAATGCCTTCTGAAATAATACAGATTTCAAATATATATATATATATATATATATATATATATATATATATATATATATATATATATATATATATATATATATATAAACACATGTCTAGATCGCGCTAGCACTGGCCAGCGCGATCTGAAGATCGCGCTAGTCAGGGCTAGCGCGTTCAAGAAATTTTCTATTTTGGATATATCTATATGTATATATAACTTGAGTGCCACGTCCCGTTCTTTAAAAAACCAACCAACCAACCTCGGCACAGCACGACACGGCACAAATAAATAAATAAATATACTAATAGTTTCATATCCACACACAACTCGAGCCCACATCCTATGTCCCTTGGGTCCTGACCCAAGGGTGAGCTCTCCAACATATAAAGCCAAGGAAGTTTTTCTAACTTCCAATGTGGGATTAAAGTTTATTCACTATACAATAGTAATTATAGCATTTGGAATCCACATAAATTATAAGCATTTAGTCACCAAAAATAAGGAAAAAGTAATATTAGCATGTTTGAATGTTTACATCATGTTAGAAATTATTTTTTGTAGAATAAAAATTATTTTTAGCATGAAAAAAAATCTATTTTTACTATATTATTAATAAACTAATATATGAAAAATATTTTCAGCATGTTAAAAATTACTTCCAGCATGATAAAATTATTTTATCCATACTGAGATAAGAAAACTATTTTTCAGCATGTTAAATCCATTTAAAATTATTTTTTTGCATGCTAAACCTAATTTCCTATTAAATAATTAGTAAATTGATGCATGAAAATTACTTTCAGCATGTTAAAATTACTTCCAGCATGATAAAATTATTTCCAGCATGGTAGAATTATTTGTAGCATGTTAGAACTATTTTAAGCATATTAAAGCTATTTAAAAACTATTTTTCAGCATGATAAATCTATTTTCCCATCAAATAATTAGTAAATAAATTGAAAAAAATTATTTCAACATGATAAAATTTATTTTGTTATCAGAGAATTTCTGTAATCAGCATAGTAAACTTATTTTTATCATCTCATCAGTAAGTTAATGTATGAGAATTATTTTAGCATGTTGAGTATTAATTTTAGCATGTTAAATATTAATTTTCAGCATGATAAAATTACTCTCAGTATGATAAAATTATTTCTAGCATGTTAAAATTACTTTAACATGTTATAATTATTTTCAGCATGATGAAATTATTTTTAGCATAATAAATCTATTTTCTTCACAATAAATCTATTTTCTTAAGCATGAAAATCTATATTTATCATAATATCAGTAAATAAATATATGAAAATTACCTACATTATGTAAAAAATCTGTTTTATCATGTTATCAGCAAATTGGTGTATAAAAATTATTTTTTAGCATGTTAAATTATTTTTTGCATGATAAATCGATTATTCTATCTTATTATCATTTATCCTATCTTATTATCATTAAAAATATCAATAATATGTGAAGTCACGATTTTAATTCAAAAATATATACATCTTATCTAAAACTTAATATTTCTGAATTTTAACAAAATTAAGAATGAATTCTCAAATGATTTCGTGAACATGGTGCTTACCTACACCACATTCATAACAAAATTCCGATTGACTATAAAATCTGCGTTTTGGCTAAACTAAATTACCTCCAGGATATAAAAACTTTCTGAAAACATGCCTAAACACTTATTAAATCAATTGAACACAAGATTAAATTATGGAATTAAAATAATTCTATTAGTTTTATTTACTTGAACTTTCTTCCTAGTTACCGTTCGTTCTTGAATTCCACGACTTAATGTCGTTAAACATGATGCCTTAAAATTATTATTCACTTCTCTTGCAACTTCTGAGATTTTTGCCAGATCTGTACTTTTTACAAATGAGCTTATTCTTGAAATTCATTGGCCATAGTGTTAAGTGAATGTCTAAACGTACTTGGGATCTTATGATCCACCGACCCAATGTCTGGCATTAATGGGGTCCGGTCTGGTCTTGGGACGAGCGCCCGAAAGTACTTGTGCCCATGAGAGTTGATTGACCACGGTGTGGCATTGCACCGAAGTGCATGACTTGCTAGATTTTTACGACATTCAACTATTCGTACTTGTTACTTGTTTACACGATTACTTGAAAATTACATGAATTACTTGACTTGCGTGAAATGACCAATTACATGAAATTCTTTACTTGTTCAAAGTTATTATTTGAAAATTTCTCTTGATATCCTGTTATCTCAATTACTTAGAAATTCCACTCATGTTATACACTTTTCGATGCAACTTGGAAAGATTACTTAAATTGTTAAACACTTAAAGATTGCCTAGTTTTTAGAGATATAAAATCCTACTGAATTTTTTGCTCACCATACGTTTTGGTTAACTTGTTGCAGGAAATGACATTTAACAAGGGAATGGACATGAGTGAAAGAGTGATTTTCTTTTCTCTAGGATTTATGTAGATCATTAGTATTTTACAAGAATCATGTACTTTGGGTTTAGAAGTTTGTAATTTGCCTTTATGGCTTATGAATTAGCATGGTAAACCTCTATTTTGATGGAATAAAAGTATCATTTTCTCATCTATCTTTGTCTTAGAATTAAATTTGTACATGTTCTGATCGACACGCTTGATTACGACTCGCTCACGCCCTCGATATTCCGCGTCGGGGCGTGATAGTCTTTGTGGTATCAGAGCCTATGTTACATAAACCCTAGGATTCTTAAACTTAGGTTAGGTTTTAGATCAATATCTAGAAAATGGATAGGTCTTAAAACCTTCCCGGTAAGATTGGGTAGAAACACAGGTTAAGTTTTAAGAAAAAGGGAATTATCATAAAATAAATATCAAAACAAAAATAATAAACCTTGGAATTATGGTTTCAGGCTAATTCTCACAAATGGCCGCGGAGAGAGCTCAATGGCGCGAGATGCAGCACACCGTTCAAGGCTTAACCCAAGCCCTCCAACAGGTTACTCAAGGAGGAGCAAACCGAGGAGCTGGTGATTTGCATAGGAATTTTCGAAGCATGAACCCTCCCAAGTTCGCTGGATCTACGGATCCGGATGAAGCCGAACCCTGGATTAAGGAGATCGAGAGGATATTCCGAGTTATGCAATGTGCTGATGAGGAAAAGGTCATACTCACTACTTTCCAACTGGAAAGAGATGCCCGTGTCTAGTGGGAATCGGTTGAAGCTACTTTACCGCATGACCAAATTCTATGGGAAGAGTTCGTGGAACACTTCAATAGTAAGTATTTTTCCGACCGAGTGCAAGAAAGGAAGGCCGCCGAATTTGCCGCTTTGAAGCAAAGGGGTTTATCGGTAGTCGAATATGAAGCTCAATTCTCAAGATTATCTCGGTACGCTCCACATCTCGCGGGTACCGACAAAATGAAGGCAATGAGGTTCTTAAATGGCTTAAGGCCTCAATATATTACTCAACTCACCCTGATGGATATCCAAATTTATTCTGATGCGGTACGGAGAGCACACCTCCTAGAAGATGCAACGGAGTTATCGGATCGCATCCGAGGAAAGAGGCGTCGTGGAAGGTAATCTTTCTGTGTACTCAAGGCATGCCTCTGTCTTATTTGACACCGGAGCTACGCATTCATTTATATCTAGAAGATTTGCTGGTCTTTTACCTATGAAGCATGTTCCATTAGATTCTACACTCACTATTACTACCCCTATTGGAACGGGAGCAGAGATTAAACATTTCTATCCTGCTAGTGAAGTTCTAATTAGCAGTTATAACTTACCCGCTGATTTGGTATGCATGGAGATAGATGGATATGATGTTATATTGGGTGCCGATTGGCTATCTGCACATGTTGCTAGTGTCAACTGCAAGTTGGGTACGGTAACTTTTATGGGTTACCCCAACCTCTTATTTTATGGTATCAGGCATTCTAGACACATGTCTCTCATTTCGGCCCTCAAAGCTGAGAAATTATTAAGGAAGTGTTGTGCCGGTTTCTTAGTTTCTATCACTATGACCGAGCACACGAAACCCATTCTAAAGGACATTCCTATCGTTCAGGATTATTCTGATATATTTCCGGACGAGTTGCCTAGTATTCCTCCAGAGAGAGAAGTTATCTTCTCTATTGATTTAATTCGGGGAGCTGCACCAATTTCTAAAGCTCCGTATCAGATGTCTGCCGTCGAAATGAAGGAGTTAAAGGAACAACTATTGGAGTTATTGGAAAAGGGGTTTATCCAACCAAGTACTTCACCTTGGGGAGCCCCGATCCTCTTTGTTAAAAAGAAGGATGGTTCGATGAGACTATGTGTTGATTATCGGTAATTGAATCAACTCACCATCAAGAATAAATATCCATTGCCGTGGATTGATGAATTATTCGACCAGATTTCTAGAGCTCGATATTTCTTAAAGATCGATCTTCGATCTGGTTATCATCAATTAAAGATCAAGGAAGGGGATATTCACAAGACTGCATTTCGGAGTAGGTATGGGCATTACAAGTTCACCGTTATGCCTTTTGGCCTAACAAACGTGCCTGCCACATTTATGCAATTAATGAACAGTGTGTTCAGGCCATACCTCGATCAATTTGTGGTTGTCTTCATTGATGACATTTTGATATACTCCAAGTCAAAGGAAGAGCATGAAGAATATCTCAAGAAGGCCCTTCAATTATTAAGAGATCACAAGCTTTATGCCAAATTAAGCAAGTGTGATTTCTGGTTGAAGGAAGTTTCTTTTCTCGGTCACATAATTTCTCGGAACGGTATCGCTGTCGATCCTTCAAAGGTCGAGGTCGTAAAGAACTAGGAAAGACCTACTAGTGTGATGGAAATCCGAAGCTTCTTGGGATTGACTGGATATTATCGAAGATTTATCAAGGACTTCTCCAAGATTGCGATATCTTTGACAAGATTGACAAGAAAGGAGAATCCTTTTATATGGTCCGGGGAATGCGAGAAGAGCTTTCAAACTTTAAAGGATTGTCTGACGACTGCCCCTATTCTCACATTACCTACGGAAGGAGGAGGATTCGAAGTGTATGCATCCAGAATTGGCCTAGGTTGCGTATTAATGCAACATGGTAAGGTTATAGCCTATTCTTCAAGGCAATTAAAGAAACACGAGGAAAATTATCCCGTGCATGACCTAGAGTTGACAGCTGTGGTCTTTTCTTTGAAGATCTGGCGACATTATCTCTATGGCGAAGCCTTTATTGTGTATTCTGATCACAAGAGTCTCAAGTATTTATTCTCTCAAAATGAGCTCAACATGAGACAAAGACGGTGGTTAGAATACTTAAAGTATTTCGATTTCTCTATACAATACCACCCTGGGAAAGGCAATGCCGTAGCTGATGCTCTTAGTCGGAAGCCAATGGCCTTATTATCAAGTTTGATGGTTAAAGAATGGCATCTACTTGAAGAGATGGCAAATTTAAACCTCAATATGGAGAAGAAAGACAGAGTGTTTATTGCAAATATTCGACTCCAACCCGAGTTACTCTCGAAAATTTGGGAACGGCAAGATGATGATCCGATGATCGTTGAAATTAAAGAGAAACTAGAACAACGACCGGATTTCCTTCTGGCTGATGATGGAATGTTATTATTCAAAGGAACAACTTGCATACCCGATTGTTCTACCATCAAGGGTAAAATCTTGGAGGAAGCACATCGGTCAAGGTACACTATTCACCCCGGTGCTACAAAAATGTACCAAGACCTCAAGAGAATTTTCTGGTGGCCTAACATAAAAAGAGAGGTAGCCGAGTTCGTAAGTCGATGCTTGGTATGTCAACAAGTTAAAGCCGAGCACCTCAAATCGGCTGGTAAACTCAAGCCTCTCGAAATATCGGAATGGAAATGGGATAGTATTGGAATGGATTTCATAGTTGGATTACCGAAGACTCGAAGTGGTTTTGATGCTATATGGGTAATTGTTGACCGGTTAACCAAGTCTGCTCACTTTTTACCTATCAAGACTAAATGGACCGTGGATGTTCTAGCCGCCTTATATATCAAAGAGATCGTAAGGCTGCATGGTATTCCAAGTTCTATTATTTCGGATCGAGATCCGAGATTCACCTCTCACTTCTGGAAATGTTTGCAATCATCTATGGGTACTAGGCTAAGATTTAGCACTGTTTTCACCCTTAGACTGATAGACAAACTGAGAGGATGAATCAGATTATTGAAGATATGTTGAGAGCATGCATGATAGACTTCGGCGGAAGTTGGCATGAACATTTACCATTGACTGAGTTCGCTTATAACAATAGCTATCAGTCAAGTATACAAATGGCACCATTCGAAGCTCTTTATGGCCGAAGCTGTAGATCGCCTCCATGCTGGAGCGAGGTTGGAGAGAAGGGATTGCTTGGTCCCGATATTGTCCAAGATACAACTGACGAAATCCTGTTGATTCAAGAAAGATTGAAGGTAGCTCAATCACGGCAAAAGAGTTATGCCGACAATTGGAGGAGAGGCCTCGAGTTCCAAGTGGGGGAGCACGTCTTCTTAAAAATCTCACCCACTCGTGGAATTAAAAGATTCGGCATCAAAGGAAAGTTGAGTCCAAGATTTATCGGCACTTTCAAGATTCTGGAGAGAATCGGCGAAGTGGCGTACAAGCTAGCTTTGCCTCCTCAACTGGCCGGTGTACATGATGTCTTCCATGTATCAATGCTGAGGAAGTACGTGTACGATCCTTCGCATGTGATATAGTTTGAAGATTTGAAGCTACAAAAGGACTTATCATATGAAAAAAGACCGATCAAGATACTAGATCAAAAATTACACCAACTGAGGAATCGAGCCATTCTGATGGTAAAAGTTCAATGGAGCAAGCGTGGATTCGAGGAAGCCACTTGGGAATTGGAAGAGTCTATCAAGAAGAAGTATCCGGACTTAATCTCAGGTTAGAAATTTGACTCCTCTATTCAAATTTTTGAATTTTAGTTATATAATGTGAATTTGGAGGACCAAATTCTTTTAAGTGGGGGAGGATGTAGAAACCTGATAAATTAAAATGACAAATAATTTTTTCAATGAATTATATAATTAAAATCTTCATGAAATAACTAAAGTATATTTTTACTATATGAAATAAACTAGATAAATACATTTACTTGAATTTACTTAAGGTAAATAGAAATTAAATACTCTAACCCTTAGAAAAATCATAGTAACCCCAATAAAAGACCATATAATAGATTAGGATTACAATTAGTCAATTGGATAATCCATAATGGGCTGAATTAATGGTTAAAGGATTCAATAAAGGTTAAATTAACCTTAAATTCGTAACATGTGTTTAATATGACATTTAAGGGATTAAAATAACTCCATTTCTAGAAGATTGACTCAAGAATCAACGCTTACCTACCCGCCACCTTAGACCAGGCATTTTTACATTGGTTTCACACCAAATTAAGGCTAGGATAAGAAGAAAAACTAGAATTTTTTACTAATTCGGAGTTGGAAAGTTTGGCATTGTTAGGCTAAGAATCTTGACAAATTGACCAAGTTTTGGTTATAAATAGAATCCCATTCGACCCTCAAATCATCCCTAGAAGCCAAGACTATGCTGCTACGGTGATTGGAGGAGATTTGAAGGAAGAATTAAGGGTTTTCTTATTCCGACCTATATTTCTATCTCTTCTTAGATCTGCTCAAAGGTAGGTATCTCTCAGGCTAAATCTCAATTAAAGCATGCTATCTTGTGTATTTTTCAGTGCCCTTTCCATTGATACATGTTTCCCTAAATTATCTTGTGTATTTTTCAATGCCCTTTCCATTGATACTTGTTTCCCTAAATTTCGTTAAGAAATAAGCAAGTTATGGTCATTTTATTGGAGGGGTATTCCTATTTTTCGTCAGAATTAGAATGTGCTATACCTCAGGAGCGCGTTCTGATCGTGCTGCCCCGACATGGCGCGTTCATACAGACCCTATTTCCCATCATCCAGTTTTCAAAAAAAATATATAATAACGCCAGGTCGCGCTAGCTTTGGATAGCGCATTCTTCAGATCGCGTTAGCCAGAGCCAGCGCCTTCTGAAATAATCTATATTTTAAAAATATATATATATAATCGCGCTGGCCAGTGCTAGCGCGTTCAAGAAATTTTCCCGGAATGTCCGGGGTCCAAAATAAATTATTTTGGATATATCTCACCTCACCTCGACACGGCACGACACGGCACGGCTATCCACACACAACTCAAGCCCACATCCTATGTCCCTTGGGTCCTGACCCAAGGGTGAGCTCTCCAACATATAAAGCCAAGGAAGTTATTCTAACTTCCAATGTGGGACTAAAGTTTAGTCACTATACAATAGTAATTATAGCATTTGGAATCTACATAAATTATAAGCATTTAGTCACCAAAAATAAGGAAAAAATAATATTAGTATGTTTGAATGTTTACATCATGTTAAAAATTATTTTTTGTAGAATAAAAATTATTTTTAGCATGTAAAAATCTATTTTTACTATATTATTAGTAAACTAATACATGAAAAATATTTTCAGCATGTTAAAAATTACTTCCAACATGATAAAATTATTTTATCCATACTGAGATATGAAAACTATTTTTCAGCATGTTAAATCTATTTAAAACTATTTTTTTACATGCTAAACCTAATTTCCTATTAAATAATTAGTAAATTGATGCATGAAAATTACTTCCAGCATGATAAAATTATTTCCAACATGGTAGAATTATTTTTAGCATGTTAGAACTATTATCAGCATATTAAATCTATTTAAAAACTATTTTTCAGCATGATAAATCTATTTTCTCATCAAATAATTAGTAAATAAATGTAAAAAAATTATTTCAGCATGATAAAATTTATTTTGTTATCAGAGAATTTCTGTAATCAACATGGTAAACTTCTTTTTATCATCTCATCAATAAGTTAATGTATGAGAATTATTTTAGCATGTTAAGTATTAATTTTAGTATGTTAAATATTAATTTTCAACATGATAAAATTACTCTCAATATGATAAAATTATTTCTAGCATGTTAAAATTACTTTAACATGTTAGAATTATTTTCAGCATGATAAAACTACTTTTACCATAATAAATCTATTTTTTTAAGCATGAAAATCTATATTTATCATAATATCAGTAAATAAATATATGAAAATTGCCTACAGTATATAAAAAATCTGTTTTATCATGTTATCTGCAAATTGGTGTATAAAAATTACTTTTTAGCTTGTTAAATTATTTTCTGCATGATAAATCTATTATTCTATCTTATTATCATTTATCCTATCTTATTATCATTAAAAATATCAATAATATGTGAAGTCACTATTTTAATTCAAAAATATATACATCTTATCTAAAACTTAATATTTCTGAGTTTTAACAGAATTAAGAATGAATTCTCAAATGATTTCGTGAACATGGTGCTTACCTACACCACGTTCATAACAAAATTCCGATTGGCTATAAAATCCGCGTTTTGGCTAAAATAAAATACCTCCAGGATATAAAAACTTCCTAAAAATATGCCTAAACACTTGTTAAATCAATTGAACACATGATTAAATTATGGAATTAAAATAATTCTATTAGTTCTATTTACTTGAACTTTCTTCCTAGTATCCGTTCGTTCTTGAATTTCACGACTTAATGTCGTTAAACATGATGTCGTAAAATTATTATTCGCTTCTCTTGCAACTTCTGAGATTTTTGCCAGATCTGTACTTTTTACAAATGAGTTTATTCTTGAAATTCATTGGCCATAGTGTTAAGTGGATGTCTAAACGTACTTGGGATCTTATGATCCACCGACCCAATGCCTGGCATTAATGGGGCCCGGTCTGGTCTTGGGAGGAGCGCCCGAAAGTACTTGTGCCCATGGGAGTTGATTGACCACGGTGTGACATTACACCAAAGTGCATGACTTGCTAGATTTTTACGACATTCCACTATTCGTACTTGTTACTTGTTTACATGATTACTTGAAAATTACATGAATTACTTGACTTGCGTGAAATGGCCAATTACATGAAATTCTTTACTTGTTCAAAGTTATTACTTGAAAATTTCTCTTGATATCTTATTATCTCAATTACTTAGAAATTCCACTCATGTTATACACTTTTCGATGCAACTTGGAAAGATTACTTAAATTGTTAAACACTTAAAGATTGCCTGATTTTTAGAGATATAAAATCCTACTGCGCTTTTTGCTCACCCTACGTTTTGGTTAACTTGTTGCAGAAAATGACATTGAACAAGGGAATGGACCAGAGTGAAAGAGTGATTTTATTTTCCCTAGGATTTATGTAGATCATTAGTGTTTTACAAGAATCATGTACTTTGGGTTTGGAAGTTTGTAATTTACCTTTATGGCTTATGAATTAGCAATGTAAACCTCTATTTTGATGGAATAAAAGTATCATTTTCTCATCTATCTTTGTCTTAGAATTAAATGTGTACATGCTCTGATCGACACGCTTGATTACGACTCGCTCACGCCCTCGATATTCCGCGTCGGGGCGTGACACCTCTTGCCTCTTGTAAAGGAGATTATGAAACCTCTTGCCTCTTGTAAAACCAACTCAAACAACATACCATCAAGACCATGTAAACGTTGCCATTTGCCATCTCAACCATACACACAGCCAAGTAGCATCATGAATCCTCATACCATAATGTCTAGTTCTCATCAAACTATAAAGTTTAGTTATCATCAAAAACATATGCAATCCATATACAACATACTTTTATGCTTAAGCGCAAAGCGGGGGCAGAGAACAAGGTAGCCGATGTGCTGAGTCGGCGGATGATGATGATGACCACCATGAGTGTTGAGGTGGTAGGCTTAGAGAGGCTGAAGGACGCCTATGTTGATTGCCCAGACTTTGGTCCAATCTACGCCGTCCTTCAGGCAGGTCCCTCGCGTGATTATAGCGAGTTTGTGCTTCAGGCGGGTCACCTATTCCAGGGTGACAAGTTGTGCATCCCACGAACTTCAGTTCGTGACTTTCTTACGTGGGAGATACACGCAGGAGGTCTTGCGGGCCACTTCGGCTGGAATAAGACCATAGAGGCGGTTAAGCATAGATTTTATTAGCCTAGCCTGAAGAGGGATGTCGCTCGTATCGTGGCCCAGTGCCACACTTACGCTATGGCCAAACAAAGGAAGCAGAATACCGGCCTCTATACTCCCCTCCCCGTCCCGGATAGTCCATGGCAGGACATTAGCATGGACTTTGTGTTGGGATTGCCCCGCACCCTCCAAAAGCATGACTTTATCTTTGTGGTCGTAGACAGGTTCTCCAAGATGGCATTATTCATCCCATGCTCCAAGACTTCTGATGCCTCTAGAGTTGCCGGTCTACTCTTTGCTCATTGTGTCTCCAAGTTTGGCCTCCCTCGTACTATAGTGTCAGATAGAGATGTGCGATTTACTAGCTATTTTTGGAAAATCCTATGGCACATGATGGGCACCCAACTGAAAATTTTCACTGCATATCACCCCCAGACCGATGGTCAAACTGAGGTAGTCAATAGGAGTTTGGGGGATCTTCTTAGGTGTCTAGTCGGTGATCGTGTCAGAGATTGGGACTTGGTTCTACCTCTAGTAGAGTTTGCTTACAATGATTTGATAGGATGCAAGGCCTGGATACAGAGGGGGGGTGAATGTATCCTGCTCTAAATATCGCCCAATTAAAACTCTAATGCTCAAGTATGCGGAATTAAAAGCAGTTGATGAAATGTGCTGAAAATACTTAGAAGCAACTCAGCAAGACAACACAAATCTATTAGCTCTCACACACTCCTAAGCAAACATCTAAAGATCGCAGCAGAGAAAATAACATATAAGGAAAAACACACCACAAGAGAACACCAAGATTTTTAGGTGGTTCGGTCCAAAGACCTACGTCCACCCCTCACTCCAAACCGGAGTGAGACTTCCACTAGCTAGGCTAGAAACTGCAGACTCAGTCTGCAACAAATTACTGCCACACAGCTTGACCAGGGGAACAACCTCCCCTCTTCCTCCCAACTGGAGGGACACCCCAAGTGACTCCCAGCCACTTGGAAACCAGAGACACAAGTCTCTCTTCCTCCAGACCAGGAGGGAACACCTAGTCTTGCAACCACAAGACCAGAACCGGAGGATCATGTTGCATCTCTATAGTTTTGATGATGACTAACACTATGAATCAAATTATTTTTATGATAATTATCTTGATGCTTCTTGATGAATGATAAAGATCTTGAATTGTCTAAATATTCTTAGGATCTAATGTTGTTGTCTTGCATGCACATCTATGGATCAAATGCTTTTTCATCATGCTTTTATGTTTTAATGCTCCTCTATCATGTTCACCCATGAGCTCATACTTATTTGTCTTGTTTATATGGTTCTGTGCATTTAGTGCGTTGACGCACTTGGCTGGCTGTGTAGACGCAATAGTGCGTCTTTCGCTTGCTGCTTTGTCCACTGCGTCGACGCTGTCCCTAGATGCGTTGACGCATTGGCTTGGTGTCAAGGGCCTGAGCGTCTCGCCTTTGAAGCTGAGTTGACGCTGTCACCTGAAGCGTTGACGCATTGGCTTGGTGCCAAGGGCTTGAGCGTCTCACCTATGAAGCTGAGTCGACGCTGTCACCTGAAGCATTGACACATTGGCTTGTTACCAAGAGATTGTGCGTCTCGCCCAAGGAGCTGAGGCGACGCTACACAATGGAAGCGTCGACGCCTTGAGTTTATGACCAAAGGTTCTTTTGATCAACCACCAAGCAGAAGCGTCGACGCTGTCAACTGATGCGTTGACGCATTAGTGTGTTTTGTCAAGGGACCTGTTCTCCATTATATCCATTGCGTTAACGCCTTGGCTTTAGTGCGTTGACGCGTTCTTCAGTCCTTTGATAAGTCCCGTGCAATCTGTGCAAACAAATGTATGACTTGAATATTTCTGAGATTGACTGAATGTTCTCTGAAACCTTACAGGGACTTAAAGATAAATTGGAACTTTATTCCAATCATGTGAGCACGTGATCCGAGGGAATAATCATCTAACACGTGGCTCGGTTCATATGGAAGCATGATTTCGCGCGTGTCTCCCAAACCCTCACTCTCTCGTGAGGTTGGATATATATATGAAGGTTTCTGCTCCTGAAAAGCTGCCGAAGCCACAAGGAAAAGGGTGAGGCTAGAGCGAGAGGAAGGAGAGGAGAAGCCATCCTGATCCATTCGTTGAGCGTACCTGGAAGAGAGAGAGTGATGAAGGAGAGGATGGTTTTCTGCTATGTTTTGTCTATGCTTCTTTAAGAAGCTACATTGTTTCTTCCGTTCGATTGTCTTCGATATTTCTTTATGTTTTCAGTTGTTTGCTCTTAAATTCCGATACTCTATTTTAGCGTTCCCTCTAGGTGTAGAGGAAGAGAGGTGAATCCTCTGGGTTGCATTGTGATTCCCTCTGAATCAGATCAGAGGAAGGGAGGTGGTCTCCGGGGTTGTTGTGTTCAGATAGTGAGGAGGCTATCTGGGTTGTTCCCTCCGGCTGTGGAGAAAGAGAGACAGCGTCTCTGAATTGCAGTGAGGGTGAGTCACTGCTGGGTTCCCTCTTGTCTAAGAGGAAGGGAGAGTTATCCCCGGGTCAGGTCTTGGGGTGTGAAACCTGGGTGCAAGCTGTGTGTTCAGCGTTTGTAGGGATTTCGATCCCCAAGCTGTGGATCAGCGTGTTGTTGGCAGACTGAGTCTGCGGTTCTTTCTTGTGAAAGGAAGCCTCACTCGGCCTTGAGTGAGGGATGGACGTAAGTCTGCAGGTTGCACACTGAACCATCTAAATCTCCTGTTCTCCGTGGTATGGTTGTGCGCATCTATCTTCCTTATGCTTTTGTCTGGCTTCATTAAGTAAATGTGAATGTTGATGATCGAAACCTTGGTCTGACTGCTCGCTAGGTGGTTGTGCATATGTGCTGATGAAATTTTGAGTGATTTATGTTCTGCGCTCGTGAATTACGTTATATTGGTTAAGGGTCCTGCCTCGACTCAGTCAAATATTTTTTAAACGGTGATCTATTCATCCCCTCCCCTTCTAGCTCACTGTCCTCCTGTTTAACAATTGGTATCCGAGCGGGTTTACCCGAGATGTGGTCCAACGACCAGGGTAATCCTGGAACCAGTGGTCCTCGCAGCTACATAGCTGAAGGATAGTCAATCTCCCGTCCTCCATATTTTGATGGTTCTAATTATTTCTTTTGGAAAAACAGGATGGAAGTTTTCATCCGATCTCAGAGCCACAAGCTGTGGAGAGTCATTACAACTGGACCTTATGATTTACCTCCGAATGAGGAGATGTGGTCTGAAGAACAAGTCAAATTATCCGGACTGAACTGGTCTGCGCTCAACATCATCCAGTGCGCAGTTCACCCTAAAGAATATGCCCGAATTTCGGCGTGCAAGACAGCTAAGAAGATGTGGGATGAACTAGCGCTGATCTACGAGGGTACCTCTCAGGTCAGAGCTACCAAGGTAAACTACCTAACCTCTGAGTATGAATTATTCAAGATGAAGTCAGAGGAGAGCGCGACTGATATGTACGCTAGGCTGTCACTGATCACAAACAGCCTAAAGGGGTTTGGAAAGGAACTATCTGAAGGGGATATAGTCAGGAAGATCTTGAGATCTTTGACTCCAGCGTGGCACACAAAGGCCACTGTGATAGAGGAATTGAAGGATTTAACAACCATGACTGTCACTGAACTCATAGGGTCTCTTATGACCTATGAGATAAATCTCAAGAAAACAGGAGAAGGAAGTGACAGAAAGGGCAAGAATGTTGCTCTTAAAGTTGAACGACACAGCAGCAGCAGCAGGAACAGCAGTGGAGACTCTGATGGAATTCTAGACCTTGACAGGAGTGAAAAAGCCTTGCTCACACGACAGTTCAGGAAATTTCTGAAACTGAAGGGAAAATCATATGGGAGAAGAAGAAATTACTCATCAAGTAAATATCCGAACAATGGCAATGACAAGGATAGGAATGCTAAAAGTGTGATGTGTTATCATTGCAGGAACTTTGGGCACATGAAGCAAGATTGCCCTGAGCTTCAGAAGAAGACACTGGATTACCATAAGAAAGGCTCCAAAGTGTACAAGAAAAAGCCAAAAGCTATGGTATGCACTTGGAGCGATGAAGAAGAAGACTCAGAGACTAATTCCTCAGGAAAGGAGACTGAAGGAGTATGTCTGATGGCCGACGAGGAAAATGAGGTAATCAATCCCTTTGTGACTTATTCTATTGATGACTGGGAAGATAAGTATGGTGAACTACTAGATATGTACAATGCCTTAGCTAAAGAACATAGAGTCACCAAACGCAAACTCAATGTAGTTGATGAAGAACAAGAACTCATCAAGACAGAAAATTCCAAACTGATAGCTGAACTAGCTCAAATGGAAAATGTAAGAAATGAGAACAATCTTGTTAAAAAAGAGCTTGAAAAACTTAGAAAACAGCTTGATAAAACCAATCAACATACTGAAGAAAACCTGAGACAAAATGACTTACTCAGGGAAGGGTATGAAGCTGTTAAAAGGGTCAATGATGAATTGCTGGAAAACAATATATGTCTGCGGAAGGAGTTGGAAGATAAGAAGAAAACCCTTGAGAGGTTTGTTTTGGGAGAGAGTAACTTGAATGCCTTGTTAGGCACCAAAGTAAACTTTAACAGAGAGGGGTTGGGTTTCAACCCAAGTAAGAAGGAAGCATTTGAGGTAAAAACCACTACTTTCTGCACTGAGAAAGGAAAAGAGAAACTGGACATTCCATCCAGTTCCAAAACTACTGAACAACAAAAGAACATCCATAGACAACAGGCTGATTTTGGAAAAAATATCTTCAAAAAATTCAACAAGTCCACGCACCAGAAGCAAGGTGTTTGTCAATTCAACAACTATGACTCTAATAAAAGAATGGGCTATTTTAAAAGAAACATGGGAACATCTAACTACACACAGAATACTGTCAATAAAATGCCTTCATCTAGATAGGTTAAAAATTATGGTATGGCTGGGACCCAAACCTTTGTCAACAGAAACTGGACACACCTTGAGAAACAAAAAGAAACAAATGAAATGCACATCAATAACAAAACTGTCAACTCTCAGCTCAGAAAGAAAAAGGGGTTAAAACAGATCTGGATTCCCAAGACTGTGCTTAATGAATTGAACGGTATTTTTGGACCCAACTTACCTTGGGTTCCAAAGCACACAACTTAAATTGTTATTGTGCAGGTGAGCCTAGCAGCCGAGAACAACAAGTGGTATCTCGACAGTGGCTGCTCGAGGCACATGACAGGGGATCAAAGGAAGTTCAGCAAGCTTGAATTGAAAGCAGGAGGGTCAGTTAAGTTTGGAGGTAAAAACAAAGGTCAAATCATTGGGACCGGAACCATCGGTAAGAAAACCTCCAACTCTGTTGAAAAAGTCTTGTTGGTTGAAGGTATGCAACACAATTTATTGAGTATTAGTCAGTTGTGTGACAAGGGTCACAAGGTTCTTTTTGATGAGCATGCTTGCAAAATTTTAGAACCAAACTCCGATAAAATAAAGTTCATTGCAAATAGAGTCAATAATGTCTATATTGTGGATCTTGATGATGAGTCTGAGTCTAATCTGTGTCTCACTGCTGATTCAGAGAATAACATGTTTGACTGGCATAGGTGACTAGGCCATGCTAGCTTCAACACCTTGCATAAATTAGCTAAATTTGATTTAGTTAGAGGCATGCCTAGCTTAAAGTTCAAATCAGTTTCGAAGAATTGCGAGGCCTGTGCTCTAGGCAAGCAAACTCGAGCTTCTTTTAAAATTAGGTCTGAGAGATTGTCAACAAAGATCATGGAACACTTGCACATGGATCTCTTTGGTCCTACCAGAACCCAGAGTCTAAATGGTAAGAGATTTGGTTTTGTCATTGTCGATGACTACTCTAGATTTGCATGGCTGTTTTTCTTGGCAAATAAGAGTGATGCTTTTCAAAAATTTGAACATTTTTTCAATAAGCAAAAACATATAGGGCACAAGATCACTGTTATCCAATCAGATCATGGAAGAGAGTTTGAGAACTCCTCATTTTCTAGCTTCTGTGACAAGGAGGGACTGACTCACAAATTTTCTTCTCCCAGGACCCCAGAGCAGAATGGAATTGTGGAGAGAAGGAATCGAACAATAGTGGAAATGGCAAGAACACTACTAATGGAAAGTCAGCTACCTAAGAGCTTTTGGGCAGAAGCGGCAAACACAGCCTGCTACATACTTAATAGAGCTTTGGTAAGACCCATACATAAGAAAACACCATATGAACTCCTGAAAGGTAAGAGGCCTAATGTCTCATACTTCAAAATTTTTGGTTCAAAATGCTTTATTCATAATAACAACAAGAGAGACTTAGATAAATTCAATGCTAGAAGTATTCCAGGAATATTCCTAGGATACTCTGAAACATCTAGGGCCTTTAGGGTCTTTAATAAAACTGATAGAACTGTAGAGGAAACCCCTCATGTTATTTTTGATGAAACAAAAATCTTTAACAGTCTAAAAGATGATAACAGGTCTACAAGTCATGATGGAGAGTTCCTGAATCAAATGCAAGAGGAAGAAGTACAATCGGCTGAAGAACCCACTGATTTGAACCCAGTAAGTACAGCCGAACAAGGTGAGTCCTCAACAAATGTCAGAGTTTTAAAAGACCACCCTGTAACCAATATTATTGGTAGTCTTAATGATCCCCCTAGGACAAGATCTCATTTCAGAAATGTTCAGAATCAGGACTTAATTGCTTTAGTTTCTCAAATTGAGCCTAAGACCATTGAAGAAGCCTTAAGTGATGAGAATTGGGTAACTGCCATGTGTGAAGAACTAGGGCAATTTGATAGAAACAATGTCTGGGAACTTGTACCTAGACCTGAAAATTTCAATATAATAGGAACAAAATGGGTTTTTAAGAACAAACTGAATGAAGAAGGTGTCATCTCTAGGAATAAAGCTAGACTTGTAGCTAAAGGCTACAGTCAGGAGTATGGAGTGGACTTTGATGAATCCTTTGCTCCAGTAGCTAGAATGGAGGCTATCAGAATTCTATTAGCATTTGCTTGTTCAAACAACATAAAACTTCAACAAATGGATGTTAAGAGTGCTTTCTTGAATGGAATTTTAAAAGAAAAAGTTTATGTTGAACAACCTCCTGGTTTTCAGTTTTCGACTAAACCTGTACAAGTTTTCAGGTTAAACAAAGCTCTGTATGGATTAAAGCAGGCTCCTCGGGCCTGGTATGAAAGGCTGACCAATTTCTTACTGAATAAAGGATATAACAGAGGTAAAGTTGACCAAACCTTATTCACTAAGAATTCAAGACAAGATCTCATCATAGTTCAGGTATATGTGGATGACATCATCTTTGGATCAACAAATCCTGAACTGTGTAAAGAATTTTCACAGCTTATGTCAGCTGAATTTGAGATGAGCTTAGTTGGGGAACTGACTTATTTCCTTGGCTTGCAGATAAATCAAATGACAGATGGCTGTTTCTTCCACCAAACCAAGTACACGCTGGATATCCTAAAAAGGTTTGGAATGACTAACCTGAAGCAAATTTCCACCCCAATGAGCACAAGCATGACCCTTAATGCAGATGAGTCAGGTAAACAAGTGGATGAAAAACTCTACAGAGGTATGATTGGATCCCTCTTGTACTTAACTGCCTCTAGGCCAGACATACAATTCAGTGTTGGTTTATGTGCAAGATATCAGTCTAGGCCTACTGAACTACATTTGTCTGCTGTAAAAAGAATCTTTAGATATCTGTCTGCCACACATACATTAGGCTTATGGTATCCTGCTTCACGCACATTAGATTTAGTTGCATACACTGATGCAGACTTTGATGGATGCAAACTAGATAGGAAGAGCACCAGTGGCCACTACCAATTCTTAGGAGGATGCCTAGTTTCTTGGAGTTCAAAGAAACAACATTCAGTGGCTCTTTCCACTGCTGAGGCTGAATACGTGGCTGCAAGCAGCTGTGGCACTCAGGTTATCTGGATCAAGCATCAACTCCAGGATTACCAAGTAGAGACAGGTTGCACTCCCATCTTTTATGATAACACTAGTGCCATAAATATTGCAAAGAATCCTGTTTTACACTCACGAACAAAACACATTGAAATCAGGCACCACTTTATCAGAAATGAAATTGCAAATAAAACATTTGAATTAATTCATGTTGGGACTGCAGATCAAATTGCTGATATTTTTACAGAACCTCTAGATACTGAAAAATTCACTTCTTTGAGAAGAGAACTTGGTATTTACAAACTCTGATTGATTTGAGGCAATGAATTCTGGCTCATGTATTTCCATAAATTTAGTGGTAGTTTTGTCATACTTTTTCTGGTGGGGGTCCCTATGTGAGGGGGAGCGGATGTGTGCTTTGAGTAAAGTCAATTCTGCTTCTCTGCTGTTTTCTGGGTAGAATGGAAGATAGAGCTACTAGAGAGGGGGAGCTTGACTAATTTGAAACGCTTGAAAGATGGTTGTTGTTGCTGGATTAAATGTTAGAATTGATCTTGAATATTCCTCTTAATAGAACCTCATCCATTTCCTACATTCTTAAGTTTGTGCAATTAAAGTCCAGCTAGAATCCTCTTCTAGTAAGTCTTAAGAGGCTAAGATTAACCTTCACAAGTATATCCTCTCACTTTGTTGCATGACTCATGAACAAGCTAGACTTGTAAGAAATGGTTTCTGTTTATGAGTTTCTCATTGAACATCTTGATAAGACCTCTAATATCTGCCCTGGGTTTTGTCTTCAAACAAACCCCTGTTGAGCTAGTTAAACTGATCTGTGCTTAAAACTTCATACTGAGAAACTAGGAATTCCATCAATGAAATGAGAATTTCCTATGTCATGAGGTATCAGTTCTCCTAAACAAAATCAAAAGAAAGAAATACAATTCAAAATTATGCTTGGCAGAGCAATGATGACAATATGGTGAGTAACTGGGGATTCTGACCTCTGATCAAGGTGTCTCCTCATGTAACAACCAATGGTCACTATCTCTGTTCTCTAATTGAGAAGTGATGAGGCTCTCACACTGAGTAACTGAGGATGCTGGCCTCTGACCAAGGTGCATACTTAATGTCAAAAGTGTATCTGGCCGAATACACTCTATAACTGTGCTTTCTCTGCCTGGACTGTTTGTCCTCAATGCCTACAGGCTATCTTAGTGGTTCAAACTCTTGTTGTCTCTTTGACAAACCTTAACAGCTACCTCAGTCATACTTGTTGCCACTTGCTCTTCTCTCATAATCATAGTACGTTGATAAACTTCAAGTTTATTCTGAATCTCTTTCTCTTACCAGAACTCCAAGATTCTTCACTGGACCTTACAGCCCCACTTAAGCATCTAAGATTTGACAATGGATGTCTACTGTTGGAATACTCTTCATCTCTTCTCATCAGTCCAGCGTCAACATCTCTCTTTCTCCTTGTTTTGATGATGTCAAAGGGGGAGAAGGTTGAAAAGTCTGAAAAGGGGAGAAGGTTGAAAGGGGGAGTAAAGAGGTGATTTTGTAGCTAGCCAGTGGAAGGAAGGTTTTGGAATGGTTTTTGGTAAAAGATGATGAGTGCTGTGAGTTCAGGCCTGTTCAGGCCTTGAAAGGTCACCATTGCTGACTTTATTGAGAATGTTTTAAGTTGATATTTCTTCCTTCACTGAATTTGACTCATGGTGTTGCCATCATCAAAAAGGGGGAGATTGTTGCATCTCTGTAGTTTTGATGATGACTAACACTATGAATCAAATTATTTTTATGATAATTATCTTGATGCTCCTTGATGAATGATAAAGATCCTGAATTGTCTAAATATTCTTAGGATCTAATGTTGTTGTCTTGCATGCACATCTATGGATCAAATGCTTTTTCATCATGCTTTTCTGTTTTAATGCTCCTCTATCATGTTCACCCATGAGCTCATACTTATTTGTCTTGTTTATATGGTTCTGTGCATTTAGTGCGTTGACGCACTTGGCTGGCTGCGTAGACGCAATAGTGCGTCTTTCGCTTGCTGCTTTGTCCACTGCGTCGATGCTGTCCCTAGATGCGTTGACGCATTGGCTTGGTGTCAAGGGCCTGAGCGTCTCGCCTATGAAGCTGAGTCGACGTTGTCACCTGAAGCGTTGACGCATTGGCTTGGTGCCAAGGGCTTGAGCGTCTCGCCTATGAAGCTGAGTCGACGCTGTCGCCTATGAAGCTGAGTCGACGCTGTCACCTGAAGCGTTGACGCATTGGCTTGGTGCCAAGGGCTTGAGCGTCTCGCCTATGAAGCTGAGTCGACGCTGTCACCTGAAGCGTTGACGCATTGGCTTGTTACCAAGAGATTGTGCGTCTCGCCCAAGGAGCTGAGGCGACGCTACACAATGGAAGCGTCGACGCCTTGAGTTTATGACCAAAGGTTCTTTTGATCAACCACCAAGCAGAAGCATCGACGCTGTCAACTGATGCGTTGACGCATTAGTGTGTTTTGTCAAGGGACCTGTTCTTCATTATATCCATTACGTTAACACCTTGGCTTTAGTGCGTTGACGCATTCTTCAGTCCTTTGATAAGTCCCGTGCAATCTGTGCGAACAAATGTATGACTTGAATATTTCTGAGATTGACTGAATGTTCTCTGAAACCTTACAGGGACTTAAAGACAAATTGGAACTTTATTCCAATCATGTGAGCACGTGATCCGAGGGAATAATCATCTAACACGTGGCTCGGTTCATCTGGAAGCATGATTTCGCGCGTGTCTCCCAAACCCTCACTCTCTCGTGAGGTTGGATATATATATGAAGGTTTCTGCTCCTGAAAAGCTGCCGAAGCCACAAGGAAAAGGGTGAGGCTAGAGCGAGAGGAAGGAGAGGAGAAGCCATCCTGATCCATTCGTTGAGTGTACCTGGAAGAGAGAGAGTGATGAAGGAGAGGATGGTTTTCTGCTATGTTTTGTCTATGCTTCTTTAAGAAGCTACATTGTTTCTTCCGTTCGATTGTCTTCGATATTTCTTTATGTTTTCAGTTGTTTGTTCTTAAATTCCGATACTCTGTTTTATCGTTCCCTCTAGGTGTAGAGGAAGAGAGGTGAATCCTCTGGGTTGCATTGTGATTCCCTCTGAATCAGATCAGAGGAAGGGAGGTGGTCTCCGGGGTTGTTGTGTTCAGATAGTGAGGAGGCTATCTGGGTTGTTCTCTCCGGCTGTGGAGAAAGAGAGACAGCGTCTCTGAATTGCAGTGAGGGTGAGTCACTGCTGGGTTCCCTCTTATCTAAGAGGAAGGGAGAGTTATCTCCGGGTCAGGTCTTGGGGTGTGAAACCTGGGTGCAAGCTGTGTGTTCAACGTCTGTAGGGATTTCGATCCCCAAGCTGTGGATCAGCGTGTTGTTGGCAGACTGAGTCTGCGGTTCTTTCTTGTGAAAGGAAGCCTCACTCGGCCTTGAGTGAGGGATGGACGTAAGTCTGCAGGTTGCAGACTGAACCATCTAAATCTTCTGTTCTCCGTGGTATGGTTGTGCGCATCTATCTTCCTTATGCTTTTGTCTGGCTTCATTAAGTAAATGTGAATGTTGATGATCGAAACCTTGGTCTGACTGCTCGCTAGGTGGTTTTGCATATGTGCTGATGAAATTTTGAGTGATTTATGTTCTGCGCTCGTGAATTACGTTATATTGGTTAAGGGTCCTGCCTCGACTCAGTCAAATATTTTTTAAACGGTGATCTATTCATCCCCTCCCCTTCTAGCTCACCGTCCTCCTGTTTACTTAATGATCAAAGGAACAGAATGTATAGACTTGGTTGAAGATAATGCAATGTATGGACTTTGATGAACCTATGCATTGTATGGACTTAACGACCCAACCGATGTATAGACTTAGAAACAACAATGAAGCAAGTGTGTACAATGTGAGAGAGTGTATAGACTTAGCGAACCTGAGACACTGTACAGACTATGATGCACAAGCAATGTATAGACTTCGTGATGCCAACAGACAATGACTGTGAAGACTTGTTTTGAACAATGCACGCTGTATAGACTTGTAATGCAAAGGCTGATGTATAGACTTGTAATGCAAAGGCTGATGTATAGACTTGGTAGTCTGGGGGCGTCGACGCATCAAAGAAAGGGGGTCGACGCATGATGCATTGATGTATGGACTTGAAGATTCGAAGCCCCACAATGTTTAGACTTTAAGATGCATACGCCAAGGCTGTACAGACTTCAGGCTGAACGTGTGTGCTGTGAGCAATGTATAGACATGGTGAGCTACAAAGCACAATGTGTAGACTTGAAAGGGAAAGGGCTGTACAGACTTGAGCAATGCAAAGCCAATCGGATGTATAGACTTCACATGCCAAAACAACTGAACCGTGTACAGACTTGAACAAGCAAAGTCTGTACAGACTTGAAGATTCACGATGTATAGACTTTGGCAAGAGATTGGCTGTACAGACTTCAACACAGCTGTGATGTACAGGCTTTGACAAAGCAGCGTTGTACAGACTTGATGAAGCTTCAGATGAATGAATGTGTAGACTTCCCAAACGAATGTACAGACTTCAGAAGATGAAGACTCTGTATAGACTTGAGTGCCTGAAACAGTGCTCTGTACAGACTCGCCACCGACCAATGTATAGACTTGAAGAAGCTGAGTGAATAACGTATAGACTTCACGTGGAATCCCAATGTACAGACTTGAGCTATGCAAGCTACAGTGCCGATGTGTAGAGTTTGGCTAGACAATGCTACAGGGCCGATGTGTAGACTTTGTGAATGTTCAGACTTAAATGCTCGACCAGTGTACAGACTTGCCACCGACCAATGTATGGACTTGAAAGGCTTGAACATGACGATGTGTAGACTTTGGCCAGAACGTAGGGAAAGATATGAATGTATAGGCTTGGCCAGATCATAGGGAAAGCCGCCAATGTTCAGACTTGATCATCCAACAGTGTATCAACTTTGTTTCGAGCAACGTAGGTAAAAGATACAATGTATAGACTTGGCAGGTTGACCCACTGTACAGACTTTGAAGCCGAAGACAATGTGTAGACTTGTGAAGCTTGAGGCCAATGTACAAACTTGGCGTTCCACTGTGGATGTATAGACTTGAGTGAAGTGAATGGATGTTCAGACTTTGAAGATCCACTATGGATGTATAGACTTGAGTGAAGTGAACGGATGTTCAGACTTTGAAGATCCACTGTGGATGTATAGACTTGAGTGAAGTGAACGGATGTTCAGACTTTGAAGGTTCACTGATGGATGTATAGACTTCGAAGGATGAATGAACAGTCAATGTATAGACTTCACTTGAGTGCATTGGCTGTACATACTTTGAGCAATGCAAAGGCAATCGGATGTATAGACTTGGAGAAAGGCAACTGAACACTGTACACACTTCCAATGTACAGACTTCATATGAACAGTCCAATGTGCATACTTCCCTTCGATGCATCTACAGTGCAATGTATTGACTTGACGAATATTATGCAATGTATGGACTTGATGAACAGTGCACTGTATGGACTTTGATGAAGGGCCCAATGTATGGACTTCGCCTGAAATGCAGGAACCTGGGCGCTGTACAGACTTGAGTTTTCAACAGACCGATGTACACACTTGGAAGGCTTTGAAGGTAATGTACAGACTCTACCAATATGCAGACTTTGCCTAAAATGCAGTGTGTAGACTTGAGATATGATGCATGAACAGATTGGCATTGTATAGACTTGGGGGGTCGACCCATCTGGAAGGGGGGTCGACCCATTGAATAGACTGACATCAAGATATCCAGATAACAAGCAATCCAGATAACAATCAATTATGAAATGCATCAGCAATAATGAAATGCACCAAAGCACACACCACACAGGCATATTTAAATGCAGCAATAATTCAGATAAGATTTTCAATGAAACATTCATATGCACCACAAACAGAATTGTATGCATTCAAATGACTTATAGTGTTTGCTATCATCAAAATCACAGGGACACAACATGATTCGGTCAATAGGTCTACAGGCACGAGTCCTTTTGAGATTGTTACTGGCCGTAGACCTAGGAAGCCCATAGACTTGGTCACATCTCCCATCCAGTCCCGTGTGTCAGAGTCGGCAGAGTCCTTCGCAGATCACAATAGGCAGTTGCATGAGCATGTATGTCGTCATATTGAGACCAGCAACGCACGGTACAAAGAGTTGGCTGATGCCCACAGGCACCATCGTGAGTTCAAGGAGGGCGAGTACGTCATGATCAGGATCAGGCCTTAACGGTTTCCCTCGAGAACTCTAAAGAAGTTACAAGCCCACGGTGCCGGTCCTTTCCGAGTAGTGAAACGAGTTGGTTCTAATGCATATGTTGTAGATTTGCCAGAGAGCTACGGGATCAGCTCCACTTTCAACATCTCAGACCTAGTCGCCTATAGGGACCCAACGGTGATACCCAGTGAGCCATTTGAGCCGTCTCCACCCCATGTGAGGGACACCACCCCAGAGCGTCCACCTCCAGCCTTGTTACCTCTACAGCGTGAGCAGATAGAGCATACACTGGATGAGCAGGTAACAACTACTCGATGTGGGGTGTATCAGCGCTACTTAGTGCGATGGAGGGGACGGCCAGCGTCCGATGACACTTGGATCACCTGGGCCGAGTTACAGAGGATAGATCCAGATCTGTTGGATCGATACCAGAGCGACCAGGACCCCTACTCGACGGGGTCGAGCTTCTCCCACCCTGGGAGAATTGGTGAGGACACCAGAGCCAGAGATCGGCTCGACTCAGCGAGCCGCCGATACCAGACATGCAGCACGACTCGGTCGACGTCGATGTCTTTGTGGCTGGGGGACAGTCTGGAGTCTCCACCGGAGCTTTGATACTTTAGTATGTATTTTTGTACGTATTTGTATTTGGTATGTATTTAGTTGTATTTGGTATGTATTTGGGTTGTATTTTGGTTTGTATTATTTTGGGTTTTAATATTAGGTCAATGGGAGAATAATTGACCAAGTATTTGTATTTTTGATTTATTATGGTCCAAGGGGAGAATAATATGGTCCAAGGGGGATTAAATAAACCAAGCCCATTTTGTTGACTTGGAGAGAGGGGCGCCCCCTCTCTTGTCCCCTTGTGGGATTAATTTAATCCACCTTGTCGCCCATTTCCCCATTATACCTCCTTGACCAAGGGCATCTTAGGTCATTTATCTAGGTCTAGGGTTTAGTATATAACATCTCTTGTGGCATTTTATGTAAAATTAATGAAGAATTATATTGTGAAAAGGCCATGGGCGCACCCCCTCTCTCTCTTATTCTTGCTAGTTCTTCCTCTTCTTCCTCCATGCTGCTTCAGATCTAGGGCTGAAGCCCTCATATTTCTGAGTGATCTTCCTCTCTTTCTCTTCCTTTGTCTACTCTAATCGATCACCCCCGCCACCGCCTCCATTCATGCCGCCGTCAAGCCACCACAACCCGACCTCCACCCTGCTGTCCTGAATTTCGGGATTCCTAGATAGAAGCTCAGTAAAAAGTTTGGTACCGAAGATCCGACCGTCTGATCATCTTCATCTTTTGAGGGCGTCTTCATCCAGTTCTTCTTCACTCCCAGTTTAAATTTCACGCAGATCAGATCCCATTTGTGTCCTTTCTCAGTCATTTGTTTCCACCTCTCACAGTCTGCATGTGTGCAGATCTTTGAGATAGTCACCTGGTTGTCTATTTTTCCCACCCCCCAAACCTTGTCAGAAAATTACAAGAAAATTATGTGCGTGATCACCACTTTCTCCCCTCTCTCCACAAAAATCCCCAAGTCCTAGATCCACCATGTTATTTTCGGTCAAACCCCATAATCAGGCAGATCCCGTTTAGCCCTGTTAGATCTGTCATCCGAGCCAGTAGCAGTTACTGTGTTGCAGATGTTTTCATTTTCAATCCAACTATTGGATGGGTCTGAATTTCCAGTATGTCGAATCCCTTTGAGTTCTCTTCGCAACGGCGCTAATTTTGCCCCGATCTGACACCGGATCTGGTTGTGGTGGCCGTTTTTGTGGGAGCGCGCAGTTCTGCCCCGAACTAGGCCAGCAAGGAGGGCGATCGTACAAATTCATCAGAAAATACGCCGGAGAAGATTCGGCAACGGCCATTCCCAGGGGTCGACCAGGGACCCTCCGCCTTCATTCCGGTGAACCGCCGCCTTCAAAAGCTCTCCGGGGGTCGTCGTCCCTTTGGGAGCCCTTGTTCGCTGTCCTGTCGGCCAGCAATTCACAGAACCGGAGCCGTTGTCGCAACCGCCCGGAGCCCGCCACCTGTTGAACACATGTGCACCATGATTACTATTATGGTTTTGATGATAGCAACTACTATAAGTCACATTGTGTTTGCATATGATGTCATTGTGTATCTGTTTAAGTAGTTTGTCATTTCATCGAACAGGTTGCGGGCATGTGCACTGCATTCCAAGTCTATACGTTGGACAAAGTCTATACGTTGGACAAAGTATGTACATTGGATGAAGTCTATACGTTGGACAAAGTCTATACGTTGGACAAAGTCTGTATGATGGACAAAGTCTATACGTTGGACAAAGTCTGTACATTGGACAAAGTCTATGCGTTGGACTAAGTCTGTACGTTGGACAAAGTCTATGCGTTGGACAAAGTCTGTACATTGGATGAAGTCTATACGTTGGACAAAGTCTGTACGTTGCTGAACATGAAGTCTGTACGTTGGCTGCCTAGCACAACTCGAAGTCTATACGTTGCTGCACACAAAGTCTATACGTTGCTGCAGATGAAGTCTATATGTTGGCTGCATGCACAACTCAAAGTTTGTACGTTGCGGCAGATGAAGTCTATACATTGCTGCAGATGAAGTCTGTACGTTGGCTACATGCACAACTCAAAGTCTGTACGTTGCACAACACGAAGTCTGTATGTTGCGGCAGATGAAGTCTGTACGTTGCTGCAGATGAAGTCTATACGTTGGCCGCATGCACAAAACAAAGTCTGTACGTTGCACAAGACAAAGTCTGTACGTTGGCTGCTAGCACAACTCCAAGTCTGTACGTTGGTTGATGGCTGCAACACAAGTCTATACATTGGCCGGCTACTTCACACGCAAAGTCTATACATTGCGTTCTGTTGTGTTCGTGCATCAAGTTACCAAGTCTGTACGTTCATGAAGCAAGTCTGTACAGGCTCATGCATGCTGAAGGTGCAAAGTCTGTACAGAGTTCATACATGCACACAAAGTCTACACGTCCAAGCCTTGATGCAAAGTCTATACAACAACTACAAGCTTCATTCAAATAGCCAAGGTCACTGCACAAGATGAGAGTCAAAAGACAAAGATTCAGTTGGTACTTTCTAGACCAACAAGGATGAAGTTATGGACATGAACAGGCTGCTAATGGACACAAGCGACGGAGCTGAAGCGGCTAATGGACCGACCCGGGCTGGACCGGGGTATGCCCAGCTGGCGGTCGACCGCCAGCACAGGGGCGGTCGACCGCCCCAGCCAGGGACCCCCCGACTGCAGATCTGTCAGCTGCAGGTCGACCGCCAGCCTGTAGCGGTCGACCGGATTTCCCAGGGATCATCCGTTTGCAGGTGTTTCAGTAGCGGTCGATCGCCAGAAGCCACAGGTCGACCGCCAGCCCCGATGCAGCCATGTTTGACTTCGAAATCCACCTCGTGGCCAGCCCCTTTCCATGGATTTCTTTAATCCAAAAGTCACCTAATCACCCACAAATTGTGGATCTGGTCTGAAGGATGTCCAAGGACCATTCAAGGTCTATAAAACTAACACATGAGGGGTTGGAAACCCTAACACTTCAAGGCTTCAAGGGAGATCAAGGGAGGCCATTTTTGAGGTACTGTAGCACCTCCGTGAACAGTGTTTTGGGAGGAAGTTCTTCATCCATCCAAGGTGATTCAAGTCCAGATCTGAAACCATCTCAACCTCCAGGGAAGAAGAAGCAATCAAGGCTCTCAAGGGTGATCTAAACTGCATCCTTCTTCCTCTTCATCAACTCAAGCAGATTCAAGGAAGCACAACTCACAAGGAAGAAGAAGCCATTGCTGTTGAATCAAGAAGAGAGTTTTGTGAAGAAGATAGAAGCCTCTATTGGTGATCTACATCCATAGAAGAATCCGAATCAAGCTCCAGCAATCTCAGACAAGATTTTTCTTCTTGAGCTTATTTCATATCGTGTTTGAATAGCTTGATATTTGTTCTTTCTTCTTCATTTCATTCGAACAATCAAAACTAAAGATCGTCCCTACCGGTGGTTAGTAGGAAGGTAATCGGAAGTTGTCCGATCTGCGGTGTTGACGTCCCTACCGGTGGTTAGTAGGAAGGCAGTCAGTGGTTCTTCGATTTACGGTTTGGTGTGCAACACTAGTGAAGCCTCACCGGATTTGGTGAGCGGTGGACGTAGGACTGGAGATTCAGTCCGAACCACCTTAAAATCTAGTGTGTTGTGATTTGCTTGTGCGATTGCTTTATGTTAGATGCATGCTTAGGTTCAATATCTATATTGCGTAATCATCTTGCCAAGCAAATCATTTGTGTTCTTCGTCAAGCTAGTTATATTCCGCTACTTATTTCATCATCTAGCTTTAAAGAGGGTTGCATTGCGAAAAGAGGGGCAGATCTATTCACCCCTCCCCTCTAGATCCGCTGTCCACTATACAACAAGTGGTATCAGAACCTAATCTCTCATTATGGGGTCCAACGACCTTGAGGGAATTGGTGGATCAGCGTCCAAGGGTTTTCTACCCGAAGGACATTCTGTGAATATGCCTCCTTACTTTACTGGAACTAATTATCCTTAATGGAAACATCATATGCAGGTGTTCATTCGCGCCCAAGACTACGAGCTTTGGCGAGTGATCAGCAAAGGTCCGTATGAGCTTACGGATAATGAGGACTTGTGGACCAAAGAATAGATAAGGCAATCCACTGTCAACTGGAGTGCTAAACACATCATGCAATGCTCACTCCATCCAGTTGAATTCTCAAGAGTGGCTACCTACGCATCTGCAAAACTAATGTGGGACAAGCTAGAGGTAATCTACGAAGGAACCTTTCAGGTACGAGAAACAAAAGCCAACATTTTAGTTTCTGAATATGAGATGTTCTGCATGAAGCCTGATGAGTCAATTCAAGATATGTACGCTCGATTAACTATGCTTACTAATAGTTTGACTGATTTGGGAAAGAAATATTTAGAGCAAGAAATTGTAAGAAAAATTCTCAGATCGTTAACTCCAGCATGGCACACAAAGGCTACCGTGGTTGAAGAATCGAGAGATCTCGCAACTACCAAGGTAGATGAACTCATTGGGTCATTAATGACCTATGATATCAACCTCAAGAACAAAGAGGCTGAGGCACCTAAGAAGAAGTCCCTAGCTCTTAAAGCAGGACCCGGCGGTCATGGCACTTCTGATGAAGGTGAGGATTCGGCAAGTGAGCGAGAAGAGGATGACGTAGCCATGCTCACACGTAAGTTCAAAAAATTACTGAGAAAGGAAGGTAAGAGCTTCATGAGATGAAGGTCAAAGGTAAGAAATGGTTTCAAATCTAATTCTGAAAACTCTAAGAAATCTGACAAAATCATTTGTTATTCTTGCAATAAACCAGGGCATTTCAAGAATGATTGTCCCGACAGATTCAGAAAAGCTGACAAATGGAAGGGCAAGAAGAAGAACAAGGCCATGATGTCCACATGGAGTGATGAAGAGGAAAGTGATGACGGAACTAGCTCCTCGGATAAAGAAAAAGAAGATTTCTACCTTATGGCCAAAGGTGATGAAGAAACTGAGGTAAATTCTCCATTTGAAGATTATACAATTGATGATTGAGAGGATGCATATATACAACTCATGGAAAAATATGAAATGTACAAAAAGGAGAATAAATCATTGAAAAAGAAAATTAACTCATTTGTGCATGATCATGATATGAATGATAAGAATGCTCTACTTAAAACTGAAATTGAAGATCTTAAGAAAATGATTGAGAATTTGGAGGAAGGAAGAAAAGAAATGGCTGACTTGGAAACTGAAAATGAAAATTTGAGAAATGAGATTGACAACATGAAACTCAAAATGTAAACCTATGAAAAGGATAACAAATTAAGCAATGAGAAGTATGAAACTGTTAAACATGTCAACACTCAACTCTTGCAAAACATTGAAAACCTACAAAAAGAGTTAAAGGATAAACAATAATCTTTAGAAAAATTTGTGGATGGAAGAGAAAACCTAGATGCATTGCTAGGTACTAGAATGAACTTCAACAAGGAAGGGTTGGGTTTTGAACCAACAAATAAAAGGCCAATTGGGCACTACAAGAAAAAGTGGCTATAGCGACCGAATTAGCGACCGATTAAATCGGTCGCTAGTCGGTCCCAAATAGAGACTAATTCGGAGACCGAGATAATCGGTCGCATAACCGCGACCGTTTCAGCGACCGCATGTATATCGGTCGCTAATCGGTCGCTATTATTGCGACCGAATTAACTTCGGTCTCCAGTCGGTCGCTGATGCCGTTATACTTCCTACTACGACCCCCGCCCGCCCGAGCCCTCCCGCCCGAGCCCCCCCCCTCCCGCCCGAGCCCCCTTCCCCTGCGGCCCCCTCTCCGCCCTAGCCCCCCTCCCCGCTCCCGCCCGAGCCCCCTCCGCCGGAGCCCCCCCTCCGCCCGAGCCCTCCCGCCCGAGCCCCCCTCCTCCGCCGGAGCCCCCCTCCCCGTGCTGCCTCCCGCCCGAGCCCCCCTCCGCCGGAGCCCGTCGCCGCGCCGCTCGCGTCGAGTCGCCGTCGCCGCTCGCCCTGCCGTCGTCGCCCTCCGCAGGTACCTCTCTCTCTCTCTCTCTCTCTCTCTCTCTCTCTCTCTCTCCCTTCCCCCTCCGTCACCGGCCTGCTCCCCTCCCCCGCCGGCCTACTCCCCTCCCCCCTGCGGCCCCGTCGCCGGCTTGCTCCCCTCCCCTCCCCCCTGCGGCCTGCGCCCCCGTCCCCCTCAGATCTCCTTCCCATCCCCATGCCCCTCCCCCTCCGGCCTGACCCCTCTGATCCCCCTCCCCTTCCCGTCCCACTCCGCCTCCCCCTCTGCCTCCGACGGTCTCCTCCCTTCCTCCCCTTCCCGTGTCCCCCTCTGCCTCCCCCTCCCCTTCCCGTGTGGTTCTACTGACTGCCATACTTCAACAGATTCATCTATACAGGTTCTGTTGAAATAACCCAGGATATCTCGCAAGATCTTCTTAAGGCTGCTGATCAGTATCTGTTAGAGGGTCTTAAACGTCTGTGTGAATATGAGATTGCCCAGGTAGGGAAGAAATCTGAGAGCCTGGATTCCTTAGGGCTGTCAACATATATTCTTGTTTTGATAATATTTAGTCCCCTTTTTCAGGATGTATCTCTGGATAACATTTCCAGCATGTACGAGTTGTCGGAGGCATTCCATGCTATGTCACTCCGCCACACTTGTGTCCTGTTTGTTTTGGAGCAGTTCGATAAAATTAGCACCAAGCCTGGGTAAATGATGCCCTCAGTTGATATTGATAGCAGAATTATTATGTCTTGCATTATTTTGAGAAGCTCTGATCACCTAGTGATGGTTTATGAAGGTATTCTCAGCTGATCCAACGTATGATCCCAGAGATACGCAATTATTTTAACAAAGCGTTTAAGCCCAACCGAAGGAGTTCTCGGTTGTAGATCTGCTTACGTGATAGAAGCTAATGTGCGGCGTACGTGATAGAAGCTAATGTGCGTGGAAATAGGTTGTATAGATGAACTTTTATTTAGCTCCCTCCCTGTTGTAACCCACAGTTGTTTGGTCCCTTTAGAGGCTTCAGATGCGCGTTACCTGTTTGAAACCAGGATCGTATTATTTTGACATTACTATTTTGACATTACTGATGTGCCTCATGTGAAACAGCTAGGGAGACCGGGCTAATTGGTTTGATCAATTACTAGCCATTTGGCAGGCTCGGCCTTCATGATTCTGGGATTGTGTGCTGAAGAGGCCCATGATTCAGGATAAACAGATGTGGGGAGGTGGTGGTTTTAGGATGCCCAGTCAGATTCGAGCCAAGGTAAAGATTGCTATGTCTTGTTTGATTGGAGTATTAGTTTTGATACTAATATGTTTAGAATATAGAATTTTGAGATCTAGAAGCATTGAAGATATATGGCAGCTGAAAGGTAAGCAGAGGTGGAGGTGAAGGAATGTGAATTCTATTTTTTTAAACATATATTTGATTTATATAGATTTGTTTATAATACTATATTCTTGTAGTGCATGAATATCAAAATCGATACTAACAAAAAAAACACTAATAACAATACAGAAGTACTATTGATATATACAGTTGACACGAATCTAGCAACCCCAGAGTATTGTGCATGACATGGGAAATCTTAACTCTACATAGTGCATTCTATCTAACTGGATGTGATTTTTGGCAATATTGATTAGATTATGGGTCTATTGACACCAAACTTTCGCATGTTTTTTAATGTATTATTTAGGAAGGGATACTTATGTACCTTTAGAATCTTGCATATTACATGCCTGTATGTTTTTAATGTAATATCAGATATACCTTGTTGCCATTTGTGGTTAAATCTAATCGGATCGACCCTCGGCCTCACTCCACCTGGAAGAGCTTCTCTGTCAATGCGGTGAGTTTTCCCTCTTGCTCGGTTCTCTCATTATCTATTTGATGACTTTTTCAGGAATCATAAGATTTTACCATAGAATTTTATTGAAAGCATTTGTTTGAGAGCTTTGATTTTGTTTGAGAGCTTTGATTTTATCTTTCTGTTTAATTCTTGCTTGGTGTATTCTCAATCACGGGCATTTTGCATACCTCAAATCCTCAATAATTTAACACAGTTCTTCCCCTCAGTTATTCAAGTTTGTGATTTTTTATTTCGATAATATAATATAGAGCTAGCTCCCGCTCGTCAGAAACTGTGTCCCTAATTGTGAAGCTGAAGCAATTTTTGACAAGGAGTTCATCACGGTATATGAGTGATCCGAGTGGATCTAATGTTTCTTTTATCTCCGAAGTTTTTTGGGAACAACTTTTTATCTCGAGTCATTCTATATTTTTTTATCATTTTTCTATATGCAACATTTAATTTATTCACAGACAATAATACAACGCTTTAAGAATATTAAGACTCACCGTGGATAATTCACTTGTAAAATATCTTCTACTTGAATGAAAATAAATAATTTTTATTATATTAATTTTATTTTACTCCCTCTTTCAAATATTTCTGACTCCGTCACTGAGTGAGTGAGTGAGTGAGTGAGTGAGTGAGTGAGTGAGAGAGAGAGAGAGAGAGAGAGAGAGAGAGTTTTAATGTGTGCTACACACATATATTTGGGGTTGTTTTGGTGGGTGAGCATGCCAACCAAAAAGATGCCCCCGGCCCCGGGCTATATATCTAGGTGAAAGGATGAGCATGACCACATGAGAGTCCAGAGAGAGAGAAGGGTTGAGCGTGGACGCAACTGAGGGTATGGTCTCCATCACTTCGCCCCTTCAAGAAGCCTTCTCTTGGCGTTACTGCAATCATGCATGGAGAAGTGACGAGGAGGGAAGGAAAACAAAGGAAACAAATATCGGATGAGCACGCAATCATGCACGGAGAAGTGACGAGGAGGAGGAAAACAGAGGAAACAGATATCCATGGAGAAGTGATTTGTTAAAACTCGGGTTAAATAATCTGGTAGATATACGTGTGATTTGTTAAAAAAGTGAGTCAACTTTAGGACTTTTGTGTAAAATTATAAAAATAACAGTGTTGCTTATGTGTGTGTGTAGAGAGAGAGAGAGAAGGGGTAGAGAGGCTGGCGGGTGTGGGGGAGGGGCAGAGGGTGATCAGGAGGGAGGGGGTGGCACCGGTGAGTGAGGGGGAGGGGGCGTGGGCGGGGGAGATCAGGAGGGAAGGGGGACGGCGCCGATGGGTGAGGGGAAGGGGGAGATCGAGACGAAGGGGGAGGGGGCGACGACGGAGGGAGTCTGGGAGGGGGAGATTGGGAGGGAAGGGGGGGCGACACCGATGGGTGAGGGGAAGGGGGCAATGACGAAGGGAGTGTGGGAGGGGGAGATCGAGAGGGAAGGGGGACGGCGTTGGTGGGTGAGGGGGAGATCGGGACAGAGAGAGAGGGGGCATGGCCGATGAGTGAGGGTGAGGTGGCGCCAACGTGACGAGTGAGGGAGAGATGGGGAGGGGGCGACACCGACGGGTGAGGGGGAGGGTGAGATGGGGAGGGGGGCAAAAGTGGGAGGATGAACCCTATCCCATCTCTGGGTGGGATTGGTTAATCTAAATTAACTTGGATAAACTCGGTTTTATCTTGATTAGCCTAATCCTCTTTGATCAAAGTAAATTAGGTTAACTCTAAATTAAAACGGGATTAATCTTGGACCAAATCCTAAACAAAACTATGCTTATAGACTCTACGTCTCTTTACTTGTACTCCAATCCACGTTGGCCGTTGTGACCCAAAAAAAGCCAAGTTTGCAAGCAACATAATCGGGAGAGTGATACTCGCACCTTGGTGTGTAGTAAACACTAGACACCCCATCTTCATTAAATCATGTGATGGAAAGGACATTCACGCTCATCAATATGCTGCCAACGTGTAAACCTACGCGATCGTGTATGTAGATCCATTAGACCTGTGAAATCTAGAGGAACCGAAAATTACTTTAGAAGATGACTAAAATATAATTCATACAATTGAAATACAGATCATAAGACTAAAAAAAACATGTATGTTTTAGTCCGTACTCATATATTTCAGTGGAACATCTATTTATTAGTGGTGTGAGATATATTTCAGTCATCTATAGTATTTTTCAATCATCGGCGGCCTTTTTCAATTTGTTAAAATTTTACAGATTACATGGGTTTACATGCCGTCACATGAGTTTGCACGGTGTTAGAGCCCGCGACTTATCGCCGGTGGTCTCATCACTCCTCTCTTTAAGAGAGATTTCAGATTCAATCTCGAGTTTCTCTCTCTCCTCATTAAAACAAAAGTAACTACCGAAAAAAAAATTGCACGGTGTTAGTGCATTTGATTGTAACAGCCCATATATGTGACCCAATTAAATTAGGCCCAGCAAACATTTCTCTGGTTGCAAATCCCGTTTACAGCAAACATTATGAGAAGCTTGCATCGTATATGCAGGACATATTTAACATCACTGCAAAAGCTGTGAGGGAAGATGAGGAACCTGTTGCTCTACAAGCTATTGAATTCTGGAGCTCAATATGCGATGAAGAGATTGACATCTTAGATGAATATGGAGGGGATTTTTCTGCTGATTCTGACACCCCTTGCTTTTATTTTATCAAGCAGGCACTACCTGCGCTTGTCCCTATGCTGTTGGAGACACTCCTTAAGCAAGAAGACGACCAAGATCAGGATGAAGGAGTTTGGAATCTTGCAATGGCTGGAGGAACATGCTTGGGTTTGGTTGCACGGACCGTGGGAGATGACATTGTGCCTCTTGTTATGCCATTCATAGAAGAAAACATTAACAAACCTGAATGGAGGCAGCGAGAAGCAGCAACTTATGCATTTGGTTCTAAAATCTGAAATACCGGTCGGATGGCCGTGCCGGTCATTCCAATACGACCGGGGAGATGAAAGTGACTTGTCAGAACTGACGGAATCCAAATCGGATGCCCGGTTTGAGCTCGGCGCTCAAACTTCATTTTTAAAATACACTTATTTCAAATGAACTGTTAGGACGGGTCCGGGGGTCTAAAATCTGAAATACCGGTCGGATGGCCGTGCCGGTCATTCCAATACGACCGGGGAGATGAAAGTGACTTGTCAGAACTGACGGAATCCAAATCGGATGCCCGGTTTGAGCTCGGCGCTCAAACTTCATTTTTAAAATACACTTAGTTCAAATGAACTGTTAGGACGGGGCATTTGGTTCTAAAACTTCGAAATACCGGTCGGATGGCCGTGCCGATCATTCCAATACGACCGGGGAGATGAAAGTGACTTGTCAGAACTGACGGAATCCAAATCGGATGCCCGGTTTGAGCTCGGCGCTCAAACTTCATTTTTAAAATACACTTAGTTCAAATGAACTGTTAGGACGGGTCCGGGGGTCTAAAATTCGAAATACCGGTCGGATGGCCGTGCCGATCATTCCAATACGACCGGGGAGATGAAAGTGACTTGTCAGAACTGACGGAATCCAAATCGGATGCCCGGTTTGAGCTCGGCGCTCAAACTTCATTTTTAAAATACACTTAGTTCAAATGAACTGTTAGGACGGGGCATTTGGTTCTAAAATCTGAAATACCGGTCGGATGGCCGTGCCGATCATTCCAATACGACCGGGGAGATGAAAGTGACTTGTCAGAACTGACGGAATCCAAATCGGATGCCCGGTTTGAGCTCGGCGCTCAAACTTCATTTTTAAAATACACTTAGTTCAAATGAACTGTTAGGACGGGTCCGGGGGTCTAAAATTCGAAATACCGGTCGGATGGCCGTGCCGATCATTCCAATACGACCGGGGAGATGAAAGTGACTTGTCAGAACTGACGGAATCCAAATCGGATGCCCGGTTTGAGCTCGGCGCTCAAACTTCATTTTTAAAATACACTTAGTTCAAATGAACTGTTAGGACGGGTCCGGGGGTCTAAAATTCGAAATACCGGTCGGATGGCCGTGCCGATCATTCCAATACGACCGGGGAGATGAAAGTGACTTGTCAGAACTGACGGAATCCAAATCGGATGCCCGGTTTGAGCTCGGCGCTCAAACTTCATTTTTAAAATACACTTAGTTCAAATGAACTGTTAGGACGGGGCATTTGGTTCTAAAATCTGAAATACCGGTCGGATGGCCGTGCCGATCATTCCAATACGACCGGGGAGATGAAAGTGACTTGTCAGAACTGACGGAATCCAAATCGGATGCCCGGTTTGAGCTCGGCGCTCAAACTTCATTTTTAAAATACACTTAGTTCAAATGAACTGTTAGGACGGGTCCGGGGGTCTAAAATTCGAAATACCGGTCGGATGGCCGTGCCGATCATTCCAATACGACCGGGGAGATGAAAGTGACTTGTCAGAACTGACGGAATCCAAATCGGATGCCCAGTTTGAGCTCGGCGCTCAAACTTCATTTTTAAAATACACTTAGTTCAAATGAACTGTTAGGACGGGTCCGGGGGTCTAAAATTCGAAATACCGGTCGGATGGCCGTGCCGATCATTCCAATACGACCGGGGAGATGAAAGTGACTTGTCAGAACTGACGGAATCCAAATCGGATGCCCGGTTTGAGCTCGGCGCTCAAACTTCATTTTTAAAATACAAGATGAAATTTGAACTTATATTGTGTGTGTGTATTTATATATATGAAAATGAGCTGGCTTAAACTATTGGCATACTCTTGTTAATGCTTGATTTCTTTATTAAGTCTTGTTAATGCTTGATTTCTTTATTAAGGATTTGATTATAATTTTTTTAAATGATATACAGGATCATCCGTCGCGAGATGTTGGACGAGACGACGACCAGGATGAGACATATGTGGAGGATTTGTGATTTTATTTTAGTTGTGTATGTTGTCATTTTATTATTATGGATGTATGATTAATTTGTGATTTTATTTTAATTGTGTGTAATTTGAGGTTCGTGGAGATTGTGATCCGTGTAGTTGATTTATTATTGTTTTATGAAATTGTTATTTATCAGGTGTTTGTATGTGATGAATTTGAGATTTGTCGATATTGTTGTCTGTGTAGTTGATTTTATATTTATGTTATGAATTTGTTATTTATCAGGTAATTTATTTATCAGTTTAAATAAATTTTTGAATTTGTTATTTATCAGGTAATTTATTTATCAGTTTAAATAAATTTTTAAAAAAAAAATAATGCAAAATTAGCGACCGCATTGAGACTGAATTGCGACCGAATAGCGACTATACGTTATATTTCTTTTATTAAATAATTATACTTGGCGACCGACTGGCGACCGACTAGCCACCGAATAAATCCGATAGGTTTATTTTATTTTTAAAAATAAAACAAATTTAGAGACCGATTGGCGACCGAATTGAGACCGAATAAATCCGATAGGTTAATTTTATTTTTAAAAATACAACATAATTCGAGACCGAATAGCGACCGAATTGAGACCGACTTAATCCGATAGGTTAATTTTATTTTTTAAAATACAACAAATGTAGCGACCGAATAGAGACTGAATGGCGACCGAATTATTAGCGACCGGTCAGGCGACCGATTATAATCGGTCTCTTGTAACGACTGATACTGCGACCGAATTATGTCGGTCGCTATATAGCGACTATGATATAGCGACCGACATATTCGGTCGCTAGATAGTGTCTGTTCGGTCGCAATGTAGATTTGCGACCGATCTACGACTGAATAGCGACCGAATATGTCGGTCGCTATTCGCGATTTTTCTTGTAGTGTCAAAACTGTCACATTTGTTTCATCTTCCGAAGCTTCCACCTCAAACTCAACTCCCACACAAAACCAGCAAAAACAAAAGGAGAAAGGGAAAGAAAAGATTGAAGAGGCAGTCACCAACATTCCCAAAAAGCCTGTCCAAAAGCCTAAGAAAGGTCGACCTTCCCCGTAGCATAGGTCAACACATTCTTGGCCATTGCATGCTCAATCTTCCAGATATCACCAAAACTGGATTGCCCATTCATATAGGCCAACACCACCATACTTTTGGAGAAATTGTGATTCATGTGTTCATCAATCCTATAACTTTCAATCTCCTAGGTGGCAGAACAATCACTTTCAACCCAAAAATAACCAATGGCCACAATGGGTTAAGAAGCCAACTTCATCAAACTTTCACAAAATCCAACAAAGAGCCTCTAAACAAAAAGGAAATGTCAAGGCTGAAAAGAAAAACCAAATCCTTGCTCTAAGCAAACAAAACATGAATGTTAGAAAGGTTTGGATTCCAAAAGAAATGGTTTCATGTTTTGAAAATCTTAAGAGTTTGATGGGACCCAAAATTGGTTGGGTTCCAAATACAATTGCTTAATTATTTGTGCAGGAATGTCTTGCAGCCATGCATAACATGTGGTATCTTGATAGCGGCTGTTCAAGACATATGACTGGAGACAAAACAAAATTTTTTCTCTTGGAGGAAAAGGAAGGAGGATACGTTACGTTTGGAGGGAATAACAAAGGAAAAATCATTGGAACAGGTAATGTAGGTAAGAACCTCTCCAACTCCATTGGAAATGTGTTGCTAGTTGAAGGTTTGAAATATAACCTACTTAGCATAAGTCAATTGTGTGATAAAGGTCATAAAGTGTTGTTTGACTCTCATGAATGTAAAATCTTTGAACCGAAATCTGACAAGGTAAAATTTTCTGGAAAGAGAGTCAACAATGTTTACATGATTGACTTAGATGATCATGCTAATTTAAACCTTTGTCTTGCTGCACCAAAATCTGAAATTGCATGGTTATGGCATCGTAGACTAGGACATGCTAGCTACAATGTCTTACATAAATTGTTAAAGCATTCAATGGTGAAATGGTTGCCTGAATTATCATTTAAACAAGAAAACAAGTTGTGTGATGCATGTGCCCTAGGTAAACAAACAAGAAAATCTTTCAAGGGAAGATCTGAAAATACATCATCCAAACCACTCGAGCTAATTCATATGGACCTGTTTGGCCCAACCAGAACTGCTAGCTTGAGTGGTAGAAAATATGGATATGTCTTGGTGGATGACTTTTCTAGGTTCACATGAGTTTTCTTTCTCACACATAAAAATGATGCTTTTGATGAGTTTCAGGCACTTTACATGAAGATAAAGCAGGACAGTGAGTTTAAAATTTTCAAGATCTAATCTGATCATGGTGGTGAATTTGCAAATGCTAACTTCTATAATCTTTGCAGAGCTGAAGGCATTTCACACCGATTTTCTTCACCAAGAACCCCAGAGCAAAACGGTGTAGTTGAAAGGAGAAACCGAACACTTGTAGAGATGGCAATAACCATACTTGCTGAACGACAACTTCCAAGGAGGTTTTGGGCTGAAGCGGTAAACTCAGCATGTTATATTATCAACTGCTCTATGGTAAGGCCACACATCAAAAAGACTCCTTATGAGTTGCTGAAAGATAAAAAGCCCTCTCTCTCACATATGAAAGTATTTGGATCTAAATGCTTCATCCACAATAATGACAAAAGAGATTTAGATAAATTCGATCCCAAGAGTGATGAAGGTATATTCCTTGGATATTCTGATAGATTTAGGGCTTATAGAATTTACAATATCAAGAGTCAAACTGTGAAAGAATCACCCCATGTTTCTTTTGATGAATATCATGATTCTAACAATGATAACTCTTGCAGGAAAAACAATGAAGATGGGGAATTCCTAAGCATAAAGGACAAGAGTGATCCTCCAAAAGAAGAAATAAAAGAAGTTGGTGACCTAGCTGAATCAAGCAATGCAAGGGATCAAGCTCCAGGAGAAGATTTTGTATACAAGCTAGACAGGGCGCTTTATGGACTTAAGCAAGCACCAAGAGCTTAATATGAGAGACTAAGCTCGTTCCTCATTGAAAAAAGGTACACACGAGGTAAGGTAGATCAAACACTTTTCACCAAGAAGTAAGGTAAGAACATCTTGATTGTTCAAATTTATGTTGATGACATTGTGTTTGGTTCTACAAAATCTGAAATATGTGAGGAATTTGCTAACCTCATGACTAGCGAATTTGAGATGAGCCTAATGGGAGAACTTCAATTCTTTCTCGGTTTGCGGGTCAACCAAGGAGAAGATGGGTACTTCATAAATCAATCCAAATACATTAAGGAGCTGCTGAAAAGATTTGACATGGCAAACAGCAAAATCATTGCAACTCCTATGAGCACCACAACATCACTGGATTCGGATGAAAATGGTAAATTAGTGGATGCAAAGGTCTATACAGGTATGATTGGTTCTTTACTTTATTTGACTGCATCCCGACCAGATATCCAGTTTAGTGTATGCCTTTGTGCTAGATTTCAAGCTAGTCCTAGAGAATCTCATTTGACTGCCGTCAAACGTATCCTTCGATATCTTGCCGGCACTCAAGATTTGTGATTGTGGTATCCGTCATCATGTGATTTATCTCTTATATCTTATTCTGATGCGGATTACACTGGATGCAAGCTGGATCGTAAGAGTACTAGTGGCTATTGCCAGTTTCTAGGCGGGTGTTTAGTTTCTTGGGCCTCCAAGAAACAACACTCGTTGCCCTCTCAACCGCGGAGGTAGAATATGTTGCTGCGGGGAGCTGCGGCACCCAAGTGTTGTGGATTAAACACCAACTCCAAGACTACTTGGTGGATCTTGGTTGTGTCCCGATTCTGTGTGATAACACTAGTGCTATCAACCTTGTAAAAAATCCAGTCCAGCACTCTAGGACTAAGCATATTGAGATTAGGCATCACTTCATTAGAGATGAGGTCAGTAAGAAAAATTTTGAACTGCATTTTGTTGATACTCTAAATCAAATTACTGATAATTTCACCAAGTCCTTGTGTAATGACAGGTTTTCAACACTCAGAAGGGAGCTTGGTCTTTGCCGACCTCAGGCCACTAAAAATTGAAATGATGATCATGTTCAATTTAGTTGTGTGTTTTTACAGATTGGTGTGTTCATGCATTGTTTATATGTCAATGTGTCATTTTGCATATGTGTCGTATTGCATGGTTTGTGTAGCATCATTCTTGCATGGCCATGGTATATCAAATGTTGATGTATGGAAAGGCAGGTTATGCTTGCTTAGACACACTCAATATACGTGAGGTTTCACCTCCGCCAAGTACCATGAGTCATTGTCGCATATAGGCCATATAGTAAGGGGGAGTTGTCACTTTGCAGCATTCATGCATATGTTTCATTTTCATTCTGTTACATTTAATAAATGTACAACCATGTGTTGGGTCATGCATTTCATGCCTGTCAAATTCATGTTTGATCAGGTCAACCCCTGCATGGTTCTACTCTCTCACTCATTGACGTTTGTCCTTACATTTGCTTGCAAACATAACTCCTTGAGTGCATTCTCTGCATATCTTTAGGGGGAGTTTTGTTACTTTTCTTATCTCTTGCAATCTGAGCTTCACTGGCTTCCAGTTTGATAATACCGTTCATGAGACAGACAGACATATGGAGTAAGAGCTTTCTATTATGTGCCCTGATGATTATCCATTCAATGAAATTGGTTCAGATTTAATGATTTCCTTGAAGTTCTGAAATATTGGTTCTGAAATCATCTATGTTCTTGGTTTTAATAGACCTTAACTAGAGACTGCATATTATGCTTTGAATGACTATCCTGCTATCTGAAAATCTAAATTTCATGACAATCTTGGTGATACTCTAGAGCTTAGTATTGGTGTTAAACATCTTGATGAGCTGAAATTCTTGAAAAATAAATTTGACAGAGCAATGATATTGTTGCACGGAGAAATATGTCCCGTCATCAAATCAAGTGACGAATGACATGTCATGATGTGCCCCTGTTATCTCTGTCTTAATACATTTGGCCTCTAGGCAGAGCAATGGCATAATCACTGAGAAACATATCTTCCCATCACAGAAATGAGTTTGGATATGTCATGACGTGACTTTGCTATCTCTGTTCATTTTGAAGCATCATAGTCAGTCTTACCAAATACCTAGGAATACTGGCGTCTAAACAACGTGTATTCTTATGGCTAGGAGGCATGTACTAGACTTGATTGCTCGTAAAATATGAGTCTTGTGCCTTCAAATGCAAAAAATACTGAAAATTACATTTGCTGCGATCATAACATTCCATGCTCTACTCATGTCTGTTTAGTCTCAATACTAGTTTTTGTGTTATTCCCTTAGCAGTTATTGAATATGGATATATAAGACAAGGGAAGGTTAAACATTGCAATGATATGCACCTTTGGTTCATTTCTATTAAATCTTCGATGTAGATGCTCTTCGAACTCTGTTGATGATATCGGATTTCATTAGCTTTGACCCGTACATGTTGCTCGCGATATGTTTCAGGTTTGCATATTATGGCTTGCTCTTCCCTCTCCTTCACCTCTGGTCTCACCGACCTTTGTCACCTACTCTACTTTATCCTTCCTTTTTGCTGTTGGCAAAGGGGGAGAATTCTTTGTGTGAGTCCTTTGTAAGAGCTATGGATGAGTGAATGGTGTACGGGGGAGATTCACTTTGTGCATCTCATTTGTGTATCCAATGCATAGCATTCATATCTGCATTCATAATTGCATTCACATGCTATTACTATCATGGATCTTGAGCTGCATATGTTACATATATCATACACTTTGCCATCTTGGCTATTTCTGCCATATAATGACTCACAGTGTTGCCATCATCAAAAAGGGGGAGAATGTTGAACACATGTGCACCATGATTACTATTATGGTTTTGATGATAGCAACTACTATAAGTCACATTGTGTTTGCATATGATGTCATTGTGTATCTGTTTAAGCAGTTTGTCATTTCATCGAACAGGTTGCGGGCATGTGCACTGCATTCCAAGTCTATACGTTGGACAAAGTCTATACGTTAGAAAAAGTCTGTACATTGGACGAAGTCTATACATTGGACGAAGTCTATACGTTGGACAAAGTCTATACATTGGACAAAGTCTGTATGATGGACAAAGTCTATACGTTGGACAAAGTCTTTACATTGGACAAAGTCTGTACATTGGACAAAGTCTATGCGTTGGACTAAGTTTGTACGTTGGACAAAGTCTATGCGTTGGACAAAGTCTGTACATTGGACGAAGTCCATACGTTGGACAAAGTCTGTACGTTGCTGAACATGAAGTCTGTACGTTGGCTGCCTAGCACAACTCGAAGTCTATACGTTGCTACACACAAAGTCTATACGTTGCTGCAGATGAAGTCTGTACGTTGGCTGCATGCACAACTCAAAGTCTGTACGTTGCGGAAGATGAAGTCTATACGTTGCTGCAGATGAAGTCTGTACGTTGGCTGCATGCACAACTCAAAGTCTGTACGTTGCACAACACGAAGTCTGTACGTTGCGGCAGATGAAGTCTGTACGTTGCTGCAGATGAAGTCTATACGTTGGCTGCATGCACAAAACAAAGTCTGTACGTTGCACAAGATAAAGTCTGTACGTTGGCTGCTAGCACAACTCCAAGTCTGTACGTTGGTTGATGGCTGCAACACAAGTCTATACATTGGCCGGCTACTTCACACGCAAAGTCTATACATTGCGTTATGTTATGTTCGTGCATCAAGTTACCAAGTCTGTACGTTCATGAAGCAAGTCTGTACAGGCTCATGCATGCTCAAGGTGCAAAGTCTATACAGAGTTCATCAATGCACACAAAGTCTACACGTCCAAGCCTTGATGCAAAGTCTATACAACAACTATAAGCTTCATTCAAATAGCCAAGGCCACTGCACAAGATGAGAGTGAAAAGATAAAGATTCAGTTGGTACTTTCTAGACCAACAAGGATGAAGTTACAGACATGAACAGGCTGCTAATGGACACAAGCAACGGAGCTGAAGGGGCTAACGGACCGACCCGGGCTGGACCGGGGTCTGCCTAGCTGGCGGTCGACCACCAGCACAGGGGCGGTCGACCGCCCCAGCCAGGGACCCCCCGACTGCAGATCTGTCAGCTGCAGGTCAACCGCCAGCTTGTAGCGGTCGACCGGATTTCCCAGGGATCATCCGTTTGCAGGTGTTTCAGTAGCAGTCGACAGCCAGAAGCCACAGGTCGACCGCCAGCCCCGATGCAGCCATGTTTGACTTCGAAATCCACCTCGTGGCCAGCCCCTTTCCATGGATTTCTTTAATCCAAAAGTCACCTAATCACCCACAAATTGTGGATCTGGTCTGAAGGATGTCCAAGGACCATTCAAGGTCTATAAAACCAACACATGAGGGGTTGGAAACCCTAACACTTCAAGGCTTCAAGGGAGATCAAGGGAGGCCATTTTTGACGTACTGTATCACCTCTGTGAACAGTGTTTCGGGAGGAAGTTCTTCATCCATCCAAGGTGATTCAAGTCCAGATCTTAAGCCATCTCAACCTCCAAGGAAGAAGAAGCAATCAAGGCTCTCAAGGGTGATCTAAACTGCATCCTTCTTCCTCTTCATCAACTCAAGCAGATTCAAGGAAGCACAACTCACAAGGAAGAAAAAGCCATTGCTGTTGAATCAAGAAGAGAGCTTTGTGAAGAAGATAGAAGCCTCTATTGGTGATCTACATCTATAGAAGAATCCGAATCAAGCTCCAGCAATCTCAGACAAGATTTTTCTTCTTGAGCTTATTTCATATCATGTTTGAATAGCTTGATATTTGTTCTTTCTTCTTCATTTCATTCGAACAATCAAAACTGAAGATCGTCCCTACCGGTGGTTAGTAGGAAGGCAATCAGAAGTTGTCCGATCTGCGGTGTTGACGTCCCTACCGGTGGTTAGTAGGAAGGCAATCGGAAGTTATCCGATCTACGGTGTTGACGTCCCTACCGATGGTTAGTAGGAAGGCAGTCGGTGGTTCTCCGATTTGCGATTTGGTGTGCTGCACTAGTGAAGCCTCACCGGATTTGGTGAGGGGTGGACGTAGGACTGGAGATTCAATCCGAACCACCTTAAAATCTCGTGTGTTGTGGTTTGCTTGTGCGATTGCTTTATGTTAGATGCATGCTTAGGTTCAATATCTATATTGCGTAATCATCTTGCCAAGCAAATCATTTATGTTCTTCGTCAAGCTAGTTATATTCCGCTGCTTATTTCATCATCTAGCTTTAAAGAGGGTTGCATTGTGAAAAGAGGGGCAGATCTATTCACCCCTCCCCTCTAGATCCGCTGTCCACTACACAACACCACCTTGCTGCCCGCCAACCCAAGTTCGGTGCTCCCGACACCATTGTGTAGCCCTTTACCTCCCTGCGTGGAGTGGGCAATAAAAATCACTGCTGTAATTTAATTTTAGCATTGTACCGGGAGTTACGGAACTTGACCGGGACGTCTTCCCCACGCCCTGAGCATGGAGGTACACTCGCTTCCCTCTTTGTCTTACTTGCTTAGCTAGTATAAGTTCTTAATGTCGATGCATGTGAGTTAGTAATTTCCTAGCTAGTTAAAATTTAGTCACCGCTGTGAGTTGTGAGTACGAGACCCGTCCCGTGACTCATTCCGAGCACGAGAGTGAGCTGACCACCCGAGACTCAATGTCAGTTTCTCAATCGTGCTGATCGACACATTTCCCTCGCCGGGGACGATCGTGAGTGAGTACTTCTTGTTTGGGGCACGTTCGCCTCTTCAGGAACCACGTTATAGGTGCCGAGCCATTCGTGTCATCGCTGGTTGCGTCATCTTTGGGTCACGTCGTCACCTAGAGTCCAAGGTTTACAACAAGTCCGAGTCGAGTCTCATTGTCGTCCCGCATCAGAAAGTGTGTCCACAGTGGCCCGTGCCTTAGCCACCTAGTCCCCTTCAGCCTGGGGGTGTGGCACGCCGTGGTTTGGTTTTTCGGGTCGTCTATAGGACGGTGGCCTTGCAGAATGTGTGCCTGCATGGTTCTGTGTGTTCTGCTAGTTCTGGGGTACTTGTGTGGGCCATCCCTGTCTGTTGGTGGAGTGTTGATAGTCTTCTTGTGTCGGGCTACTCGTGTCAACTGTCCCCGCGAGAGTTCTGTGATCGCGAAGGGTGTTTCCGCATGAGGACTGTGATCGCGGGTTGTTATCCTCGTAGGAGTTGTGGACCGTGGTCCTTGTATTCCTGTCCTATGCTTTGGTTAGTCTTCTATAGACCGGTTGTGTGGTTCCGAGGTCCCTTGTGGTTCAGGCGTGTGTGTACGCGTGTCCTCGAGTTTCCCGCGAGATCGCAGAGGGTGGTTTCTCGCTAGAGCGCGGAGGTTTGGGCCCTGTTGTTTCTCTGCTTAGAGGGCTTATCGTGACTGCACCTGGCGAGACCGCCTATGTGTACGACGCTCCTGTGGAGGTGTGACCGCCTGAGCATGTGTGTACCTTGGTTAGGACAAGAGTACGTTGCTGACGGTCGCAGTGGCGCGTACCCTGTGTCAGGTAGCTGGGTACGAACGCACTGTTGGGCACAGTGGTGCGGATCCTAGCTAGTCCGAGGGTGTGGTGTGTGTCACCTCTGCTCCTCCCGAGATCGGGTGTGAGTAGTGTGCGCGCATATGAGGCCTTGGCGCAGTATAAGTCGTTAGTGGATGCATCTGGCCATGTTGTGTTATTTTGAGTGGCGGACCCTATGCCGTGAAGGTGGAGGTACTGACAAGATTGTCGTGGCCCTTCTGGCAGACAGGTTGGTGTTGCCCTGTGTGTTGGGCGTGGTTCCTTCGTTGGTTCTAGCTCGGGATCGAGCAGTTCTGTTGTCCGGAGGTTCTCCCGAGGGTGTTGGTTCAGCGTGTGGCCATGTGGCCTTGTTAGTGGTCCCGTCTATGAGGATGGACTGTTCGACCATGGGAGTCGGGGTAGCATAGAGGGCTCGTGTGTTCCCTCTGTTTACTATCTTCTGGTTCCGGTCACCGTCGTTGTGTTGTACCGGTGTTATTATTCTGTTGCTGCCGTTGTTGTCCTTTACTTGTTGCTTCTACGTCGTTCCTATTTACTACTTTTGTTATAGTGGGGACCCGTGGGACCCCTATTGAGCCAATGAGATGAGGCTCACCCGCTACTTTTCAGGTGCGGCGTTCTACTCAGAGTGGAGTGTTCCAGTCGGAGGTTCGTTAGTTGCCAGCTCGTCGGGTTGCTGGGGTATGCCCCGAGGCAGTGTACGTTTCCTTTCTTTGACTATACTTGTGGACTGGACTCTGTAGTTGTTATAATTGTTATAAAATGTAATTTTATTTCTGTCAGAATTGTAGATTAATTTAGTAGATTTACTTTCCTGCTATTGTTTAGAATTTCAATGCATGACCACACCATCCCTTTTAACCCTTCCGAGCCTCCCGGCTCATGGGTGGCGGGTCATGATTCGAATGATATCGCGTTATTCCCGATATCCGGATCATGGGTCATTACAGGGGATGTTTGAAGTTTAGTGTAGCTTGCGGCACCTTTGAGCATATTAGTATAGAGAAAGGCACTCTCCTATTCGGATGGATATGTGTTGAAGATTGTTAACTGTGTGTGATCTCCTGGTCCTTGCAGTTTTGTAAATGTGTGTGGGCGCCAGATGTTGGCAGGTGTTGGGTGGTTAGTTGAGAATGAAGTTTTGAGTAGTGAAGAAACATGGAATGGGCGGTTCCTTAGTGTGAGGGCTTCTGAAGAGATGGTGTTAGATGGAGGCCCTAGTGTTGTTTCAACTTAGAAGGAATTCCCTGAAGCTATAGAGTCTGAGTTGGTATGGATTAAGGATTGTGAGGTTTGTTTGAGTAACCTCGTCATACTCCCTTTGAATGGATGGAGTTGGCAAAGGAATTCTGTCACAGCCCGAGATGGTAGCCAGATAGAAATCGACTCAATGATCTAAGATAGCGGGTGTCAGGGCCGACAGATGAGTTGTTAAGATCTATAAATGATTGATTGCCGGCTTTTTATAGAGAAGTAGAGGGAAGATTGGAGTAGAGAGAAATTCCCAGTCGACGTGTGGTCAGTGGCTGGCAGATGGATTTCTGCAGCTAGGTTGTTGTCAATTGAGATAAGTTCAAGAATGGCGAGCCATGGATTGTCAGGCCTCAGGTGGCTGATTGTATTGTGTCCCATGCGTGTTGTTGGGGACTGATGAGAAGTTGGTATCGGGACCAGACCAGATGTGGCCTATCAATGTTTAGTGGTGTTTTAGCTCTCGAGGTAGAGGTTATTGGTGGCGTGGAGCCACAGGAAGAGTCACGGTTAGTTGATATGACTGCGTGAGTTAAGTAGACCTAAGGAATGGAGTTTCTTGAAAGGTCTGATGAGTCAATAGACGTGAAAGGTAATGTCTCGATTGGTCTGTTCAGTGTGGTTACCCTAGTGGTGGTAGGAGTTCATGGCGCTGGTCACATCTCCTTGAGGTGCAAGGATGTATCAAGTGTGGCTTGCATCCTTAAGATTTTGGTTGAGGTGATGCCAGACTTGTCTAGATCTATGTACCTCGCTTGTTCCAAGACTTGGCAAAAGTGGTGAACATGGAGTGAGATGATTGTGCCGGTGCTGATGATCTAGTCGTGTCCCTTGGGAAATGTTATGTTGAGAATATAAAGGGTTGAGGTGGAGTTGTGAGTGCATTGCCAATTGGGTGAGTCTTCTTCCCTTGTGAGTTGTAGTGCATTGTTTCAAATTTCGAGAATGAAATTTCTTTAAGGGGGGAGGACTATCACGACCCAAATTTTCAGATCAAGTATCTGCGGGGTTTCAAAGCGTTTTCGTGAGTCCCGGATCGTGTTTTCAAAATAAAATGGAATGTTCTAATATCAGATCTTCGGATCCCCAAATATGATATAATAATATATTTTTGGTCATCGTGGTGTGACGGGCAAGTTGTGCATTTTTTGAGGATCATAGAGTTGATTTTTGATAATTTTTCTATGATTTGGATTTTTAAATCCTAAATCAAAATCCATATAAACCCCTTTAAACCCCCACCCCTCTCATTCACTCATTTTCTCCCTCTGTCCTCCGCCTCTCTCCCTCTCTCTCCCTCCCAACTCTGGTGGTCGACGGAGTGCAGGGCGGGCCAGGCAGCTAGGGTGATGGTGGCGGTGACAGAGAGGACCGAGGGAAGAATGAGGCGGTGGCGGCAACACAGTCATTCACATTTTTGGGAAGAACTAGACAAGGAAAATGACGTTCTTGGTGTGGATTGGCGCCCTTTTCATGTGAAATCTTCGTGAGAGGTAGAGGGATGGGTTCTTCACCGTTCCTGTGTATTTTCTCACCATTTTAGCGTAGATTCAAGCGAGAAAGAAGGTTTTATTCACATTTTGGAAAAAATACCATGTTTTTGGGATGAGTGATGATTTCATTGATTCGAGTGATGGTTTATGGTTTGAATGATGCCTTCCGGTGGTTTGGATGTTGGGGAATGATTTTCCCTTATTTTTCACCTCATTTGAGATGAGCGGGGCATAGTTTGAGACCCCGCGGAGGGGGCTCTGTTCATGCTCTGTCAAAATCAATCGACCAATTGGTTGAATCGGTCAACCGTTCGACGTTTGACACGGTAAAAGGAAGTGATTTGGGCTGGTCGACTGATCCAGATGGCCGATCGATCGATCCAGTGCGTTGATTGACCGATCCACGGGACCGGTCGACCATTCCCATGCATTGGTCGACCGACCCAGTAGACCGATCGACCGTTTCAGACCACAGAGCAGCCCTTTTGACCCTAAAACCTGGTTTTTGCCTCGAAATGTCTTGGGCACCCTTGTTACCCCGATTTTGAGTCTTTGGGTGTCTATAGTTGCCATGTTTCACAGGGTTGCTCCTGTTGGTATCGTGTGACCCGATAGTCGGTGGTCTAGTGGTCTAGTTAGCTGTTCTTGAGTATGGGTGGTACCGAGCTGCCTTGTGACTCGTGACACTTGCGATGGGTGTGTGTGACCTAGTGGTCCTTCATCAGTTTTTTCTCTACGGAAAGTCCTTACCTTGAGTGACCCCCCATTAGTCGTAACCTTCTTTACGGCGCGCGGGTGTCGACCTACCTGGGTGTGGTAGAGCAGTTGTCCTAGTGAAGACAATTTTAGTCTAGTTTTCGTAGGGCTCCCTATTGTGGCAGCCTGAGTCTAGGCTGGGGGGAAATCTAGTTAGAGAGCATGATGTAGCGTAGTCAGTAAGTGTGTGCACACGTGGTTGGGGGCTTCGGACACATGCTAACGAGTACGACCCTATCTAGTCCTTCTTCTGTGGTTACTTAGTATGGTGTCTCAATTATCGCCTTGAGGCAAGTGGAAGACACTTGAGACACAGACTAAGACGATAGTGGACGCATCCGACCTTACTTCTAGTGGGCAGTTCTCCTGTCACTCGAGATGTAGTTTCTCCCGACTTTCGAGGGTCTAGTTTGTGACAGTGAGGTTGCGTTCCTCCTGATGGTCGAGACTGTGTTTCCCTGACAGTTAGGTCATGGTTCCTTTAGCGCTTTGATAGTGTTACCCCGATACATGTAGATGTGCTGTGGCTTAGCGGTTACATGATGGTGGTTCTCCCGATACTCGAGGTATCATGTCGCTTGCACGACGCTTATGTAACCAATAGCTTAGTTGTGCTTATTTATTGTTATTAGTAATGTTCTCTCTTCGTTATAGTTTATTGCTCTTGTTTATTGTGGTTCATTATGGTGGGGATCTGCATGACCCCTACCGAGCCAATGAGATGAGGCTTACCCCTTTTCTTTTCAGGTTTGGTATGCCTCCATACTATTTGGAGGCCTTGAGCAACGCCAACAAAGTCTTAGAGTCGCCAGCCTTTTTCCAGCCGGGGTATGCCCCAATGCTTTATACTTTTCTTTTGTTGGACTGTACTTTTGGACTTATGTATCTGGACCATAATCTGTATATAAATTGTATAAATTGTAATAAATATATAGACTTTAACTTTCACATTTTAATTATTGCATTAATTTTAGATTCCCATGCACTCTGGTGACATCAATCGAACCCTTCTAAGCTTAGTGGCTCGTGGGTAGCGAGTCGAGATTCGGGTCATGCCGGTTACTTTCCGGTACTTGAATCTCAGGTCGTGACACACTGGCTATCCCTTGTCACGTAGGGAAGCCGCTGCTGAGCAGCATGCAGCTTACGAACGATGCCTCGATCTAGTTGTGGAATGACGTGTGCTTCTCATTGGTCCACACTATAATGACCCAGAATCCAAGTACTCGAAAAGACCCGATACTTCGAATCCTGGCCTGCTACTCACAGGTCGGGAGGCCCGGAAGGGTTAAGGGTTGGTGTGGGAGTGTACAAGAAACTAAAATAAACGTAGGAACAAGTAATGCACAATTTAATTAATACAGGAATTAAATTATTACAAGATTTAATATAGTTATACAGTCCAGAACTACAAGTCCAAAACAAGTACAGTCTGCTAAAAAGAAAAGCACAAGACTACGGGGCATACCATGTCTGTGGCAAACTGGCGTCTAACCCTGACCACTGGCACCACGAACTGCCTCCAAAGTACTGGGTGCAAGCCTCGCCTCACCTGAAAAATAAAGGGGTGAGCCTCGTCTCATCGGCTCAGTAGGAGTCCCGCAGATCCCTACCTCACGCAACAGAAACAACAGTGCAATAACCAAACGTAAGAGCGATAAATAAATAGCAAGGGAGGCAAAGAACAACAAGTAAAATAACTCTACACAGGACCACTACACCTGCCACTGGACCAAGCCTCGGCCATGTAGAACAGAACATATCGAGCTGCCAGTACAGTAACTACACCGAAGAGAAACCCGCGCTGGAACCTCTCAAGTGACAGGAGTACTACCCCACTAGCGACGAGGCCAGAAGCGTCCTTCGACGACTTATACCGCAGTCTCAGGTGTCTCCCTACATGCCCCAGGCAGAAACTGAGACACCAACACAGTATCACAGAACAAGGACTAGTCGGGGTCGTGCTCGTTAGCATGCATCCACTACCCCTGACTACGTGTTCACACATAGACCATCTGCTCTAGGTCGGGTCCTCTAGATAATTTTTCCCCCAATCGGACTCAGGCTGCACAGACAAGGGACCCTATGGTGACCAGCCTAGAAACCATCTACTCGGGACAAGCTCCACCACTCCCTAGTGGGTAAGCAACGACGTGCCCAGGTCAGCTACATCTTGTGGGTTGAGTCATCAAGAGTGAGAACTCGTCGTAACCATAAAAGTCACCGGAGTACAATCGGTCCGTACTAATCTACCACAAGGCGGCTCGCTAGCACGAGAATCCAGGACCACTAGCTTGATAGCTAAACTATGACCTTTCGATGGACACAGCGAAGACTGGAAGTCTGGAACCGTTAGACTTGCAGGATAGCGAAATTCAGAAACCAGGCCTGAAGAGCCCTGGGCGGCCAACCTGTTGGCCGCCCATGCACCTGGGTAGCCACAACACTGGCCGCCCCTTGCAGGGCCTGGGAGGCAACACTGTTGGCAGCCTAAGAGCCTAGGCGGCCAACACCTTGGCCGCCCAACTTTCAGGTTGGACTAGGCCTAGGCGGCCCACCCTGTGGCCGCCCAGTGCTGGGTGGCCCAACCTTTGGCCGCCCAGGGAATGGGGGTGGATGGCCATTGGTCTGGCCACCCAGACACCTGGGCGGCCACCCCTTTGGCCCCCCAGAGGGTTTAGCACCCAGGCGGCCACCACTCTGGCTGCCCAATGGGTGGAGACGGCCACTTCGATGGCTGCCTCTCTGTTGCAGGTCCCCTCCAGGAACGTCCTTCCGGAGGATCATTCCCACACCCATTACACCCCAATGGGCTTGGAATAAACCCAAAAAATGTGGGAAAGCCTTCTACGACTACAAAACCATCGATCAAACCCGATTTAGGCTATAAATCCGCTCTCACGGGCCTTTAACATGAAATCCCCCGAAAATGCAATAACCCCTCTCACTCGCCTCAATCACATCGGATCGGGAGGGAAAATAAAAGGTGTGAGTCCAGGATCTATCCCCCTACCTGTTGGATGCTTCAAATCTCAAAGGGGGCTCGACCCTCGCCAGATCACTTCGACCACGCACCCACGAACAAGCTCACGGCCACACACGCGAACACAGGAGCCGCCACCACCTTCGCCCACGCTTCGCCTAGCCGCCGCCATCATCGAATGGATCTGCGTCCGCACTCGCCATCTGCAGCCAGAGAGGAGAGGGAGGCATCTCGTGATCAGAGCGGAGAGGAGAAGAATGAGGAGAGAGAGGAGCGGCCCTGTGTATATATAACTGGAAAATGGAGAATTTTTTTGGGATTTCCCCTAAACCTCCAAAAATTGAAATCATCAATATGCCCTTCCTCATATCATATCCAATTAAACCATTAGGAAAATCCGTGAAAACTCAATAATTCCCTCGGGATCCGAACTAGATCCGAAATAAAAATTTAATTTACCCATTAAAATAGATCTAAAGCCTACAAAACATGGAATCTGAAATCCGGAGGTATTACACACACCCCCATCAGTGCCCTCCTCCTCTGCCATGTCTGTCGACATCTTCTGCACCCACGATGGCACCAGTAGAGTAGGATGGGAGGGAGGCTACAAGGTGAGAATGTCTAGCGGAGAGGGGAGGGAGGCTAGGGATTTGGGGATATGAAGGGGGAGGGAGAAGAAGAAGAGTATTTGAGTGTATAAAGGATTTGTGGATAGGAAGTGGTAAAGAGATTTAGGGGTATAAGGTTTAGAGATTTGGGGAAGGAATCCCCAATTTTTTCTCTACTTGAGGCGGGAGTGACTGCGCCAATCGACATCAAAGGAAAAATCATATCATATTCTTACTACCTGTGTGGGGGTGGTTGGGTCTATACTTATGGCATAACAATTTCAGTTTATATGGCGTATAAAGGGGGCGGTCTGGTCTATATGTACCTACGGTGTAATAGTCTGAGTCTTTCATACGGTGTGAGGTGGGGGGACATGTCTATACCTACGGTGTTTTTGTGTTATTTCTATAGTGTGTAAAACACGTAGGTATAATATATACATTACCTATGACACTGATTGTATGACCTTTAAAATAATATTGTTTCTAGAAAAGTCACTTACACGTCATAGCTATAGCCTCTTCTTCTAGTAGTGTTAACCTCCCCCTTGAATAACCCCCAAATGTGAGAGAGAGAGAGAGAGAGAGAGAGAGAGAGAGAGAGAGAGATAGAGATAGAGAGAGAGAGAGAGAGAGAGAGAGAGAGAGAGAGAGAGAGCCCATCCAATAGGGGAGGGGGAGAGCAGGAGAGACATATAGAGCGCAAGAGAGAAGGGGGCGGGTGTCGGAGGAGGTGGTGAGGTGTGTAGAGAAAGAGAGTGGTGGAGGGTGTCGGATGGGTTTACCCCTCCAAAGTCGGCTCCCCCACCCAGTGGGGTGGCTGTGTGTGGGGGAGAGAGAGAGAGAGGTCTCCCCCTTCAATGCCGATAACCCCACTCAATCGGGTGAGGGTGGCATATATAGAGAGAGAGGAGAGGGCACACAGGGCGGTCTCTCCCTCTTACGTTGGCCCACCGACCCCGTGGGGTTGAGGCGTGTAGAGAGAGACTGAGAGAGAGAGAGACTCTCCCCCTTTGACGTCGACATCCCCACCTAGTGGAGTGTTGTGGACGCACTTTTCGTTCGTTTATTTTGCTCGTCTCTTTGGGAATGGTTGATTCGTCTATTAAGTGCGTGGGCGTGCCAATCACAAAGTGACAATTTATTCGGGCTCCGAAGAGCCCATGGTGCGCTCGATCTGACGTCGTCAGACGATTGTGTGGTTTGTGTCGGGACCAAAACCCGCCTCGCCATAAAGGTCACGGCGTCATTTACATCCCCCACACAAGGGAACATCCTTGATTAATCGCCGGGATCAGGGCCTCATGGCCAGGGAAATTAATTGCATGAAAGGTCTATTAGGTAGCATTGAAATCCCCGTATGAGGGTGAGAAGAAAATATTCGCGGTCATGTCGGTCATGTGCTGACCATTTAATATTCGGATGAATGTCTGGATCGGGAAAAGTGAGATCGTCGCAGGAAAACCGGAGCATATGTATGCCAGGATATGGTGATTTATTGTTCAGAAGAACGGAAAACGTTCGGCTAAACCTCGGCCAGAGCGGTCAGAAACCCGTAAATCTGTTGGCCCGGTGCAAGAGCATGCTGCGACCATACTGCGGTGGGCCCCCCCGCGGTCGAAACAAGACTTGCATGAGCGTCATTAATATTTCTGGTGCCAAGGGGCAATGAGGGAATATACCTTGAATCGGCTGGAAAGCCCTATGTCTAGGGAAGCGGACGTTCGAAACGTGTCGGTCATTCGAGAGACCGTTTAATATTCGGACGGGTGTCCGGCTTGAGAATATCGTAATCGTCGCAGAAGGACCTAGAACTAGAATATATGTATGCCGGGACATGGCAAACATATTATTCCGAGACTCTGAAAACATTCGGTTAAATCTCGGTTAGTGTAGCAGGAAACCAATGAGTTTGTTGGCCCGATGCAAGATCGAGTCAGGACCATGCCAGGGGCGCCTCCCGCAGTCCAAACGGGGCTTGCGTGGGCATCATTAATGTTCTCGGTGCCGGAGGGCAGCGAGGAAGAGTCCCGGGACTAGATTCTAAAACCGAAAACGTGTTCAAAGGGAGCGGGCTATAGGCCGAGGATATGGGTCAGACAGTTACCATAATCGGGACGGACCCGAGGTCCCAGCATAGCCCACGAAGGCCTTATTGATATTCCCATGTGTAGGGTCCAGGGATGACGGGAGCCATCCCGTTCTATTCCGATTTCTGTCGGTCGCTTGTGGACCACTTGATATTCAGACAAGGGTCCATATTGAAGGTACGACGTAGATGGAAGCAACCCCGTACAAACGTACGCCGAGTTTCGGCAACTTCAATGAAAGAGCGGGAACAAATCCCATAGGGTGAATCGATTTGACGAGCTATCGGCCCGAGCAATGCCGGGTCACGACCATGTCGGGGTAGGAGCCGTCGGCCATATCGGTTGCTCACGGGTCTTTTCATGTTCAGACACAGGTCCGTAATAGAAACAGCGGCGGAAATCGAGGTGAACCCGTTCAAATGTCGCCGAACGTGCGGCAATTTTAGTAGTGGCTCGGAGGGATCCGGCCTGAGAACGAGTCCAGTTTAATCGGAATGTCAGCCCGAGGCGAGGTCGGGCCATGGCCATTTCGGGATAATTCCCAAGACTCAGGCCCAACCTGGAAGGGCGACATTGTTGTTCCTTCAGCACCGGGTCACGAGAGAGACGGGGCTGCAAAGTGGATTTACCATTTTTTATCTGGGTTTTAAATTATATATATATATATATTTTATTGCTTATTTCCCTCTTATGTATTTATTCTCGATGATTTATCCGTTTTGTTTATTATTATTACTATTATATTTTCTCTCCTTTTTTGTTTATTATTATTTTACATTTTTTGTTTATTTCATATATATATTCAGATTTATTTATTCATCATAGTTTTTATTAATTTTATTATTATTATTATTATTATACATATTCTTCTGGAGAGAGAGTGGGCCGCTGGAGGGCCAAACGGGGGCTGAAGGAGCGTGCCGCTGAAGGTGGAAGGGTGCACCGCTGAGGGGGCTGAGGGAGTGCGCCGCTGAAGGTTCGCGGGAGGTGTACCGGGGAAGGGCTTGGCCAAGGGTGCCGGCGAAGGGGCAGGTGTGGTGGCTATGGGAGGCGTACCGATGAAGGAGCCTTAGGTGTGCCGGCGAAGGGCCTGGCCGAGCGTGCCGGTGAAGGGTTGAACAGGGGAGAGCGTGCCGGCGAAGGGGTCACGGGAGCGTGCCGTCGAAGGAGCTTGAGGGCGTACCGCCGAAGGGTTGGAGCAGGCGTGCCGCTGAGCGCAGGGGGAGCGTGTCGGCGAAAGGCCAAACGAGGCGTGCCGGGGGAAGCTGGGCTGGGGCGTGCCGGCGAAAGGCGCTATAGGGTGTACCGGCGAAGGGCGTGCCGGCCAAGGGTGGCTAGAGGGGCGTACCGATGAAGGGCATGGGGAGCCCACTCCTCCTTCGTTTCCTTTAAGGCTTTTCTTTTCTTCTTTTCTGATTTTATTAAGTTTGCATGGGTTTCTTCTTTTCTTCTCTTGATTAACTTCCATTCTTTCTCCCATGAGGACGAATGTTCAAGTTGTTTAGTTGTCGTTCGATTTGGTTCTCTTTGAGTTGGTTGCGGTCCCTTTGCTTTGGTTAAAGCGTTTTACCGTTGTTCTCTCTTTTATTTTCTTGGTATTTTTTCTTTTATCTTGTTAACATGTTATTGTTTCTAACAAAAATTCGACAGCACCTCCCCTTGACCCGAGCGTAAGGGAGATACAGAGAACGCGCCCACAAGGAGTGGCGGAACCCGACAACTGGAGGTGGGCACCCGAGAGCGGCAACACCTTAATAAAACCTCGAAAAACTCGGAGGGACCGGCGAGTGGAAGACTACTCCTAGGATTGGCCAAAGAGGGAGTGCACCGGGCAAGAAGAAGGGGCGAGTGTGCCGGGCAAGGAAGGCACGAGAGGGCGTGCCGCTGAAGGCTTGGCCAGGGCGTGCCGGGCAAAGGTCCAAAGGACCGTGCCGGGAAGGGCACAGGAGGGGTGTGCCGGCGAAGGCCTGATCAGGCGCGCCGGCGAAGGGTTCAAAGAGGGCGTGCCCTGAAGGCACGACTGGGTGTGCCGTTGGAGGCACAATCAGGGCGTGCCGTTGAAGGCACCGATTGGGACGAACGAAAGCGAAAATACTTGGCAAGAAGTAAACCCTAAAGAAGGAAAAAAAGAAAGGGGCGTGAAACGCCGAAGGATGCAGACACGGAAGAGATGCCTGAGGAAGACGCCCAAAAATATTTGCAAGCCTTCTATTTCTATTTTTACAAGAAAAATGTCCCGAGGGGACTAATACATTGCAACATTGGCAAAACAAGGAATGAAAGGAAAGAAAGAGAAAAAAAAAGAAATACAGCGGGGGGAACGGTGCGTGGACTCCTCCCCTCCCGGACCTCACTCCCTCTCTCCACCCACTCTTCTTCTCTTCTTCTCTTCACACAGACGGTGGTGGTGGGTGGAGCGACGAGCTCCTCTTCTTCTCTTCTTCTTCTTCTCTTCTCCTCGTCGCACAGGCGGCGGCGGTTGGTGGAACGGCCAGTTCCTCTTCTTCTCTTCTTCTCTTCGCGCGGACGGTGGTGGCGGGTGGACGGAGCTGCAGGAAGGGGGAGGCGGAGCCTCCCCTCCTCTTCTTTCTTCTCTTCTTCTCTTCCCCTCTTCCCTCTTCTTCTCTTCTGCCTGTGTGTATGGCTCCCTCTTCTTTGTTGTCTCCTCTTCTTCCTCTCCCTATTCGCAGCGAAGGAGAGGTGTTTTTATACCGCACACAGCAGAAGCGTTCGAAGGCGGGAGGCGTCCGAAGTGCATTTAATGGGAGTTGACTCCCTTGTCCTGGGTGGCAGGAGGAGTAGGCAACGTGGCCCAATCCCCGGCCGACACCTCGGGCAGCCCACTGCGCGCCAAGGATTCATAGGGCGTGGGCATCACATCGTCCTGCCGAAGCGTGCCGTTGAAGAGCCTGAATGGCGTGCCGCTGGCATGCACAACAAGCGTGCCGCTGAGAGGGCCAAAAGGAGTGTCGCTGGAAGACACGGCAAGCGTGCCGCTGAAGAGCCCAAAGGGCATGCCGGCGAAGCGCAGCAAGGGCGTGTCACTGGAAGCCAGCACGGGTGTGCCGCTAAAGGGTAGGATGGGTGTGCCCCTGAAGGGGCATGAAGGCGTACCGTTGAACGGGCACGAAGGGCGTGCCACTGAAGGGGCACGATGGGTGTGCCGCTGAAGGGGCATGAAGTCGTGCCGTTGAACGGGCACGAAGGGCGTGCCGCTGAAGGGGCACGATGGGTGTGCCGCTGAAGGGCCATCGGGGGCGTACGGTTGGGCGCCTTGGGGCATGCCGTTGAAGGCTTGAAGAGCGCGCCGTTGAAGAGCAGCCTGCAAGCGTGCCGCTGGAGAGGGGCAAAGGGTGTGCCGCTGAAGGGCTGCCGAGGCATGCCGCTGAACGGCAAAATGGCTGTGCCACTGAAGGGGGCACCAAGTGTGCCGTTGGGAGCAAGGCACGAGCGTGCCGCTGAAGCTGGCCAGGTGTGTCGGTGAAGGGCAGCCTGGGTAGTTTCGAGCCCGTTGTGAGCACGAGTTGTGGCCCATTTGATTTTCTTCAAGGCCCATGGATTATGAGCTTCCCGGGAGTTAGTTTTTCTTCGCTGTCGTGACTCCGGGGACGGCTTCACGGTAGTGTGCATATTTGGGGAGTCCGGACGACCAGTCTCTCCGGGGCTTCTTCACTCGGCGTCGTTGTTGATGCGAGGCCGGGCATGATATCTGGGTGTGCAATTTTCGGTGTCCACAAATGTCCCCCACCCACGGGTAGCGCAGGCGAAGGATGAGCCGGGCGGTGCCCACGGGTGTACTGGTCTCTTTTTTCTCTTCGTCGGTGCCGACGGGATGTCAGGGATTGACGTGGTATGCTTGTCTCTTCTTCTCTTCGTCAGTGCCGACGGGGTGTCGGGGACTGACATGACATGTTGGTCTCTTCTCTTCTTCATCAGTGCCGACAGGGCGCCGGAGCTACCGTAGCATGTTGGTCTCTTCTTCTCTTTTGCATCAGTACCGACAGGGTGTCGGGAGCTGCCATGGTTTATTTATCTTTTCTTCTCTTTGTTAGTGCCGACAGGGTGCCGGGCGCTGACATTGTTTGTTGATCTCTTTGTTTCTTCGTCAGTGCCGACAGGGTGCCGGGAGCTGACCTGGTTTGTTGGGTCTATTTGTCTCTTCGTCAGTGCCGATGGGGTGTCGGGAACTGACATGCTTTGTTGGTCTCTTTGTCTCCTCGTCAGTGCCGACGGGGTGCCGGGGACTGAAGTAGTTTGTTGGTCTCTTTGTCTCTTCATCAGTGTCGACGGGGTGCCGGGAACTGAAGCAGTATGTTGGTCTCTTTGTCTCTTCATCAGTGTCGACGGGGTGCCGGTAACTGAAGCAGTATGTTGGTCTCTTTGTCTCTTCATCAGTGCCGACGGGGTGTCGGGAACTGAAGCAGTATATTGGTCTCTTTATCTTTCTTTTTTTTCTTCTATCTTTTCTCTTCTTCTCTTCTTTTTCTTCTCTTCTCTTTTGCTATCTTCTTTTTTTCTCTTCTCTCTTTTGTTGTTGTTTTTTTCTTCTCTTCTTCTCTTCTTTTTTTTCTCTCTTTTTTTTTGAAGAACTTCGGGTGGCTGCTGGCGTGGATGCCAATGATATAAGAGCTATCGACGCAGCGGCCGATGATTGAAAGCTGTTGGCATGGGAGCCAATAATTGAAAAGCTGTCGACCCGAAGGCCGATAATTATATAGCTGTCGGCTCAGGGGCCGATAATTGGAAGCTGTCGGCTCAGGGGCCGATAATTGAATAGCTGTCGGCTCAGGGGCCGATAATTGGAAGCTGTCGGCTCAGGGGCCGATAATTGGATAGCTGTCGGCTCAGGGGCCGATAAGGGAGGCCAAAACAGCCAAGGCTGGAAGCGGGCTTCAAGAGCCGAAGTTGTGAGATTGACGAGCCGCGAGGGCAGAGAGAAGGGTTCATTGATTCAAAAGGGGTATTCGTCGCCCGAAGGGACGGAGAGAAGAGTTTGTTGATTCAAAATGCGCCGGGGATACCGGTTATGAAACCCGAACTCGGGAAAGTGGGTCGCAAGGGCTGGAGCTGGTGTTACGGAAGTAGGCGGTGAAGGCTGAAATCGGGGAAGCAGGCTACGAGAGCCAGAGTTGGGAGATTAACGGGCCGCGAGGGCAAGAGGTAGGCCATGGGGGCCGAGATTGGGCTGCACGAGCCGGAGCTGGGAAAGTAGGCTTCGATGGCCGAAATTGAGTTTATTGTATGCACATATTTTTATTATTTATTTATTTATTTTTTTTATTTTTTTATTCAAGCATGCAAGTATTTATCAGCAGGCATAACATAAATATAAGTAAGGCAGTTCCCTCTATAGGGGATGAGATAGGGACATCGCCCACAATTCACAGACACGGTGCGGGCCACGAGGCACAATTGAGGGGTGGTGCACCCGTCAAGAGGATATCGCATGTCTTACATGCATAGCCTAAATTTACGCATTTCACCCGAGGCAATTCTCTGTGGCATGGCAGTGCAGATGTGTGAACAAAGAGCCCTAACCATAGGGATATGCAGGTTTTCCTGGTGACACTCGAGGATCACTCTAGCGCCTACACATTAGTTCCAGGCTTTCGACTTTCGGTAGCTTCACACAGCCCCCATATGTTTATTTTGATAGCGGATTTCACCGTTCGGTGTGAGTCTCCTCATGTGTCTTAATGGAGATTCTCGGCTACTAAGATTCGTCCTTATTGTGATTCGCTTCACCATTTCGCGCGAGTCTCCTCATTTGTTTCAGTGGGGATTCCTGGCTACTCGGCTCCGCGTTTCTCTCTCTCTCTTTTTTTTTCTCTCTCTCTCTCTCTTTTTTTACAGTGGGGGTAGGCAGCTTTTTCCTCACGATTACCTTTCACGCGAGTGCAAGAATTCAAGTCTTCGTAGAGTGCTAAGAAGAAATTCTGGCAATCCCTATGTTTGAAAGCTATTGAACACATTAAGTGCTGAGTGTGGGGGCGTTGCCTCAGGTTTATTTTGTGAGTTGGGCTTAGCAATTCAGCCATGACTCTTCCCCCCTGGCGTGTGCACCCGCCATAGTTGGGTTCCCTTCGAGCGTACGTCGTGACACGCGTGCATCCGGAATCTGGGCGATATTATTATTTAGCAAGGAAACACGGTCCTAGAAAATTTCAAGGAGGTGTACTATTCTATATTAAGCAAACATGCAAGCAGGGTAGCCAAGCAATTCTCTATTCTTCTCTTCTTCTTTTTTCTTTTTCCCTTTTTTTTGCGTAAGAATGTATTGTCGTTGCGTATAGGTGTAGTGATAATAAAAGTGTTAGGGAAGCAGACCATGAAAGGCCGAAAGGAGATTAGGGATGCGGGCTATAGAAACCAAGGGATATTAGGGGAGCGGGTAATAAGGGCCAAAAGATGCCAGGAAGTAGGCCAGAAAAGCCAAGGGGCATTAGGGAAGCGGGCCGTAAAAGTCGGGAGATGCTGGGAAGCGGGCTACAAAGGCCAAAGGTTGGGAGAGAAGGCATCGAGAGCCAAAATCGAGAAGCAGGCCATGACGGCAAAGGGAAGCAGGCTGCAAGAGCCAAAGTTGGGAAGCAAGCTGCAAGAGCCGAAATTAAGGAAAGCAGGCTACGAGAGCCAAAGATCGAGGAAGCAGGCTACGAGAGCCAAAATCGGGGAAGCAGGTTATGGGAGCCAAAATCGGGAAGTAAGCCACGAAGGCCAAAGGGGAGTGGGCTATAGAAGCCAGAATATCAGGGAAGCGGGCTACAAGCCGAAGTTGAGAAGCGGGCTGTAAAGAGCCGAAGTTGGGAAGCGGGCTACAAAGAGTCGAAGTTGGAAAGCGGGCTGCAAAGAGCCGAAGTTGGAAAGCAGACTACAAAGCGCCAAAGTTGGTAAGCAGGCTACAAGAGCCAAAATTGGGGAGCAGGCTATAAAAGCCAAAGGTAAGCAGGCTGCAAGAGCCAAAGTATGAGCAGCGTGCTGTAAAAGCCGAAGTTATGGGGAGCGGCCCGCAAGAGCCGAAGTTATGGGGAAGCGGGCTACGTGATCCGAAATTGGGAAAGCGGGCTGCAAGAACCGAGATTCTGAGCGGCAGGCTGCAAGGGCCAAGATTTGGGAAGCAGGCTATGAAAGCCGAGATTGAGAAGCAGGCTACAAGAGCCAGAGTTGGGAAAGCGGGCTGCAAGAGCCGAAGATATTGGGAAGCGGGCTACGAGAGCCGAAATTATAGGAAGCGGGCCTTGGAAGGCCGAGATTGGGAAGCAGGCTACAAGAGCCAGAGTTGGGTAAGCGCAAGAGCCGAAATTAAAAGAGCAGGCTACCGGAGCCAAAGTATGCGAAGCGGGCTGCGAGAGCCGAAATTATAGGAAGCGGGCCATGGAAGGCCGAGATTGGGAAGCAGGCTACAAGAGCCAGAGTTGGGTAAGCGGGCCGCAAGAGCTGAAATTGAAAGAGCAGGCTGCAGAAGCCAAAGTATGGGAAGTGGGCTGCGAGAGCCGAAATTGGGTAGCAGGCTGCAAGAGCCAAAGTAGGGGGAAGCGGGCTGCAAGAGCCGAAGATATTGGGAAGCGGGCTATGAGAGCCGAAATTGGGTAGCAGGCTGCAAGAGCCACAGTAGGGGAAAGCGGGCTGCAAGAGCCGAAGATATTGGGAATAAGGCTAAAAAGTCAAGGGATATTGGGAGCATGCTGACAAGCCGTGAGATGTTAGAAGTAGGCTATAAAGCCGAAAGATATCGGAGAGCGCGGTGGGACGGGTGGATTAATCCTGATAGTGGGCCTTGGCCGAATGACTGAGCCGAAGGGCGTCGAGTAGCAGGATACGAGAACCGAAGAGAAGGGTCCTCTTTTGTTCTCTGGCCGGGGAAGGGTCCGAACCAAAGTGAAATGTCTCTTTTCTTTCCTTTTTTTTTTGGTGGCCCAAAGGTCAAAGGTGAATGACCACGTCTGCCTCAAAGCTCACTTCTCCTTCTTCTCTTCTTCTTTTATGTGAGGAAGTGGATTCGAAGACCCCGTCTGCCTCGCGATCCTCTTTCTTTTCTTCTCTTCTTCTTCTTTCTCTTCCTTTTTTTTTATTATGAAGAGGTGGGTGCAAAGACCACGTCTGTCTCGTGACTGTTCTCTTTTTTTTTTCTTCTTTTTTGTGGAGAGGCGGGTGCAGAGACCACGTCTTCCTCGCGACTTTTTCTTTCTTTTCTTCTCTTCTTCTTTTGTGTGAGGAGGCGGATGCAAAGACCGCGTCTGTCTCAGGACTCTTTTTTCTTTTTCTTTTTGTGGAGAGGCAGGTGCAAAGATCATGTTTGCCTCGTGATCATTTCTTTCTTTTCTTCTCTTCTTCTTTTATGGAGAGGCAGATGCAAGGACCATGTTTGCCTCGTGATCATTTCTTTCTTTTCTTCTCTTCTTCTTTTATGGAGAGGCAGGTACAAGGACCATGTTTGCCTCGTGATCACTTCTTTCTTTTCTGCTCTTCTTCTTTTATGGAGAGGCAGGTACAAAGACCATGTTCGCCTCATGTCTTTTTTTTTCTCTTCTCTTCTTCTTTTGTAGAGAGGCAGGTGCCGAGACCATGTTCGCCTCGTGACTCTTTCCCTTTTTTTCTTTTGTGTGGAGAGGCGGGTGCAAAGACCGCGTCTGCCTCGGGACTCTTTCTTTCTTTTCTTCTCTTCTTCTTTTGTGTGAAGAGGCGGGTTCAAGGACCATGTTCGCCTCGTGACTGTTCTTTCTCTTCTCTTCTTCTTTTATGGAGAGGCAGGTTCAAGGACCATGTTTGCCTCATGTGTCTTTTCTTCCTTTTCTTCTCTTCTTTTGTGTGATGAGGCGGGCTCTAAGACCACGTCTGCCCCATGTCTCTTTTCTTTCTTTTCTTCTCCTTTTTTGTGGAGAGGCGGGCTCGAAGACCACGTCTGCCTCATGTGTCCTTCTCTTTTTTTGAGGAGAGGCGGGCTCGAAGACCACGTCTGCCACGTGTGTCCTTCTTTTTTTTGTGGAGAGGCAGGTGCAAAGACCATGTTCGCCTCATGACTACTTTCTTTTTATTGTGGAGAGGCAGGTGCAAAGATCATGTTCGCCTCATGACTGCTCTTTCTTTTCTTCTTTCCTTTTGTGTGATGAGGCGGACTCGAAGACCACGTCTGCCTCATGTGTCTTCTTTTCCTTTTCTTCTCTTCTTTTGTGTGATGAGGCGGGCTCGAGGACCACGTCTACCTCATGTCTCTCTTTTTTTTCTTCTTCTTTTGTGGGGAGGCAGGTGCAAGGACCATGTTTGTCTCATGTCTCTTTTTTTTCTTCTTTTTATGTGATGAGGCGGGCTCGAGGACCACGGCTGCCTCATGTCTCTTCTTTCTTTATTCTGCTCTTCTCTTCTCATTGATGCTTTCACGCTGGAGTGTATTTCTCTTAATGTGTCCCCGGGTTGGGGTGTAGCTTCATTTGGTGTGCATCCCCCCCTGAGGGGTGTGTTTTGTCTCTTTGCTTCTGTGCCCCCAGGCGGGGTGTATTTTTTTGGCTTCTATGTCCCCAGACCAGGGTGTGTTTGTTTTTTTTTTATGCCCCCGAGGCGGGGTGTAGTTCTCTTCAAATGCCCCCATGGTGGGGTATGTTTCTTCTTCAAATACCCCTAAGCCAGGGTGGACTTCTCTTCATATGCCCCTGAGCCAGGGCGTGTTCTTTATAGCTTCTAGACCCTCGAGGCGAGGTATGTTTCTTCTTCATATGCCCCTAAGCTGGGTGGATTCTTTTTTCTTCTTTTGCTCCCAAGGCGGGATGTAGCTTCTTCAAATGCCCCCCCAAGCCGGGGTATACTCTTCACGGCTTCTATGCCCCCAAGCAGGGTATGTTTCTTCTTCATATGCCCCTGGTACGGGGCGTGTCTTTTGTTTCTTATACCCCCCATGGCGGGGTCAAATTCTGCTCTCTTTCTACCCCTGAAGGTGGAGGAGTACTTTTCTTCATATGTCCCCGGCACGAGGGTGCATCTTTTGCTTTTTATGCCCCCCTGAGGCAGGGGTGTATCTCTTTACGGCTTCTGTGCCCCCGAGGCGGGGTGTGTTGTTTCTTCAAATGCCGCTTGGGCGGGGTAGATCTTTCTTCTTATGCTCCCAGATCGGGATGCATGTCTCTTCGCTTCTGTGCCCCGAGTCAGCGTAGATGCTTCTGCTTCTTATGCGCCAAGGGCGGAGTGTATCTCTTTTTTTGTGCCCCCAGAGCGGGGTAGATGCTCTACATGTGTCCCCGAGTAGGGGTGTAGCTTTGTCTCCCATGGAGGGGGTGTGTTGTTTCTTCAAAAGCCCCCAGACCAGGGTGTATTCTTCTCTTTCTTATACTCCCGAGGCGGGAGGGGTTCTCTTCATGTGCCCCCGTGGCGGGATGTGCTTCTTTCTTCAAGTGTCCCCAGGGCGGGGGGTATGCCTTTCTTCATGTGTTCCCGGATCGGGATGTATGTCGTCTCTTTACGGCTTCTGTGCCCCCGAAGCAGGGTATGTGCTACTGCTTCTTATGCGCCGAGGGCGGGGTGTATCTCTTTTTTGTGCCCCTAGAGCGGGGTAAATGCTCTGCATGTGTCCCCAGGTCGGGGTGTATTCTTTTGCTTCTTATGACCCCGTGGCGGAGTGTGTTTCTTCTTCTTCTTATGCCCCCAGGCTGGGGTGTATCCTCTTCGTATGCCCCTGGCACGGGGTGTATCTTTTGCTTCTTATGCCCCCCCCCCCCCCGAGGCGGGGGTGTATGTATTTTTAAATGCCCCTAAGTCGGGGTGTATTCTTTGTCTCACATGCCCCCCCCCCCCCCGAATCGGGGTGTTGCTTCTTGTGCCCCCATGGCGGGGGTGGAATTCTTGCTTCCTGTGCCCCCAGAGACGGGGTGAATTTCTCTTCAGTTACCCCTGAGTCGGAGTTGATTCTTCTGCCTCTTATGCCCCAGGGTGGGGTACACTTCTCTTCATATGCCCCTAAGCCGGGGTGCAACTCTGCTTCTTCTCATGACCCCAGGCCGGGGCAGCCTCTTCCTCTTATGCTTATGTGCCCCTAAGCGGGGTGCATTCCTTTCTTCATGCGCCCCTAAGCCGGGGAATGTTGTTTGTCCTGCTTCAAATGCCCCCAAAGGGGGGGGGGTGTATGTTGCTTCATGGACCCTGAGGCCGGGATGTATTCCTTCTTCAGATGCCCCTAAGCCGGGGCGGACTCTTTTCTTCTTATGCTCCCAAGGCGGGATGCAGCTTCTTCACATGCCCCTAAGCCAGAGCGCATTTTTTAAGGCTTCTATGCCCCTAGGCAGGGTATGTTTCTTCTTCAAACACCCCTAAGATGGGGTGGACTTCTCTTCATGTGCCCCTGAGTCGGGGTGTGTTCTTCTCTTTCTCGTGCTCCCGAGACGGGATGTCACTTCTTCAGATGCCCCTAAGCCGGGGCGTACTCTTCATGGCTTCTATGCCCCCTGGCGGGGTATGTTTCTTCTTCAAATACCCCTAGACCGGGGCGTATTCTTCTCTTTCTTGTGCTCCCGAGACGGGATGTAACTTCTTCAGATGCCCCTAAGACGGGGCGTACTCTTCATGACTTCTATGCCCCCTGGCGGGGTATGTTTCTTCTTCACTTCAAATACCCCTAGACCGGGGCGTATTCTTCTCTTTCTTGTGCTCCCGAGACGGGATGTAACTTCTTCAGATGCCCCTAAGCCGAGGCGCAACTCTGTTTCTTCTCATACTCCCAAGTCGGGGTGAATTCTTCTGCTTCTTATGCCCCCGGACCGGGGTGTGTGTTTCTTTTTCAAACACCCCTAGAACAGGGGTGTATTCTCTTATGGCTTCTATGTCCCGGACGGGACATGTTTTGCTTCTTGTGCCCCTAAGCCGGGGTAGACTTTTCTTCGAGTGTCCCTGAGTCGGGGTGTAGCTTTGTTGTCTGTTGTGCCCCCGGACGGGGTAGAATCTCTTCACGTGCCCCCAGGAGCGGGGTGTATATCCTTTTTTTTTGCCTCCTATGCCCCCATGGCGGGGTATATCTCTTCTTCTTATCCCCCATGGCGGGGTATGTGCATGCTCTCTTCGAGAGTGGCGGCCGTGCTTGGCCTCATTGCTATAAAGCATTCCCCACAGCGGGCAGCCATTCATCAAGCTACAATTGTGGCTCGCTGGGTCCTTTGACAACCACTCGAGGGGCCGTTTTGTGCCGGATAGAGGCAGCAGGAAGGAGGGATGGGCCAGGTCATTACACCACGGACTCGGAGCCTCCTAGAGTCGGGCGGGACGCCGGGTTTCTTCTTGCGCTTTTGGTTGGCGATGCTAGCCGACTTTTCTTCTTTTCTTCTTTCTTTCTCTCTTCTCTTTTTTTTTCTTTTTTTTCTCTCTTTTTTTTGTCCCTTCTCATCTTCTCTTCTTTTTTGTATGATTGACCAGGGTGGAGGTGCAGGAGAGCGCTCACCCCCTCAGGGAGGGGATGAGTGGTTCGCTCCACCGCATAAACCCCACAATGGTAATCTTTATTCAGCACGGGTCTCGGCGGACGTGGCCATACAACCCTTTCTCGCCGGCTCTTTCTCTTCCTTTTTTTTGCTTCTTTCTTTTCTCTTTTTTTCTTCTTCTTTTCTTCTCTTCTTCTTTCCTTTTTTTCTCCTTTTCTCCTTTTCTTCTTTTCTTCTCTTTCTTCTTGGGGGAAACGGGGGGGGGCTTGATTTCCCCTCCCTTCTCTTCTCTTTCTCTTCTTTTTTTTATCACAGCCCCCCATGATTCCTGGAAGCTGTAGGTGCCTCGGAGTAGCATCGTCGAGGCGACAAAGATAATTTCCCCTAGTCCGACTTTTCTCCCCATAGGGCAGGCGAAGACAGCACCTGCAATTCATCAAAGCAGGCAAACATCATTTATTAGGGGGCCATGAGGCCCTGAATCCCAGCGAAGAGATGAAGGGTGGTTTGGTCCCACCGGGCGTGCCAGACTTGTGGATGCACTTTTCGTTCGTTTATTATGCTCGTCTCTTCGGGAATGGTTGATTCATCTATTAAGTGCGTGGGCGTGCCAGTCACAAAGTGACAATTTATTCGGGCTCCGAAGAGCCCATGGTGCGCTCGATCTGACGTCGTCAGACGATTGTGTGGTTCGTGCCGGGACTAAAACCCGCCGCGCCATAAAGGTCACGGCGTCATTTACATCCCCCATACGAGGGAACACCCTTGATTAATCGGCGGGATTCAGGGCCTCATGGCCAAGAAATCAATTTCATGGAAGGTCTATTACGAGGTATTGAAATCCTCGCGCGAGGGCGAGAAGAAAACCATTCGCGGTCATGTCAGTCGTGTACTGACCATTTAATGTTCGGACGAATGTCCGGCTCGAGAAGATCGCGGTTGTCGCGGGAAAACCGGAACGCATGTATGCCGAGGTACGGCAAACCTATTGTTCGGAAGAGCGGAGAACGTTCGGCTGAGCCTCGGTTAGAGCGGTCAAAAACCAGTAAATCTGTTGGCCCGGTGCAAGAGCAAGCTGCGACCATACTACGGTGGGCCCCCCCGCGGTCGAAACAAGACTTGCATGAGCGTCATTAATATTTCCGGTGCCAAGGGACAACGAGGGAATATCCCTTGAATCGGCTGGAAAGCCCTATGGCTAGGGAAGCGGACGTTCGAAACGTGTCGGTCATTCGGGAGACCGTTTAATATTCGGACGGGTGTCCAGCTTGAGAATATCGTAATCGTCGCAGAAGGACCTAGAACTAGAACATATGTATGCTGGGACACGGCAAACATATTATTCCGATACTCTGAAAATATTCGGTTAAATCTCGGTTAGTGTAGCAGGGAAACCAATGAGTTTGTTGGCCCGGTGCAAGATCGAGTCAGGACCATGCCGGGGGTGCCTCTCGCGGGTCCAAACGGGGCTTGCGTGGGCATCATTAATGTTTTCGGTACCGGAGGGCAGCGAGGAAGAGTCCCAGGACTAGATTCTAAAACCGAAAACGTGTTCAAAGGGAGCGGGCTATAGGCCGAGGATATGGGTTAGACAGTGACCATAATCGGGACGGACCCGAGGTCCAGCATAGCCCACGAAGGCCTTATTGATATTCCCATGTGTAGGGTCCAGGGATGACGGGAGCCGTCCCGTTCTATTCCGATTTCTGTCGGTCGCTTGCGGACCACTTGATATTCGGACAAGTGTCCATATTGAAGGTACGACGTAGATGGAAGCAACCCCGTACAAACGTACGCCGAGTTCACGGCAACTTCAATGAAAGAGCGGGAACAAATCCCATTAGGATGAATCCGATTCGACAGGCTATTGGCCCAGAGCAATGCCGGGTTACGACCATGTCGGGATGGGAACCGTCGGCCATATCGGTCACGCATGGACCTTTTCATGTTCGGACACCGGTCCGTAATAGAAACGCGGCGGAAATCGAGGTGAACCCGTTCAAATGTCTGCCGAACGTGCGGCAATTTTAGTAGTGGCTCGGAAGGGATCCGGCCTGAGAAACGAGTCCGGTTTAATCGGAATGTCAGCCCGAGGCGAGGTCGGGCCATGGCCATTTCGGGATAATTCCCAAGACTCAGGCCCAACCTGGAAGGGCGGCATTGTTGTTCCTTCAGCACCGGGTCACGAGAGAGACGGGGCTGCAAAGTGGATTTTACCATTTTTTATCTGGGTTTTAAATTATATATATATATATATATTTATTGCTTATTTCCCTCTTATGTATTTATTCTGGATGATTTATCCGTTTTGTTTATTATTATTACTATTATATTTTCTCTCCTTTTTTGTTTATTATTATTTTACATTTTTTGTTTATTTCATATATATATTCAGATTTATTTATTCATCATAGTTTTTATTAATTTTATTATTATTATTATTATTATTATTATTATTATTATTATTATTATACATATTCTTCTGGAGAGAGAGTGGGCCGCTGGAGGGCCAAACGGGGGCTGAAGGAGCGTGCCGCTGAAGGTGGAAGGGTGCACCGCTGAGGGGGCTGAGGGAGTGCGCCGCTGAAGGTTCGCGGGAGGTGTACCGGGGAAGGGCTTGGCCAAGGGTGCCGACGAAGGGGCAGGTGTGGTGGCTATGGGAGGCGTACCGATGAAGGAGCCTTAGGTGTGCCGGCGAAGGGCCTGGCCGAGCGTGCCGGTGAAGGGTTGAACAGGGGAGAGCGTGCCGGCGAAGGGGTCACGGGAGCGTGCCGTCGAAGGAGCTTGAGGGCGTACTGCCGAAGGGTTGGAGCAGGCGTGCCGCTGAGCGCAGGGGGAGCGTGTCGGCGAAAGGCCAAACGAGGCGTGCCGGGGGAAGCTGGGCTGGGGCGTGCCGGCGAAGGGCGCTATAGGGTGTACCGGCGAAGGGCGTGCCGGCCAAGGGTGGCTAGAGGGGCGTACCGACGAAGGGCATGGGGAGCCCACTCCTCCTCCGTTTCCTTTAAGGCTTTTCTTTTCTTCTTTTCTGATTTTATTAAGTTTGCATGGGTTTCTTCTTTTCTTCTCTTGATTAACTTCCATTCTTTCTCCCATGAGGACGAATGTTCAAGTTGTTTAGTTGTCGTTCGATTTGGTTCTCTTTGAGTTGGTTGCGGTCCCTTTGCTTTGGTTAAAGGGTTTTACCGTTGTTCTCTCTTTTATTTGTTTGTTGTTTTTTCTTTTATCTTGTTAACATGTTATTGTTTCTAACAAAAATTCGACAGCACCTCCCCTTGACCCGAGCGTAAGGGAGATACAGGGAACGCGCCCACAAGGAGTGGCGGAACCCGACAACTGGAGGTGGGCACCCGAGAGCGGCAACACCTTAATAAAACCTCGAAAAACTCGGAGGGACCGGCGAGTGGAAGACTACTCCTAGGACTGGCCAAAGAGGGAGTGCACCGGGCAAGAAGGAGGGGCGAGTGTGCCGGGCAAGGAAGGCACGAGAGGGCGTGCCGCTGAAGGCTTGGCCAGGGCGTGCCGGGCAAGGGTCCAAAGGACCGTGCCGGGGAAGGGCACAGGAGGGGTGTGCCGGCGAAGGCCTGATCAGGCGCGCCGGCGAAGGGTTCAAAGAGGGCGTGCCCTGAAGGCACGACTGGGCGTGCCGTTGGAGGCACAATCAGGGCGTGCCGTTGAAGGCACGACTGGGGCGAACGAAAGCGAAAACGCTTGGCAAGAAGTAAACCCTAAAGAAGGAAAAAAAGAAAGGGGCGTGAAACACCGAAGGATGCAGACACGGAAGAGATGCCTGAGGAAGACGCCCAAAAATATTTGCAAGCCTTCTATTTCTATTCTTACAAGAAAAATGTCCCGAGGGGACTAATACATTGCAACATCGGCAAAACAGGGAATGAAAGGAAAGAAAGAAAGAAAGAAAAGAGAAAAAAGAAAAAAAAGAAATACAGCGGGGGGAACGGAGCGCGGACTCCTCCCCTCCCGGACCTCATCCCTCTCTCCACCCACTCTTCTTCTCTTCTTCTCTTCACACAGACGGTGGTGGTGGGTGGAGCGACGAGCTCCTCTTCTCCTCTTCGCACAGGCGGCGGCGGTAGGTGGAACGGAGCAGCAGGAAGGGGGAGGCGGAGCCTGCCCTCCTCTTCTTCTCTTCCCCTCTTCCCTCTTCTTCTCTTCTACCTGTGTGTGTGGCTCCCTCTTCTTTGTTGTCTCCTCTTCTTCCTCTCCCTGTTCGCAGCGAAGGAGAGGGGTTTTTATACCCCACACGGCGGAAGCGTTCGAAGGCGGGAGGCGTCCGAAGTGCATTTAATGGGAGTTGACTCCCTTGTCCTGGGTGGCAGGAGGAGTAGGCAACGTGGCCCAATCCCCGGCCGACACCTCGGGCAGCCCACTGCGCGCCAAGGATTCATAGGGCGTGGGCATCACGTCGTCCTGTCGGAGCGTGCCGTTGAAGAGCATGAATGGCGTGCCGCTGAGAGGGCCAAAAGGCGTGTCCCTGGAAGACATGGCAAGCGTGCCGCTGAAGAGCCCAAAGGGCGTGCCGGCGAAGCGCAGCAAGGGCGTGCCGCTGGAAGCCAGCACGGGCGTGCCGCTGAAGGGCAGGATGGGTGTGCCGCTGAAGGGGCATGAAGGCGTGCCGTTGAACGGGCACGAAGGGCGTGCCGCTGAAGGGGCACGATGGGTGTGCCGCTGAAGGGGCATGAAGGCGTGCCGTTGAACGGGCATGAAGGGCGTGCCGCTGAAGGGGCACGATGGGTGTGCCGTTGAAGGGCCATCGGGGGCGTACCGTTTGGCGCCTTGGGGCGTGCCGTTGAAGGTTTGAAGAGCGCGCCGTTGAAGAGCAGCCTGCAAGCGTGCCGCTGGAGAGGGGCAAAGGGTGTGCCGCTGAAGGGCTGCCGAGGCGCGCCGCTGAACGGCCAAATGGCTGTGCCGCTGAAGGGGGCACCAAGTGTGCCATTGGGAGCAAGGCACGAGCGTGCCGCTGAAGCGTGCTGGCCAGGTGTGCCGGTGAAGGGTAGCCTGGGCAGTTTCGAGCCCGTTGTGAGCACGAGTTGTGGCCCATTTGATTTTCTTCGAGGCCCATGGATTATGAGCTTCCCGGGAGTTGGTTTCTCTTCGCTGTCGTGACTCCGGGGACGACTTCACTGCAGTGTGCATATTTGGGGAGTCCGGACGACCAATCTCTCCGGGGCTTCTTTACTCGGCGTCGTTGTTGATGCGAGGTCGGGCAGGATATCTGGGTGTGCAATTTTCGGTGTCCACAAGTGTGAGTCTACATGAAGAGAGAAAGACAAGGAGAGAGAGAGGTGGGAGACATCGGCACCCCCACCTAGTGGGGAGACAGAGAGATAGAGGCATAGGATGGGGAGGCATCAACACACCCGCCCAGGTAGTGGGGTGTGTAGAGATAGAGAGATATAGTGAGAGAGAGTGCGAGAGAGGGGGTGGGTGTTGGAGGGGGAGTGGGAGCTGGGTAGCACTGGAGGGGTCTCCCTATGCGGTGTCAGTACCCCCAACTAGTGGGATGGGGATACACACACACACATAGAGAGAGAGAGAGAGAGGCATCGATGTTTTGGAGAGAGAGAGCGAGAGGGAGGAGGGAAGGCACCAATGGGGGAGTGGGGGGAGCACTGGATGGGGTCTTCACCTCCCGTGCCAACACCCCCAGGTGGTGCAAAGATAGTGAGTGCAGTAGGGGTACAATGAGAGAGAGAGAGAGAGAGAGGGCACCTGAGAGGGTCTCCCCCAATGGTGCCAACACCCCCCCCCCACACACACACAGAGAGAGAGAGAGAGAGAGAGAGCTGGAGGTGGAGGGGGAGCACCAGAGGGGGAGGGCAAGAGAGAGAGAGATAGAGAAGACGAGAGAGAGGCCCCCTCACTACAAAAAAATTGACTTTTACCTACTCTGCTCTCTAAGGCTATCAAGAGAAGTTCTTCAAGGGAGAACTTTTTTGCTTAATTGGTAGGAAAATAAATCTTCCACTATGGAAGAAACAACCCAGACTGTAAGCTCCCATTACTCTACTCACAAAAACTCTCTTCGCTTATAAATCTTCCCCCTACCCTTCCCCACCAGACCCCCTCTCACTCCTTCCTGGCCATGCAACCCACAAAAAAAGAAAAAAAACTAGAACCCTTTCCTTCCTCCTCTTGACCTTTTGCTCCCCCACCATACTCTCTCTCCGGTAAAAGAGGAAAGGGATTTCTTATGCTAACCATCACACTTGCACACCCCTAACCCTCGTTAAATCCCTACAGAAATGACAGAGCAACCGAGGGGGATAGCAAACCTGGTAGAAGAAATAGATTATTGAGACGTTGGTTTTGACGGAACACCTGGCCGACGTTGACGACGATGGCTTCGATGCCCTCACCGATGGACGACGGCATTTGAAGTAGTGGCCGCGCACCTTGTTTGACAACCTCCCTGTAGACGTACTTTTAATTCTCTCTTCTTATTTTGTTCATTTATTTGCCCCTTCTCTTCGTTTATTTAGTGCGAGGGCGTGCCAGTCACGTGTGTGATGATTTGTTCGGGCTTCGTGGAAGCCTTGGTGCGCGCTGTCTGACCGATCAGACGATTATGTAGTTCGTGTCGGGACAGAAATCTGCCGTGCCATAAAGGTCACATCGTTATTTACATCCCCTCGGAGAGGGGAACACCCTTGGTTAATCACTGAGAAAAGAGGGCCCTATGGCATAACGAGTTGTAAATTAAATGAGATTAAGAAAGCCTAGAATTGTACTGAAAGGTTTCATGCTGACAGTGTAAATAGTAAAAATGTGTCGGTCACTTGTGGACCATTTTATATTTGGACGGGCGTCCGTTTATGAAAATGCGATGAAAGCGTGGTGGGGACACCGGTCCCACTACTCGAAGCTAACGCCACACTGCCCTGACCGTATCGAGCTTGTGGCTCGGAGACTCACTTAAAGACTCGGCGTCCTGAGCACGTATTTGTATGTATTTTGGTATTGTGTGTATTTTTATTTTTATGGTGGTATTTGTATTATTAAGCCACCAAAGTCAACATATCTTATTTTATTTTTACCAAAGTCAAAGTAGGTTGTTGAGTTTTGTTTTATTAGGCTAGGACATAAATGCTATTAGGTGAAGATTAAGGGTATGATTGTTATAGCCCTTCCTATATAAAGGGGGCCTGAGTGTGTTGTTTTCATATGAAAGCTTTTGAAAGAAGAAACCCACGTGAGAGAGTTTTCTCCACTTGTTGCTTCCCTTCCCTCTTAGCTCTTTGTTAGATTTGAGTGTCGCCCGGTGAGAGACCGTCCGGTGTGAGGCCGAGCTGCACGAGGCAATGGTTATCTCGTCCTGTTCGCGTCCCAGAGTTGCCGTCGATCCTTCCTCTGACGCCGACCGCATCAAATTTGGTATCAGAGCCCAACAACGGCACCTCCATCAACCCCTACGTCCCCGTCATCTCCCCTCCTTTCTGTCGGCTACCAAAAGTGAAAAAGAAAAGAAAAGAAAGGAATAGCAAAGCTCTCCCGGTTGAGAGAAGGAAAAAAAAATCCAGTTCGCTGGGCCGGCATCGTCACCCATGCCCAGACTCAACATCTTTTGAGGCCGCAACAGCTGTTTCCAGGCCCGCTCACCGACGCGCGCTGTTACCAGCAGCCACTGCGTGCACGCCCCCTCGCGGCGGCCCGCACAGCACCCGCAGTGCCCGCCACCTCGCTCCCGCGTGCCTCACCCGCAGGTCTGCCTACGCCAGCTCCTGCCAGCAGCGCCCGTGTCACCCACGCGCGTCACCCGCGTCGCTCGCGCGCAGTGCCTGCTGCGCTATCAGGCCCCGCGCCCACCTGGCAACTACGCCCGCACCGCGCTCGCCCGGTGCCCGCACCGCCAGCTCCCGCGTGCGCCCAACTACCCACGCCCGCGCCCGCCATGCGCCCGCACCGCGCCCGCCCAGACCGGCCGCTCCCGCGCGCGCCCAACTACCCGCGCCCGCCCGCGCCCAGCCGCCCGCGCCTGCGTGCCACCAGCGCCCTCCTGTACGCGCCCGGCAACGCCCGGAGGCCAGCCCCTATGTGCCGCCAGCGTCCACCCGAGCGCGCCCTCCTGTTGCCTGCCCGCGTACGTCGCCCGCCCTGCCACTGCCGCCTCGCCGCCCATGCCAGCAGGCCCCCGAGCCCACTTGGCCCCGCACCCGCCCGCGCCTGGCCCACGCCTGCCTCCCTGGTCGCCCGCCCACGTGGGCCGCCGCCCTAGCTGACCAAACACCCGCGTGAGACGTGCAGGGCAAGTTTGAAAAAAAAAAGGTTTGAAACAAAAAAAAAGTTTGAAAAAAAGTCAACAAAAGGAGGTTGAAATTTGTTAGCATATATATATATATATATATATATATATATATATACCTATTATATGTATATATAATATAAGGGTATACATTTAATTTTATATCTTTATATACCCTTTTATTAAAGTATTGAAAGTAGCACCAGGGTCCACTTCGGCGGACTGAGTACCCCTAGGTCACCTGGTCGCCGACACACGGTCCATAATTTACGAGGTGGAGTGTCCGTAAGTCTCCCTGCGCGGAGAAAGTCTGAATCAATTTGTTCCCCTGCTCGGGAAAATTTTAAATTACGCAATTTTGTAATAATTGCACCCTACCTACGTGGAGTGAATTCGTTGTAACTGATCAAACTTCGTCGACGCCTTGCGGGCACGCGCGTCCCCGCTTGCCCTCGTCTCCGGTCGGAGCTAGACTTTTCAGTCTAGCTAAGTACGTGCTCCAATTTCTTGCTCATTTAGTATCCTTATTAGTTGCCGCGCGACGAAGTGAGAGAGAGCCCTATCCATGCAGCTTGTCTTCTGAGTGCATCGCTGTGGACGGAGAGAGAGAGCTTGTATGTACCCATCCTTTAAAGTCCTAGAACTGCCGCATTAGGGCACCATAATTGTCTTGTGGTAGTTCCCTAACTACTTCGCCTACGGGCGAGCAACTCTCCCTGACCGGTCCCTTCAAATTGAACCATTGCATATTAGCCAACAAATTGAGTCTAAGCCTTGCTAATCTTCGGTCTCAGGGTTGCATCATTTAGGTCCAAGTCCGTGCATGCCACGTTGGTCTAGGAACTCATCAGGCCGTCTAGCCCCTTCAACGCTACAATCACCCATGGATTAGAAGAGTGTGAGTGCCATGTTAGCCCAGCTCGAGCAAAACCTTATGGCCCAATTTGAAGAATCCATAGGCCAATTACGAGCGGAGCTAGATGAGAGGATCCAAGCCTTAGAGGATCGAATGAAGAGAGAGGAAGGAAGGTTGAATGGTCGTGGAGATCCCGTAGCCAACCCTAGGGAAGAGAGAGACCAAGCCCGCCAGAATCAGGCTCCTCAAGGTAGAGAGCAAGAGGATCGTGCGCCTCAAGGGAGAGACCACGACGATAAGGATATCATCTTACGAAACGTCAAGATCGACGCTCTGCGTTTTGATGGGTCCTTAAACCCGGCTACATACCTTGATTGGGAGACCATGGTGGATCAATACTTTGACTGGCAACACCACATGACCCCTGCCACAAGGGTGAGGTTTTCCAAAATGAAGCTCCTAGGTCAAGCCAAGACCTACTGGTGCAACATTGAAAATCTCCTAGCAAGGAGATAAGAGGAGCCCATAAACACGTGAGAAGAAATGAAGGAGAAACTAAGGGAGAAGTATCTGCCACCCTCCTACCATCAGCATCTTTTAGACCAATGGCCAAAACTCACCCAAGATGGAAAGTCCGTGGACGAGTACATCATCAAATTTGATGAATTCTTCCTTCGGAGTCGAGTCATGGAGGATGCCTCTGTCACCCTCTCACGATTTAGGGTTGGCCTACACGAGAGCATACAGTGGGAACTGTTCCTACGAGAGGTTAACACCCTCGAGCATGCCCATCAGGTTGCTCGAGATGTCGAGCGGTTTCAAAGGGTGGTCCCACCTCGGGTTCCCACTTACCACCAACCTGAACCATGAAATCTCATGGTCCGCTACTCTGAGAGGCCTGGCCCCTCCTCCTCCTATGTCCCTTGTAATGCCCTGGATCCTTATAAGGTCTTTCGGATCCTTTTTAGAGAGTTTCGGATCGCTTTTGTGGGTCCTGAGTTGAGTTTTACGATCCGTGTGGGTTTTTCTCTCGCACAGGTTACGGAACTCTGCGGTGAATTTATTTCTCAGTTCATCGACTCGTGGACGCCGCAGTTGCGATGTACTCGTGGAGAGGATCGTTTCGACTATTTTTACGTATTTTTCTGAATTAGTGGATTTTTGGGCTAAAAATCGAATTTTCAGAAATTAGGAAAATTCCTAATTTCTTTTTTTTTCTTTCTTCTTCCTCTCTCCCCTTCTCATTTCGCCACCGCGACCTCTCTCTCCCTCGTTTTCTCTCCTCTTGCCCTCCCGGCTCCGGCTGCAGATGGAGGAGGCTCGAGCAGGTAGAGGAGATGTCATGGGGATGGTCGGATGCGCGTTGGGGCGAGGATCAGATCGATTTTAGCGCTATCCCGATCGGTGGATTCAAAGCCGACGGTCGAGCTCGCGACGTAGTTTTCGACGCGGTTTAGTCGCTTCGGCGTACAATTTCTTCGTTGAAGGTAGGGAGACGGATCACCTACTTCTCCTGCACGTTTTCCCTACAGTTTCACGTCATTCGGTGCTAGAACGAGTGAGTTTGAGCTCGTTTAGGTAAAATCATAATTTTAGGAATTCGTAGGGTTCGCCGAAAAACGGCAACCATTTTTAGTAAAATTAGTGTCAAACGAACCGCTGGGATGTCTGGATCCCATTCCCGCAAGTTTTGTTGTGATTGGTCGTCATTAGGGGCCGGTAGGAGTCTGGGAACCCCGGTGACCCGTTTAGGGTCGATTCGTCGAAATCACCCCGATCTCTCGATTCGTCTGTTGCATGTGGTCCTTCCGGCTTGTGGAAGGCTTTTCTTGTCGTCCTGTATTGTTTCCCCTACGTTTCGGCGTGAATGGGGCGTGGAATGGGCCGATTCGGCCTTTTCCCTAGTTTTCCTGCCGTGTCACTTTAGCGGTCGTTCCAGAGACCGCCACAGTATCTGGCCGCCCCACGATAGACCGCCATATCCCTTGGCGTGTCGGATAGTTCGAGGTTCGGTGAGGGTGGCAGCCCCATCTTGGACCGCCTCTTACCTCTCGCGCCCATATATTGGTGCGCCACAGCTTCGCTGTTTCTTGATATTAGTGTCTATCGGTTCGTTCTGGCGGTTCTAGCTTTGACCGCCAGAGTGTAGTGGCGCGCCTTCCTTCGGCCGCCACATGTTATTTGACCGGGTCAGAGGTCTATGTCGGTTGGCTCTAGCGGCCCAACCCTCATGCGTCAGAGTCGTGTAGCGCACCTCTATTAGGCCGCTACAGGTCCGTTTATCTTAGGTCAAAGTTGTAGGGCGGTTTGAGTGGCAGTTCATTCTTTGACCGCTAGGTCCGGGTAGCACGTCTATATTAGACCGCTACGGTGGTTTGACGGGGTAAGTAAGTTCGGGGTCAACTGTGTCTAGCGGCCTATTCCTCGACCGCCACAGTGCCCTGGCGGCCCAACCCTTGATCGCCAGAGTCTTTGTGCCTCCGTGAGTGCAGCGACTTCTTCCTTGACTGCTTATGTCATTAAGCGGCCGAGAGGTAGATCATTTGCCTCCCAGAGGATGGTTTACCGATGTTTTGGTTTCCGATCTGTCCTGGCTTGACCTTGTGGTCTGCCCACTGTCCCGTGGATGTCTCTTGACACCCTATGAGGGCTACAACCATAGTCAGGTAGCCAGGAGTGCCTTTGTATCGCTGTAGAATCACTGTCTTGTTCCGGTCAACCCGGGGTGACCCAATGGTTGATAGGTAACTTTGTGCGTCTGGGCGGTTTCGTCTAGTCCGAGACATGGTTCTGGATGCCTCTAGGTATCGTCTTACCTCGGTATGCATGTCCAAGTGTACTGAGGCTCTTGTTGATTCCTCAGATCTCCGTGTGTCATTTTACGCAGTTGTGTCATTTCTTTGGCTTAGGATTAGACCGATTGGCAGTTTGTTATGCTTTGTACGATGATCTTGACTCCGAGTCGTGAGACTCAAGAATCGTTGTGTTGGTAGATCTAGTTGCCTTGTCCTGAGTATGTGGGCAGTTGTCTTGCGGCCTCGGTGCTTCGTAGTACGAGTGACAGTGCTTCCTTGCCTGTCAGTGCTACACCGCTCGTGTTTCAAAGTTCTGTGTCTAGTGAGCCTCCACTAGTCGTAGCTTGGTGACACGTTAGGACGTGTCAACCCACCTGGGAGTGGTGGTGTGGCAGTTCCCGATATACGGTTTGTAAGCTAGTTTCCGTGGGCCCCCGCTTTACAGTGGCGTCCTGCTGGGTGGAGAAAACTAGCTAGAGGCCTGGCTCTCCAGCAAGAGTCGGTGTGTGCACACGTGGTCAAGGGCTTTGGACGGACGCCGATGGGCGTTACCCTATCTAGTCACTCGCTACTGTAGTTCCCGTTCTGGTTGCAGTGTCTTAGTCTCTGCAGTATGCTCAGAGGCATAGTAGACGAGACACTTGTAGGTGCAGTATAAGACATCAGTGGACGTAGTTGGCTGTTCTTCTAGTGAGGAGGTGCTTCTGTCACGTGACATGTGACTCTCGCATTTCTCGTACATCGTGACCTTTCTGGGTTAGCCTTCTCGTAGTCTTGCCCGAGGTCAGTGTTGTGTCGTGTGCACGACGTTCTAGTCGTGTGTGTGTGTGTGGTCGTGTCTAGAAGAATGTGCACGGCAATCGAGTCGTGTATGCTTTAGGGTGTCCGTGTCTGTCTAGATCTTTCTAGGCTTCTTGCCTATCTCGTAGGTCAGCTTTGGGAGCCGAGGTTAGTTCGGTAGCCATGTTCTCCTTAAAGTACGGCTTTTCCCTTTTCTTTTAGCTATTCCTACTCCTTCCGTTCCGATTTTCTTTTACAACTTTGTAGTTTAATTTTCCTGCCTTACTACACCTGCTGTTTTAGTTGTTCTGTGTTACTGCGTTGCTTTTCAGTGGGGATCCGCGTGACCCCTACTGGGCCAATGACAAGAGGCTCACCCCTGCTTTTCAGGTGGGTGGTGTCGTTCTGGTTCCGCGGTTCCTGGTGTGGCGTGTCCGTAGCTGCCAGTGGTACCTGCGTCGAGTTTCCCCCCACCTCAGTGTACGTCTTTCTTTTCTGTCGACGGTACTGCTTGTCTTTCCTTTGGACTGGACTCTGGTATAATTGTTAAACTTAAACTTTTAATTAAAAAGTAATTTTATTTCTGCTACTTTAGCAAACCGATCTAATGAAATTTAATTGCTTACTGTTATATCTCTGTGGCTTCAATGTACTACACGATAATCCTTTTTCCCTTCGGAGCTTTACAGCTCTTGGGAGGCTTCACGGGTTCCAAGTGGTATCGGTAGTCCTATCGAGTATATCCGGTATCCGGGATCAGGGTCGTCACATCCCTACTACTACCCCACTCCGGGCCGTTGCCCCTACTATTCCTTTCACAAGGAACCCCTTACCTGCACCCGCTGTTGTGCCCAGGCTGGAGTATACTCCGCCAACTGATAGGAGGGATGACAAGGGAAAGGGAGTCACCCCTAGCACCTCCTAACCAGTCCCTGTCTCGGGAATTCGCTACTTTAGGTGCCATAACCTAGGGCATGTTGCCACCAATTGCCCCACCCAAGTCTTGGTCACCGACCCCCAGCCTATGGAGCCTTGATAAGTGTCTATTTCTTATGACAATTCATTGCATGTACACCATTTTATGTGCATATAATTAGGTAATTATGCATATTTCATAATTAACCTCAACTCCGCATTTAAATTGGAGCTTTCACGTAAATTGATTAATTCAATTGTCTTATTTAATAATGAATTAAAGTTGAGGGCCATGAGCATTAATTCTCCATTGCATAATCATGAGCATTTGAGATTTATGTGCATATTGTGGTAATTTTTATGGACTAAAGTGCAATTATGTGTGTGTAGGACACCGAAGGCAATTACAAAAGAAGCCGGGGGCAAAAGGGTCATCACCATTTTGACCAAGTCAAATAAAGAATTCAAATTATTCAAGTTGGAGGGAAAGGAAAGTTCAAAATTTTGAATTCAAAGTTTGAAAAGGAGGAATCCAAACTTTAAGTTTGGAAAGGAGGAAAAGGACATTCAAAGTTTGAAATAAAGGAGAGACATGATGAGCCTTGGGAAATGGGGTGCCTAAAGTCCAAGAAAGGGGGTGCCCACCTACTTTTTCTCTTCCCCATGCATCATATTCCACTTAAATCTCTGCCATTCATCTCCTTTTGATACAATCTCCACCCTCCATCTACCTAACTTTCCCTATAAATAGCCCCCATGGCAAGGAGGAGAGATGGAGTCTTTTCTTTGAGCAATCTTTCACTCTCCCTCTTTCTCTCCCAACCTTAGGCCTCCGGTTTCTCCCATGTAAGTTCATTTTATCCTTTTGTGTTCTTCATAAAAGTTCTTCATTTTTAAGTTATCTACAATTTCTTCTTCTTGCTCATCTTCTAATTCCTTCAGGTTTTCAAGATAGTTTATGTTTTTCACTGTGCTGTCCTGTTCATCTGCGACCCAATATTTTTCTCTGTTCTTCCCCTTATTTCTCCCTCTTCTATTCATTTTCTGCTCTTACTGTCTTCATGAAAGTTCTTGGTTTTTACGTGTTCTACAACTTCTCAGTTCACACCATCTTTTAATTCTTTCTTGTTTTGAAGATATTTCTCATTTTTCAACTTGCTGTCCTGTGTTTTTACTGTTCATCTGAGGTACTAGCTTCGGTTATGTCTCCATTTTGAAGCCCTTCTTCTCTTCTTTTCTCTCTGAGTTCTTCATTAAAGTTTTTCCTCTCTTCCCCCTCTTCAACTTCTTCTTCTTGGGCATCCCCTAATTCCTCTTGGGTTCAAAGTTATTCACCCTCCAAAGACAGCTTCAACGACAAAGGCGACTTCCTCCCGGTGTACACGGCGATCTCTTTCAAGGCGGAGCGATCCTCTCCAAGGCTCGTCATGGAGGAGACGATGGTGTCATCACCATTGCTACTACTATCACTACAAGAAAAAGTGGCAATAGCGACCGAATTAGAGACCGAATAAATCGATCGCTAGTCGGTCCCAAATAGCGACCATATAGCAACCGATATAATCGGTCGCACGTCTGAGACCCATTTTGCGACCGAATTTATTTCGGTCTCTAATCGGTCGCTGATCTTGCGACCGAATTTATTTAGGTCGCGAAGCGGTCGCGGATCACTCATCTCCCCCCCCCCCCCGCCACCAGCTCCCCCCCCTCCCCCCCCTCCCCCCTGCGGCCCCCTCCCGCCCGAGCCCCCCTCCGCCCGAGCCCCCCCTTCCCCTGCGGCCCCCTCCCCTCCCGCCCGATCCCCCCTCCGCCCGAGCCCCCCCCTCCCCCTGCGGCCCCCTCCCGCCCGAGCCCCTCTCCGCCCTAGCCCCCCCTCCCCCTGCGGCCCCCTCCCGTCCGAGCCCCTCTCCGCCCTAGCCCCCCCTCCCCCTGCTGCCCCCTCCCGCCCGAGCCCCTCTCCGCCCGAGCCCCCCCTCCCCCTGCGGCCCCCTCCCGCCCGAGCCCCCCTCCGCCCAAGCCCCCCCTCCCCTTGCGGCCCCTCTCCCGCCCGAGCCCCTCTCCGCCCGAGCCCCCCCTCCCCCTGCGGCCCCCTCCCGCCGGAGCCCCCCTCCGCCCGAGCCCCCCCTCCCCTTGCGGCCCCTCTCCCCCCCGAGCCCCTCTCCGCCCGAGCCCCCCCTCCCCCTACGGCGCCCTCCCATCCGAGCCCCTCTCCGCCCTAGCCCCCCCTCCCCCTGCTGCCCCCTCCCGCCCGAGCCCCTCTCCGCCCGAGCCCCCCCCTCCCTCTGCGGCCCCCCCATCTCCCCCCCGCGACCAGCTCCCATCGGCGGTGGACGGACGACTGCGAGCGGCGTGGCGAGCGGCGGTGGACGGACGACCGGCGTGGCGAGCGGCGGTGGACGGACGACTGCGAGCGGCGGCGGGGACCGGCCATCGGAGGTAAGTGAGGTGGACCTCCGCCGGAGCCCCCCTCCGCCCGAGCCCCCCCTCCCCCTGCGGCCCCCTCCCGCCCGAGCCCCTCTCCGCCCGAGCCCCCCCTCCCCCTGCGGCCCCCTCCCGCCGGAGCCCCCCTCCGCCCGAGCCCCCCCTCCCCTTGCGGCCCCTCTCCCGCCCGAGCCCCTCTCCGCCCGAGCCCCCCCTCCCCCTGCGGCCCCCTCCCGCCCGAGCCCCCCCTCCCCCTCCGGGCGCTGCTCTCCCCTCCCCATCTGGTGTCCCCCTCCGGCGCGGCTCTCCCCTCCCCATCCGGTCCCCCCTCCGGCTCCGGTCCCCCCTCCGCAGGGCCCCCCCTCCGGCTCCGCCCCCCCCTCCGCAGGGCCACCCCTCCGGCTCCGGTTCCCCCTCCGCAGGGCCCCCCCTCCGGCTCCGGGCCCCCCTCCGGCTCCGGTCCCCCCTCCGCAGGGCCCCCCTCCGGCTCCGGTCCCCCCTCCGGCTCCGGTCCCCCCACCGGCTCCGGTTCCCCCTCCGCAGGGCCCCCCCTCCGGCTCCGGTCCCCCCCTCCGGCTCCGGTATTAAATTTTAATATCCTGCTATATTTGATTTCTGCTCTTATGAATGTGTTGGATGTTAAAATAAAATTCATGCTTGGAGTGGTCTCTGATCTCAAACTAGCCCACCCACCTCCTGTTGCTACAGTACCATTAGGAACTGGGAACAATCTTCCTTTTGCATTTGGCTGGGTAGGTTACATTTCCACATGTATAATGTACATGTACAATTTGACTTGTTCATGCATGTGCATGTGGTTTGGGGCTCAGGGGATGCTGATCATGTACTTGCTTTCACAATTAGACAAGCTAGTCACATTGGGGTTCCTTAATTTCCATTTGTGTACATGCTCCCAATTTTAACCATTTTTGAGCCTTCTTCTGAGCCTTAATTGGCTACATTATGTTGATACTTAACAGTGGTGAGCAATGCATTATGCATTCTGAGGACCCCGAGTGGGTCGATAGAACAAGTTACTTCCTTTTCCTTGCTTTTCAGATGATGTATTCAATTTTAGAATTCATCACGTTATCCAACAAATGGATGCACATGAGATTAGATGCCTTTATTTTTCTTTTCCAAGTCCTAAGGTGAAAGCAACTGCTGTTGTAGGGAAAGAAGAATCCTGGTAATGGATGTATATGTATTTGGAGCTGATAATCAGTGGTGTACCCAAAATAAATAAACTAATATAATAGGTATTAATATGATGTTTAAATTTTATTTTATGTATACTTGATCATTAGATTAAATTAATGGATGATATTAAAGGATAAAATAGTAATTTAAGTATTATTCAATTATCTGATATTTATATGATACCTATAATACTGTAGCTTTTCGATAGAACTATAGGGTCTTATAAGACAGTTTAAGATGGTAGTTTCCTTGTTGACTTGGATTTGGATGCACCCGCACCCCATATCTGCACCAAAATCAGACCTGTTCATCCTTAGCCTGGATCTAAAGATTCAATTATGTTCAAAAGCATCTGGCAGCATGATTTCTTCATGTGTTTGTGGGAGTGGATCATACATTCGTATGCATGCACTCAGTCAGAATCTTTTTTCCTTTTTCCCTTGTCCGTAGTCCAAATGGAATGATATGCAAGATATATATCTGACTATCACAACCTTATGATGTAGAGAGTTTGCTGCTGATTTTATTTTTTCTTTATGAAATGTAATTCAGTTGGCATATAATCATGAGGATGAGAATTCCTAAAGAAGGCTCTTGTGATCCTGTGGCGCTTCTAATCAGATTTCTAAAACAGAATGATGCACCTAACCTTATTTAGATGCTGGGCGGTTTGATCACGTATCTTGCAATATATCCATGCTCTGTCTAATCAGAATACTGTGTTTGAAGACCACTGTTCCGTTGTTTATTTTTTCTTTTTTGTTATTTAGACTTGTAGCATTTCTAAAATAGTAATTATATATGAAGCTAGAGATAGTTGGGTGTTACTTGCAGCATTTCCAGCACATTCATAAGAGCATGGATTTTATTTTAACATGTTACTGCTATGTTTTTAGAATGTGTTATTATCTTGTCTCCGTTCACTCTGAGCGGCTGTCTATATTTAAGTATCCTGGACGTGCGTATGGACGTTCTTCGAGTCGGATGCTAAATGATAGAGAATTGCACTGTGCAGAAATGTACATCCTTTTAAATTGTATGGAGGTTGAACCTTATGTTGCGTAAGTTCTCTGCTCACATTACATTGTGTCTATAACTTATTATTTTTCATTCCATCTATAATGCTCCAATGGTCGTAATACAGACAATTTGACTCAGAATTAATCCAAAGATGTCCATATCTCACTGACATGGAGGTTGAAAAAGAACGAGAAAAATCATTTGCTTCTTGGCTGAAATATCGTGTAAGTATTATTACTACTCTTTCTCCTTGTTAGGCCAATGACAAATTCTGACTAGTGTGCTCTCCATATGTAGGTTGAAAATGGTTTTATTACTGATCAAAGAATTCGAGAGAGTAGTTATGGCCCATCGAAAGTTGCACGTACATATCCAGCATTTATTGTGAATGGGTATAGATTTCACACTAGACAATATGGGCAGAATAAGTCAACAATGAACAGCGGGGTATGTGTGAAAGGAAGTACATATAATGAAAACGAACGTGATTATTATGGTATTATTGAGGAGATCTTAGAATTGCAATATCTCGGAGATGACAACCATATATTTCTGTTCAAGTGTCATTGGTTTGATCCAAATTCTGTTCAAAATGACACAACATATGGGATTGTCGATATCAGACATAAGTCTAAATTGAATACTTATGATCCATTCATTTTGGCCGCACAAGCCCAGCAGGTCTATTATACAAAGTATCCATCGTCTAGAAATAAAGAAAGAAATGATTGGTGGGCAGTTTGCAAGGTTAAGACAAGGCTTTTCCCAGATTATGAGTTGGATTTGACTGAAACGGTAGAGTTGGATGTGAATGCCGAATTCTTTCAATCAGACTTGGGTGATGATGTAGAGTTGCCTGCTTCTAGTGATGAATCTGTGGAGGCACTGTCTTTATCTAAAGAGAATGAAGTGGAAGAAGTCGATCCAGAACAACCTGAAATACAGTTGGGGGACTCCGAAGAGGAGGAATATATTAGTGATCAAAATGAATCTGATAATGAAGATGTGAATGTTGAATTTGATATATCTCCAACATCTGAAGATGAAATGGAGAATGTTTGATTAATGGTATACAATTTTACCTAAAATTTTAATACTCTGTAACTTTCTTTCTTTCACTATTTGATGAATATGCATGTATTTTATTACATTAATCAAAGATATGGTTCGAGGATTATTTATTTGATGAATATAGCGACCGAATAGCGACTGTCTCTATTATTTATTTTATTAAATTATTATTTATCAGGTGATTTATAGTCGTTTATATAAATTTATTTTAAAAAAATACTACAAAATTAGCGACCGAATAGCGACCGCATAGCGACTATATATATTAGCGACGGGTCATGCGACCGATTGATATCGGTCGCTATCCGCGACTGATATTGCGACCGATAGTTATCGGTCGCTATCCGCGACTGCTTCTGCGACCGATAATTATCGGTCGCTAACGGCGACCTATTCTGCGACCGATTTATATCGGTCGCCATTTAGCGACTATTATATAGCGACCGACATGTTCGGTCGCTAATAGGTGTCTGTTTGGTCGCAGTATCTCTTTGCGACCGATCTGCGACCGAATAGCGACCGGGAGGTCGGTCGCTACTCGCGGTTTTTCTTGTAGTGTATCTTCACATCTCAGACCCCTCTTTTTGTCATTGCTTTTATGTTATGTTACTTCATTGTAATCTTGTCACCTCTTTGTTGTAAACTTGCCTTACACTTCATGTACATTTTCTTTTAAGTTAATGAAGAGAGTTGTTCTTTTGATCTAGTTCTTGATCTTCTTCCATCTCTACTCCCTTCTTCTATCTCTTCTTTTCACTTCATGCAATTAATTTCTATAGCATAGGTGCATAATCATAGGTGTTTTTAATTAAGTGTTTAGTTTATTTTTCATTTCACTATTTTCTTCAAGCAAAGCAAAAATCACAAGTGTTTTTCTAAAAGGTTACAAGATTTTTAACTTTAAAAATCTCTTCTTCCCTGTGGATTCGACCCTTCTCGCCACCATATTACGTCTCTCTTTCATCTAGTGCGAGTTGGAATTTTTAAGATTGATACGCGTGTTTTAAACGATGAACTTTCGCGTTATCAATTTTTGGCGCCGTTGCCGGGGAGGAATGATGATTTTTGACTTAAGAACTTTGTTTTCCTTGTGTTTATAGTGTACTAATAAAGTTCTTTTTTTTTTACAGGTGAAAAAAAAAGGAGAAAAAGCAACTTGAAAACTCAAAAAAATTAGAGGTAAGTTTGCCTTTCTTTCTTTCATCTTTGTGATTTAGTCATCCATTTCAAAAAAAAAGGAACGGGGGAACGCTTTTCAAGTAAGTATCCAAACCTTTTCTCTTTCATTTCAATTTCATTTCTCTACATTTCATATCTTGTGGTTAGATAGGTTCATTAAATAAAAACAAAAAAAAAGCATCACTTGAACTTCAATAAAAATGTTCATTGCAAGAGTAGAACCCACACTTCCATGTTTTAGGTCATGCATCATTTAGGATAGAATTTGTTTTTCCTTGTTGTTTCATTATTGTTAATTGCATTATTGAAGATTGCGGGAGGCAAGGTGAGTACTCTAATTTTTTCAAAAGCATGCTCATGCATTTCCATGCTTGCATAGAATTCCTTGTTTGAACTTGGTTTGTTGCATATCATTTCTAAAATATTCTAAGGGCAACACCCATAAACAAGATAAGGTGGGGATTTCATCACCCTTTTTTAGCCCACAAACCATAATTCCCTTGCATCTTTGCATCACCTAGACCTTAAATAAAATTCAGTAGACATTGGCCCTAGGTTCACACTGTGGTTCTTGTGTTATTTGGGCTTACCCTCTTGTGAAAATCGGTGCCTAAGGCAAGACGGTCGGGCGGCAAACGCCTTAAGCGGGCTAGTGGTTTGGCATAATTAGGTCCCTACGAAAGTAGGGGGAACCTCCCACTGCCCCACCCCTTACCTGGCCGGTGGAAATATTGAGGGTGAACTTAAGTTTCACTTTAATCATTTTGTGAAACCCAATTTGTAGGTCTAGGTCACATCTAGGGCAGTAAGTAATTTGTGTGATAACTTGTTTATGTTTACATAATAAAAACAAAAACAAAAACAAAAATAAAAAAATCTCATCTTCTCTCTCTCTTCGTCCTAGTTTGTATCAAAATCAAAAAATAAAAAATAAAAATAAAAATTAAAATCATCTCTCTCTTCGTCCTAATTCATGCAAGGTAGACGATCTCAACATCCAAACCTACTAGGACCCATTCAAGAAATTGAGAGAGTCTTGTATCCAGGGAACGATCTCCAACAAGATCTCATGGCTGAAAATCAAGGACCTCACCAACAAAATCTAATGGCTGAAAATCCCGAGCCTCCAAAGCAAATGAAGGACTATTTCTTGCCGAATCAATACCAACCGTCCTTCTATGTCCAAGCACCTCAGAACCAGGCGGTTCATTATGAAATCAAGTCTAGTACAATCCAAATGTTGCCATCTTTCTATGGAAATCCTAATGAAGACCCTTACAAACATCTTGATGAGTTCCTTCAAATCTGCTCCACAGTTAAAATCCAGAATTTCTCTGATGATGCTCTTCGACTAACTCTCTTCCCATTCTCTCTCAAGGATAAAGCCAAATATTGGTTAGGAGCCTTGGGTAGAATCATTGATACATGGGCAGAAATGCAAAAAGAATTTTTAAAAAAGTTCTATCCTATAGGACGAACCAATACCATGAGAAGAGCAATTACTGGATTCACACAAAACCCAGGGGAACATATCCATGAAGCATGGGATAGACTAAAAGATTTATTGAGGAAATGCCCCCACCATGGGTTATCAAGATGGCAAATTGTACAGGCATTCTATGAGGGTTTGGCGGAGAATTATAGACAGATGGTGGATGCATCATGTGGGGGAGCATTCATGAGTAAGAGCGAGGATGAGGCTTATGATTTATTCGAAATGCTTAGTGAAAATTCCATAAGCCATACCTCGCTTTCATCATATGAAAGAATGATTGGGCCTTCTAAGAGGGGTGGACTTTATGAAGTTAAGAGCCAAGGTGAGTGTGAGAACAAGATGGATATTAATGCCATAAACCAAAAGTTGAATAAAATGGATTTGTTGGCGCAAAAGATAGAGAAGGTCGATATGGTTGCCCAAAAGCTAGATCAGTTGTTGTCCATGTCTAGACAGGAACCCTCTTTCCCTTCTGCCCCTCAACCTCAACAATTTTCAACCCCAAGTCAAGAAGAAATCTGTGCTTTGTGTTCTAGTCCTAACCATTCTGTGAGTGAGTGTCCCACAGCAGCCCAACTTCCCCCGTTTATCCAAGAACAAATCTTTGCTGCTCAAGGTGTCTCCAAGCCCGCATATGACCCTTACTCAAACACCTACAATCCAGGCTGGAGAAATCACCCAAATTTTTCTTGGAAATCCAATCAAGGTCCATCCACCCAATCTCATCCCTCACACCATCCAAATTCAAAACAATCATTTTCCATGCCAAGCCAGTTAAACCAAAATCTCTCTTATCAGCCTCCTTTCCATCAACAATCACCTTTCCATCAAGCTCAGGCCCCATATCCTCAAGCTCAATTTACTCAGGGCCAATTTCAACAATTTCCTGCACATCGTTCACATCAACCACATTATCAACCACCTCCTACTCAGCCTACTTTTGATGACAAGTTTGAACAACTCCAACAACTCATCCTTACCCAAGCACAATCCATTTCCAAGTTGGAGAACCAGATAGGACAACTTGCTGCCAATAATATGAGAAGAGAGGTAGGTCAGCTCCCTAGCCAACCGGTGGCCAACCCCCGCAATCAACAACCTCCAGGCTTCCCTCCAAGAGCTCCTATTCTTCCTCAACACAATCAGCCAAACCAACCTCAGCTGCCCCCTCCTATAGGTCCTCAGTTCGAGAATGCCAAAGCCATCTCTAGCCTTAGGAGCGGGAAAATTCTTAATGACCCTTATCAGGCTAGGGATGTAGGTAGTAGTTCGGGCCAAGATGCCCACGAGGAGAGTGATAGTGAAGATGAGGAGCCAACAATTTTGCAAGAAAAGAAGAGGCAAGAGGGGGGAGAAAATAAGCTGGACAAAGGGAAAGCAAAGGTTGATGAAGGACCCCAAGAATATGTTCCTAAGGTCCCATTCCCTGATGCATTGAAGCCTAAAGCTCAAAAGAGAAAGCCGGTCCAACAAGAAGAACTAGTGGAATTGTTTAAACAGGTGAACATCAATATTCCACTATTGGATGCGATCAAACATGTACCGGCGTATGCAAAATTTTTAAAAGAGCTATGTACACCAAAAAGGGAACCAAAGGCAATAACACAAAAGGTCCGCTTGTCTGAAGATGTCAGCGCAGTTGTTATGAATCATTTACCTAAAAAATTGAAGGACCCCGGAGCTCCACTGATTTCTTGTGATATAGGTGGAATTACATTTGATAGAGCATTGCTGGACCTTGGAGCCAGTGTGAACTTGTTACCCACCTTTATATATGAGCAGTTTGATCTAGGGGAGTTGAAACCTACATCTATAATCCTTCAACTGGCAGATCGATCTGTAAAGACTCCGAGGGGACTATTGGAAGATGTGATTGTGAAGGTGCATGAATGTTATTTCCCGGTGGACTTTCTTATTCTGGATATGGCCTCGTCCCAGGAATTAAAGCACACACCTATCATTTTGGGACGTCCGTTTCTTGCTACGGCCAAGGCCAATATAAATTGTGCCACGGGGATGATGGATATTTCCTTTGGAGGAGAGAAGGTTTCTCTGAATGTGTTCAAAGCATCTCAATATCCAGACCATGAGGAGGAATGTAATGTCATTGATGTTTTTGAAGAACTAATTGAAGAAAGTCTAGAGGTTAATGAGGAATGTCTAGAAGAGGGTAGCATGCTCCAGGATTCTCCACTCTCTAGTGCACCCCACTCTAGAGTAGAGCCACTCCCTCCACTTCAAGTTGAACCTATTCTTCCATCTTTAGATCAGCCGCCCAGTCTAGAATTGAAGGCTCTACCAGATCCTTTGAAGTATGCTTATCTAGGTCCTAACCAAACTCTGCCCGTAATCATTGCTTCCAACCTCACTGCTACTCAGGAATCCCAACTCCTAGATATCCTTCAGGAGAACAAGAGGGCGATAGGTTGGTCTGTGGCCGAATTGAAGGGTATCAGTCCGGATGTGTGTATGCATTACATTTACTTGGAGGATAATGCCAAGCCGAGCAGAGAGATGCAGCGTCGGCTGAATCCAAGTATGAAAGAGGTGGTGAAGAAAGAAGTGGTCAAATGGTTGGATGCCGGGATCATATATCCCATTTCTGATAGCAAGTGGGTCAGCCCAACTCAAGTTGTTCCCAAGAAGTCAGGGCTGACAGTTGTAACAAATGAGAAAGGAGAAGAAGTTCCCACACGATTATCAACCGGGTGGAGAATTTGCATTGATTATAGAAAGTTAAATTCAGTTACAAAGAAAGATCATTTTCCACTACCATTCATAGATCAGATTTTGGAGAGACTGGCAGGGCAGAAGTATTATTGCTTTCTGGATGGCTATTCCGGGTATAACCAAGTTGCTATTTACCCGAAAGATCAAGAGAAGACAACGTTCACATGCCCTTATGGCACATTTTCTTTTAGAAGAATGCCTTTTGGGCTCTGCAACGCCCCTGCCACATTCCAGCGGTGTATGATATCCATTTTCTCTGAAATGGTGGGAGAATGCTTGGAAGTTTTTATGGATGACTTTTCAGTGTTTGGTGATTCGTTTGAAGATTGTTTGGGAAACTTAACTCGGGTATTGAAAAGGTGCATTGAGTCGAATCTAGTGTTGAGCTGGGAGAAGAGCCACTTCATGGTAAAAGAAGGGATCGTTTTAGGCCATGTGGTTTCAGAGAGGGGAATAGAAGTTGACAAGGCCAAGGTAGATCTGATTTCTAATCTTCCTCCCCCTTCTTCGGTCAAACAGATCCGTTCCTTTCTTGGCCATGCAGGATTCTACCGCAGATTCATTCAAAACTTCTCCACCATTGCTCGACCACTTACACAATTGCTTGCCAAGGACACTCCCTTTCACTTTGATGAGTCCTGTCTAGAGGCGTTCAATTCTTTGAAAGCAGCCCTCACACAAGCTCCTATTCTCCAATCTCCTGATTGGTCGCTCCCTTTTGAGATCATGTGTGACGCCTCAGACTATGCTGTAGGAGCTGTCCTAGGTCAAAGAGTTGAGAAGAAGCCTGTGGTGATATATTATGCGAGCCGCACCCTCGCTGATGCCCAAATGAACTACACCACCACGGAAAAGGAATTGCTAGCTGTTGTGTTTGCCCTTGAAAAGTTTCGATCATATCTATTAGGGGCGAAAGTCATTGTTTATTCTGATCACTCAGCATTAAAATTTTTGATGTCTAAGAAGGAAGCCAAACCCCGTCTCATACGGTGGATTTTATTACTACAAGAGTTTGATTTGGAAATAAGAGATAAGAAGGGGTTGGAAAATGTTGTAGCTGATCACTTGTCAAGGATTGTAATTCCCGAAAGTGCCCCTATGTCTGATTCCTTCCCTGATGAGCAAATTCTTTCCATCTCTCACACAATAACCCCTTGGTTCGCTCATATAGTCAACTACCTGGCAGTAGGCCAGATTCCCGAAGGGTGGTCTAGACAGGAGAAGGATCGATTCTTTTCCAAGGTAAGGCACTATTTTTGGGATGACCCGGAGCTATTTCATATGGGTCCAGATCAAATAATAAGAAGATGTGTCTCCGAGGAGGAGCAACAATCTGTTTTGAACTTCTGTCATAATCTTGCTTGTGGGGGACACTTTTCAGGAAAGAAAACATCGGCGAAAGTGTTGCAGAGCGGATTCTATTGGCCCACATTATTCAAAGACGCTTATGAATTTTCCAAAACATGTTTAAGGTGCCAAGCCGTGGGAAACAATTCAAAAAGAGATATGATGCCGCTCAGTCCCATTCTGGTAGTAGAAATTTTTGATGTTTGGGGAATAGACTTTATGGGACCATTTCCACCTTCATTTGGCAACGAATACATTTTGGTGGCAGTAGACTATGTTTCAAAATGGATTGAAGCTGTTGCTACTAGGACAAATGATCATAAAGTTGTGATGAAGTTTGTGAAGAAACACATCTTTTCTAGATTTGGTTGTCCTAGAGCTATCATTAGTGATGGGGGCTCTCACTTTATTCATTTTCAATTCCGAGCTCTACTTCGCAAATATGGCATCACTCACAAGCTCGCTACACCCTACCATCCCCAAACCAGTGGCCAGGTAGAAGTGTCAAACAGGGAGATAAAAACCATTTTGCATAAGACAGTTCGGCCAGATAGAAAAGACTGGTCCGAGAGACTAGATGATGCACTCTGGGCCTACAGAACTGCATTTAAGACTCCCATTGGCATGTCACCTTATCGCCTTATTTTTGGAAAAGCCTGCCACTTGCCGGTAGAACTTGAACATAGAGCATATTGGGCCATCAAACAGGTCAACTTTGATCTCATTCAAGCCGGGGCCCAAAGAGCTCTACAACTCAATGAATTGGAGGAACTAAGAAATGAAGCCTATGAGAATTCAAAAATCTATAAAGCCAAAATGAAAGCCTTCCATGATAAGCATATTCAAAGGAAAACTTTTCAACCAAATCAGAAAGTATGGCTTTTTAACTCTAAGCTACGCTTGTTCCCTGGAAAGCTCAAGTCCAGATGGGACGGACCGTTTGTAGTGGTCAAAGCTTTTGACCACGGTGCCGTCAAAATTTTGAATCCTAAAAATGGTCAAATTTTCACTGTCAACGGTCAAAGATTGAAATCTTATGTGGAAAACGATCAGTTGCAAAAAGAATCTATTGTTCTAAGTGGTCTAGAATAAAATCTTCATGTGCTCTCATGCGTCTGGCTGAAGACGGAAAATTTAGCGCTTCTGGGAGGCAACCCATAGTTTTTGTTGTTTTGACGTTTTTGTTTGAGTGTAGTCAGGTAAAGGCCAAGGAGAGGAAGTCATCGCCGTCTATAACATTGATGGAGGTTTCGTCCCGCATATTCGGTTGTCTCTTTCCCACTCAGAAGTATTTATTGATATATTGTTCTTTTGCTTTCAATTCTACATGCCATTGAGGATAATGTCATTCAAGTTGGGGGAGAGAGAAATTTTCATGATGCGTATAGTACAACCTGATAGGAGTTATGTCTTGCATAAAGATGTAAACCCCATTTTGAGTTTCATGATTCATGCTTAAATTAAAAGTAATTTTTGAATAGAAAAGGCTAGGGAGAAGGATGATGGAAAATTTAGTCAATCTAGCCATGGAAAACTGATATAAGAATCCCTTTAAAGTTCATGTGCACTAAAAAAAAAAATTACATTACATACTAATGAAACAAGCAAGACAAGCCCTCTGCTATTTTAAGTATATTGTCTGATATTCTGCACTTCTTAAGAAAAGAGATCTTTATACAAAGCTTTCTGCCAAATTATCTATCAAATAAGTGCAATGTCACTATGAAAAAAAAGAAAAAAAATACCATAAAAAATACCCCTAATCTTAGTAACCGGGCCTACTTCACCTAAGACGTGTTGAGGTTCGCGTAAAACGGAAAAGGGAACCCTGATCTGTGAAACTGGGCCTGCTTCTCATAAGGCAAGAGTCGAGGTTCACGTTGAGCAGTGAAGGGTAGTGCAGCATCATGTGTGGTATAAAAGATCCCAAAGGGATAAAATAATAAGGCAGACAAAAGCGAATATACTTAATGCTCTGATCTAAGAGGTGCAGAGTTGAAAGATATTTGCTTGGAATAACGAATGGGGAATGCAATTGTCTAAGCTGTGGATTTGGTAGTTACACATGCACAAGTGCTATTGAGCTTTAATTTGAATTCTTAATCATGTACAAGTAAGTTCCTACATAAGGCTAGTGTGCATTAATGATTCCGGATTCCTAATCTTTGGTTGATTCTATGAAGGGATAACTGGATATGAGAGCATGAATTTTGTAAACTCTTGTTAGTCCTAAAATTCAATTTATTGGTATTGCTAAGGGACTAGCAATGAGTAAGTTGGGGGATGTGATAAGTGTCCATTTCTTATGACAATTCATTGCATGTACACCATTTTATGTGCATATAATTAGGTAATTATGCATATTTCATAATTAACCTCAACTCCGCATTTAAATTGGAGCTTTCACGTAAATTGATTAATTCGATTGTCTTATTTAATAATGAATTAAAGTTGAGGGCCATGAGCATTAATTCTCCATTGCATAATCATGAGCATTTGAGATTTATGTGCATATTGTGGTAATTTTTATGGACTAAAGTGCAATTATGTGTGTGTAGGACACCGAAGGCAATTACAAAAGAAGCCGGGGGCAAAAGGGTCATCACCATTTTGACCAAGTCAAATAAAGAATTCAAATTATTCAAGTTGGAGGGAAAGGAAAGTTCAAAATTTTGAATTCAAAGTTTGAAAAGGAGGAATCCAAACTTTAAGTTTGGAAAGGAGGAAAAGGACATTCAAAGTTTGAAATAAAGGAGAGACATGATGAGCCTTGGGAAATGGGGTGCCTAAAGTCCAAGAAAGGGGGTGCCCACCTACTTTTTCTCTTCCCCATGCATCATATTCCACTTAAATCTCAGCCATTCATCTCCTTTTGATACAATCTCCACCCTCCATCTACCTAACTTTCCCTATAAATAGCCCATGGCAAGGAGGAGAAAGGGAGTCTTTTCTTTGAGCAATCTTTCACTCTCCCTCTTTCTCTCCCAACCTTAGGCCTCCGGTTTCTCCCATGTAAGTTCGTTTTCTCCTTTTGTGTTCTTCATAAAAGTTCTTCATTTTTAAGTTCTCTACAATTTCTTCTTCTTGCTCATCTTCTAATTCCTTCTGGTTTTCAAGATAGTTTATGTTTTTCACTGTGCTGTCCTGTTCATCTGCGACCCAATATTTTTCTCTGTTCTTCCCCTTATTTCTCCCTCTTCTATTCATTTTCTGCTCTTACTGTCTTCATGAAAGTTCTTGGTTTTTACGTGTTCTACAACTTCTCAGTTCACACCATCTTCTAATTCTTTCTTGTTTTGAAGATATTTCTCATTTTTCAACTTACTGTCCTGTGTTTTTACTGTTCATCCGAGGTGCTAGCTTCGGTTATGTCTCCATTTTGAAGCCCTTCTTCTCTTCTTTTCTCTCTGAGTTCTTCATTAAAGTTTTTCCTCTCTTCCCCCTCTTCAACTTCTTCTTCTTGGGCATCCCCTAATTCCTCTTGGGTTCAAAGTTATTCACCCTCCAAAGGCAGCTTCAACGACAAAGGCGACTTCCTCCCGGTGTACACGGCGATCTCTTTCAAGGCGGAGCGATCCTCTCCAAGGCTCGGCAAGGAGGAGACGATGGTGTCATCACCATTGCTACTACTATCTTCACATCTCAGGCCCCTCTTTTTGTCATTACTTTTATGTTATGTTACTTCATTGTAATCTTGTCACCTCTTTGTTGTAAGCTTGCCTTGCACTTCATGTACCTTTTCTTTTAAGTTAATGAAGAGAGTTGTTCTTTTGATCTAGTTCTTGATCTTCTTCCATCTCTACTCCCTTCTTCTATCTCTTCTTTTCACTTCATGCAATTAATTTCTATAGCATAGGTGCATAATCATAGGTGTTTTTAATTAAGTGTTTAGTTTGTTTTTCATTTCACTATTTTCTTCAAGCAAAGCAAAAATCACAAGTGTTTTTCTAAAAGGTTACAAGGTTTTTAACTTTAAAAATCTCTTCTTCCCTGTGGATTCGACCCTTCTCGCCACCATATTACGTCTCTCTTTCATCTAGTGCGAGTTAGAATTTTTAAGATTGATACGCGTGTTTTAAACGACGAACTTTCGCGTTATCAAACCTCCACCTCAGGAAGGAGAAGACATTGAGAGATATATGGCTGATCCTGACCTCATCGCCCAATTTGAGGAAATGGATGCAGGATCTGAAAGCACGCATGTCGAGTACATGCAAGTGGGAGATATTGCCGGGAGTTCCAGCCAGTGAAGATTGGGTATAGTTCGTTGCATCTTAACACACCCCCAGGAGGACGACTGTCATCGAACCTCCATCTTCCAAACCTATATCATGGTGAAATCTCAACCCTGCAAGGTGATCTTTGACAACAGGAGCTGTATCAATATAGTCTCTTCAGACTTTGTCTCTCGTCTAGGTCTACCTACGCACCCTCATCCTAAGCCATACAACGTGACTTGGGTTTACAACACTTCTATCCCAGTCACCACTACATGTGTCATTCCCATCCAATTCCAGTCCTACCAAGGACAGATCTTATGCGATGTAGTGCTTATGAAGGTCGGTAGCATCATCCTAGGATGACCGTGGATCTATGATGTAGATCTTACTACATTTGGTCGATCTAACCAGAGTTCCTTCTCCCACAATGGGAAGAAGATTCAGTTGTACCCGGCACCTCCAAAGGTGGCCTCGGGAAAGAGCTTCGCCTCCACCCCCACTGGAACCCCCAAGGTTCAGGAGAGTCCCCGAACTCCCAATGAAGGGAAACTTCTCATTCCCTCTCCTCCTGCACCTATCACACCCATTCCCAAGGCCCCTAAGATTGGTCACGACCTAGTTAGGCGCCTTAACTTCATAGGTGTCCGAGAGCTGAACAGAGAGGTTGCTGAGGGTGCCCCCGTTTGGGCTGTTGTCGTCATCATTACACCTGAGGAGTCCCAAGTCTCAGTCTCACCTGAAGTCCAAGCGATCCTGCATGACTTTTAAGACATCTTCTCTGAGGATTTACCCTCTATGCTCTCTCTCATGCGTGATGTACAACACGACATTGACCTTGTCCCCGGGTCCACCCTACCCAACCTTCCTCATTATCGACTGAACCCCAAGGAGCATGCTGAGCTCCAAATAATTATCGAGGACCTTATTCAAAAGGGTTTCCTCAGGGTGAGCAAGAGCCCATGTGCTATTCCCGCCTTGCTCACATCAAAGAAAGATGGCACATGGCGGATGTGTGTTGACAGGCGCGCCATCAACAAAATCACTATCAAGTATAGATTTCCCATTCCCCGTCTTGATGACATGCTTGACATGATGAGTGGAGCCACCATATTTTCCAAAATTGACTTGAAAAGTGGCTACCACCAGGTCCGAATCCGACCAGGGGATGAATGGAAGACAGCCTTCAAAATAAAAGAAGGTCCGTATGAATGGCTCATCATGCCATTTGGGCTATCTAATGCCCCCAGCACTTTCATGAGGCTTATGACGGAAGTCCTTCGCTCTCTCATTGGTCAATTTGTTGTCGTATACTTTGATGACATTCTCATCTATAGCCACAACCCCCAGGACCACATCCGGCATTTGAGGGAAGTCTGCGAAACTTTGAGGAGAGAAACCCTGTATGCCAATCTTAAGAAGTGTGAATTCATGACAGACCGGGTCACTTTCCTCGGCTTTGCGGTTTCGAGTCGTGGAGTGTCTGTGGACCAATCCAAGGTCCAAGCCTTAGTCGACTGGCCAGAGCCCCAGAACGTTTATGACGTTCGCAGTTTCCATGGGCTAGCCACTTTCTACAGATGCTTCATAAAGAGTTTTAGCACCATTATGACACCCATTATGGATTGCATCTGTAAGGGGAATTTTGAGTGGACCAAAACTACCTCTCATTCTTTCTCTATCATAAAGGAGCTATCCTCTGCCTGCCAGCCTTTTCCAAAGTCTTTGAGATATCCTGTGATGCCTCTAGCGTAGGTATATGAGGAGTGCTTAGTCAGGAAAGCCACCCTGTGGCTTACTTCAGTGAGAAGCTTTCTAATGTAAAGCTTCATTACTCCACCTACGATAAGGAATTCGATGCCGTGGTCCAAGCCCTTGAACACTGGAGACATTATCTCTTACCACAAGAGTTTATCTTATACTCGGACCACGAGACTTTGAAATTCCTTAGCTCTCAGAAGGGCTTAAACCCAAGGCATGGTCGGTGGGTTGAATTCCTCCAGTCTTTCACATTTGTCCTAAAACATAAGGCTGGAAAAGAGAATAAGGTAGCCGACGCCTTGAGTCGAAGGGTCTCCCTTCTTTCCACTGTTCGGGTAGAGGTCACTAGATTTGACCGCATGAAGGAACTCTATGGAGAGTGTCCCGACTTTGGCCCTGCCTACTCTACCTTATCCGCTGGAACCTCGACAACATTTACTGACTATCTACTCCAAGATGGTTTTCTTTTTCAAGGACAGCAGCTCTGTGTCCCGAAGACTTCTGTACGTGACTTCCTGATTTGGGAAATGCATGTTGGAGGTCTTGCTGGTCACTTTGGATGTAACAAGACCATCTATTCTGTGGAGGAGCATTTTTATTGGCATGGCCTGAAGAAATATGTGGCCAAAATCGTAGCCCAGTGTAGGACGCACACAATGGCCAAACAGGTCAAACATAACATTGGTCTCTACACTCCTCTCCCCATTCCTGATAGACAATGGGTTGATGTAAGCATAGATTTCATCCTTGGATTACCTCCCACTGCTCACAAACATGACTCCATCTTCGTGGTGGTTGATCGGTTCTCTAAGATGTTGAGTAGTGGTCAGCGGATCTAGAGGGGAGGGGTGAATAGATCTGCCCCTCTTTTCGCAATACAACCCTCTATATAGCTAGATAAAATAAATTACAGCGGAATATAACTAGCTTATCGAAGAGCACTATGATTCGCTTGACAAGACGAGCAAGTAATATATTGATTCGAACCTAAGCATGCATCTAGAATGAAACAATCACACAAGTAAACCACAACACACAAGATTTTAAGGTGGTTCGAACTGAATCCCTAGTCCTACGTCCACCCCTCACCAAATCCGGTGAGGCTCCACTAGTGCCACGCACTGAACCGCAAATCAGAAAGAACTCTGATTGCCTTCCTACTAACCACAGCTAGGGACGTCAACACCGCAGATCGGACAACTTCCGATTGCCTTCCTACTAACCACCGGTAGGGATGATCTTCAGTTTCAATCGTTTGTATGAAATGAAAAAGATAACAAATATGAAATCACTCAAACAAGATATAGAGTATGCTCAAAGAAAGAAGATCTTGTCTCAGTTGCAGAAGCTTGAATCGGATGCTTTGAAGGTGTCTTCTTCCTTGCGAGATGATCTTCCTTGAATCTCTTCTAGTTGATGAAGAAGACGATGGATGTAGCTTAGATCTTCCTTTTGATCTTCTTGAGTTGATGAAGAGGATGAAGACTGCAGTTTAGATCACCTTTGAAAGTCTTGATTGCTTCTTGCTTTCTTGGAGGTTTAGATGGTTTCAGATCTGGATTTGAATCCCTTAGAATGGATGAAGCTTCTTCCCGTAGTACTGTTCATGGCTACAGTACTTCGAACTACTCTCCCTTGAACACACCCTTGCAGCCTCCCTTGATTTCTCAAATGATCAACTAGGGTTTCTAACCCTCTTGCATGTGTTTTATAACCTTTGAATGGTCCTTAGACAACCCCAGACCAGATCCACAATCTATGGAAGATTGGGTGACTTTGGGGTTAAACAAATACAAGGAAAGGGGCTGGCCTCGAGGTGGAAATCGAAGTCAAACATGGCTGCATCGGGGCTGGCGGTCGACTTGCAGCTTCTGACGGTCGACCGCTACTGAAACACCTGCAAACGGATGGTCCCTGGGAATTCTGGTCGACCGCTACAGGCTGGCGATCGACCGCTACTGAAACTCGTGCAGACTGGGAGCTGCTGGCTGGGGCGGTCGACCGCCCCTGTGCTGGCGATCGACCGCCAGCTGGGCAGACCCCGGGCTTTCCCGGGTCGGTCCGTTAACTACTTTAGCTCCATCGCTTGACTCCTTTAGCAGTCCGTTCATGTCTGTGACATCACCCTTGACAGTCTTGAAGATTTATGTTGATTATATCGCTCCTATAATCAGAATTTTGTTCCGGGGCTCCGCCCCCGGAAACCCCTGCAAGGGGCGCTGCCCCCTTGACCCCCGCGACCTAACCATTGAGCTTTCACCTTTGCCATTTCCACTGAATTCTTTGTCCATTTAATGGCGTATCTGTCATGAACAAAACATCACGTGTGTCAGTCACATGAGAGTGGAAAATATCAATGACTAATAGTGTTTAGCCATTATCAAAATCAAGAATACCACAGAACTCATATGACCATAGGATGATGTCGAATGACCCAAGTGACCACAGGATGACTCAAACGACCATAGGGACACAACATAAGATGGCCCACTTCATTACATGTTCCAAAACATCTGATGCATCTAGAGTAGCCCGTCTGTTCTTTGATGAAGTCGTGCGTCTGCATGGTCTCTCCCGAACCATAGTGTCTGACCAAGATGTCCGGTTCACTAGCTAATTTTGAAAGACACTTTGGCACTAAACTTAAATTATCCACTGCCAATCACCCACAAACTGATGGGCAAACAGAGGTCGTCAATAGGAGTTTAGGGAATCTATTGAGGTGTCTTGTAGGGGATCATTCTGGCACTTGGGATCTTCTCTTGCCCAGAGCCGAATTTGCATACAATAGCTCTGTCAATAGGTCCATAGGTATGAGTCCATTTGAGGTCGTGCATGGATACAAACCTAGAAAATCTGTGGATCTCATTCTCCTTCCCCTCGAGTCTAGAACATCCAAGTCAGCTGAAGAGTTTGCACAGCATGTTAAAAATCTACATGAGACCATTAGCAAGCAAGTAAGTCTCAGTAATGAGACTTACAAACGATTGGCTGATTCGCAGAGGCGTCACCATGAATTTCAAGAAGGTGACATGGTTATGGTACGGGTTCGACCCGAACTACTCCCCTCGGGAGGCGTTAAAAAGTTGCAAGCCCGTAGTGATGGTCCCTTCCCAATTCTGTGGAAGATTGACTCCAATGCTTATGTTGTGGACTTACCTCTCGAATATGCGATTAGCTCTACTTTTAATGTGGCAGACCTAGTGGCCTACAAGGAACCCACAACGATTCCTAGTGACCCTTTCGAGCCTTCTCCTCCCATTCAGAGTGAGCCCACCCCTGTGCGTCCCACAGCCTCGAGAGCACTGTGCGAGCAAATTGAGAGGATACTGGATGAGCAGGTGACAGGTACACGGAGCTGGGTGTACCAGCGCTACCTTGTCCGCTGGCGGGACCGTCCACTATCTGATGATTCCTAGATCAGTCAGGAAGATCTCCAGCACCTTGATCCAGATATGCTGGAGCACTACCAGAGCAGTGTCCCCCCTTACTCGACGGAGTCGAGTTCCAGCCGCCCCGAGAGGGTTGGTGGGGACACCGGGCCCACTACTTTGAGCCGACGCTGCACCGCCCCGACCGCACCGAGCTTGTAACGCCCGAGGTTTTTTAAAAGATTTTTCAGGATTAAAAATATAATTATTAATCATTTAAATAGGCTATTAAATGAATTATGGTTAATTAAATCCAAGTATTATGACCCTACACTAATCCAAGGGGATTAGGCCTATATAATAAACTCAATTGGCCTAAAAAAACTATTTTGGACCTTAGCCCATATTTTAGAAGCCTAAAGTGGGTGTAATCACGGAATTTAACGGATAAATAGGATAAATGAACGGATAATATCAAAAGAGTTTGAGCTGGTTCAAAATCGGCGCTCAGGATAGAAAACGGTCTATCACGAGACTGCATAATAGTGGAAAACGGTCTGGCATTAGACCGCTAGGATCTGCAGATTCCGTGAAATGAAGAGAACATGAAAAGCTTGGAACTTGGGCATCCAAATCACCTAGGATCGATGCTATCTACTAATTAGATAAGTCTAGAAGGCTAAAAGATCGAATTGAAAGTCTAATTAGGACTCAAAGTTCGTTCTAATCCTCAAAACCCTAGCAAAACCTATAAATAGACCCCAGATTTCACCTGTGAGACCCTTACTTTTGGCTCGCGTGGAACTCAGGTAAAGGGGTAGAATCAGAGGTAAGTTTTTTCTAGGAATTTGTTTATTATATTTAGATCTAACTCTTATCAAAATTTTGTTCTTGGAGATCAAGTCTACAAGGAGTTAGAAGCTTCCAAAGTTGCTGATCCTACACCAATAACCCAGGAATCTATGCAACGGTCCAACAAAGATCAGGACATTAGAAGTCCTAAACGAGGTATTTAGAAATTAGGGCTTTAGAACTTTATGTTACCATTAAAAGGCCGAGATCCTTGCTTTAACAGATTTTCCTCTCTCCATCCATGGTCAAGTTAGCTGCTTCGTCCTTGTTTTTCTCCATGGATTCTCAGCCAAATTAAGTTCCGTTTGATCCTGGAGAAAATTGGTGATATTATCTCCAATTTATCCTAAGGAATTTTGGCCTAATTATCGCTGGAAAATCCTCAAATTCAAGTGAACTTTCAGGGGTCTATAAATAGTACTCTTGGTCCAAGCTCGAAAAAGGGGGGGGGGGATCCAACGTTCGTGTCGAAGTGCTGTCGAATTCTTGAGCGAACCACAGCCAGGGAGGAAGGTCGACAGAAGCTTTAGCGCGAGGCCCATCCCTTCTGGCTGGCCAGAAAGGGGTGGAGGATAAGTTTCACAAGGTTGAGATCTGGAGATTCTGCATGGTCTATCTCTATCCGTCTGAAAGGATAAGCGATCTTCCTCAGACCATTCAATTCATGCTAGCAACCTGGTATAGACCGTTTGTAGAGGCCAGCCAGTCTTCTTCCTGCGTCCCTCTTCAACGCTGAGCGGCCTATCGATCGACCGTCTACGTTCATAAGCAGTCTTCACAGGACCGTGTCCTGTTCCAGTGCTGCGGCCTTGGCGAGTGTCTTCACTCTTTTCTCCCTTTTCCAAGGTATGTGGTACTCTCCTATTATGCTATGTATCTTGGTGACGATCACAACATTCTTTTATCCATGAGTAGTTCATTGGTTGCCTTTTCCCTCTTTTAGTTCATCCCTCATCGTTTTGCATATTCACTTTTGAATTAAGGGAGGGATGAGGGGAAAAAAAAACTTGTCTACACCTCTTTTTTTTGGCGATCACGGTGGGACTCCTATTACCCATCGTGCTTCTGATTTTGTTGACCTGCTCTTCTTTGTGTGGTTGTATTATTTGTTAGTCCTCTTGGGTTTACCGTTGCAGTGATTATTATTTTCTGTTCATGGGGTTGTTAGCGGTCTTCTGAAAGGCCGTTTACATCACCGGGCGGTCGGTCGATAGACCGTCCATTGTTGCCTCAGGTGCGTTCCTGCCATTCATATTTCTGTGGATTTTTTATTGTCACACGATCTTTTCAGGGCCGTTTCACAGGTTGAGCGATTGTTTGCCAGACCGCCCACATCGTTCAGGTACACCACTGCTTTTGTTGTCTCTGTTCATTTTAGTTTTTGGTTTTTTATTTTACTGCTCCCTGTCACTTAGCGGCCCTTCCCAGGGCCGTCTATACTCCTACGCGGTCTCCCATTAGATCGTTTATTGTGCTACAGTGCACCCGAGATTGATATTTTGCGCATTATTTTATATCATTTCATGATTGTGTTGGTGCTTTTCATCTCCCCTGATTGTCATTTTATCTCTGCATTGTTATTGTCATACTTGTCATATTGTTTGATCATTGTGTGTTAGATTTAGGCAAGACTTTGCATGCACTCCGGTGCACATAGGTTCATACATCTTATCATACTAGTTGCATTCCTACCTTGGTAGGGGATCCTCTCATCTCCATATTCCTTGGAGCCGACTAGGTGACCTTACACCGGACCTCCGTAAGCCCCCGTGAGCCGTGGATTCCCACACGGACGCCGGGCAGGTTGTACCTCACCACCCCGAGTCTAGGTCGCATTAGTGAGAGAGAGTAAATTTAGAGTCAACCAAGTCCCTGTTCCACCCCTATTAGGAACCCTATTGTTGAGAGAACCTCATTTAATTGAGTTCATTAAGGTTCTAAAAGGGGAACATATAAAAGCTTTTCATGCATCATTACAACTTGGTTGATAATTGGTTGCCTCTCCTCTCCTCTTTGTTTGGTCATGTTTGCTAGTCATCTCCATTTAGGTCCTCATTAGGTGTTGTCTTCTCTTGTTTCTAGGGTGTCCGTTGCATGTGGAGTTGCTTCACACCCTCAGGATCTTCTCCTAGGGGCAATTCCTTATTAATTTCCTACCTCAATCCTTTGTTCGATTCCCCTTCCAACATGTCTTTCCATGACTTCTTTCACTCCCGCAAGGACTCTCTTCCTCAGGGACTTTTGGAGGACCCACCTAGGGTCACCACTGTGCAGGGTAGAGAGGGGTCCGCCCCTCCTCTTCCGACCATTATTGTTGAGGGCAGTCAACCCTCCCATTCTGATTCTTCTACTCATAATTTGGCCAATCATGTTCTTCACATGATGGCTCAGTTGGATCCCACCCAGCTCCACCTTCTTCATCAAGCTTTGCAGGGGCAGGATGCCCCGCCCTCAGTTCCTTCCCACGGCATGACTGCTGCCGCCGCTTCTTCGACCTTTGTTTGTGGGCTCGGGGCCTCGTCTGCTGTTCCCATTGATCTCAGCCCTGTCCAACCCCAGACCCTCAGATTTCCTAGTATAGAAGTGGGCCAACCTTCTAGCTCAGCCCATCATATTTTTGATAAGGGGAAAACCCAGATCCCCTCGTCTTCTTATCCAGATCCTTATATCACCACTTCTCCGGCGCCGCAGGCTCTTGTGGCCCTTGCTGACTTTGTTCGTCTTCAATCAGGGGCTTCCCAGCTAGCTCATGCGGATATGGGCCCTTCCTTGGCCCACTATCCTTCTTATGGGCTTCCCCCTCCGTCGGTCTATCCTTCGGCCCCATATGTCGGGTCTGCTCTCTCAGTTTTGCCTCCCCCTTCTCGAGAACAGGAACTTCTTGATAAGTGGGCTGTCATGTAGCAACAGATTGGCCTTCTTCATAAGCGGGTTGGCCCATAATCCCTTGCTGATATCCCCGTTCCTAACTTCCGAGACATCCGTTTCCCACCCCAGTCCGAGCTCCCCACGTACCGGAAATACGATGGGAATGGCAACCCCTTTATTCACATAAGGGAGTTCTTATACGAGTCGGCGCAGTTCCAGCATGACGATCGCCTCATGGCGTATCTCTTCCACCTATCATTGGAGGGGGTTGCATTGGAGTGGTTCTACACTCTGCTGCTGGAGGAGGCGGAGAGTTTTAAAGTGGTCAAAGAAAAGTTTATACAGAGGTTCCAACACCGGGTGGGCCCGGAATATTCTTTTACTGATTTAGTGGCCGAGAAGATGAAGGCCGATGAAGACTTTGCAACTTATGCTGACAGATGGAGACAGATGGCTTCCCGTGTGCCCGGGCAGATTTCGGAAGAAGAGAAAGTAAAGCTGTTAATCTCCAATTCCACACCCACGTTTCGGAATATTTTAGCAATGAATGATATTTCCAATATGCACCACTTGTGTAGTAGGGCCCGGTTTATAAAGACCCAGTTCAAAGACTCCCCCATTCACTCCTTGTTTGAGGCCCAGAAGCCCAAAACCACTAGAAAACCTCAGGGCCCAGTCACTGAGGGAGTCCAGACAAATGAGCAAGTGCAGGCTATCCACTTTCCTAACCAGTCCGCTCCACCACGCTTCCAGCAACCCCCCCACAATCCCCAGTTCACCGCTCTACCAGCTACTCGACCATCATTTCCCGCTCCCCAGCCGCCACAACAACCACCACCACCACCACAACAGCCTCAACAACCGCCACAGTACCATAATGTCCCACCACCAAATGGCTACGCACCTGCTCGACTGGGTCCCAAGAGAGCCCATTATCCCCCACTTCCAGAAACTCTCCCAGATATTTTCTCGGCTCTAATGTACACTAGTGACCTTCAGCTCCCTCCGGAACGCCCGAATTGGAATCCGGCCACCGACCAGTCCAGATATTGCATATATCATCGACAGCCCGGTCACACTATAGAAAGGTGCTATCAGTTCTGTAACCTTGTTTATGATTTGCATGAGGGACAGAGAATTGATTGGGCACATATGCACAAGTTGATTGAAGACATGAAAGAAAGAAGAAGACAGGCGCCGAGGCCGCAGCAACCAGCGCCGCAGCAGCGGCAACCTCAGCAACCTCAACCCCAGCAGCAGTAGTAGCCTGCACCAGAGTTAGGGATTCATCAGAATCCAATGCCGAACCACCTGCCCGCTCCTCAACATTAGCCGCTGGCACCGGCTCAAGTAAATATTGTTCACCGCCTAGCTCCCAACGCTGGGTGGTCTTATGATGATGAGACTCCTGCTTATCTTTTGGCCCTCCACCATACATACACTAACTCCCCTTCACCTTCTGTCCCCTCCATCATCCCGCCCACCATTTTGACCTCCGCTATGCCCGCCATTCCCTCCAGATCCCCCATTTCACCTATCACCTTGCCCACCATTTCACCCATCCTTGCACCTTCACCCGTCATACCCTCCGTTGTCACCCCCTCACCTAACCCTTCACCTATCATCCTTCTACCAGGGCCTGTCAGACCCGCCTCCACCATCTCCTCTCCCACCATTGTTCCTTCCGCTTACCCCACTGGGAAAGTCGAGAGTACATCCAATGCCATGCCAGCACAGAACCTTGCCCTCCGGAGCGGGCATTTATTTCAGAGAAGCTATCCCTCTACCGGTGCACCTCCACCCAACCCTCCAGTTTCCTCTCCCACAGTTGAGCAAGAAGAAGCCGGCCCCCTACCTGGCACAAGATATGATCTACTGCAGCACTTGGACCGGACGCCGGCCAAGATTTCAATATTGGAGTTGATTAAGAGGTCCACACTACACCAGGATGCTCTAAAAACCTTTCTTCAAAAGGTAATGGTCAGTGAGGACATGGCAGTGTAGAGTTTACCATCGGCATTGGCCACGATTACGAAGGGGCCATCTATTTCTTTTTCAGAGTCCGAATTAGCACCCCCTGAGGCACGCCAGATGCCGCTTTGCATTTCAATCACATTAAATAAGGTGGCGGTCGATGCGGCTCTAGTGGACACGGGAGCGTCGATAAATGTCTATCTCTTGAGCACTCTGCGTGCCTGCAATATTTCTGAAGATATGCTAAGGCCAACTCTGACGACTATTGCTGCTTATGACAACTCCAGGAGAGCATGCCACGGGGTCGTGACTGTTCAGGCCGAGCTTGGGCCTCTCACAATGGCTGTGGAATTTTATGTGTTGGACATAGATCCAATGTTTAAAGCCATCTTGGGTCGACCGTGGATCGACAGTCTTCATGCTGTGCCTTCTACTGCCCACCAATGCCTCAAATTTCCATTTCAGGGGCATGTGGTCAAGGTAAACAGTATTTCCACGGTGCAAACTGTTGAAGCCATTTCCGACAAGATTCTCCCAACTTTGTGGCCGAGCAATAAGCCAGTCCTTTCTGTGATGGACTTGGATTTTCCCTAGGCATATGCGTCACGCAAGCTCGCCACTACACCTATTAATGTTAAAGCCAAGTCCAAGATAAGAGACTCCAAGGGCTAGAACATGATTCTAAAACTAGGTTACCAGCCAGGCATGGGTCTTGGAGCCCAATTATAGGGGCGGACTACGCCCATCCCAAGGGGCAGAAAGATGGGTAGAAGAGGCCTCGGATACTGGGAGTCCGCACTGTTAATATTGAGAGATTTCGGGCCGCTGACATGGGACTACCGTCAGCATTTTGTAAAAGGACCATTACAGCCTGACACTTTGAAGATGCCGCCTTGTTCTGATATGAAAAGTGATGTTGCTTGTACAGTTGTTGACCCGCCGCCGCCACTGAAGGGGCTGGTGGGTGATATGGAAGATTTTTGTATTAGTTTTGAAAGGATGTTTTATGAAGAAGAAAATTGTCTGAGACATCCAGACATGCAACTTGTGGAGTGCTCTCCGGCAGAGCTAGTTTACCAGAGTCTGCGGGAAGAGGGGAGCTCCCTCATTGCTTTTTCTTGGTCTCCTTCCCGCCTCGCCTCCCTTTTCCAAGAACTTGAGTCCATTCCCCGGTCACCTCCAATCATGATCGATCCATTTTTCACGGAAATGCCATTTGAGGTTTTGTTTGTGCCATGTGCATGTGGGCAATGCCCACCTATTGATCTTTCCACCATGTTGTCCTCCTTATCCGATCTCTCGACCATGTGATTTTCTTCATCTGATCCTTTCTTTGATGTTTTGTTTCCATCTCTCTTCCCCCGTCAACTTCGTCCTCCTCCTTCCTCCTCTAACCCCTCTTGCTTCATGATCTCCTCCAGTCTCTAAAAAAAATGCCAATTCCAAAATGAAGATTTCAATGGAGGATTATGCTATGTTTTGTCCGTCCTCTTCCCAAGGGCACGAGACCCCTGTTTCCCTTCCTGTAGATTTTCTATCTCCTAGGTTAGATGTAGGGTTTGTCGAGGCTAGGGAAGTAGAGTCGATTGAGTCTAGTGAGGTAGGATCCTGTTCTAGTGTCTCCAGCCCTTCCATGCCTGCCACGCGCTCGATGACATGTCATTCTAAAGCCATTCCTGATAGGTTCCTTCAAGATCTTGCCCAACGTTGTCACACCCTCCTTAAGTGTCCTGAGTTTGTAGAGACAGCCATCGTCTTGGAGGATGATGATGAGCTAGAGAGGGTGTGGAGCGATGATGGTTTAGGGGTTTATGAGATCATGGTGCGGACACCCGCGCGATTGAGAAGCATGATACGCCGAGCCACCGGTACCGTACGCGGAGCACCACCCGAGCCACTTCTGTTGAGTCTCCTCGAATGATTTTGATGATAACAAAACTCAGAGTTATGATTTCATCGTCATCCGTGTTTTTGATTTCAAGCACAAGCAAAGGAGGCTAATGCATAAATGTCTTCCCATGGAGTTGTACTGGGTTATCTAAATCCTTAACTCCGTAATGCATGAAGCAATCTTTCATCTAATGACATTTATGTTTTGATATGTCTTACTAGGCTAACAACTCATCTCTGCAGGCCAGGACCATTTCAGTCGACCAGTTCTCAAAGATAGGTCGACCTGTTTTTCCAGAATTGAAGTTTTCTCCTTGTTACAGGTTTAGGTCGACCGCCCCCGGATTTCTGGTCTACCGGTTTTCCCAGAACCCAAGAGATCAACGGGTTACAGGTTTTAGGTCGACCACCCCTGGCGTTCAGGTCGACCGATTTTGCCAGAATCAAAAATCCTATTTGTTACAGGTTTAGGTCGATGTGGGAATGGATTTATTTATTTTAATTTATTTATTTATTGATTTGTTAGTTAGCTTATTAGGCGTGCCAGTCACCGGAGTGACGATTTATTGTGCGCTCGATCTGACTCAGTCAGTCGATTGTGAAGTCCGAGTCGGGACCGGAAGTCCGTCATACCACAAAGGCTATGACGTTAATTACGTCCTTCCGAAGAAGGACAACCCTTGATTAATCGCCAAAGTAGAAGAGCCCAGAGGCAAAATCAACATGATAGATATGCTCATTCATTTACAGGATAGGAGATGCATGCAGAGGATCATGCGATGCAAGATATGATATATTAATACACGGAGTAAATCCGACATCATATCCCCTTATCTTGGTCTATGCCAAGTGGGAATATAGGACATCCATCCACGGAGTGCCGAGATGGAAGCCAAAAGAAAGATGGGCGTAGCCCGAGATCCAAGAGGATCTAGATGCGACGGGACAATGCCCATTATTATGGTATTTATTGATATCCCCTTAAGAAACCATTGGAGGACGTGCGGTGGCAAAACTCCAAGAGTCAGTAGGGTTAGAAGAAAACATCACGGTTAAATGGTATAATGTGGGGGTGGAACCCCGTTACTTTAGCTCCCTTAGACTTGGATGAAGAATCATGATCCCCCGTGATGTGATAAGAGTGGGCCTGAAGGCAAATGAGGTTGAGACATCGAGTTTAGACTGAGTTTAGGGCTCATTAAGGCTGCTGGGAAGTTTAGTGTTCGAACAATGGGTGGCACTAAGATGAACCGGCACGGATGAGAATCGGCGCGAAGGTAAACCGGCGCGGGTAGGCTTCCGGCACGGTGGCAAACCAGCGCGGGTAGGATTCCGGCACGAAAGCAAATCGGCACGACTAGGTTCGGCACGAAGGGATCCCGACGCGACATGAGGCCAAGGGGTAGACGGCGTGGCATGGTTCCCGGCGCGCATGCTTCCCGGCGTGCCTTTCACCCGGCATGGGTTTGGCGCAGGGAAGAGGTGGCACCGGGAGGAGATGGTGCCGGGGGGGAGATGGCGCCGGTGGCCATTTTGTTGGTTTTCTTCAAATGTTATGAGGGGTTTTATTGAGGGGGTCTCTTATGTTTAATTAGGACTTCATGGGCTCTGACAATGATATTTAGGCAAGCTGAAAGGGGAGGATAAACTCATCCATAGAAGGTCTAGGGAGACCATGTGACAATCAACGGGAAACCTAATTATGTTCCCCCTTTTACAGTGGGCAAAGGGCCATGAGATAGACTGTCTCAGGTCTCTGCCACACGGTATGGGGTTAATTCATTGGTTTAACGAAAACATCGCACGATATGACAAAGCGAGGATCGTGAATGAATTTCGGCAGCATCTCCCCTTATTTTGGATTATGCCAAAAGGGGAGTATGGGACATCCATCCACGGAGTGCCGAGATGGAAGCCAAAATAAAGATGGGCGTAGCCCGAGATCCAAGAGGATCAAAATTCAGCGGGACAGTGTCCACTCGTCGTGGTAACTCATTAATATTCCCCTAAAAGAGACCAACGGAGAGCATGCAGTGGCAGAACTCTGTGGCCCGACGGGGTGAAAGAAGGAAATCGGAAACCCGAGACCCGAATTGAAATAAATGTAGGGGTAAAACCCCATTGATATAGCTCCTCCGATTCTCACGGAATTGAATATGAATGGCCCGAGAGAGTCTATTCATAACTGTAAAATGCATGCATTTATTCTCACACTGATATGTACACACATATGAATATGTGCATAGCCAAATAAGGAATGATGCTTAGTGGGCCATTTGGAGATTTATTAGTATACACTCCCTATGCATGTTTAAATATGGATGGACCAAATGAGGGTACTCACGTAAGGGTTTGCATGCTAAAAAAAGAAGGAAGTGTCATCTATGTATATAAGCCATATGTATGCCCCTTTATATATCCATATATGGAAATTGGGTTGGTTGGCAATTCATCATGCACCCACGTAATATGGGCATAGTTAGCGGGTGAGGCTTAGGAATTAATGCAAACTGGCATGCATGCTTGAAACTGTTGAATGGGCTGACAGCCATTTACGTATATGGAATGGGTTTAAAAGGGGTGATGCATGCATTCGGTCAATCTATGTACATATGCAGACCTATCTACATGCATATGGCAGAGTGGGCCATGTGCATTTATTACAGGCCAGATACCCGCAGGTATAGGACAGGGGTTGGGTGAGATTAAGCCACTCTTAGCATTAACACTTACCCACATGGTTTATTCGTATGCAGAGCAAGATGGGCTGGGTGGTTTGTATAACGTGGGAACCAATGTGTCGGGGGTTAAATTCTTTATGCATGCATGCGGCGGGGTGACAGCCTTGCTACTCGACGGCAGTGACACTCGGCGCGGAAGATAGCACTCGGCGTAGAAATGAAAATGGGGGAGGCCTAGCTCGGCGTGGCAGCTTCTCGGCACGGTAGAGGAACCGGCGCGGGTAGTAATCGGCGCGGGTTTGGCGCCGAGAGCTGTTGGCGCCGTGGCTAGCTGAAAGGGGGTGTTGGGGTTTTAAATTTCACGGAAAATTGTTGAGTTCGAGCTCTTCTGAGTGAACAGGAAACTATTCGGAGAACACAAACACCATATCAGAGCCGGGCAAAAATTACTTTTCCTCATGATTTGGGAGGGCGCCGTGTGAGAAACCAACGCCGACCGAGTGCTCACGAGCAAACAGATAATAAATGCATGAGAGAGAAATGACGGAAATAAATCCATGACAAAGGGGTGGTTTGATTGCTCCAGAAAAGAAACTGTGAGCATCAGAGTGCTCCGTGGAGCATGGAGATCAATACATATGGCACTTGAGCCAAATAGAACCATCTCGGCGGACAGAACAAAGCAAGCTGCAGTCGAAACAGAGTATCGTAAAACCATTTGTTCGAGCATCTCATTGTACCTCATCCACTTGGAGAAGAAGCAGAGAGCATGCCACAGGGTTGACAATCTCTGGCCTCCATTTGAGACATCTACCGGGGACGGCATCGAAAAATATGGTTAAAACCAACTAGCACTCATGATATGAGATCATGAGAGATGAGCATAGAGATGACGAAGAAAAAAAAAGATGCATCCACATGGAAATATAGGGAAGAGTAGTGGAAATCGACAGTCAGAACCAATTTCATTTGATTCATTCATTATCAGCATCTCATACATGGGATCGGAAAGACAACTTTAGAAGAAGAATTACATAGAAAAAACATGAAATGGGGGAGTGGGAAGAATGTAGCCCCGAAGGGCATTACATGGTGGGAGACCCACCTTGACAGCAGAGGGAAACCCTCACTTCCCTCTTTTCTTCCTTGGACGATCCTCCCTCTTTCTCCCTCGATGAGTTGGTGGCTCTGTCCTTTCTTCTGTCTTTTTTTTTATCACCCGTCCGCCGCTGGCTTTCTTCTCTTGTTGTCTCCCACGGCCCCCGGCTCTGTTGTTTCTTCGTCGAACCTCAGCCTTTATAGTGGGTCACAAAACCCCTGAAGCATCGGCGCGCTCCTCTTGTCTGGTGCTCTCGGCGCGCCCCCTCTTCAGTATGGGCTTCGACGTCCTTTTAAGCTTTGATATGGTCTGGGCGCCTTTGTGGGCTTAATGGGCCTTATTTTTGGAAAAGCCTGCCACTTGCCGGTAGAACTTGAACATAGAGCATATTGGGCCATCAAACAGGTCAACTTTGATCTCATTCAAGCCGGGGCCCAAAGAGCTCTACAACTCAATGAATTGGAGGAACTAAGAAATGAAGCCTATGAGAATTCAAAAATCTATAAAGTCAAAATGAAAGCCTTCCATGATAAGCATATTCAAAGGAAAACTTTTCAACCAAATCAGAAAGTATGGCTTTTTAACTCTAAGCTATGCTTGTTCCCTGGAAAGCTCAAGTCCAGATGGGACGGACCGTTTGTAGTGGTCAAAGCTTTTGACCATGGTGCCGTCAAAATTTTGAATCCTAAAAATGGTCAATTTTTCACTGTCAACGGTCAAAGATTGAAATCTTATGTGGAAAATGATCAGTTGCAAAAAGAATCCATTGTTCTAAGTGGTCTAGAATAAAATCTTCATGAGCTCTCATGCGTCTGGCTGAAGACGGAAAACTTAGCGCTTCTGGGAGGCAACCCATAGTTTTTGTTGTTTTGACGTTTTTGTTTGAGTGTAATCAGGTAAAGGCCAAGGAGAGGAAGTCATCGCCGTCTATAACATTGATGGAGGTTTCGTCCTACATATCCGGTTGTCTCTTTCCCACTCAGAAGTATTTATTGATATATTGTTCTTTTGCTTTCAACTCTATATGCCATTGAGGACAATGTCATTCAAGTTGGGGGGGGAGAGAAATTTTCATGATGCGTATAGTACAACCTGATAGGAGTTATGTCTTGCATAAAGATGTAAACCCCATTTTGAGTTTCATGATTCATGCTTAAATTAAAAGTAATTTTTGAATAGAAAAGGCTAGGGAGAAGGATGATGGAAAATTTAGTCAATCTAGCCATGGAAAACTGATATAAGAATCCCTTTAAAGTTCATGTGCACTAAAAAAAAAAATTTATTTACATTACACACTATGAAACAAGCAAGACAAGCCCTCTGCTATTTTAGGTATATTGTCTGATATTCTGTACTTCTTAAGAAAAGAGATCTTTATACAAAGCTTTCTGCCAAATTATCTGTCAAATAAGTGTAATGGCACTATGAAAAAAAAAAGAAAAAAAAGAAAAAAAATACCATGAAAAATGCCTCTAATCTTAGTAACCGGGCCTACTTCACCTAAGACGTGTTGAGGTTCGCGTAAAACGGAAAAGGGAACCCTGATCTGTGAAACTGGGCCTGCTTCTCCTAAGGCAAGAGTCGAGGTTCACGTTGAGCAGTGAAGGGTAGTGCAGCATCATGTGTGGTATAAAAGATCCAAAGGGATAAAATAATAAGGCAGACAAAAGCGAATATACTTAATGCTCTGATCTAAGAGGTGCAGAGTTGAAAGACATTTGCTTGGAATAACGAATGGGGGATGCAATTGTCTAAGCTGTGGATTTGGTAGTTACACATGCACAAGTGCTATTGAGCTTTAATTTGAATTCTTAATCATGTACAAGTAAGTTCCTACATAAGGCTAGTGTGCATTAGTGATTCCGGATTCCTAATCTTTAGTTGATTCTATGATGGGATAACTGGATATGAGAGCATGAATTTTGTAAACTCTTGTTAGTCCTAAAATTCAATTTATTGGTATTGCTAAGGGACTAGCAATGAGTAAGTTGGGGGATGTGATAAGTGTCCATTTCTTATGACAATTCATTGCATGTACACCATTTTATGTGCATATAATTAGGTAATTATGCATATTTCATAATTAACCTCAACTTCGCATTTAAATTGGAGCTTTCACGTAAATTGATTAATTCGATTGTTTTATTTAATAATGAATTAAAGTTAAGGGCCATGAGCATTAATTCTCCATTGCTTAATCATGAGCATTTGAGATTTATGTGCATATTGTGGTAATTTTTATGGACTAAAGTGCAATTATGTGTGTGTAGGACACCGAAGGCAATTACAAAAGAAGCCGGGGGCAAAAGGGTCATCACCATTTTGACCAAGTCAAATAAAGAATTCAAATTATTCAAGTTGGAGGGAAAGGAAAGTTCAAAATTTTGAATTCAAAGTTTGAAAAGGAGGAATCCAAACTTTAAGTTTGGAAAGGAGGAAAAGGACATTCAAAGTTTGAAATAAAGGAGAGACATGATGAGCCTTGGGAAATGGGGTGCCTAAAGTCCAAGAAAGGGGGTGCCCACCTACTTTTTCTCTTCCCCATGCATCATATTCCACTTAAATCTCTGCCATTCATCTCCTTTTGATACAATCTCCACCCTCCATCTACCTAACTTTCCCTATAAATAGCCCATGGCAAGGAGGAGAGATGGAGTCTTTTCTTTGAGCAATCTTTCACTCTCCCTCTTTCTCTCCCAACCTTAGGCCTCCGGTTTCTCCCATGTAAGTTCGTTTTATCCTTTTGTGTTCTTCATAAAAGTTCTTCATTTTTAAGTTATCTACAATTTCTTCTTCTTGCTCATCTTCTAATTCCTTCAGGTTTTCAAGATAGTTTATGTTTTTCACTGTGCTGTCCTGTTCATCTGCGACCCAATATTTTTCTCTGTTCTTCCCCTTATTTCTCCCTCTTCTATTCATTTTCTGCTCTTACTGTCTTCATGAAAGTTCTTGATTTTTACGTGTTCTACAACTTCTCAGTTCACACCATCTTCTAATTCTTTCTTGTTTTGAAGATATTTCTCATTTTTCAACTTACTGTCCTGTGTTTTTACTGTTCATCCGAGGTACTAGCTTTGGTTATGTCTCCATTTTGAAGCCCTTCTTCTCTTCTTTTCTCTCTGAGTTCTTCATTAAAGTTTTTCCTCTCTTCCCCCTCTTCAACTTCTTCTTCTTGGGTATCCCCTAATTCCTCTTGGGTTCAAAGTTATTCACCCTCCAAAGGCAGCTTCAACGACAAAGGCGACTTCCTCCCGGTGTACACGGCGATCTCTTTCAAGGCGGAGCGATCCTCTCCAAGGCTCGTCATGGAGGAGACGATGGTGTCATCACCATTGCTACTACTATCTTCACATCTCAGGCCCCTCTTTGTATCATTGCTTTTATGTTATGTTACTTCATTGTAATCTTGTCACCTCTTTGTTGTAAGCTTGCCTTGCACTTCATGTACATTTTCTTTTAAGTTAATGAAGATAGTTGTTCTTTTGATCTAGTTCTTGATCTTCTTCCATCTCTACTCCCTTCTTCTATCTCTTCTTTTCACTTCATGCAATTAATTTCTATAGCATAGGTGCATAATCATAGGTGTTTTTAATTAAGTGTTTAGTTTGTTTTTCATTTCACTATTTTCTTCAAGCAAAGCAAAAATCACAAGTGTTTTTCTAAAAGGTTACAAGGTTTTTAACTTTAAAAATCTCTTCTTCCCTGTGGATTCGACCCTTCTCGCTACCATATTACGTCTCTCTTTCATCTAGTGCGAGTTAGAATTTTTAAGATTGATACGCGTGTTTTAAACGACGAACTTTCGCGTTATCAAACCTCCACCTCAGGAAGGAGAAGACATTGAGAGATATATGGCTGATCCTGACCTCATCGCCCAATTTGAGGAAATGGATGCAGATCTGAAAGCACGCATGTCGAGTACATGCAAGTGGGAGATATTGTCGAGAGTTCCAGCCAGTGAAGATTGGGTATAGTTCGTTGCATCTTAACACACCCCCAGGAGGACGACTGTCATAGAACCTCCATCTTCCAAACCTATATCATGGTGAAATCTCAACCCTGCAAGGTGATCTTTGACAACAGGAGCTGTATCAATACAGTCTCTTCAGACTTTGTCTCTCGTCTAGGTCTACCTACGCACCCTCATCCTAAGCCATACAACGTGACTTGGGTTTACGACACTTCTATCCCAGTCACCACTACATGTGTCATTCCCATCCAATTCCAGTCCTACCAAGGACAGATCTTATGCGATGTAGTGCTTATGAAGGTCGGTAGCATCATCCTAGGATGACCGTGGATCTATGATGTAGACCTTACTACATTTGGTCGATCTAACCAGAGTTCCTTCTCCCACAATGGGAAGAAGATTCAGTTGTACCCGGCACCTCCAAAGGTGGCCTCGGGAAAGAGCTTCGCCTCCACCCCCACTGGAACCCCCAAGGTTCAGGAGAGTCCCCGAACTCCCAATGAAGGGAAACTTCTCATTCCCTCTCCTCCTGCACCTATCACACCCATTCCCAAGGCCCCTAAGATTGGTCACGACCTAGTTAGGCGCCTTAACTTCATAGGTGTCCGAGAGCTGAACAGAGAGGTTGCTGAGGGTGCCCCCGTTTGGGCTGTTGTCGTCATCATTACACCTGAGGAGTCCCAAGTCTCAGTCTCACCTGAAGTCCAAGCGATCCTGCATGACTTCAAGACATCTTCTCTGAGGATTTACCCTCTATGCTCTCTCTCATGCGTGATGTACAACACGACATTGACCTTGTCCCCGGGTCCACCCTACCCAACCTTCCTCATTATCGACTGAACCCCAAGGAGCATGCTGAGCTCCAAATAATTATCGAGGACCTTATTCAAAAGGGTTTCCTCAGGGTGAGCAAGAGCCCATGTGCTATTCCCGCCTTGCTCACATCAAAGAAAGATGGCACATGGCGGATGTGTGTTGACAGGCGCGCCATCAACAAAATCACTATCAAGTATAGATTTCCCATTCCCCGTCTTGATGACATGCTTGACATGATGAGTGGAGCCACCATATTTTCCAAAATTGACTTGAAAAGTGGCTACCACCAGGTCCGAATCCGACCAGGGGATGAGTGGAAGACAGCCTTCAAAATAAAAGAAGGTCCGTATGAATGGCTCATCATGCCATTTGGGCTATCTAATGCCCCCAGCACTTTCATGAGGCTTATGACGGAAGTCCTTCGCTCTCTCATTGGTCAATTTGTTGTCGTATACTTTGATGACATTCTCATCTATAGCCACAACCCCCAGGACCACATCCGGCATTTGAGGGAAGTCTGCGAAACTTTGAGGAGAGAAACCCTGTATGCCAATCTTAAGAAGTGTGAATTCATGACAGACCGGGTCACTTTCCTCGGCTTTGCGGTTTCGAGTCGTGGAGTGTCTGTGGACCAATCCAAGGTCCAAGCCTTAGTCGACTGGCCAGAGCCCCAGAACGTTTATGACGTTCGCAGTTTCCATGGGCTAGCCACTTTCTACAGATGCTTCATAAAGAGTTTTAGCACCATTATGACACCCATTATGGATTGCATCTGTAAGGGGAATTTTGAGTGGACCAAAACTACCTCTCATTCTTTCTCTATCATAAAGGAGCTATCCTCTGCCTGCCAGCCTTTTCCAAAGTCTTTGAGATATCCTGTGATGCCTCTAGCGTAGGTATATGAGGAGTGCTTAGTCAGGAAAGCCACCCTGTGGCTTACTTCAGTGAGAAGCTTTCTAATGTAAAGCTTCATTACTCCACCTACGATAAGGAATTCGATGCCGTGGTCCAAGCCCTTGAACACTGGAGACATTATCTCTTACCACAAGAGTTTATCTTATACTCGGACCACGAGACTTTGAAATTCCTTAGCTCTCAGAAGGGCTTAAACCCAAGGCATGGTCGGTGGGTTGAATTCCTCCAGTCTTTCACATTTGTCCTAAAACATAAGGCTGGAAAAGAGAATAAGGTAGCCGACGCCTTGAGTCGAAGGGTCTCCCTTCTTTCCACTGTTCGGGTAGAGGTCACTAGATTTGACCGCATGAAGGAACTCTATGGAGAGTGTCCCGACTTTGGCCCTGCCTACTCTACCTTATCCGCTGGAACCTCGACAACATTTACTGACTATCTACTCCAAGATGGTTTTCTTTTTCAAGGACAGCAGCTCTGTGTCCCGAAGACTTCTGTACGTGACTTCCTGATTTGGGAAATGCATGTTGGAGGTCTTGCTGGTCACTTTGGATGTAACAAGACCATCTATTCTGTGGAGGAGCATTTTTATTGGCATGGCCTGAAGAAATATGTGGCCAAAATCGTAGCCCAGTGTAGGACGCACACAATGGCCAAACAGGTCAAACATAACATTGGTCTCTACACTCCTCTCCCCATTCCTGATAGACAATGGGTTGATGTAAGCATAGATTTCATCCTTGGATTACCTCCCACTGCTCACAAACATGACTCCATCTTCGTGGTGGTTGATCGGTTCTCTAAGATGTTGAGTAGTGGTCAGCGGATCTAGAGGGGAGGGGTGAATAGATCTGCCCCTCTTTTCGCAATACAACCCTCTATATAGCTAGATAAAATAAATTACAGCGGAATATAACTAGCTTATCGAAGAGCACTATGATTCGCTTGACAAGACGAGCAAGTAATATATTGATTCGAACCTAAGCATGCATCTAGAATGAAACAATCACACAAGTAAACCACAACACACAAGATTTTAAGGTGGTTCGAACTGAATCCCTAGTCCTACGTCCACCCCTCACCAAATCCGGTGAGGCTCCACTAGTGCCACGCACTGAACCGCAAATCAGAAAGAACTCTGATTGCCTTCCTACTAACCACAGCTAGGGACGTCAACACCGCAGATCGGACAACTTCCGATTGCCTTCCTACTAACCACCGGTAGGGATGATCTTCAGTTTCAATCGTTTGTATGAAATGAAAAAGATAACAAATATGAAATCACTCAAACAAGATATAGAGTATGCTCAAAGAAAGAAGATCTTGTCTCAGTTGCAGAAGCTTGAATCGGATGCTTTGAAGGTGTCTTCTTCCTTGCGAGATGATCTTCCTTGAATCTCTTCTAGTTGATGAAGAAGACGATGGATGTAGCTTAGATCTTCCTTTTGATCTTCTTGAGTTGATGAAGAGGATGAAGACTGCAGTTTAGATCACCTTTGAAAGTCTTGATTGCTTCTTGCTTTCTTGGAGGTTTAGATGGTTTCAGATCTGGATTTGAATCCCTTAGAATGGATGAAGCTTCTTCCCGTAGTACTGTTCATGGCTACAGTACTTCGAACTACTCTCCCTTGAACACACCCTTGCAGCCTCCCTTGATTTCTCAAATGATCAACTAGGGTTTCTAACCCTCTTGCATGTGTTTTATAACCTTTGAATGGTCCTTAGACAACCCCAGACCAGATCCACAATCTATGGAAGATTGGGTGACTTTGGGGTTAAACAAATACAAGGAAAGGGGCTGGCCTCGAGGTGGAAATCGAAGTCAAACATGGCTGCATCGGGGCTGGCGGTCGACTTGCAGCTTCTGACGGTCGACCGCTACTGAAACACCTGCAAACGGATGGTCCCTGGGAATTCTGGTCGACCGCTACAGGCTGGCGATCGACCGCTACTGAAACTCGTGCAGACTGGGAGCTGCTGGCTGGGGCGGTCGACCGCCCCTGTGCTGGCGATCGACCGCCAGCTGGGCAGACCCCGGGCTTTCCCGGGTCGGTCCGTTAACTACTTTAGCTCCATCGCTTGACTCCTTTAGCAGTCCGTTCATGTCTGTGACATCACCCTTGACAGTCTTGAAGATTTATGTTGATTATATCGCTCCTATAATCAGAATTTTGTTCCGGGGGCTCCGCCCCCGGAAACCCCTGCAAGGGGCGCTGCCCCCTTGACCCCCGCGACCTAACCATTGAGCTTTCACCTTTGCCATTTCCACTGAATTCTTTGTCCATTTAATGGCGTATCTGTCATGAACAAAACATCACGTGTGTCAGTCACATGAGAGTGGAAAATATCAATGACTAATAGTGTTTAGCCATTATCAAAATCAAGAATACCACAGAACTCATATGACCATAGGATGATGTCGAATGACCCAAGTGACCACAGGATGACTCAAACGACCATAGGGACACAACATAAGATGGCCCACTTCATTACATGTTCCAAAACATCTGATGCATCTAGAGTAGCCCGTCTGTTCTTTGATGAAGTCGTGCGTCTGCATGGTCTCTCCCGAACCATAGTGTCTGACCAAGATGTCCGGTTCACTAGCTAATTTTGAAAGACACTTTGGCACTAAACTTAAATTATCCACTGCCAATCACCCACAAACTGATGGGCAAACAGAGGTCGTCAATAGGAGTTTAGGGAATCTATTGAGGTGTCTTGTAGGGGATCATTCTGGCACTTGGGATCTTCTCTTGCCCAGAGCCGAATTTGCATACAATAGCTCTGTCAATAGGTCCATAGGTATGAGTCCATTTGAGGTCGTGCATGGATACAAACCTAGAAAATCTGTGGATCTCATTCTCCTTCCCCTCGAGTCTAGAACATCCAAGTCAGCTGAAGAGTTTGCACAGCATGTTAAAAATCTACATGAGACCATTAGCAAGCAAGTAAGTCTCAGTAATGAGACTTACAAACGATTGGCTGATTCGCAGAGGCGTCACCATGAATTTCAAGAAGGTGACATGGTTATGGTACGGGTTCGACCCGAACTACTCCCCTCGGGAGGCGTTAAAAAGTTGCAAGCCCGTAGTGATGGTCCTTCCCAATTCTGTGGAAGATTGACTCCAATGCTTATGTTGTGGACTTACCTCTCGAATATGCGATTAGCTCTACTTTTAATGTGGCAGACCTAGTGGCCTACAAGGAACCCACAACGATTCCTAGTGACCCTTTCGAGCCTTCTCCTCCCATTCAGAGTGAGCCCACCCCTGTGCGTCCCACAGCCTCGAGAGCACTGTGCGAGCAAATTGAGAGGATACTGGATGAGCAGGTGACAGGTACACGGAGCTGGGTGTACCAGCGCTACCTTGTCCGCTGGCGGGACCGTCCACTATCTGATGATTCCTAGATCAGTCAGGAAGATCTCCAGCACCTTGATCCAGATATGCTGGAGCACTACCAGAGCAGTGTCCCCCCTTACTCGACGGAGTCGAGTTCCAGCCGCCCCGAGAGGGTTGGTGGGGACACCGGGCCCACTACTTTGAGCCGACGCTGCACCGCCCCGACCGCACCGAGCTTGTAACGCCCGAGGTTTTTTAAAAGATTTTTCAGGATTAAAAATATAATTATTAATCATTTAAATAGGCTATTAAATGAATTATGGTTAATTAAATCCAAGTATTATGACCCTACACTAATCCAAGGGGATTAGGCCTATATAATAAACTCAATTGGCCTAAAAAAACTATTTTGGACCTTAGCCCATATTTTAGAAGCCTAAAGTGGGTGTAATCACGGAATTTAACGGATAAATAGGATAAATGAACGGATAATATCAAAAGAGTTTGAGCTGGTTCAAAATCGGCGCTCAGGATAGAAAACGGTCTATCACGAGACTGCATAATAGTGGAAAACGGTCTGGCATTAGACCGCTAGGATCTGCAGATTCCGTGAAATGAAGAGAACATGAAAAGCTTGGAACTTGGGCATCCAAATCACCTAGGATCGATGCTATCTACTAATTAGATAAGTCTAGAAGGCTAAAGATCGAATTGAAAGTCTAATTAGGACTCAAAGTTCGTTCTAATCCTCAAAACCCTAGCAAAACCTATAAATAGACCCCAGATTTCACCTGTGAGACCCTTACTTTTGGCTCGCGTGGAACTCAGGTAAAGGGGTAGAATCAGAGGTAAGTTTTTTCTAGGAATTTGTTTATTATATTTAGATCTAACTCTTATCAAAATTTTGTTCTTGGAGATCAAGTCTACAAGGAGTTAGAAGCTTCCAAAGTTGCTGATCCTACACCAATAACCCAGGAATCTATGCAACGGTCCAACAAAGATCAGGACATTAGAAGTCCTAAACGAGGTATTTAGAAATTAGGGCTTTAGAACTTTATGTTACCATTAAAAGGCCGAGATCCTTGCTTTAACAGATTTTCCTCTCTCCATCCATGGTCAAGTTAGCTGCTTCGTCCTTGTTTTTCTCCATGGATTCTCAGCCAAATTAAGTTCCGTTTGATCCTGGAGAAAATTGGTGATATTATCTCCAATTTATCCTAAGGAATTTTGGCCTAATTATCGCTGGAAAATCCTCAAATTCAAGTGAACTTTCAGGGGTCTATAAATAGTACTCTTGGTCCAAGCTCGAAAAAGGGGGGGGGGGATCCAACGTTCGTGTCGAAGTGCTGTCGAATTCTTGAGCGAACCACAGCCAGGGAGGAAGGTCGACAGAAGCTTTAGCGCGAGGCCCATCCCTTCTGGCTGGCCAGAAAGGGGTGGAGGATAAGTTTCACAAGGTTGAGATCTGGAGATTCTGCATGGTCTATCTCTATCCGTCTGAAAGGATAAGCGATCTTCCTCAGACCATTCAATTCATGCTAGCAACCTGGTATAGACCGTTTGTAGAGGCCAGCCAGTCTTCTTCCTGCGTCCCTCTTCAACGCTGAGCGGCCTATCGATCGACCGTCTACGTTCATAAGCAGTCTTCACAGGACCGTGTCCTGTTCCAGTGCTGCGGCCTTGGCGAGTGTCTTCACTCTTTTCTCCCTTTTCCAAGGTATGTGGTACTCTCCTATTATGCTATGTATCTTGGTGACGATCACAACATTCTTTTATCCATGAGTAGTTCATTGGTTGCCTTTTCCCTCTTTTAGTTCATCCCTCATCGTTTTGCATATTCACTTTTGAATTAAGGGAGGGATGAGGGGAAAAAAAAACTTGTCTACACCTCTTTTTTTTGGCGATCACGGTGGGACTCCTATTACCCATCGTGCTTCTGATTTTGTTGACCTGCTCTTCTTTGTGTGGTTGTATTATTTGTTAGTCCTCTTGGGTTTACCGTTGCAGTGATTATTATTTTCTGTTCATGGGGTTGTTAGCGGTCTTCTGAAAGGCCGTTTACATCACCGGGCGGTCGGTCGATAGACCGTCCATTGTTGCCTCAGGTGCGTTCCTGCCATTCATATTTCTGTGGATTTTTTATTGTCACACGATCTTTTCAGGGCCGTTTCACAGGTTGAGCGATTGTTTGCCAGACCGCCCACATCGTTCAGGTACACCACTGCTTTTGTTGTCTCTGTTCATTTTAGTTTTTGGTTTTTTATTTTACTGCTCCCTGTCACTTAGCGGCCCTTCCCAGGGCCGTCTATACTCCTACGCGGTCTCCCATTAGATCGTTTATTGTGCTACAGTGCACCCGAGATTGATATTTTGCGCATTATTTTATATCATTTCATGATTGTGTTGGTGCTTTTCATCTCCCCTGATTGTCATTTTATCTCTGCATTGTTATTGTCATACTTGTCATATTGTTTGATCATTGTGTGTTAGATTTAGGCAAGACTTTGCATGCACTCCGGTGCACATAGGTTCATACATCTTATCATACTAGTTGCATTCCTACCTTGGTAGGGGATCCTCTCATCTCCATATTCCTTGGAGCCGACTAGGTGACCTTACACCGGACCTCCGTAAGCCCCCGTGAGCCGTGGATTCCCACACGGACGCCGGGCAGGTTGTACCTCACCACCCCGAGTCTAGGTCGCATTAGTGAGAGAGAGTAAATTTAGAGTCAACCAAGTCCCTGTTCCACCCCTATTAGGAACCCTATTGTTGAGAGAACCTCATTTAATTGAGTTCATTAAGGTTCTAAAAGGGGAACATATAAAAGCTTTTCATGCATCATTACAACTTGGTTGATAATTGGTTGCCTCTCCTCTCCTCTTTGTTTGGTCATGTTTGCTAGTCATCTCCATTTAGGTCCTCATTAGGTGTTGTCTTCTCTTGTTTCTAGGGTGTCCGTTGCATGTGGAGTTGCTTCACACCCTCAGGATCTTCTCCTAGGGGCAATTCCTTATTAATTTCCTACCTCAATCCTTTGTTCGATTCCCCTTCCAACATGTCTTTCCATGACTTCTTTCACTCCCGCAAGGACTCTCTTCCTCAGGGACTTTTGGAGGACCCACCTAGGGTCACCACTGTGCAGGGTAGAGAGGGGTCCGCCCCTCCTCTTCCGACCATTATTGTTGAGGGCAGTCAACCCTCCCATTCTGATTCTTCTACTCATAATTTGGCCAATCATGTTCTTCACATGATGGCTCAGTTGGATCCCACCCAGCTCCACCTTCTTCATCAAGCTTTGCAGGGGCAGGATGCCCCGCCCTCAGTTCCTTCCCACGGCATGACTGCTGCCGCCGCTTCTTCGACCTTTGTTTGTGGGCTCGGGGCCTCGTCTGCTGTTCCCATTGATCTCAGCCCTGTCCAACCCCAGACCCTCAGATTTCCTAGTATAGAAGTGGGCCAACCTTCTAGCTCAGCCCATCATATTTTTGATAAGGGGAAAACCCAGATCCCCTCGTCTTCTTATCCAGATCCTTATATCACCACTTCTCCGGCGCCGCAGGCTCTTGTGGCCCTTGCTGACTTTGTTCGTCTTCAATCAGGGGCTTCCCAGCTAGCTCATGCGGATATGGGCCCTTCCTTGGCCCACTATCCTTCTTATGGGCTTCCCCCTCCGTCGGTCTATCCTTCGGCCCCATATGTCGGGTCTGCTCTCTCAGTTTTGCCTCCCCCTTCTCGAGAACAGGAACTTCTTGATAAGTGGGCTGTCATGTAGCAACAGATTGGCCTTCTTCATAAGCGGGTTGGCCCATAATCCCTTGCTGATATCCCCGTTCCTAACTTCCGAGACATCCGTTTCCCACCCCAGTCCGAGCTCCCCACGTACCGGAAATACGATGGGAATGGCAACCCCTTTATTCACATAAGGGAGTTCTTATACGAGTCGGCGCAGTTCCAGCATGACGATCGCCTCATGGCGTATCTCTTCCACCTATCATTGGAGGGGGTTGCATTGGAGTGGTTCTACACTCTGCTGCTGGAGGAGGCGGAGAGTTTTAAAGTGGTCAAAGAAAAGTTTATACAGAGGTTCCAACACCGGGTGGGCCCGGAATATTCTTTTACTGATTTAGTGGCCGAGAAGATGAAGGCCGATGAAGACTTTGCAACTTATGCTGACAGATGGAGACAGATGGCTTCCCGTGTGCCCGGGCAGATTTCGGAAGAAGAGAAAGTAAAGCTGTTAATCTCCAATTCCACACCCACGTTTCGGAATATTTTAGCAATGAATGATATTTCCAATATGCACCACTTGTGTAGTAGGGCCCGGTTTATAAAGACCCAGTTCAAAGACTCCCCCATTCACTCCTTGTTTGAGGCCCAGAAGCCCAAAACCACTAGAAAACCTCAGGGCCCAGTCACTGAGGGAGTCCAGACAAATGAGCAAGTGCAGGCTATCCACTTTCCTAACCAGTCCGCTCCACCACGCTTCCAGCAACCCCCCCACAATCCCCAGTTCACCGCTCTACCAGCTACTCGACCATCATTTCCCGCTCCCCAGCCGCCACAACAACCACCACCACCACCACAACAGCCTCAACAACCGCCACAGTACCATAATGTCCCACCACCAAATGGCTACGCACCTGCTCGACTGGGTCCCAAGAGAGCCCATTATCCCCCACTTCCAGAAACTCTCCCAGATATTTTCTCGGCTCTAATGTACACTAGTGACCTTCAGCTCCCTCCGGAACGCCCGAATTGGAATCCGGCCACCGACCAGTCCAGATATTGCATATATCATCGACAGCCCGGTCACACTATAGAAAGGTGCTATCAGTTCTGTAACCTTGTTTATGATTTGCATGAGGGACAGAGAATTGATTGGGCACATATGCACAAGTTGATTGAAGACATGAAAGAAAGAAGAAGACAGGCGCCGAGGCCGCAGCAACCAGCGCCGCAGCAGCGGCAACCTCAGCAACCTCAACCCCAGCAGCAGTAGTAGCCTGCACCAGAGTTAGGGATTCATCAGAATCCAATGCCGAACCACCTGCCCGCTCCTCAACATTAGCCGCTGGCACCGGCTCAAGTAAATATTGTTCACCGCCTAGCTCCCAACGCTGGGTGGTCTTATGATGATGAGACTCCTGCTTATCTTTTGGCCCTCCACCATACATACACTAACTCCCCTTCACCTTCTGTCCCCTCCATCATCCCGCCCACCATTTTGACCTCCGCTATGCCCGCCATTCCCTCCAGATCCCCCATTTCACCTATCACCTTGCCCACCATTTCACCCATCCTTGCACCTTCACCCGTCATACCCTCCGTTGTCACCCCTCACCTAACCCTTCACCTATCATCCTTCTACCAGGGCCTGTCAGACCCGCCTCCACCATCTCCTCTCCCACCATTGTTCCTTCCGCTTACCCCACTGGGAAAGTCGAGAGTACATCCAATGCCATGCCAGCACAGAACCTTGCCCTCCGGAGCGGGCATTTATTTCAGAGAAGCTATCCCTCTACCGGTGCACCTCCACCCAACCCTCCAGTTTCCTCTCCCACAGTTGAGCAAGAAGAAGCCGGCCCCCTACCTGGCACAAGATATGATCTACTGCAGCACTTGGACCGGACGCCGGCCAAGATTTCAATATTGGAGTTGATTAAGAGGTCCACACTACACCAGGATGCTCTAAAAACCTTTCTTCAAAAGGTAATGGTCAGTGAGGACATGGCAGTGTAGAGTTTACCATCGGCATTGGCCACGATTACGAAGGGGCCATCTATTTCTTTTTCAGAGTCCGAATTAGCACCCCCTGAGGCACGCCAGATGCCGCTTTGCATTTCAATCACATTAAATAAGGTGGCGGTCGATGCGGCTCTAGTGGACACGGGAGCGTCGATAAATGTCTATCTCTTGAGCACTCTGCGTGCCTGCAATATTTCTGAAGATATGCTAAGGCCAACTCTGACGACTATTGCTGCTTATGACAACTCCAGGAGAGCATGCCACGGGGTCGTGACTGTTCAGGCCGAGCTTGGGCCTCTCACAATGGCTGTGGAATTTTATGTGTTGGACATAGATCCAATGTTTAAAGCCATCTTGGGTCGACCGTGGATCGACAGTCTTCATGCTGTGCCTTCTACTGCCCACCAATGCCTCAAATTTCCATTTCAGGGGCATGTGGTCAAGGTAAACAGTATTTCCACGGTGCAAACTGTTGAAGCCATTTCCGACAAGATTCTCCCAACTTTGTGGCCGAGCAATAAGCCAGTCCTTTCTGTGATGGACTTGGATTTTCCCTAGGCATATGCGTCACGCAAGCTCGCCACTACACCTATTAATGTTAAAGCCAAGTCCAAGATAAGAGACTCCAAGGGCTAGAACATGATTCTAAAACTAGGTTACCAGCCAGGCATGGGTCTTGGAGCCCAATTATAGGGGCGGACTACGCCCATCCCAAGGGGCAGAAAGATGGGTAGAAGAGGCCTCGGATACTGGGAGTCCGCACTGTTAATATTGAGAGATTTCGGGCCGCTGACATGGGACTACCGTCAGCATTTTGTAAAAGGACCATTACAGCCTGACACTTTGAAGATGCCGCCTTGTTCTGATATGAAAAGTGATGTTGCTTGTACAGTTGTTGACCCGCCGCCGCCACTGAAGGGGCTGGTGGGTGATATGGAAGATTTTTGTATTAGTTTTGAAAGGATGTTTTATGAAGAAGAAAATTGTCTGAGACATCCAGACATGCAACTTGTGGAGTGCTCTCCGGCAGAGCTAGTTTACCAGAGTCTGCGGGAAGAGGGGAGCTCCCTCATTGCTTTTTCTTGGTCTCCTTCCCGCCTCGCCTCCCTTTTCCAAGAACTTGAGTCCATTCCCCGGTCACCTCCAATCATGATCGATCCATTTTTCACGGAAATGCCATTTGAGGTTTTGTTTGTGCCATGTGCATGTGGGCAATGCCCACCTATTGATCTTTCCACCATGTTGTCCTCCTTATCCGATCTCTCGACCATGTGATTTTCTTCATCTGATCCTTTCTTTGATGTTTTGTTTCCATCTCTCTTCCCCCGTCAACTTCGTCCTCCTCCTTCCTCCTCTAACCCCTCTTGCTTCATGATCTCCTCCAGTCTCTAAAAAAAATGCCAATTCCAAAATGAAGATTTCAATGGAGGATTATGCTATGTTTTGTCCGTCCTCTTCCCAAGGGCACGAGACCCCTGTTTCCCTTCCTGTAGATTTTCTATCTCCTAGGTTAGATGTAGGGTTTGTCGAGGCTAGGGAAGTAGAGTCGATTGAGTCTAGTGAGGTAGGATCCTGTTCTAGTGTCTCCAGCCCTTCCATGCCTGCCACGCGCTCGATGACATGTCATTCTAAAGCCATTCCTGATAGGTTCCTTCAAGATCTTGCCCAACGTTGTCACACCCTCCTTAAGTGTCCTGAGTTTGTAGAGACAGCCATCGTCTTGGAGGATGATGATGAGCTAGAGAGGGTGTGGAGCGATGATGGTTTAGGGGTTTATGAGATCATGGTGCGGACACCCGCGCGATTGAGAAGCATGATACGCCGAGCCACCGGTACCGTACGCGGAGCACCACCCGAGCCACTTCTGTTGAGTCTCCTCGAATGATTTTGATGATAACAAAACTCAGAGTTATGATTTCATCGTCATCCGTGTTTTTGATTTCAAGCACAAGCAAAGGAGGCTAATGCATAAATGTCTTCCCATGGAGTTGTACTGGGTTATCTAAATCCTTAACTCCGTAATGCATGAAGCAATCTTTCATCTAATGACATTTATGTTTTGATATGTCTTACTAGGCTAACAACTCATCTCTGCAGGCCAGGACCATTTCAGTCGACCAGTTCTCAAAGATAGGTCGACCTGTTTTTCCAGAATTGAAGTTTTCTCCTTGTTACAGGTTTAGGTCGACCGCCCCCGGATTTCTGGTCTACCGGTTTTCCCAGAACCCAAGAGATCAACGGGTTACAGGTTTTAGGTCGACCACCCCTGGCGTTCAGGTCGACCGATTTTGCCAGAATCAAAAATCCTATTTGTTACAGGTTTAGGTCGATGTGGGAATGGATTTATTTATTTTAATTTATTTATTTATTGATTTGTTAGTTAGCTTATTAGGCGTGCCAGTCACCGGAGTGACGATTTTATTGTGCGCTCGATCTGACTCAGTCAGTCGATTGTGAAGTCCGAGTCGGGACCGGAAGTCCGTCATACCACAAAGGCTATGACGTTAATTACGTCCTTCCGAAGAAGGACAACCCTTGATTAATCGCCAAAGTAGAAGAGCCCAGAGGCAAAATCAACATGATAGATATGCTCATTCATTTACAGGATAGGAGATGCATGCAGAGGATCATGCGATGCAAGATATGATATATTAATACACGGAGTAAATCCGACATCATATCCCCTTATCTTGGTCTATGCCAAGTGGGAATATAGGACATCCATCCACGGAGTGCCGAGATGGAAGCCAAAAGAAAGATGGGCGTAGCCCGAGATCCAAGAGGATCTAGATGCGACGGGACAATGCCCATTATTATGGTATTTATTGATATCCCCTTAAGAAACCATTGGAGGACGTGCGGTGGCAAAACTCCAAGAGTCAGTAGGGTTAGAAGAAAACATCACGGTTAAATGGTATAATGTGGGGGTGGAACCCCGTTACTTTAGCTCCCTTAGACTTGGATGAAGAATCATGATCCCCCGTGATGTGATAAGAGTGGGCCTGAAGGCAAATGAGGTTGAGACATCGAGTTTAGACTGAGTTTAGGGCTCATTAAGGCTGCTGGGAAGTTTAGTGTTCGAACAATGGGTGGCACTAAGATGAACCGGCACGGATGAGAATCGGCGCGAAGGTAAACCGGCGCGGGTAGGCTTCCGGCACGGTGGCAAACCAGCGCGGGTAGGATTCCGGCACGAAAGCAAATCGGCACGACTAGGTTCGGCACGAAGGGATCCCGACGCGACATGAGGCCAAGGGGTAGACGGCGTGGCATGGTTCCCGGCGCGCATGCTTCCCGGCGTGCCTTTCACCCGGCATGGGTTTGGCGCAGGGAAGAGGTGGCACCGGGAGGAGATGGTGCCGGGGGGGAGATGGCGCCGGTGGCCATTTTGTTGGTTTTCTTCAAATGTTATGAGGGGTTTTATTGAGGGGGTCTCTTATGTTTAATTAGGACTTCATGGGCTCTGACAATGATATTTAGGCAAGCTGAAAGGGGAGGATAAACTCATCCATAGAAGGTCTAGGGAGACCATGTGACAATCAACGGGAAACCTAATTATGTTCCCCCTTTTACAGTGGGCAAAGGGCCATGAGATAGACTGTCTCAGGTCTCTGCCACACGGTATGGGGTTAATTCATTGGTTTAACGAAAACATCGCACGATATGACAAAGCGAGGATCGTGAATGAATTTCGGCAGCATCTCCCCTTATTTTGGATTATGCCAAAAGGGGAGTATGGGACATCCATCCACGGAGTGCCGAGATGGAAGCCAAAATAAAGATGGGCGTAGCCCGAGATCCAAGAGGATCAAAATTCAGCGGGACAGTGTCCACTCGTCGTGGTAACTCATTAATATTCCCCTAAAAGAGACCAACGGAGAGCATGCAGTGGCAGAACTCTGTGGCCCGACGGGGTGAAAGAAGGAAATCGGAAACCCGAGACCCGAATTGAAATAAATGTAGGGGTAAAACCCCATTGATATAGCTCCTCCGATTCTCACGGAATTGAATATGAATGGCCCGAGAGAGTCTATTCATAACTGTAAAATGCATGCATTTATTCTCACACTGATATGTACACACATATGAATATGTGCATAGCCAAATAAGGAATGATGCTTAGTGGGCCATTTGGAGATTTATTAGTATACACTCCCTATGCATGTTTAAATATGGATGGACCAAATGAGGGTACTCACGTAAGGGTTTGCATGCTAAAAAAAGAAGGAAGTGTCATCTATGTATATAAGCCATATGTATGCCCCTTTATATATCCATATATGGAAATTGGGTTGGTTGGCAATTCATCATGCACCCACGTAATATGGGCATAGTTAGCGGGTGAGGCTTAGGAATTAATGCAAACTGGCATGCATGCTTGAAACTGTTGAATGGGCTGACAGCCATTTACGTATATGGAATGGGTTTAAAAGGGGTGATGCATGCATTCGGTCAATCTATGTACATATGCAGACCTATCTACATGCATATGGCAGAGTGGGCCATGTGCATTTATTACAGGCCAGATACCCGCAGGTATAGGACAGGGGTTGGGTGAGATTAAGCCACTCTTAGCATTAACACTTACCCACATGGTTTATTCGTATGCAGAGCAAGATGGGCTGGGTGGTTTGTATAACGTGGGAACCAATGTGTCGGGGGTTAAATTCTTTATGCATGCATGCGGCGGGGTGACAGCCTTGCTACTCGACGGCAGTGACACTCGGCGCGGAAGATAGCACTCGGCGTAGAAATGAAAATGGGGGAGGCCTAGCTCGGCGTGGCAGCTTCTCGGCACGGTAGAGGAACCGGCGCGGGTAGTAATCGGCGCGGGTTTGGCGCCGAGAGCTGTTGGCGCCGTGGCTAGCTGAAAGGGGGTGTTGGGGTTTTAAATTTCACGGAAAATTGTTGAGTTCGAGCTCTTCTGAGTGAACAGGAAACTATTCGGAGAACACAAACACCATATCAGAGCCGGGCAAAAATTACTTTTCCTCATGATTTGGGAGGGCGCCGTGTGAGAAACCAACGCCGACCGAGTGCTCACGAGCAAACAGATAATAAATGCATGAGAGAGAAATGACGGAAATAAATCCATGACAAAGGGGTGGTTTGATTGCTCCAGAAAAGAAACTGTGAGCATCAGAGTGCTCCGTGGAGCATGGAGATCAATACATATGGCACTTGAGCCAAATAGAACCATCTCGGCGGACAGAACAAAGCAAGCTGCAGTCGAAACAGAGTATCGTAAAACCATTTGTTCGAGCATCTCATTGTACCTCATCCACTTGGAGAAGAAGCAGAGAGCATGCCACAGGGTTGACAATCTCTGGCCTCCATTTGAGACATCTACCGGGGACGGCATCGAAAAATATGGTTAAAACCAACTAGCACTCATGATATGAGATCATGAGAGATGAGCATAGAGATGACGAAGAAAAAAAAAAGATGCATCCACATGGAAATATAGGGAAGAGTAGTGGAAATCGACAGTCAGAACCAATTTCATTTGATTCATTCATTATCAGCATCTCATACATGGGATCGGAAAGACAACTTTAGAAGAAGAATTACATAGAAAAAACATGAAATGGGGGAGTGGGAAGAATGTAGCCCCGAAGGGCATTACATGGTGGGAGACCCACCTTGACAGCAGAGGGAAACCCTCACTTCCCTCTTTTCTTCCTTGGACGATCCTCCCTCTTTCTCCCTCGATGAGTTGGTGGCTCTGTCCTTTCTTCTGTCTTTTTTTTTATCACCCGTCCGCCGCTGGCTTTCTTCTCTTGTTGTCTCCCACGGCCCCCGGCTCTGTTGTTTCTTCGTCGAACCTCAGCCTTTATAGTGGGTCACAAAACCCCTGAAGCATCGGCGCGCTCCTCTTGTCTGGTGCTCTCGGCGCGCCCCCTCTTCAGTATGGGCTTCGACGTCCTTTTAAGCTTTGATATGGTCTGGGCGCCTTTGTGGGCTTAATGGGCCTTATTTTTGGAAAAGCCTGCCACTTGCCGGTAGAACTTGAACATAGAGCATATTGGGCCATCAAACAGGTCAACTTTGATCTCATTCAAGCCGGGGCCCAAAGAGCTCTACAACTCAATGAATTGGAGGAACTAAGAAATGAAGCCTATGAGAATTCAAAAATCTATAAAGTCAAAATGAAAGCCTTCCATGATAAGCATATTCAAAGGAAAACTTTTCAACCAAATCAGAAAGTATGGCTTTTTAACTCTAAGCTATGCTTGTTCCCTGGAAAGCTCAAGTCCAGATGGGACGGACCGTTTGTAGTGGTCAAAGCTTTTGACCATGGTGCCGTCAAAATTTTGAATCCTAAAAATGGTCAATTTTTCACTGTCAACGGTCAAAGATTGAAATCTTATGTGGAAAATGATCAGTTGCAAAAAGAATCCATTGTTCTAAGTGGTCTAGAATAAAATCTTCATGAGCTCTCATGCGTCTGGCTGAAGACGGAAAACTTAGCGCTTCTGGGAGGCAACCCATAGTTTTTGTTGTTTTGACGTTTTTGTTTGAGTGTAATCAGGTAAAGGCCAAGGAGAGGAAGTCATCGCCGTCTATAACATTGATGGAGGTTTCGTCCTACATATCCGGTTGTCTCTTTCCCACTCAGAAGTATTTATTGATATATTGTTCTTTTGCTTTCAACTCTATATGCCATTGAGGACAATGTCATTCAAGTTGGGGGGGGAGAGAAATTTTCATGATGCGTATAGTACAACCTGATAGGAGTTATGTCTTGCATAAAGATGTAAACCCCATTTTGAGTTTCATGATTCATGCTTAAATTAAAAGTAATTTTTGAATAGAAAAGGCTAGGGAGAAGGATGATGGAAAATTTAGTCAATCTAGCCATGGAAAACTGATATAAGAATCCCTTTAAAGTTCATGTGCACTAAAAAAAAAAATTTATTTACATTACACACTAATGAAACAAGCAAGACAAGCCCTCTGCTATTTTAGGTATATTGTCTGATATTCTGTACTTCTTAAGAAAAGAGATCTTTATACAAAGCTTTCTGCCAAATTATCTGTCAAATAAGTGTAATGGCACTATGAAAAAAAAAAGAAAAAAAAGAAAAAAAATACCATGAAAAATGCCTCTAATCTTAGTAACCGGGCCTACTTCACCTAAGACGTGTTGAGGTTCGCGTAAAACGGAAAAGGGAACCCTGATCTGTGAAACTGGGCCTGCTTCTCCTAAGGCAAGAGTCGAGGTTCACGTTGAGCAGTGAAGGGTAGTGCAGCATCATGTGTGGTATAAAAGATCCCAAAGGGATAAAATAATAAGGCAGACAAAAGCGAATATACTTAATGCTCTGATCTAAGAGGTGCAGAGTTGAAAGACATTTGCTTGGAATAACGAATGGGGGATGCAATTGTCTAAGCTGTGGATTTGGTAGTTACACATGCACAAGTGCTATTGAGCTTTAATTTGAATTCTTAATCATGTACAAGTAAGTTCCTACATAAGGCTAGTGTGCATTAGTGATTCCGGATTCCTAATCTTTAGTTGATTCTATGATGGGATAACTGGATATGAGAGCATGAATTTTGTAAACTCTTGTTAGTCCTAAAATTCAATTTATTGGTATTGCTAAGGGACTAGCAATGAGTAAGTTGGGGGATGTGATAAGTGTCCATTTCTTATGACAATTCATTGCATGTACACCATTTTATGTGCATATAATTAGGTAATTATGCATATTTCATAATTAACCTCAACTTCGCATTTAAATTGGAGCTTTCACGTAAATTGATTAATTCGATTGTTTTATTTAATAATGAATTAAAGTTAAGGGCCATGAGCATTAATTCTCCATTGCTTAATCATGAGCATTTGAGATTTATGTGCATATTGTGGTAATTTTTATGGACTAAAGTGCAATTATGTGTGTGTAGGACACCGAAGGCAATTACAAAAGAAGCCGGGGGCAAAAGGGTCATCACCATTTTGACCAAGTCAAATAAAGAATTCAAATTATTCAAGTTGGAGGGAAAGGAAAGTTCAAAATTTTGAATTCAAAGTTTGAAAAGGAGGAATCCAAACTTTAAGTTTGGAAAGGAGGAAAAGGACATTCAAAGTTTGAAATAAAGGAGAGACATGATGAGCCTTGGGAAATGGGGTGCCTAAAGTCCAAGAAAGGGGGTGCCCACCTACTTTTTCTCTTCCCCATGCATCATATTCCACTTAAATCTCTGCCATTCATCTCCTTTTGATACAATCTCCACCCTCCATCTACCTAACTTTCCCTATAAATAGCCCATGGCAAGGAGGAGAGATGGAGTCTTTTCTTTGAGCAATCTTTCACTCTCCCTCTTTCTCTCCCAACCTTAGGCCTCCGGTTTCTCCCATGTAAGTTCGTTTTATCCTTTTGTGTTCTTCATAAAAGTTCTTCATTTTTAAGTTATCTACAATTTCTTCTTCTTGCTCATCTTCTAATTCCTTCAGGTTTTCAAGATAGTTTATGTTTTTCACTGTGCTGTCCTGTTCATCTGCGACCCAATATTTTTCTCTGTTCTTCCCCTTATTTCTCCCTCTTCTATTCATTTTCTGCTCTTACTGTCTTCATGAAAGTTCTTGATTTTTACGTGTTCTACAACTTCTCAGTTCACACCATCTTCTAATTCTTTCTTGTTTTGAAGATATTTCTCATTTTTCAACTTACTGTCCTGTGTTTTTACTGTTCATCCGAGGTACTAGCTTTGGTTATGTCTCCATTTTGAAGCCCTTCTTCTCTTCTTTTCTCTCTGAGTTCTTCATTAAAGTTTTTCCTCTCTTCCCCCTCTTCAACTTCTTCTTCTTGGGTATCCCCTAATTCCTCTTGGGTTCAAAGTTATTCACCCTCCAAAGGCAGCTTCAACGACAAAGGCGACTTCCTCCCGGTGTACACGGCGATCTCTTTCAAGGCGGAGCGATCCTCTCCAAGGCTCGTCATGGAGGAGACGATGGTGTCATCACCATTGCTACTACTATCTTCACATCTCAGGCCCCTCTTTGTATCATTGCTTTTATGTTATGTTACTTCATTGTAATCTTGTCACCTCTTTGTTGTAAGCTTGCCTTGCACTTCATGTACATTTTCTTTTAAGTTAATGAAGATAGTTGTTCTTTTGATCTAGTTCTTGATCTTCTTCCATCTCTACTCCCTTCTTCTATCTCTTCTTTTCACTTCATGCAATTAATTTCTATAGCATAGGTGCATAATCATAGGTGTTTTTAATTAAGTGTTTAGTTTGTTTTTCATTTCACTATTTTCTTCAAGCAAAGCAAAAATCACAAGTGTTTTTCTAAAAGGTTACAAGGTTTTTAACTTTAAAAATCTCTTCTTCCCTGTGGATTCGACCCTTCTCGCTACCATATTACGTCTCTCTTTCATCTAGTGCGAGTTAGAATTTTTAAGATTGATACGCGTGTTTTAAACGACGAACTTTCGCGTTATCAAACCTCCACCTCAGGAAGGAGAAGACATTGAGAGATATATGGCTGATCCTGACCTCATCGCCCAATTTGAGGAAATGGATGCAAGATCTGAAAGCACGCATGTCGAGTACATGCAAGTGGGAGATATTGTCGAGAGTTCCAGCCAGTGAAGATTGGGTATAGTTCGTTGCATCTTAACACACCCCCAGGAGGACGACTGTCATAGAACCTCCATCTTCCAAACCTATATCATGGTGAAATCTCAACCCTGCAAGGTGATCTTTGACAACAGGAGCTGTATCAATACAGTCTCTTCAGACTTTGTCTCTCGTCTAGGTCTACCTACGCACCCTCATCCTAAGCCATACAACGTGACTTGGGTTTACGACACTTCTATCCCAGTCACCACTACATGTGTCATTCCCATCCAATTCCAGTCCTACCAAGGACAGATCTTATGCGATGTAGTGCTTATGAAGGTCGGTAGCATCATCCTAGGATGACCGTGGATCTATGATGTAGACCTTACTACATTTGGTCGATCTAACCAGAGTTCCTTCTCCCACAATGGGAAGAAGATTCAGTTGTACCCGGCACCTCCAAAGGTGGCCTCGGGAAAGAGCTTCGCCTCCACCCCCACTGGAACCCCCAAGGTTCAGGAGAGTCCCCGAACTCCCAATGAAGGGAAACTTCTCATTCCCTCTCCTCCTGCACCTATCACACCCATTCCCAAGGCCCCTAAGATTGGTCACGACCTAGTTAGGCGCCTTAACTTCATAGGTGTCCGAGAGCTGAACAGAGAGGTTGCTGAGGGTGCCCCCGTTTGGGCTGTTGTCGTCATCATTACACCTGAGGAGTCCCAAGTCTCAGTCTCACCTGAAGTCCAAGCGATCCTGCATGACTTCCAAGACATCTTCTCTGAGGATTTACCCTCTATGCTCTCTCTCATGCGTGATGTACAACACGACATTGACCTTGTCCCCGGGTCCACCCTACCCAACCTTCCTCATTATCGACTGAACCCCAAGGAGCATGCTGAGCTCCAAATAATTATCGAGGACCTTATTCAAAAGGGTTTCCTCAGGGTGAGCAAGAGCCCATGTGCTATTCCCGCCTTGCTCACATCAAAGAAAGATGGCACATGGCGGATGTGTGTTGACAGGCGCGCCATCAACAAAATCACTATCAAGTATAGATTTCCCATTCCCCGTCTTGATGACATGCTTGACATGATGAGTGGAGCCACCATATTTTCCAAAATTGACTTGAAAAGTGGCTACCACCAGGTCCGAATCCGACCAGGGGATGAGTGGAAGACAGCCTTCAAAATAAAAGAAGGTCCGTATGAATGGCTCATCATGCCATTTGGGCTATCTAATGCCCCCAGCACTTTCATGAGGCTTATGACGGAAGTCCTTCGCTCTCTCATTGGTCAATTTGTTGTCGTATACTTTGATGACATTCTCATCTATAGCCACAACCCCCAGGACCACATCCGGCATTTGAGGGAAGTCTGCGAAACTTTGAGGAGAGAAACCCTGTATGCCAATCTTAAGAAGTGTGAATTCATGACAGACCGGGTCACTTTCCTCGGATTTGCGGTTTCGAGTCGTGGAGTGTCTGTGGACCAATCCAAGGTCCAAGCCTTAGTCGACTGGCCAGAGCCCCAGAACGTTTATGACGTTCGCAGTTTCCATGGGCTAGCCACTTTTTACAGATGCTTCATAAAGAGTTTTAGCACCATTATGACACCCATTATGGATTGCATCTGTAAGGGGAATTTTGAGTGGACCAAAACCGCCTCTCATTCTTTCTCTATCATAAAGGAGCTATCCTCTGCCTGCCAGCCTTTTCCAAAGTCTTTGAGATATCCTGTGATGCCTCTAGCGTAGGTATATGAGGAGTGCTTAGTCAGGAAAGCCACCCTGTGGCTTACTTCAGTGAGAAGCTTTCTAATGTAAAGCTTCATTACTCCACCTACGATAAGGAATTCGATGCCGTGGTCCAAGCCCTTGAACACTGGAGACATTATCTCTTACCACAAGAGTTTATCTTATACTCGGACCACGAGACTTTGAAATTCCTTAGCTCTCAGAAGGGCTTAAACCCAAGGCATGGTCGGTGGGTTGAATTCCTCCAGTCTTTCACATTTGTCCTAAAACATAAGGCTGGAAAAGAGAATAAGGTAGCCGACGCCTTGAGTCGAAGGGTCTCCCTTCTTTCCACTGTTCGGGTAGAGGTCACTAGATTTGACCGCATGAAGGAACTCTATGGAGAGTGTCCCGACTTTGGCCCTGCCTACTCTACCTTATTCGCTGGAACCTCGACAACATTTACTGACTATCTACTCCAAGATGGTTTTCTTTTTCAAGGACAGCAGCTCTGTGTCCCGAAGACTTCTGTACGTGACTTCCTGATTTGGGAAATACATGTTGGAGGTCTTGCTGGTCACTTTGGATGTAACAAGACCATCTATTCTGTGGAGGAGCATTTTTATTGGCATGGCCTGAAGAAATATGTGGCCAAAATCGTAGCCCAGTGTAGGACGCACACAATGGCCAAACAGGTCAAACATAACATTGGTCTCTACACTCCTCTCCCCATTCCTGATAGACAATGGGTTGATGTAAGCATAGATTTCATCCTTGGATTACCTCCCACTGCTCACAAACATGACTCCATCTTCGTGGTGGTTGATCGGTTCTCTAAGATGTTGAGTAGTGGTCAGCGGATCTAGAGGGGAGGGGTGAATAGATCTGCCCCTCTTTTCGCAATACAACCCTCTATATAGCTAGATAAAATAAATTACAGCGGAATATAACTAGCTTATCGAAGAGCACTATGATTCGCTTGACAAGACGAGCAAGTAATATATTGATTCGAACCTAAGCATGCATCTAGAATGAAACAATCACACAAGTAAACCACAACACACAAGATTTTAAGGTGGTTCGAACTGAATCCCTAGTCCTACGTCCACCCCTCACCAAATCCGGTGAGGCTCCACTAGTGCCACGCACTGAACCGCAAATCAGAAAGAACTCTGATTGCCTTCCTACTAACCACAGCTAGGGACGTCAACACCGCAGATCGGACAACTTCCGATTGCCTTCCTACTAACCACCGGTAGGGATGATCTTCAGTTTCAATCGTTTGTATGAAATGAAAAAGATAACAAATATGAAATCACTCAAACAAGATATAGAGTATGCTCAAAGAAAGAAGATCTTGTCTCAGTTGCAGAAGCTTGAATCGGATGCTTTGAAGGTGTCTTCTTCCTTGCGAGATGATCTTCCTTGAATCTCTTCTAGTTGATGAAGAAGACGATGGATGTAGCTTAGATCTTCCTTTTGATCTTCTTGAGTTGATGAAGAGGATGAAGACTGCAGTTTAGATCACCTTTGAAAGTCTTGATTGCTTCTTGCTTTCTTGGAGGTTTAGATGGTTTCAGATCTGGATTTGAATCCCTTAGAATGGATGAAGCTTCTTCCCGTAGTACTGTTCATGGCTACAGTACTTCGAACTACTCTCCCTTGAACACACCCTTGCAGCCTCCCTTGATTTCTCAAATGATCAACTAGGGTTTCTAACCCTCTTGCATGTGTTTTATAACCTTTGAATGGTCCTTAGACAACCCCAGACCAGATCCACAATCTATGGAAGATTGGGTGACTTTGGGGTTAAACAAATACAAGGAAAGGGGCTGGCCTCGAGGTGGAAATCGAAGTCAAACATGGCTGCATCGGGGCTGGCGGTCGACTTGCAGCTTCTGACGGTCGACCGCTACTGAAACACCTGCAAACGGATGGTCCCTGGGAATTCTGGTCGACCGCTACAGGCTGGCGATCGACCGCTACTGAAACTCGTGCAGACTGGGAGCTGCTGGCTGGGGCGGTCGACCGCCCCTGTGCTGGCGATCGACCGCCAGCTGGGCAGACCCCGGGCTTTCCCGGGTCGGTCCGTTAACTACTTTAGCTCCATCGCTTGACTCCTTTAGCAGTCCGTTCATGTCTGTGACATCACCCTTGACAGTCTTGAAGATTTATGTTGATTATATCGCTCCTATAATCAGAATTTTGTTCCGGGGGCTCCGCCCCCGGAAACCCCTGCAAGGGGCGCTGCCCCCTTGACCCCCGCGACCTAACCATTGAGCTTTCACCTTTGCCATTTCCACTGAATTCTTTGTCCATTTAATGGCGTATCTGTCATGAACAAAACATCACATGTGTCAGTCACATGAGAGTGGAAAATATCAATGACTAATAGTGTTTAGCCATTATCAAAATCAAGAATACCACAGAACTCATATGACCATAGGATGATGTCGAATGACCCAAGTGACCACAGGATGACTCAAACGACCATAGGGACACAACATAAGATGGCCCACTTCATTACATGTTCCAAAACATCTGATGCATCTAGAGTAGCCCGTCTGTTCTTTGATGAAGTCGTGCGTCTGCATGGTCTCTCCCGAACCATAGTGTCTGACCAAGATGTCCGGTTCACTAGCTAATTTTGAAAGACACTTTGGCACTAAACTTAAATTATCCACTGCCAATCACCCACAAACTGATGGGCAAACAGAGGTCGTCAATAGGAGTTTAGGGAATCTATTGAGGTGTCTTGTAGGGGATCATTCTGGCACTTGGGATCTTCTCTTGCCCAGAGCCGAATTTGCATACAATAGCTCTGTCAATAGGTCCATAGGTATGAGTCCATTTGAGGTCGTGCATGGATACAAACCTAGAAAATCTGTGGATCTCATTCTCCTTCCCCTCGAGTCTAGAACATCCAAGTCAGCTGAAGAGTTTGCACAGCATGTTAAAAATCTACATGAGACCATTAGCAAGCAAGTAAGTCTCAGTAATGAGACTTACAAACGATTGGCTGATTCGCAGAGGCGTCACCATGAATTTCAAGAAGGTGACATGGTTATGGTACGGGTTCGACCCGAACTACTCCCCTCGGGAGGCGTTAAAAAGTTGCAAGCCCGTAGTGATGGTCCCTTCCCAATTCTGTGGAAGATTGACTCCAATGCTTATGTTGTGGACTTACCTCTCGAATATGCGATTAGCTCTACTTTTAATGTGGCAGACCTAGTGGCCTACAAGGAACCCACAACGATTCCTAGTGACCCTTTCGAGCCTTCTCCTCCCATTCAGAGTGAGCCCACCCCTGTGCGTCCCACAGCCTCGAGAGCACTGTGCGAGCAAATTGAGAGGATACTGGATGAGCAGGTGACAGGTACACGGAGCTGGGTGTACCAGCGCTACCTTGTCCGCTGGCGGGACCGTCCACTATCTGATGATTCCTAGATCAGTCAGGAAGATCTCCAGCACCTTGATCCAGACATGCTGGAGCACTACCAGAGCAGTGTCCCCCCTTACTCGATGGAGTCGAGTTCCAGCCGCCCCGAGAGGGTTGGTGGGGACACCGGGCCCACTACTTTGAGCCGACGCTGCACCGCCCCGACCGCACCGAGCTTGTAACGCCCGAGGTTTTTTAAAAGATTTTTCAGGATTAAAAATATAATTATTAATCATTTAAATAGGCTATTAAATGAATTATGATTAATTAAATCCAAGTATTATGACCCTACACTAATCCAAGGGGATTAGGCCTATATAATAAACTCAATTGGCCTAAAAAAACTATTTTGGACCTTAGCCCATATTCTAGAAGCCTAAAGTGGGTGTAATCACGGAATTTAACGGATAAATAGGATAAATGAACGGATAATATCAAAAGAGTTTGAGCTGGTTCAAAATCGGCGCTCAGGATAGAAAACGGTCTATCACGAGACTGCATAATAGTGGAAAACGGTCTGGCATTAGACCGCTAGGATCTGCAGATTCCGTGAAATGAAGAGAACATGAAAAGCTTGGAACTTGGGCATCCAAATCACCTAGGATCGATGCTATCTACTAATTAGATAAGTCTAGAAGGCTAAAAGATCGAATTGAAAGTCTAATTAGGACTCAAAGTTCGTTCTAATCCTCAAAACCCTAGCAAAACCTATAAATAGACCCCAGATTTCACCTGTGAGACCCTTACTTTTGGCTCGCGTGGAACTCAGGTAAAGGGGTAGAATCAGAGGTAAGTTTTTTCTAGGAATTTGTTTATTATATTTAGATCTAACTCTTATCAAAATTTTGTTCTAGGAGATCAAGTCTACAAGGAGTTAGAAGCTTCCAAAGTTGCTGATCCTACACCAATAACCCAGGAATCTATGCAACGGTCCAACAAAGATCAGGACATTAGAAGTCCTAAACGAGGTATTTAGAAATTAGGGCTTTAGAACTTTATGTTACCATTAAAAGGCCGAGATCCTTGCTTTAACAGATTTTCCTCTCTCCATCCATGGTCAAGTTAGCTGCTTCGTCCTTGTTTTTCTCCATGGATTCTCAGCCAAATTAAGTTCCGTTTGATCCTGGAGAAAATTGGTGATATTATCTCCAATTTATCCTAAGGAATTTTGGCCTAATTATCGCTGGAAAATCCTCAAATTCAAGTGAACTTTCAGGGGTCTATAAATAGTACTCTTGGTCCAAGCTCGAAAAAGGGGGGGGGATCCAACGTTCGTGTCGAAGTGCTGTCGAATTCTTGAGCGAACCACAGCCAGGGAGGAAGGTCGACAGAAGCTTTAGCGCGAGGCCCATCCCTTCTGGCTGGCCAGAAAGGGGTGGAGGATAAGTTTCACAAGGTTGAGATCTGGAGATTCTGCGTGGTCTATCTCTATCCGTCTGAAAGGATAAGCGATCTTCCTCAGACCGTTCAATTCATGCTAGCAACCTGGTATAGACCGTTTGTAGAGGCCAGCCAGTCTTCTTCCTGCGTCCCTCTTCAACGCTGAGCGGCCTATCGATCGACCGTCTACGTTCATAAGCAGTCTTCACAGGACTGTGTCCTGTTCCAGTGCTGCGGCCTTGGCGAGTGTCTTCACTCTTTTCTCCCTTTTCCAAGGTATGTGGTACTCTCCTATTATGCTATGTATCTTGGTGACGATCACAACATTCTTTTATCCATGAGTAGTTCATTGGTTGCCTTTTCCCTCTTTTAGTTCATCCCTCATCGTTTTGCATATTCACTTTTGAATTAAGGGAGGGATGAGGGGAAAAAAAAACTTGTCTACACCTCTTTTTTTGGCGATCACGGTGGGACTCCTATTACCCATCGTGCTTCTGATTTTGTTGACCTGCTCTTCTTTGTGTGGTTGTATTATTTGTTAGTCCTCTTGGGTTTACCGTTGCGGTGATTATTGTTTTCTGTTCATGGGGTTGTTAGCGGTCTTCTGAAAGGCCGTTTACATCACCGGGCGGTCGGTCGATAGACCGTCCATTGCTGCCTCAGGTGCGTTCCTGCCATTCATATTTCTATGGATTTTTTATTGTCACACGATCTTTTCAGGGCCGTTTCACAGGTTGAGCGATTGTTTGCCAGACCGCCCACATCGTTCAGGTACACCACTGCTTTTGTTGTCTCTGTTCATTTCAGTTTTTGGTTTTTTATTTTACTGCTCCCTGTCACTTAGCGGCCCTTCCCAGGGCCGTCTATACTCCTACGCGGTCTCCCATTAGATCGTTTATTGTGCTACAGTGCACCCGAGATTGATATTTTGCGCATTATTTTATATCATTTCATGATTGTGTTGGTGCTTTTCATCTCCCCTGATTGTCATTTTATCTCTGCATTGTTATTGTCATACTTGTCATATTGTTTGATCATTGTGTGTTAGATTTAGGCAAGACTTTGCATGCACTCCGGTGCACATAGGTTCATACATCTTATCATACTAGTTGCATTCCTACCTTGGTAGGGGATCCTCTCATCTCCATATTCCTTGGAGCCGACTAGGTGACCTTACACCGGACCTCCGTAAGCCCCCGTGAGCCGTGGATTCCCACACGGACGCCGGGCAGGTTGTACCTCACCACCCCGAGTCTAGGTCGCATTAGTGAGAGAGAGTAAATTTAGAGTCAACCAAGTCCCTGTTCCACCCCTATTAGGAACCCTATTGTTGAGAGAACCTCATTTAATTGAGTTCATTAAGGTTCTAAAAGGGGAACATATAAAAGCTTTTCATGCATCATTACAACTTGGTTGATAATTGGTTGCCTCTCCTCTCCTCTTTGTTTGGTCATGTTTGCTAGTCATCTCCATTTAGGTCCTCATTAGGTGTTGTCTTCTCTTGTTTCTAGGGTGTCCGTTGCATGTGGAGTTGCTTCACACCCTCAGGATCTTCTCCTAGGGGCAATTCCTTATTAATTTCCTACCTCAATCCTTTGTTCGATTCCCCTTCCAACATGTCTTTCCATGACTTCTTTCACTCCCGCAAGGACTCTCTTCCTCAGGGACTTTTGGAGGACCCACCTAGGGTCACCACTGTGCAGGGTAGAGAGGGGTCAGCCCCTCCTCTTCCGACCATTATTGTTGAGGGCAGTCAACCCTCCCATTCTGATTCTTCTACTCATAATTCGGCCAATCATGTTCTTCACATGATGGCTCAGTTGGATCCCACCCAGCTCCACCTTCTTCATCAAGCTTTGCAGGGGCAGGATGCCCCGCCCTCAGTTCCTTCCCACGGCATGACTGCTGCCGCCGCTTCTTCGACCTTTGTTAGTGGGCTCGGGGCCTCGTCTGCTGTTCCCATTGATCTCAGCCCTGTCCAACCCCAGACCCTCAGATTTCCTAGTATAGAAGTGGGCCAACCTTCTAGCTCAGCCCATCATATTTTTGATAAGGGGAAAACCCAGATCCCCTCGTCTTCTTATCCAGATCCTTATATCACCACTTCTCCGGCGCCGCAGGCTCTTGTGGCCCTGGCTGACTTTGTTCATCTTCAATCAGGGGCTTCCCAGCTAGCTCATGCGGATATGGGCCCTTCCTTGGCCCACTATCCTTCTTATGGGCTTCCCCCTCCGTCGGTCTATCCTTCGGCCCCATATGTCGGGTCTGCTCTCTCAGTTTTGCCTCCCCCTTCTCGAGAACAGGAACTTCTTGATAAGTGGGCTGTCATGCAGCAACAGATTGGCCTTCTTCATAAGCGGGTTGGCCCATAATCCCTTGCTGATATCCCCGTTCCTAACTTCCGAGACATCCGTTTCCCACCCCAGTCCGAGCTCCCCACGTACCGGAAATACGATGGGAATGGCAACCCCTTTATTCACATAAGGGAGTTCTTATACGAGTCGGCGCAGTTCCAGCATGACGATCGCCTCATGGCGTATCTCTTCCACCTATCATTGGAGGGGGTTGCATTGGAGTGGTTCTACACTCTGCTGCTGGAGGAGGCGGAGAGTTTTAAAGTGGTCAAAGAAAAGTTTATACAGAGGTTCCAACACCGGGTGGGCCCGGAATATTCTTTTACTGATTTAGTGGCCGAGAAGATGAAGGCCGATGAAGACTTTGCAACTTATGCTGACAGATGGAGACAGATGGCTTCCCGTGTGCCCGGGCAGATTTCGGAAGAAGAGAAAGTAAAGCTGTTAATCTCCAATTCCACACCCACGTTTCGGAATATTTTAGCAATGAATGATATTTCCAATATGCACCACTTGTGTAGTAGGGCCCGGTTTATAAAGACCCAGTTCAAAGACTCCCCCATTCACTCCTTGTTTGAGGCCCAGAAGCCCAAAACCACTAGAAAACCTCAGGGCCCAGTCACTGAGGGAGTCCAGACAAATGAGCAAGTGCAGGCTATCCACTTTCCTAACCAGTCCGCTCCACCACGCTTCCAGCAACCCCCCCACAATCCCCAGTTCACCGCTCTACCAGCTACTCGACCATCATTTCCCGCTCCCCAGCCGCCACAACAACCACCACCACCACCACAACAGCCTCAACAACCGCCACAGTACCATAATGTCCCACCACCAAATGGCTACGCACCTGCTCGACTGGGTCCCAAGAGAGCCCATTATCCCCCACTTCCAGAAACTCTCCCAGATATTTTCTCGGCTCTAATGTACACTAGTGACCTTCAGCTCCCTCCGGAACGCCCGAATTGGAATCCGGCCACCGACCAGTCCAGATATTGCATATATCATCGACAGCCCGGTCACACTATAGAAAGGTGCTATCAGTTCTGTAACCTTGTTTATGATTTGCATGAGGGACAGAGAATTGATTGGGCACATATGCACAAGTTGATTGAAGACATGAAAGAAAGAAGAAGACAGGCGCCGAGGCCGCAGCAACCAGCGCCGCAGCAGCGGCAACCTCAGCAACCTCAACCCTAGCAGCAGTAGTAGCCTGCACCAGAGTTAGGGATTCATCAGAATCCAATGCCGAACCACCTGCCCGCTCCTCAACATTAGCCGCTGGCACCGGCTCAAGTAAATATTGTTCACCGCCTAGCTCCCAACGCTGGGTGGTCTTATGATGATGAGACTCCTGCTTATCTTTTGGCCCTCCACCATACATACACTAACTCCCCTTCACCTTCTGTCCCCTCCATCATCCCGCCCACCATTTTGACCTCCGCTATGCCCGCCATTCCCTCCAGATCCCCCATTTCACCTATCACCTTGCCCACCATTTCACCCATCCTTGCACCTTCACCCGTCATACCCTCCGTTGTCACCCCCTCACCTAACCCTTCACCTATCATCCTTCTACCAGGGCCTGTCAGACTCGCCTCCACCATCTCCTCTCCCACCATTGTTCCTTCCGCTTACCCCACTGGGAAAGTCGAGAGTACATCCAATGCCATGCCAGCACAGAACCTTGCCCTCCGGAGCGGGCATTTATTTCAGAGAAGCTATCCCTCTACCGGTGCACCTCCACCCAACCCTCCAGTTTCCTCTCCCACAGTTGAGCAAGAAGAAGCCGGCCCCCTACCTGGCACAAGATATGATCTACTGCAGCACTTGGACCGGACGCCGGCCAAGATTTCAATATTGGAGTTGATTAAGAGGTCCACACTACACCAGGATGCTCTAAAAACCTTTCTTCAAAAGGTAATGGTCAGTGAGGACATGGCAGTGTAGAGTTTACCATCGGCATTGGCCACGATTACGAAGGGGCCATCTATTTCTTTTTCAGAGTCCGAATTAGCACCCCCTGAGGCACGCCAGATGCCGCTTTGCATTTCAATCACATTAAATAAGGTGGCGGTCGATGCGGCTCTAGTGGACACGGGAGCGTCGATAAATGTCTATCTCTTGAGCACTCTGCGTGCCTGCAATATTTCTGAAGATATGCTAAGGCCAACTCTGACGACTATTGCTGCTTATGACAACTCCAGGAGAGCATGCCACGGGGTCGTGACTGTTCAGGCCGAGCTTGGGCCTCTCACAATGGCTGTGGAATTTTATGTGTTGGACATAGATCCAATGTTTAAAGCCATCTTGGGTCGACCGTGGATCGACAGTCTTCATGCTGTGCCTTCTACTGCCCACCAATGCCTCAAATTTCCATTTCAGGGGCATGTGGTCAAGGTAAACAGTATTTCCACGGTGCAAACTGTTGAAGCCATTTCCGACAAGATTCTCCCAACTTTGTGGCCGAGCAATAAGCCGGTCCTTTCTGTGATGGACTTGGATTTTCCCTAGGCATATGCGTCACGCAAGCCCGCCACTACACCTATTAATGTTAAAGCCAAGTCCAAGATAAGAGACTCCAAGGGCTAGAACATGATTCTAAAACTAGGTTACCAGCCAGGCATGGGTCTTGGAGCCCAATTATAGGGGCGGACTACGCCCATCCCAAGGGGCAGAAAGATGGGCAGAAGAGGCCTCGGATACTGGGAGTCCGCACTGTTAATATTGAGAGATTTCGGGCCGCTGACATGGGACTACCGTCAGCATTTTGTAAAAGGACCATTACAGCCTGACACTTTGAAGATGCCGCCTTGTTCTGATATGAAAAGTGATGTTGCTTGTACAGTTGTTGACCCGCCGCCGCCACTGAAGGGGCTGGTGGGTGATATGGAAGATTTTTGTAATAGTTTTGAAAGGATGTTTTATGAAGAAGAAAATTGTCTGAGACATCCAGACATGCAACTTGTGGAGTGCTCTCCGGCAGAGCTAGTTTACCAGAGTCTGCGGGAAGAGGGGAGCTCCCTCATTACTTTTTCTTGGTCTCCTTCCCGCCTCGCCTCCCTTTTCCAAGAACTTGAGTCCATTCCCCGGTCACCTCCAATCATGATCGATCCGTTTTTCACGGAAATGCCATTTGAGGTTTTGTTTGTGCCATGTGCATGTGGGCAATGCCCACCTATTGATCTTTCCACCATGTGGTCCTCCTTATCCGATCTCTCGACCATGTGATTTTCTTCATCTGATCCTTTCTTTGATGTTTTGTTTCCATCTCTCTTCCCCCGTCAACTTCATCCTCCTCCTTCCTCCTCTAACCCCTCTTGCTTCATGATCTCCTCCAGTCTCTAAAAAAAATGCCAATTCCAAAATGAAGATTTCAATGGAGGATTATGCTATGTTTTGTCCGTCCTCTTCCCAAGGGCACGAGACCCCTGTTTCCCTTCCTGTAGATTTTCTATCTCCTAGGTTAGATGTAGGGTTTGTCGAGGCTAGGGAAGTAGAGTCGATTGAGTCTAGTGAGGTAGGATCCTGTTCTAGTGTCTCCAGCCCTTCCATGCCTGCCACGCGCTCGATGACATGTCATTCTAAAGCCATTCCTGATAGGTTCCTTCAAGATCTTGCCCAACGTTGTCACACCCTCCTTAAGTGTCCTGAGTTTGTAGAGACAGCCATCGTCTTGGAGGATGATGATGAGCTAGAGAGGGTGTGGAGCGATGATGGTTTAGGGGTTTATGAGATCATGGTGCGGACACCCGCGCGATTGAGAAGCATGATACGCCGAGCCACCGGTACCGTACGCGGAGCACCACCCGAGCCACTTCTGTTGAGTCTCCTCGAATGATTTTGATGATAACAAAACTCAGAGTTATGATTTCATCGTCATCCGTGTTTTTGATTTCAAGCACAAGCAAAGGAGGCTAATGCATAAATGTCTTCCCATGGAGTTGTACTGGGTTATCTAAATCCTTAACTCCGTAATGCATGAAGCAATCTTTCATCTAATGACATTTATGTTTTGATATGTCTTACTAGGCTAACAACTCATCTCTGCAGGCCAGGACCATTTCAGTCGACCAGTTCTCAAAGATAGGTCGACCTGTTTTTCCAGAATTGAAGTTTTCTCCTTGTTACAGGTTTAGGTCGACCGCCCCCAGATTTCTGGTCTACCGGTTTTCCCAGAACCCAAGAGATCAACGGGTTACAGGTTTTAGGTCGACCACCCCTGGCGTTCAGGTCGACCGATTTTGCCAGAATCAAAAATCCTATTTGTTACAGGTTTAGGTCGATGTGGGAATGGATTTATTTATTTTAATTTATTTATTTATTGATTTGTTAGTTAGCTTATTAGGCGTGCCAGTCACCGGAGTGACGATTTTATTGTGCGCTCGATCTGACTCAGTCAGTCGATTGTGAAGTCCGAGTCGGGACCGGAAGTCCGTCATACCATAAAGGCTATGACGTTAATTACGTCCTTCCGAAGAAGGACAACCCTTGATTAATCGCCAAAGTAGAAGAGCCCAGAGGCAAAATCAACATGATAGATATGCTCATTCATTTACAGGATAGGAGATGCATGCAGAGGATCATGCGATGCAAGATATGATATATTAATACACGGAGTAAATCCGACATCATATCCCCTTATCTTGGTCTATGCCAAGTGAGAATATAGGACATCCATCCACGGAGTGCCGAGATGGAAGCCAAAAGAAAGATGGGCGTAGCCCGAGATCCAAGAGGATCTAGATGCGACGGGACAATGCCCATTATTATGGTATTTATTGATATCCCCTTAAGAAACCATTGGAGGACGTGCGGTGGCAAAACTCCAAGAGTCAGTAGGGTTAGAAGAAAACATCACGGTTAAATGGTATAATGTGGGGGTGGAACCCCGTTACTTTAGCTCCCTTAGACTTGGATGAAGAATCATGATCCCCCGTGATGTGATAAGAGTGGGCCTGAAGGCAAATGAGGTTGAGACATCGAGTTTAGACTGAGTTTAGGGCTCATTAAGGCTGCTGGGAAGTTTAGTGTTCGAACAATGGGTGGCACTAAGATGAACCGGCACGGATGAGAATCGGCGCGAAGGTAAACCGGCGCGGGTAGGCTTCCGGCACGGTGGCAAACCAGCGCGGGTAGGATTCCGGCACGAAAGCAAATCGGCACGACTAGGTTCGGCACGAAGGGATCCCGACGCGACATGAGGCCAAGGGGTAGACGGCGTGGCATGGTTCCCGGCGCGCATGCTTCCCGGCGTGCCTTTCACCCGGCATGGGTTTGGCGCCGGGAAGAGGTGGCACCGGGAGGAGATGGTGCCGGGGGGGAGATGGCGCCGGTGGCCATTTTGTTGGTTTTCTTCAAATGTTATGAGGGGTTTTATTGAGGGGGTCTCTTATGTTTAATTAGGACTTCATGGGCTCTGACAATGATATTTAGGCAAGCTGAAAGGGGAGGATAAACTCATCCATAGAAGGTCTAGGGAGACCATGTGACAATCAACGGGAAACCTAATTATGTTCCCCCTTTTACAGTGGGCAAAGGGCCATGAGATAGACTCTCTCAGGTCTCTGCCACACGGTATGGGGTTAATTCATTGGTTTAACGAAAACATCGCACGATATGACAAAGCGAGGATCGTGAATGAATTTCGGCAGCATCTCCCCTTATTTTGGATTATGCCAAAAGGGGAGTATGGGACATCCATCCACGGAGTGCCGAGATGGAAGCCAAAATAAAGATGGGCGTAGCCCGAGATCCAAGAGGATCAAAATTCAGCGGGACAGTGTCCACTCGTCGTGGTAACTCATTAATATTCCCCTAAAAGAGACCAACGGAGAGCATGCAGTGGCAGAACTCTGTGGCCCGATGGGGTGAAAGAAAGAAATCGGAAACCCGAGACCCGAATTGAAATAAATGTAGGGGTAAAACCCCATTGATATAGCTCCTCCGATTCTCACGGAATTGAATATGAATGGCCCGAGAGAGTCTATTCATAACTGTAAAATGCATGCATTTATTCTCACACTGATATGTACACACATATGAATATGTGCATAGCCAAATAATGAATGATGCTTAGTGGGCCATTTGGAGATTTATTAGTATACACTCCCTATGCATGTTTAAATATGGATGGACCAAATGAGGGTACTCACGTAAGGGTTTGCATGCTAAAAAAAGAAGGAAGTGTCATCTATGTATATAAGCCATATGTATGCCCCTTTATATATCCATATATGGAAATTGGGTTGGTTGGCAATTCATCATGCACCCACGTAATATGGGCATAGTTAGCGGGTGAGGCTTAGGAATTAATGCAAACTGGCATGCATGCTTGAAACTGTTGAATGGGCTGACAGCCATTTACGTATATGGAATGGGTTTAAAAGGGGTGATGCATGCATTCGGTCAATCTATGTACATATGCAGACCTATCTACATGCATATGGCAGAGTGGGCCATGTGCATTTATTACAGGCCAGATACCCGCAGGTATAGGACAGGGGTTGGGTGAGATTAAGCCACTCTTAGCATTAACACTTACCCACATGGTTTATTCGTATGCAGAGCAAGATGAGCTGGGTGGTTTGTATAACGTGGGAACCAATGTGTCGGGGGTTAAATTCTTTATGCATGCATGCGGCGGGGTGACAGCCTTGCTACTCGACGGCAGTGACACTCGGCGCGGAAGATAGCACTCGGCGTAGAAATGAAAATGGGGGAGGCCTAGCTCGGCGTGGCAGCTTCTCGGCACGGTAGAGGAACCGGCGCGGGTAGTAATCGGCGCGGGTTTGGCGCCGAGAGCTGTTGGCGCCGTGGCTAGCTGAAAGGGGGTGTTGGGGTTTTAAATTTCACGGAAAATTGTCGAGTTCGAGCTCTTCTGAGTGAACAGGAAACTATTCGGAGAACACAAACACCATATCAGAGCCGGGCAAAAATTACTTTTCCTCATGATTTGGGAGGGCGCCGTGTGAGAAACCAACGCCGACCGAGTGCTCACGAGCAAACAGATAATAAATGCATGAGAGAGAAATGACGGAAATAAATCCATGACAAAGGGGTGGTTTGATTGCTCCAGAAAAGAAACTGTGAGCATCAGAGTGCTCCGTGGAGCATGGAGATCAATACATATGGCACTTGAGCCAAATAGAACCATCTCGGCGGACAGAACAAAGCAAGCTGCAGTCGAAACAGAGTATCGTAAAACCATTTGTTCGAGCATCTCATTGTACCTCATCCACTTGGAGAAGAAGCAGAGAGCATGCCACAGGGTTGACAATCTCTGGCCTCCATTTGAGACATCTACCGGGGACGGCATCGAAAAATATGGTTAAAACCAACTAGCACTCATGATATGAGATCATGAGAGATGAGCATAGAGATGACGAAGAAAAAAAAAGATGCATCCACATGGAAATAGAGGGAAGAGTAGTGGAAATCGACAGTCAGAACCAATTTCATTTGATTCATTCATTATCAGCATCTCATACATGGGATCGGAAAGACAACTTTAGAAGAAGAATTACATAGAAAAAAAATGAAACGGGGGAGTGGGAAGAATGTAGCCCCGAAGGGCATTACATGGTGGGAGACCCACCTTGACAGCAGAGGGAAACCCTCACTTCTCTCTTTTCTTCCTTGGACGATCCTCCCTCTTTCTCCCTCGATGAGTTGGTGGCTCTGTCCTTTCTTCTGTCTTTTTTTTTATCACCCGTCCGCCGCTGGCTTTCTTCTCTTGTTGTCTCCCACGGCCCCCGGCTCTGTTGTTTCTTCGTCGAACCTCAGCCTTTATAGTGGGTCACAAAACCCCTGAAGCATCGGCGCGCTCCTCTTGTCTGGTGCTCTCGGCGCGCCCCCTCTTCAGTATGGGCTTCGACGTCCTTTTAAGCTTTGATATGGTCTGAGCGCCTTTGTGGGCTTAATGGGCCCTTGTAGCCTCTCCACCTCTTCCTCTATCCCTAGAAAATAAGGAATATAAGATGATTTAGTAGAAAAAATATGTTGACATTATTTATATATATGTATATATTGTTATTATTTTATCATTTTTCATGTGTCAACAAATGCCCCCCACCCGTAGGTGGCGCGAATGAGGGACGAGCAAGCGGGGCCTACGGGTGAAACCCATTTGAAAGCGTGTCTTTTTGTTCATGCGAGCATGCATGCATTCAACAGCAAGCATAAGCTAGATATATAGAATAGCTCCCCTATATCGGGGATAGGACAAGGACAGCGCCTGTGATTCATAGACAGAGTGCGGCTCACAAGGCACAACTAAGGGAGATGTGCATGCGCAGAGAGGACATCACATAGAATATGTGCACAGCGTAAGCCACGATCTACACCCGAGGCTACTTCTCCATAGTGTGATAGTGCAAGTATGCGAGCAGCGAATCTTTGACGTAGGGATACAAAGATGTTCTAGATAACATTAGAGCATTGCTCTAGTGTCTACACAGACATCTGGGGTTCTCGATTTTCGGTAGCTTCGTGCAACCCCCTTAGCTTATTTCTAGCTCCGGACTTCACCGTTCGGCGCGAGTCTCCTCATGTGTCTCAATGGGGATTCCCGGCTACTAGGATTCATCCTTTATAGCAATTTTATTACGGACGTCACCGTTCGGCGCGAGTCTCCTCATGTGTCTCAATGGGGATTCCCGGCTATTAGGATTCATCCTTTAGAGTGATTTTTCATGGACTTCACCGTTCGGCGCGAGTCTCCTCATATGTCTCAATGGGGATTCCCGACTACTAGGATTCATCCCTTATAGCAATTTATTACGGACTTCACCGTTCGGCGCGAGTCTCCTCATGTGTCTCAATGGGGATTCCCGGCTACTAGGATTCATCCTATCATTTCTTTTCTCTCTTCTTTTGAATGGGGGTAGACAGCTTTTTCCTCACGATTACCCCTTATGTGGGTGCAGAAGTTTGAGCACACATATAGTGTTAGGAAGAACCTTCTAGCATCCCTATGATAAGAGACCGCTGAACACATTGTGGTGCAAAGTGTGGGAGTTTTACTTTGGGTGTATCTCACGAGTTGCGTTAGCGACATAGCTATGACTTTTCCACTAGACGCATGCACTCAGCCAATATTGACTTTTCATCCCTTAGTGTATGCTGTGGCGCATATATGCTTAGAATCAGGCAGCTTTATTTAGCAAGGAGATGTGGTCCTAGAAAATTGAAGGAGGTGTATTATCTTATAGTATAAGCAAGCATGCAAGCATGGCCAACAAACACCCAAAATTTTGAAAGCAAGCAATTTTTCCTTTCTTTTTCTTTCTCTCTTTTTTTATATTATTTTATATGTATGCATATATGCATATGTCACTATATATCCATTTATTTGTTCAAGCGCCTGTTGTGAATACCTGCAGGTTAGTTATTCAAAAGCAAGCAGAATTGATAACAAAATAATGGAAAAGGGCTTTATGTAGCGAGTCCTAGCGGGACGAAGAGGGTTGGTACTGGCCAACGAGAGCCGTTTTATTCAGATGATGGACCTGGATTAAAGTGGAGTGGTAGGCCTCAACAGAGTACCTTGGCCAAGGACGGGCAGCGAGTTTGACAGGGAGTCTAACCCGAATACAGAAAATGGACTATAGAAGTCAACAGTTGGCAAGGGAAGCGGGCTATGACAGCCGAAAGGTAACATGGCAAGCAGGCTGTAAAAGCCAGGAGGTAATGGGAGTATAGGATATGCAGACCTAGCGGTAGCAGGAAAGCAGGCTTCAGGGTGAGCCCAAGTCATTGGGTTGTAGCAATCATCACGGTGGGACATGATGGTCATTGCTGAAATAGGCTTAAGCCACAAGGGTAACGAGACAATGGGCTTGAGGAGATGCTGGCCGACCTTGCCGATGATGACAAGGGCCATGAGTAGGTTGACCGATCTCGTCGATGGTGACAAGGACCGGAAAGGGTAGTGACCAATCTTGTCGATTGTGACAAGGACCAAAAAGGGTAGACGGTCTTGCCGATGGTGACAAGGATCGAAAAGGTAGACGGTCTTGTCGATGGTGACAAGGACCGAAAAGGGTAGACGGTCTTGCCGATGGTGACAAGGACCGGAAAGGGTAGCGACCGATCTTGCTGATGGTGACAAGGACTGAAAAGGGTAGACGGTCTTACCGATGGTGACAAGGACCAAAAAGGGTAGACGGTCTTGCCGATGGTGACAAGGACCGGAAAGGGTAGCGACCGATCTTGTCGATGGTGACAAGGGTCGAAAGGGTAGACGGTCTTGCCGATGGTGACAAGGACCGGAAAGGGTAGCGACCGATCTTGCCGATGGTGACAAGGGTCGAAAAGGGTAGACGGTCTTGCCGATGGTGACAAGGACCGGAAATGGTAGCGACCTATCTTGCCGATGGTGACAAGGGTCGAAAAGGGCAGACGGTCTTGCCGATGGTGACAAGGCCCGGAAAGGGTAGCGACCGATCTTGCACAAGGGTCAAAAGGGTAGACGGTCTTGCCGATGGTGACAAGGCCCGGAAAGGGTAGCGACTGATCTTGCCGATGGTGACAAGGGTCGAAAAGGGCAGACGGTCTTGCCGATGGTGACAAGAACCGGAAGGGGTAGCGAACGATCTTGCCGATGGTGACAAGGGTCGAAAAGGTAGACGGTCTTGCCGATGGTGACAAGAGCCGGAAGAGGTAGGCGGTCTCGTCGATGGTGACGAGGACCGGAAAGGGTAGCGACCGATCTTGCCGATGATGACAAGGGTCGAAAGGGTAGTGATTGTCGATGGTGACAAGGGTCGAAAAGGTAGACGGTCTTGCCGATGGTGACAAGGACCGGAAAGGGTAGCGACCGATCTTGCCGATGGTGACAAGGGTCAAAAGGGTAGCGACCAATCTTGCCGATGGTGACAAGGGTCAAAAAGATAGACGGTCTTGCCGATGGTGACAAAGACCGGAAAGGGTAGACGGTCTCGTCGATGGTGACAAGGACCGGAAAGTGATGATTGCAGGCTGTGGGGGCCAGGGTAGCAGGTTAAAAGAGCCAGAGGTAGCAAGCTGTAAAGCCAAGATCATCAGACTATAAGGTCTGGAAGCATAAAACTATATGAGCCAAAGATAGCAGGATATAGGAGCCAATAATAGCAGGCTTTCAGAGCCAGAATAGCAGGCCGTAGAAGCCAGGAATAGCAGGCTACGAGAGCCAGAGACAGCAGGCTATAAGAGCCAAGATAGCAGGCTGTAGAAGCCAAGGATATAAGAGCCAAAATAGCAGGCCGTAAAAGCCAGGGATAGCAGGCTACGAGAACCAGAGACAGCAGGCTATAAGAGCCAGAATAGCAGGCTGTAGAAGCCAGGAATAGCAGGCTACGAGAGCCAGAGACAGCAGGCTACGAGAGCCAGGATAGCAGGCTGTAGAAGCCAGGAATAGCAGGCTACGAGAGCCAGAGACAGCAGGCTACAAAAGCCAGGATAGTAGCCTGTAGGAGTCAGGAATAGCATGCTATAAGAGCCAGAGGCAGCAGGCTATAAAAGCTAGGATAGTAGGCTGTAGAAGCCAGGAATAGCAGGGTACGAGAGCCAGAGACAGCAGGCTACAAAAGCCAGGATAGTAGGCTGTAGAAGCCAAGAATAGCAGGCTACAAGAGCCAGAGGCAGCAGGCTACAAAAGCCAGGATAGTAGGCTATAGAAGCTAGGAATAGCAGGCTACGAGAGCCAGAGACAGCAGGCTATAAAAGCCAGGATAGTAGGCTGTAGAAGCCAGGAATAGTAGGGAATCGGGCTTGTGAAAGCCGAAAGGTAGTTTAGCCGAATTATATGGTTGCGGGTCTTAGCCGAAGAGGCTAAGCCAGGATGTAAGATAGCTGAAACGTGGGATAACGAGCTTCGGCCGAAATGACTAAGCTAAAGGACGAGATAGCTAAGAGTCATGATAGCGGGCTTTGGCTAAGCCGAGAGATAAGATAGCTGAGGTGTGAGGTAGCAGTTTTGGCCAGAATGGCTAAGCCGAAAGATAGGACAGTGGTCACATGCTATGGGGAAGCGAGCTTCCAAGCCGACATCCAGGAGGATGGAATGTGAGTTAAAATTGAGGAGAGGGACTGAATAGTCATAATCAAGGGAAGCGGGCTTCGACGACAGGTCTAGGCCGTTGCATTGCATTGATTATCGCAATGGGATAGGTAGATGAGCTCTGATAGCAAGCTTTGGCCTGAAATGGCTAAGCCGATGGATGAAGTAGTTGGAAATTGTAATAGCAGCTTTGGCCGGAATGGCGAAGTCGAAAGATAGAATGGTCAAAAGTTATGACAGCAGCTTTGGACGGAATGGCTAAGCCGACAGATAGAGTAATTAAAAATCATGATAGCAGCTTTGGCCGGAATGGCTAAGCCGACAAATGGAGTAGTTGAAAATCATGATAGCAGCTCTGGCCGGAATGGCTGAGCCGGGGGCATAGATAACCAACAAATTGTGATAGTGGCTTTGGCCAGAATGGCTAAACCGAAAGAGGAGATAGCTGAAAAATTGTGGCAGCGGCTTTGGCCGGGATGGCTGAGCCGGAGGATGAGACAATTAACAAATTGTGATAGCGGTTCTAGCCGGATGATGGAATGGCTGAAAATGTATAATAGCGACTTCAACTGTCATGGTTGAGTCGGGGAATAAAATAGCTGGAAGTTGTGAGATATATGGTAGTGGGCTTCAGCCGAGGTGGACGAGCTGAAAAATGAGATACTTGAAATACATGATAGGGTGTTGGGCTCGCCAACAAGGATAGCTGGCTTCGACTGGATGTCAAAGGCCAGAAGATAGGATAGCAGATCCGGGTAGGATGTCGGACTTGGAAGCAATCTGGAATTGATGTTGCCTTGACAGACTGTCGAAGACAACCCATGCATCTGACCCAGACGGGAGATCTGTGTCAAAGGTAGAATCTTGATGCCAACCTGACAATATGTCAGAGCTGACAAACCTTACTCAGATGGTAGGTCTGGGACAAGGGTAGAATACAGACGTCGACCCGACGAGATATCAGGACCGACAAACCTTGCTCGGATGGCGTGTCTGGGACAAGGACAGAATACAGACGTCGACCTGACGAGATGTCGGAATCAACAAACCTTGCTCAGACGGGAGGTCTGAAACAAGGGCAGGATATAGACGTCGACCGGACGAGATGTCGGAATCAACAAACCTTGCTCAGACGGGAGGTCTGAAACAAGGGCAGGATATATAAATGGGCATTGACTCGACAGAATGTCGAAATTAAGCAACTCAGCGAAGACGTGGGGTCTAGGCCAAGGTTAAAACTTAGCTGACTGGCGAGGGCTAAGAATGGTACCCTCCAAAAGTACTCCTGGTACAGACCAGCCCATAGTGCAGGCTGTGTTGTCCAGTGGGACTATTGATGGATTTGACTATGTTGTTATAGCGCCGGTGGGGCTAGGGATTAACATCTGAGAGCTCGGCCAAGGCGGGGTGCCTTGAGCAAGAGGGAAAAGGTTTATGGGCCTAGCTCGGCGAGGCTTGATGGGCAGAGTCTCATAGCTCAACAAGGGCGGAGTGCCTCAGGCCAAGATAAGGGATAGCTCGATCAGGGCGGAGTGCCACTAGACCAAGGTGGAGGTAGCTTGATCGGGGCGGAGTGCCACTAGACTAGGGTGGAGGTGGCTCGATCCGGGTGGAGTGCCACTAGACCAAGGTAGAGGTAGCTCGATCCGGGCGGAGTGCCACTAGACCAAGGTAAGGGGTAGCTCGATCAGGGCAGAGTGCCACTAGACCAAGGTGGAGATAGCTCGATCCGGCGGAGCGCCACTAGACCAAGATAAGGGGTAGCTTGATCAGGGCGGAGTGCCACTAGACCAAGGTGGAGATAGCTTGATCCGGGCAGAGTGTCACTAGACCAAGGTAAAGGTAGCTCGATCCGGGCGGAGTGCCACTAGACCGAGGGAAGGGGTAGCTCGATCCAGACGGAGTGCCACTAGACCAAGAAAAGGGGTAGCTTGATCAGGGCGGAGTGCCAATAGACCAAGGAAAGGGGTAGCTTGATCAGGGCGGAGTGCCGCTAGACCAAGATAAGGGTAGTTCGGCTAGGGCGGAGTGCCACTAGACCAAGGAAAGGTAGTTCGATCAGGGCGGAATGCCACTAAACCAAGGAGGAATAGCTCGATCAGGGTAGAATGCCACTAGACCAAGATAGGGGTAGCTCGGCTAGGGCGGAATGCCACTAAACCAAGGAGGGATAGCTCGATCAGGGCGGAATGCCACTAGACCAAGATAGGGTTAGCTCGGCTAGGGCGGAATGCCACTAGACCAAGGAAATGTAGCTCGATCAGGGCGGAACGCCACTAAACCAAGATAGGGGTAGCTTGGCTAGGGTAGAATGCCACTAGACCAAGATAGGGGTAGCTCGGCTAGGACAGAATGCCACTAGACCAAGGAAAGGTAGAACTTAGCTAGGACAGAGTGCCGCTAGGCTAAGGCAGGTGAAACTTAGCTAGGGCGGAGTGCCACTAGACTAAGGTAGGTGGGACTGAGCTAGGGCGGAACGCCACTAGTCTAAGGTAGGTAGAGCTTGGTCAGGGCCGAAGGCAACCGGACCAAGGTAGGTAGGACTTGGCCAGGGCGGAATGCCACTAAACCAAGGCAGGTAGAACTTAGCTAGGGCGGAGTGCCACCAGACTAAGGCAGATAAAACTTAGCTAGGGCAACGTGCCACTAGACTAAGGTAGGTGGAACTTAGCTAGGGCGGAGTGCCACTAGACTAAGACAGGTAAAACTTAGCTAGGGCAGAGTGCCACTAGACTAAGGCAAGTTAGAGCTCGGCCAGAGCGGAATGCCACTAGACCAAGGTGTGTAGAAGTTAGCTAGGGCGGAGTGCCACTAGACTAAGGGTATGTATACCTCGGCCAGGGCGAAATGCCACTAGGTCAAGGTGGGTAAAACTTAGCTAGGGTGGAGCGCCACTAGGCTAAGGCAGGTAAAACTTAGCTAGGGCAGAGTGCCACTAGACTAAGGCAGGTAGAGCTCGGTCAGGGCGGAATGCCACTAGGCCAAGGTAGGTGGGACTTAGCTAGGGCAGAATGCCAGTAGACTAAGGCAGGTAAAACTTAGCTAGGGCAGAGTGCCACTAGGCTACGGTAGGTAGAACTTAGCTAGGGCAGAGTGCCACTAGACTAAGGTAGGTAGAGCTCGGTCAGGGCGGAATGCCACTAGACCGAGGGAAAGATTTAATGGGCTCGGTCCAATGGAGCTGATGGGAGATGAGAGCTCGACGAGGGCGGAATACCACAAGCCAAGGGAGAGGTTTTATGGGCCCGATCCAATGGGACTGATGGGCAACATCTAGAGCTTGGCGAGGGCGGAGTGCCACAGGCCAAGGGAGAGATTTTATGAGCCCAGTGGGACAAGTTTGGTATCTCTTGGCATGTTTGTGTAGCTGTTTGCGGTGGAATGCCAAAGGATGGCAAGGATGTATTAGTTATGAATGTGGGTTCCACACTGGGGATAGAGGGTCAATCCCGGTGGGACTAATGGAAGCATTTCGCAGGATAAGGAGGAATCCCGTTCTAACATTAATGAAATGCAGCAGATGGGTCCTCTAAGCGAGGAGCTCGAAATCTTTAGCAGTCGAGCTTGTCGAACAGTTAGCATCTGCAGCGGGTTGTCCAGTTCACGATGGGATGTTGGTGTGCCCTAAATAATCTCGTTCTCTCTTCTTTTAGCTTTGGATGCCCCCATGCTGGGGTGGATAGTCAGAGAGTTCATTCTTCTTTTAATGCCCCCAAGCTAGGGTGGATAGCTGAAGATGAGTTGTTCAAAGCACGTCTTTCCATTGGGTAGCTTGTTCGCTCCATGAGTAGTTGTGTAGGCAGACAATAGCAGGGAAATTCGACCATTGGACTCCACCCTCTTCTCTTTTGTTGGCAGCCCCCGAGCGGGGAATAGAGTCTTGCTGTGCCCAGCGGCACCTCAGAGCTTGATTGCGGCTGAGCATATTTTCATTCTTGCCCCCCCTTGCTCGGAGAGAGTTGAGCCTCCATTATTGTGTGCTGGAGCATATAGAGCAGCGGCTACGTTGTGCCGGGTCATTTCATTCGGAAGGAGATTCTTCCTTGCATCTTTATCATTTTGCAGTTGGCCCTGATATGAGCGGACTCCATTCTTGAGCTGATGGCTTGAATAAAGAGGGCAGCACATCGAGCGGTAAGGCATCATCTTTTCCTTTATTCTTGGGTTTATTTTTATTTTGATCTTCAGCAGTTGTCCCGGAGATGGTGCAACAATTGCATTTGTTCGGCCTCTCGCCACAATGGAGGGACCTTGGGATGCATCTTAGAAGGTGTACCATCCCGATTGATGTACGGAAACTGTGTTAGCCGTCATCTTGAAAATGGGCATCAGGTGAGGGCGAGGTGGATCCACCCTATATTCTCCAAGTTGTAATTCACCACTTTGGACTAAGTCTTCCATGATGTCTTTGAACATATAGCAGTCCTCGATGAGATGTCCCCTCTTCCGATGGTAGGGGCAAAATCGAGGGTCGTCTTTTCTTTCGATGTCATTTGGTCTCTTGAGCTCCGGGAGGATGACCTTTTTGTACTCAAGGGCCCACTCGAACAGCCGCTGGGTCTTATCTTGCGGAAAGGAGTATGGTCTTTTCATTCTTGCCCTTAGTGAAGGGGGTTTTTGTTCAGCAACCTTGGTAGAGGAGGAGCTAGTTGCCTCTTGTGCTTTCCTCCACTGACGCTCGAAGGTTACGAAGTCAGCTGCCTCTATTCCTTCTGGTGCCGGCTGTTCTTCAATTGGCTTGTGCTTTTGAAGTGGAGGTGTAAAAGTCGGGCAATATTTGGCCAGAAAGGCTTCAATTTCAATTGCCACATCTTCTAATTGGTCGAAGGATTTGACTTCGAGGCCAATTACCCTTTGCAGGATCTCTTTCCTCAGATTGCGCTTGCATAGCTGGACAGCGTCCTTGTAGCTTGGCGGATGTTTGCATCTCGCACTGAGATTCTTCCAACGTTGAATGTAGTCCGAAGTAGACTCATCATCTTTTTGTTGGATCATATATAACTCTGCTTTGGTGACTTCTTCCTCAGCGGATTTTATCTCAGTTGCTTGTTCTATTACTGGCTTGTTTGTTATGGCTGTCGCCGCTAGATTCCGGCGCAAGCCAGCTGATTGTAGAGGCGGCATTGCATGAGGCATGGAAGTTGCCCCCTGAAGTGCCTGGAGAGCTGAGGGGTACGCGGGGGCCGCGTGGTATAGCTGCCGTGGGCGGGTGTTCCCGTCATGGCCTTGTGTTGACTGTGGCATAGCTGGTTGCAGTGAGGCTTCAAATGATTTAGCGTCACCTTGTAGGGCTTCGGATGAGGGTCCTGCCTGCCCGAGTGTGACTGGGAGTAAGCCCATCTCAGTCAATCTTTTTCTTAGTGTCTCCACTTCTTGTATTTTCTGATAGAGCTCCATCATCAGAGCGGAGTTAGCTTGGTAGGAGCTGGGAGTGCTATTTCCCGTGCTGATTCCAGGTGGGACTAGCAGCATTTCATTGTCGGCATGGGACACATATGGCCCTGTATGAGTGGATGTTCTTGCCCCCATGCTCTCATGTTGAGGAGGAGTATAATAGCATGCTTCTTCAGCAGGCGGTGGAGGATGCCCCCACCCTTCCTGGGGTTGATGGCGAGAAATAAATGTTGCTGCTTGACCTGCCCTTGCTGGTGTATAGCATATTTCTTCGTCATCTTCTTCAGCAGCTCGGCTTGTACTGGGCCAGGCCGATAGGGTATTACAGGAGAGGAGAACGCCGCTCTCTCTATCTCTTGGCTTATTCTTCTCTTGCCTTTTTGTAGTTGGCACCTGGTGTGTGATGCGAACTCTGGTCGTCTCTTGAGACAATAGCTGGCACAGAGACCTTGTATTGATTGCTCTTTCCATAGCAGGTAGCTCATGCGGGCGAGGAGGATCAACCTTATAGTCGCCCAGTTGTAGCTCCCCTCTTCTGATTAGCTTTTCAATAGCGTCTTTAAAGACGTAACAATCTTCAATATGGTGCCCAACCATCTGGTGATATAAGTAGAAGCGAGGATGATCCTTCTTTCTAGCATCTTCCGGTTTCTTCGGCTCTGGTAGAGTAACCTTGTTATTTGCAACAACCCAGTCGAAGAGGACTCGAGTCCTCTCCTTGGGAAAAGAGTAGAATTTTTTCATCTTCGCCCGTAAGGATGGGACTTCTTGCTGCTCAGCTAGCTTAGCAGGAGGCGGGTTGTCAATTCCTTCCTCCTTTTCTTTTTGTTGAGCGAACACTTTGAAATCAATTGTGTGAACTTCCTTGGGCGATGACCATTTGTCAATAGACTTGCCCTTTTGGCTTGTAGCAGTTGGAGTAGAGGGAGTGCTGAAGATGAAGGTTTCAATCTCCATGACCACATTATTTAGCCGGTCGAAAGACCGTATTTCAATTCCGATCATCCTGCTGAGGATTTCCCGGCTCAGATTCTGCTTGCATATTTGCACCACGTCTTCTGGATGTGGCGGCCGCTTGCATCTCATACTGAGATTCCGCCATCTTTTGATGTACTCCAGAGCTGACTCATCATGTCTTTGCCTGGATGCATACAGCTCGGCCAGTGTGACCTCTCTTCTAGCAACATGGAACCGTTCCTGGAACTTCTGTTGCATAGCTGCCCAATCACTTATAGAGCTGGCCGGTAGATTGGAATACCATTCAAAAGCCAGGCCCGTCAGTGAGGACCCGAAGAATTTTAGCAGGTAGGCTTCACTTGTTGCCAGATCGCCCATTACAGTCATATAGTAAGCAATATGCTCTTTAGGAGAGCCATGCCCGTTGAACTTTTCAAACTTGGGCGGCTTGTTGATGCCAGGCGGGAGCCTCTTTGCGGCATACTGCGGCGGATATGGCACCTTGTAAACATCAAAAGTGTTGATATCATCATATGTCCTCTTGGCCAGCTTCATTTCAGTTAGTTGTTCCACCATCGATCTATTTACCACGGTTGGGTCCACCGACACCGAGTGGCAATGTGCAGAATGCTTTATAGAGGGAGTGAGTAGAGCTTCGACATGAGGTGTCGACGGCTCTGTTGGTGGCAATTGTTGCACTGGTGGAAGAGCTGGTTACACCAAGGGTGGTTGTAGGGAATGTGGCTGTAGAGCGGCCTTTCCATAGCCTGTTGCTTGAGAAGTAGTTTGGGGTGTAGCATCGACTGGGTTAGGAACTTCCCGGGATGATTCAGTATGCACGTCCTGTTGCCAGGGAAAAGGGGCTTGTTCATTTCTTTCATTCAGTTGCCTCTTCAAGGCTTCGATCTCTTGCTGGTAATTTTGTAACATCATTAAGATGGTTGGGTCTTGCACTGCCATAGCGGAAGTACCCTTGAATGCTTTGCCCGAAACATCTTCAAACGAGGCTGGCAGAGTAATCTCTTCTTCTTCAGAAGTCACCATGTCGGCAGTTGAAGTAGTGATAGCTTGCTTCTCTTTGGATGCTTCGAGCATTTCTCTTGCAGCTTTGCCTCTTCTTGTCATTAGCCCGGGCCTTTCAGCTAACTTGGCCAACTCTTCTGGCTCTTCGGGTAGGGCCCCATATCTGCTAGCCACCCCTGCCATGTTGCAAGTGAAGACTTGGATTCTTTTTCTTTGCCCCCAGACTGTCTTCTTGACTTGACTAGGGAAGGTTGATTTTTCAAACATTGATATCCTTTTATTCTCTTCATGCTCTGGAGAAGCTTCAGAGTACTTGGCTTGCAAGCCATCTTCATATTCATTGATGTGCATGAATGACGCCATTCTTCTTTCTTTGCCTTCTTCTTTTCTTTCGGCGCTGATGGCGCGGAGTAGCCTTTGCCGACTTAGAAAAGAACTTCCTAAGCCATAGAAGTAGTTCTGGACCACTTGGGCCATTCCTTCTTGATTGTGCCCTGGAGAGCGGGCATGAATTAACAGTTGGTCTTGCATCGACGGCATGTAGGAGTGCCGCGATAGTCTAGTAGCTCCGTTCGATCTTGTCGAACGTCGGAGAACATTGGTCTGCCTGGCACAGACCCTATGAGCGGGCAGAGAGGCCACTGGCATGACCTCTTCTTCCTTTGGTGTAGCTTTATTGCCCCCGCACCTGGGGTCCTTGACAGTTGATGTTGAATCTTGCGGGGTCGAAGCTGGCCCCCGGGTCCTCTTGAGAACCCAAATTTGCCTGAATTTTGGTAGCTTGGGAGCTAGCTTCCCCCGGACATCCATGTCTAGATTGTACTTCTGGCTTGCTAATGCTTGGAAGGCGTTGTGAACGGGAACTGTCGAGATGATATGATCCAGCAAAGCTTCAGCATGGCGGCCGTTCAGATAAACACGAACGCCACCAATTAGAACAGACTTCCCAGAAGCTGAAAGTTGGCCTCGGGAAACAGCAACAACTCTTCTTCTTTGATTCTTCTTCTTCTTCCCCCCGGACGCCTTGTCACTGGTGGGGACAGCATGGTAGTCCACGTGGTGGACAAAGCATGAGATAGTTCGGCGAGATGGAGTGGTTCTCCGTGGACAGCTCGCCTTTGCAGGAGCTACGGCCTTGGCCGCAACAGTCTTGTCAGCTTCCTCTTCCTCGGTCATCAACAAGTTGATGAAGGCGACTCCGAGAAAATTAGGGAACCCCACCACTGGTGGCAGAGTTCCGAAAGCAGGGGGCACCGCCAAGTACCCGTGCTCCACGTGGGTAGCGACCACTTGAGGGCCGAATGCAAGCGCGGCAAATCCGCGAGCCATTGAGATCACTGTAAATCAGAATGAGTAAACAATCAGTATTTTGGGGAAGGCCTCCAGGCCTTCTACTTTAGCGAAGAGATGAAGGGAGACTCGGTCCCACCGGGCATGCCAGCTTGTGGGAATGGATTTATTCTTATTTATTTATTATTTATTTATTTATTGATTTATTGGTTGGTTTATTAGGCGTGCCAGTCACCGGAGTGACAATTTATTATGCGCTCGATCTGACTCAGTCAGTCGATTGTGAAGTCTGAGTCAGGACCGGAAGTCCGTCATACCATAAAGGCTATGACGTTAATTACGTCCTTCCAAAGAAGGACAACCCTTGATTAATCGCCAAAGTAGAAGAGCCCAGAGGCAAAATCAATATGATAGATATGCTCATTCATTTACAGGATAGGAGATGCATGCAGATGATCATGCGATGCAAGATATGAAATATTAATACACGGAGTAAATCCGACAGCATATCCCCTTATCTTGGTCTATGCCAAGTGGGAATATAGGACATCCATCCACGGAGTGCCGAGATGGAAGCCAAAAGAAAGATGGACGTAGCCCGAGATCCAAGAGGATCTAGATGCGACGGGACAATGCCCATTATTATGGTATTTATTGATATCCCCTTAAGAAACTATTGGAGGACGTGCGGTGGCAGAACTCCAAGAGTCAGTAGGGTTAGAAGAAAATATCACGGTTAAATGGTATAATGTGGGGGTGGAACCCCGTTAATTTAGCTCCCTTAGACTTGGATGAAGAATCATGATCCCCCGTGATGTGATAAGAGTGGGCCTGAAGGCAAATGAGGTTGAGACATCGAGTTTAGACTGAGTTTAGGGCTCATTAAGGCTGCTGGGAAGTTTAGTGTTCGAACAATGGTTGGCACTAAGATGAACCGGCACGGATGAGAATCGGCGTGAAGGTAAACCGGCGCGGGTAGGCTTCCGGCACGGTGGCAAACCAACGCGGGTAGGATTCCGGCACGAAAGCAAATCGGCACGACTAGGTTCGGCACGAAGGGATCCCGGCGTGACATGAGGCCAAGGGGTAGACGGCGTGGCATGGTTCCCGGCGCGCATGCTTCCCGGCGCGCCTTTCACCCGGCATGGGTTTGGCGCCGGGAAGAGGTGGCGCCGGGAGGAGATGGTGCCGGGGGGGAGATGGCGCCGGTGGCCATTTTGTTGGTTTTCTTCAAATGTTATGAGGGGTTTTATTGAGGGGGTCTCTTATGTTTAATTAGGACTTCATGGGCTCTGACAATGATATTTAGGCAAGCTGAAAGGGGAGGATAAACTCATCCACAAAAGGTCTAGGGAGACCATGTGACAATCAACGGAAACCTGATTATGTTCCCCCTTTTACAGTGGGCAAAGGGCCATGAGATAGACTGTCTCAGGTCTCTGCCACACGGTAGGGGGTTAATTCATTGGTTTAACGAAAACATCGCACGATATGACAAAGCGAGGATGGTGAATGAATTTCGGCCGCATCTCCCCTTATTTTGGATTATGCCAAAACGGGAGTATGGGACATCCATCCACGGAGTGCCGAGATGGAAGCCAAAATAAAGATGGGCGTAGCCCGAGATCCAAGAGGATCAAAATTCAGCGGGACAGTGTCCACTCGTCATGGCAACTCATTAATATTCCCCTAAAAGAGACCAACGGAGAGCATGCAGTGGCAGAACTCCGTGGCCCGACGGGGTGAAAGAAGGAAATCGGAAACCCGAGACCCGAATTGAAATAAATGTAGGGGTAAAACCCCATTGATATAGCTCCTCCGATTCTCACGGAATTGAATATGAATGGCCCGAGAGAGTCTATTCATAACTGTAAAATGCATGCATTTATTCTCACACTGATATGTACACACATATGAATATGTGCATAGCCAAATAAGGAATGATGCTTAGTGGGCCATTTGGAGATTTATTAGTATACACTCCCTATGCATGTTTAAATATGGATGGACCAAATGAGGGTACTCACGTAAGGGTTTGCATGCTAAAAAAAGAAGGAAGTGTCATCTATGTATATAAGCCATATGTATGCCCCTTTATATATCCATATATGGAAATTGGGTTGGTTGACATTTCATCATGCACCCACGTAATATGGGCATAGTTAGTGGGTGAGGCTTAGGAATTAATGCAAACTGGCATGCATGCTTGAAACTGTTGAATGGGCTGACAGCCATTTACGTATATGGAATGGGTTTAAAAGGGGTGATGCATGCATTTGGTCAATCTATGTACATATGCAGACCTATCTACATGCATATGGCAGAGTGGGCCATGTGCATTTATTACAGGCCAGATACCCGCAGGTATAGGACAGGGGTTGGGTGAGATTAAGCCACTCTTAGCATTAACACTTACCCACATGGTTTATTCATATGCAGAGCAAGATGGGCTGGGTGGTTTGTATAACGTGGGAACCAATGTGTCGGGGGTTAAATGCTTTATGCATGCATGCGGCGGGGTGACAGCCTTGCTACTTGACGGCAGTGACACTCGGCGCAGAAGATAGCACTCGGCGTAGAAATGGAAATGGGGGAGGCCTAGCTCGGCGTGGCAGCTTCTCGGCACGGCAGAGGAACCGGCGCGGGTAGTAATCGGCGCGGGTTTGGCCCCGAGAGCTGTTGGTGCCGAGGCTAGCTGAAAGGGGGTGTTGGGGTTTTAAATTTCACGGAAAATTGCCGGGTTCGAGCTCTTCTAAGTGAACAGGAAACTATTTGGAGAACACAAACACCATATAAGAGCCGGGCAAAAATTACTTTTCCTCATGATTTGGGAGGGCGCCGTGTGAGAAACCAACGTCGACCGAGTGCTCACGAGCAAACATATATTAAATGCATGAGAGAGAAATGACAGAAATAAATCCATGACAAAGGGGTGGTTTGATTGCTCCAGAAAAGAAACTGTGAGCATCAGAGTGCTCCGTGGAGCATGGAGATCAATACATATGGCACTTGAGCCAAATAGAACCATCTCGGCGGACAGAACGAAGCAAGCTGCAGCCGAAACAGAGTATCGTAAAACCATTTGTTCGAGCATCTCATTGTACCTCATCCACTTGGAGAAGAAGCAGAGAGCATGCCACAGGGTTGACAGTCTCTGGCCTCCATTTGAGACATCTACTGGGGACGGCATCGAAAAATATGGTTAAAACCAACTAGCACTCGTGATATGAGATCATGAGAGATGAGCATAGAGATGACGAAGAAAAAAAAAGATGCATCCACATGGAAATAGACGGAAGACTAGTGGAAATCGATAGTCAGAACCAATTTCATTTGATTCATTCATTATGAGCATCTCATACATGGGATCGGAAAGACAACTTTAGAAGAAGAATTACATAGAAAAAAAAGGAAACGGGGGAGTGGGAAGAATGTAGCCCCGAAGGGCATTACATGGTGGGAGACCCACCTTGACAGCAGAGGGAAACTCTCACTTCTCTCTTTTCTTCCTTGGACGATCCTCCCTCTTTCTCCCTCGATGAGTTGGTGGCTCTCTCCTTTCTTCTGTCTTTTTTTTTATCACCCGTCCGCCGCTGGCTTTCTTCTCTTGTTGTCTCCCACGGCCCCCGGCTCTATTGTTTCTTCGTCGAACCTCAGCCTTTATAGTGGGTCACAAAACCCCTGAAGCATCGACGCGCTCCTCTTGTCTGGAGCTCTCGGCGCGCCCCCTCTTCAGTATGGGCTTCGACGTCCTTTTAAGCTTTGATATGGTCTGGGCGCCTTTGTGGGCTTAATGGGCCCTTGTAGCCTCTCCACCTCTTCCTTTATCCCTAGAAAATAAGGAATATAAGATGATTTAGTAGAAAAAATATGTTGACATTATTTATATATATGTATATATTGTTATTATTTTATCATTTTTCCTGTGTCAACAGTCGACCGGCTCCCTGGTTCCGGTCAACCGGTAGCCTCGAAAGCCCCCTTTGTTGACTTGTTTGTCCAAGCTCGAGTGGAGTCTTTCTCCCCCAATTGTTTAAGGTTAAGTCCAGCTTTCAAGGAGTGAATTGTGGATCTGGTCTGGGACTTGTCTCAGGCCCTTCTTAGATCTATAAAAGATCTCCTTCAAGGGGCAAGAGCACCCTAATGCTGAAGTGATAGAACAAGGGGAGAGTGCCTGCACTGTTCACGTGAACAGTGATCCGAGGGAATCCTTCATCAAAGATCAGAGGTGTTCAAGTTTGAATCTTCATCCACATCAAGCGTAGATCAAGATCAGAGGAAGCTGCATCCTGAATCTTCATCACTCATTAAGGGGGAGCTGTCTTGTGTTCTTACTCCTTGTTATTCATTCTCAATTTGTGCTCAAACTGGTTTTTGCCTTCTTGCCTTTTTGCAATCCCTTGTGTGTGTGGATCCTCATAGATCCGTGTTCGCGTGTACATCTTTTAGTGTCTCTCTTTTTTGTGTGTGTGTGTGTGTGTGGTTGAGCATCCTTGTAAGGTTTTTACATCCTTCACGTGTGTTTGTGTGTGTGGTGTCGATCTTGTAATCCTATACAAGATAGTGTGTAGTTCCTCACTTTGTGAGGGGTGGACGTAGGTTGCTGTTGGTGCATCCGAACCACCTTAAATTTGTTGTCCCTTGTATGGTTTGATCCCTCTCTTCTATCTCCATTCTGCTCTACTTAGCTAGCATTGTGTGTGCTTCGGACGCTTGCTCGAATCTTCGTTCATCATTCTGTTTGCGGTTATCTTGTGGTATATTGAAAGATATCCTCTGATTGATGTGGTTAGTCTCATCAGAAGGAAAAATATCTTGCGTGAGAGAATCCTTAGATTCCTGAACTCCGCCCGGTACCAAAGAACCTCTGGTTTAGTCTGTTGTTGCTTGCTTTAAATCTGCTCTTCGACTGACCCCTTTGTGCTTGTATCCCTTACCGTGTGAGTGTTTCTAAATCTGTAATTAGTTTTCATAGTTATTGAACATACCCAATTCACCCCCCCTCTTGGGTACCATTGATCGTGGGACTTCAATTGGTATCAGAGCTAAGGCTCTTTTTCCTTCAAGATCTAACGATCTTGAGTAAGATCCGGATCAATGGCTAACAAGGGAATGATACCTGAGGGTCACTCCATCAGCCGCCCTCCTTTTTTTGATGGTTCGAACTACTTGTACTGGAAAAACAGAATGCATGTCTTCTTGAGAGCTCAAGAGTACGAAGTGTGGAAAGTTGTGGACAAGGGTCCTTACAAACTCGGGGCTGATGAAGAAAAATGGACCCCAGAAGAAATTAAGAAATGCACTGTTAACTATAATGCCATGAATATTATGCAGTGTGCTATACATCCTAATGAGTTCTCTCGTGTATCAATGTGCAGCTCAGCCAAAGAGATGTGGGACAAACTGCGACTCATTTATGAAGGAACCTCGGAGGTCAAAGAGACGAAGGCCAATCTGCTCGTAAGCAATTATGAGCTGTTCAAAATGAAGCCGGAGGAAACTATCTCAGAAATGCTCGCAAGGCTAACTGAGATCACAAATGGCCTCAAAAGCCTTGGGAAATATTACGCCAACTCTGAGCTCGTAAGGCAAGTCTTGAGATCCCTCACCCCCGCGTGGCACACAAAGGCTACCGTCATTGAAGACTCAAAAAATCTGTCCACACTCACGCTCGATGAACTCATAGGGTCACTTATGACCTATGAGATAAATATGAAAAGGATAGCTGAAGAAGATATCAAGAAGAAAAAGGTGATTGGATTGAAAGCTCATCAACCCAATGACGACTCTCAAGAAGAAGAAACCAGCGATGGAAGCAACGAAGAAGAAGAACTTGCAATGATCACCCAACAAGTGAGAAGATTTCTAAAGAAGAAAAGGAACTTTCAGGGAAATTTTAGGAAGGGGCAAAGGAAGCCCATTCAACCCAAAGGTGAGTCGAGCAAACCAAACAGCATCATATGCTATGAATGCAAGAAGCCTGGGCACATGAGAGGTGAGTGCCCAGATCTGAAAAAGAAATTCAAGAAGGACATCTTCAAGAAACCCAAGGCCATGGTCGCTACGTGGAGCGATGAGGAAGATGAACCATCCGGAGGAAATTCAAGAACTGGTGGGAAGTCTATGTCTTATGGCACACGGAGATGAATCTCCGGAGGTAAACTCTGACTCTGACCTCATTTCAAATGAACAATGGGAATCCGAATATGAGAAACTTTACTTCAAATATAAAAAAATTAGGTCTGAAAATAAAGATTTTAAAAAAAAGGTTGATGAGGACATTTTTTGCTAGATTTAAGAATTTGGAACAAGAATGGTTCGAGCTAACCGAAGAAAAAGAAAACCTGTTGCAAATCATTTCAGACAGTGAAAAAACCAAAGAAGAGATGGCATGCAAAATGGCTGAGATTGAAAAATGTGTGAAACATTAAAAAAGGAAGGAGAAATTCTGAGGTTCGCAAATTCAGAACTTGAGAAGAAAAATGGGATCTTGAGTGAGGAAGTGGTTGAACTCCAGTCCACTTTGACTAGGTTCGTCAAAGGAAAACAAAACCTGGACAACTTGTTGGGGGTTAAAGCTAACTTCCAAAAGGAAGGTTTGGGATACACTCCTGAAAATAAAAAATCCTTTGAGCATAAGATTACCACATCATTTGTGCATGAGAACAATCACGTCTCATCTTCCAACACACAATCCAAACGTATGCAATTCAAGTGACCAAAACCTCAAAGGAAATTTGCTCCAGTCAACTGCTATCACTGTGATAGATTTGGTCATACCATTGCAAACTGTTGGGTCAGGCAAAACTTGTCCAGGAATCACAATTTTAGGGCCAAAAAAGGATATGCACAGAATGAGACTAACTCTTATGGACCCAAACTAGTTTGGGTACCAAAAACAATTGCTTGAGAATCTTCGTTCTTGCATATATGTCTTGAAGCTAGGGGGAGCAAGTGGTACCTAGACAGCGGTTGTTCAAGGCATATGACAGGGGACAAGGAAGTGTTCTCATCATTGCAGGATAAGGATGGAGGCTCTGTGATCTTTGGAGGCAAAGACAAAGGTAAGATCATCGGGATTGGCAACATAGGTAAGAATTCTTAAATTCTCATTGAAGATGTACTTTTGGTGAAAGGTCTAAATCACAACCTGCTAAGCATCAGCCAACTGTGCGATAAAGGCTTTAAAATTATTTTTGATGAAACTCACTGCATCGTCATGAACAAAAGCACTCAGGAAATAAAATTCATTGGAAATAGAAACAACAATGTCTACACTGTTGATATTGATAATGTTTCTTGTGATGATTTGTGTCTGTTAGCAAACAATCATGAAAATGCTTGGTTATGGCACCGAAGATTGGGTCATGCTAGTTTTGGAGTAATCTCCAAGTTGTCTAGACATGATTTAGTGAACGGATTGCCCAAATTAAAGTTTGAAAGTGATCGAGTCTGTGAAGCTTGCGCAAAAGGCAAGCAATCATGAATCTCCTTCAAAAATAAGAATATTGTATCCTCTGCTAGACCTCTGGAATTGTTACATCTTGATCTTTTTGGTCCAACTAGGACTTCCAGCCTAGGAGGAAAGTCTTATGGTTTTGTGATTGTTGATGACTATTCCAGATTTACATGGGTGTTATTCTTAGCCAATAAAAATGATGCCGTGACGGAATTTCAAGTTTTTTGCAGGAAAGTTCAGAATGATAAAAGTTATCCTATCACTATCATTCAGAGTGATCACGGTGGAGAGTTTGAGAATCAAGAATTCAGTGAGTTCTGCGAAGAGCAGGGGTACACACATAACTTTTCTTCACCAAGGACGCCTCAACAGAATGGAGTTGTAGAGAGGAAAAACAGAACGTTGATAGACATGGCACGTACCATGTTAAGTGAAAACTCTTTACCAAAATACTTTTGGGCTGAGACAGTAAGTACGGCATGCTACATCATCAACAGGGCTATGGTAAGGCCTATCCTAAAGAAAACTCCATACGAGCTATATAAGGGTAAGAAACCAAATATTTCCCATCTCAAACCCTTTGGATGCTCGTGCTTCATTCTGAATAATGGTAAGTCTAATCTAGGGAAGTTTGATGAGAAAAGTGACAAGGGAATATTTTTAGGTTATGCATTGAATTCTAGAGCCTATCGAGTTTTTAATAAACGGACTTTGGTTGTTGAAGAAAGTCCTCATGTAATTTTTGACGAATCTGAACCAAAACTAACAAACCAATCTGTCCAACTTGTGGATACAGGAGAAGTCTCTAAAAGCTCAACAATTGTTGGAACACCAAAGGCTGAAGATGAACCTAATGAAGAAGTATCCAGCAGGGGTGAAGAAAGCGAAGATCCTTCAATCAAGACACTGCAGGAGCAGCAAGTACAGTACCCTGACCTTCCAAGCACCTCTACATTCTTAAAGGATCATCCGGCCGGGAACGTCATCGGTAATCCTCAAGATGGAGTAAGAACCAGAGCTTCATTGAGGCAAGTAGAAGAAGAAGATTTGATAGCTCTTATCTCACAGGAAGAACCGAAAGACATCATTGATGCCTTACGAAACGAATCCTGGATTCAAGCCATGCATGAAGAGCTGCATCAGTTTGAGAGAAACGAAGTGTGGACACTTGTACCCCGTCCCAGAGATCAACCTGTGATAGGGACTCGGTGGGTCTTTAGAAACAAACTGAATGATACAGGTGTGGTCGTCCGAAATAAGGCACGGCTCGTGGCCAAAGGATATAGCCAGGAAATGGGAATTGATTTTGATGAGTCTTTTGCCCCAGTGGCTAGACTAGAAGCAGTTCGGATTTTACTGTCTTTTGCATGCTCATTAAACTTCAAACTGTTTCAGATGGATGTTAAATCTGCTTTTCTTAACGGGTTCATCAAGGAGGATGTTTTTGTAGAACAACCTCCAGGATTTGAAGATTCAAAGCACCCACGACATGTGTACAAGCTCCGGAAGGCATTGTACGGGCTTAAGCAGGCACCAAGGGCATGGTATGAAAGACTCACTTCATTCCTGACTCAAAATGGATTCAAAAGAGGTAATGTTGACCAAACACTCTTCACTAAAAAATCAGGTAAAGAAATATTGGTGGTTCAAGTGTACGTTGATGACATAATTTTTGGAGCCACTAACAACGGCCTGTGTGATGATTTTGCAAGAATGATGCAGGGCGAGTTTGAAATGTGTCTAATGGGTGAACTAACATTCTTTCTTGGACTGCAGGTGAAGCAAACGTCTGAAGGGATTTTCATAAACCAAGCCAAATACACGATGGAGCTGTTGAAGAAATTTGGGATGGCAGAAGCAAAACCAATGTCAACTCCGATGGCCACAACCACCAAGTTAGACAAAAATGAAAATGGTAAACCAGTCGATCCCACACTATACCGAGGTATGATCGGATCACTACTATATTTAACAGCATGCCGCCCAGATATTCAGTACAGTGTGTGCCTATGTGCTCGTTTTCAATCTTGCCCAAAGGAATCCCATCTTATGGCTGTTAAGCGAATTTTTCGGTATCTTATTGGCACTCTAGACTTTGGCTTGTGGTTTCCAATCGGCAGTTCATATGACTTGATTGCATATACCGATGCTGATTATGATGGCTGTATTGTCGATCGAAAAAGTACTAGTGGGTACTGTCTATTTCTTGGCGGGTGCCTAGTTTCGTGGGCCTCCAAGAAACAACATTTAGTAGCCTTATCAACGGCCGAGGCTGAGTATGTAGCCGTCGGAAGTTGTGGAGCCCAAGTACTTTGGATCAAAAATCAACTGCTTGATTTGGATGTTGTAATAAACTGTGTTCCAATTTTATGTGACAACACTAGTGCCATCAGCTTGTCAAAAAATCCTGTTCAACACTCTAGGACCAAGCATATAGACATTCGTCATCACTTCCTAAGAGATCATGTAGGCAAGGGTGTTTTTGAGCTGCATTTTATTGATACCCATAACCAGCTGGCCGATATCTTCACCAAGCCATTAAACCAGGAGCAATTCAACAAAATTAGAAGGGAACTTGGCATGTGCAAGGGTGAGATCATACACCTTTAAGTCTGCATTAGAATGAGTGATGCATTTCAGGAACTTTGAGGGTAGTCAGTGAGTCATGCATCATCCTATTGTGTGTGTGTACCCTTTCCCGTATGATATTTTCCTGCCTGCATGATTGTATATGTTCTTATATATATATACCCCTCCTTGAATTATTTCTAGAACCTTTTACTCCTTGAACAATAAACGTGGACAAATGACCTTCGGTCACTGGGCAGCAACTGAGGGGGAGTCTTCAGACCAACCTCATTAGTTGATTCGTTAGAAGTCATCTCCTTTTTCCCACATATATATAAAAAATAAAAATAAAAAGGGAAAATAAAAAAAGGGGGATTTTATACCTTCTTGTACAAGGAGTTCACTTGAGGCAGCAGCTTTGGAGATCTTCTGGTTATCATTTCCCTTGTTCTGAGCTTTTGGGGGGCAATCGACCATTCCGGTCGACCGGCCCACCAGTCTCGGTCGACCGAAACCGGCGAACCGGCCCAACCGGGATCCGACCGCCCTTCTTTTTAAAGGGCCCTCACCCCCTTTCTTCTCATTCTATCCCTCCTATCTTCCTTCCAACACCCCTTCTAAACCCTAGACCACACACCCTCTCTTCCACTAGCCTAAATCTCCATCCCTCCTCCATCCATACTCCCTCCGGCGGATCTGTCATTCCTCCGAGATGCATTCTTCACTGTCGTCCGTCCCGCCGCAACCCTTTCTCCCTGACTCCAGAGCTTGGGAAGTATCTTCCAGGGATTCAAGAGTGCTCCATTCGTCCATCCCCATACCACGGGCCGAACTCCTTCTCTTCGAAGGGTTTCACAGCCGGATTTCTAGCCGACGATGCCGCCCCGACGGAGTTCTCGGCATTCCAATCTAGGGGAAGCCAGCGGCCAGAGAAGGGAGGCCCCAACTCGTCCACCGAGGGCACCGGAACCACGTCCAGCAGTCCGTCTGCCTCCTCGGCCCATCATCAACCCTTGCCTGGTTGACTTTCAGGAGGTGACTGAGCTTTTACCAGATTTATTTGCTCTCTTTGCCGTTCAGGATGGCTGGATAGACTTTGCATCCCGATATACTAGGTACTATCCGAACCTAGTCTAGGAATTCTATGGCAACCTGGTTGAGAGAAATGGAGAGTTGTATACTTTTGTTCAGGGCATGGAGATACATATTGCACCTGAACTTTTCCAACTTGCTTTGGGAGTCTCGGACTGGGGTGCCAACATATCGTGGGGGCATGATGAAATGCCAGACACTTTCTTCCTCATGACAGGGTGTGAGTTTGTTCAAGGTGTAAGCAATCACCTTCAATTGAACGCCAACTACTTCCCACCGCTGCAGCGCATTATACATCACATAATCACCACCGTGTTTTATCCTAAAAGTGGCATTCGTAATGAAGTCACAACAGTCCATAAGTTCCTCTTTTACCATATCCTGAATGCGAATTTAGTGAATATGGGTCGACTCATGACACATTTGATCAGTTCTTGCCGCACCAACTTGAGCCGGTCCTTACCCTATGCTACACAGTTGACAGGTGTTTTTATCTATGCTGGGATAGACTTGACAAACGAAAGATCACTCCAAGTTCGACAAGATGATATCTATAATGAACACAAGATTTTCTTCGATCTTGGATACTACTGGGGTGATGATGGTGAGCTTACTAGAGATGTTCCCACATATGTGGCATAGCTTGCTCCAGCTGCAGTTCCACCGTTACAGCCGGACCAGCCGGACCTTGGGGATGCACCCCCTCCAGTTCAGGCGGAGGATCAGCCTCCCGTGCAGGCTGCGGACCATGAGATGCCACCTCCTCCACAATTTTTTCAAGGGGAGTCCTCCACTCCGGGTGTTGGTCCTCCCACTAGGGCGGACTATGAGACTCTTGAGGGTCGTGTCTTAGGCTTGGAATCCCGGATTCACTCCTCCCTTGACCGGATGGACACATTCATGGGCACTATGACTGAACGAATGGATGGTGTTTTCCTTGCTCTGGATGATATCTCTCTCCACTTGGCCACCCTTTGTGCCAGTCATGAAGATAACCGTGAAGCTTTTCGCATTACAAATCAATCACTTCTTCACATGCATTCACAGTTGTCTCATTATGATGACCTTCTCCATGGCATTTCTGATCGCTTGCCTCCTGCTAACCGTGAAGCTCCTCCTGCTCCTCCTGCTCCTGCTGCTCATGATGGCGTCGGTGCTTCGGGTGATGATGCTGCTGAGGGGACGCCTGATCCACCTGCCTCTTAGCTGACCCTGTGTCGCCACTGTGTCTTTCATGTCCACGAATTCTGTATCCCACTCCCCTTTTTGTTGATGTCAAAGGGGGAGAAGTAGCTATTTCACCTTGTCTATTTATCTATTTTATGCATGCTGTGTGCTTGTGTGTCTGTTTGGTTGTATGTCTTTTGGCACTACGTTCGTTTGCATTATGTGAGTCTTGTGTCCTTGCATTTGCATCTTGTCATGTAACTCCAACCTTGTTATGAAACAATGCCAGGCACTTGCTGATTGTTATCTATTTTGGTCACTTCTCCTATCTTTTATTACATCTCCAACATCGAGCGCATATGAATGGTTGGAATGATTCTGGTTGGATTGTTTTGTCTTTTTTTGCTTGAAGAACTCTATCCATCCCTGACATGTTTTTTTGTTTGTTTGTTTTGTCATCATCAAAAAGGGGAAGATTGTTGAGTCTCCTCGAATGATTTTGATGATAACAAAACTCAGGGTTATGATTTCATCGTCATCCATGTTTTTGATTTCAAGCACAAGCAAAGGAGGCTAATGCATAAATGTCTTCCCATGGAGTTGTACTGAGTTATCTAAATCCTTAACTCCGTAATGCATGAAGCAATCTTTCATCAAATGACATTTATGTTTTGATATGTCTTACTGGGCTAACAACTCATCTCTGCAGGCCAGGACCATTTCAGTCGACCAGTTCTCAAAGATAGGTCGACCTGTTTTTCCAGAATTGAAGTTTTCTCCTTGTTACAGGTTTAGGTCGACCGCCCCCGGATTTCCGGTCGACCGGTTTTCCCAGAACCCAAGAGATCAACGGGTTACAGGTTTTAGGTCGACCGCCCCTGGCGTTCAGGTCGACCGGTTTTGCCAGAATCAAAAATCCTATTTGTTACAGGTTTAGATCGACCGGCTCCCTGGTTCCGGTCAACCGGTAGCCTCGAAAGCCCCCTTTGTTGACTTGTTTGTCCAAGCTCGAGTGGAGTCTTTCTCCCCCAATTGTTTAAGGTTAAGTCCAGCTTTCAAGGAGTGAATTGTGGATCTGGTCTGGGACTTGTCTCAGGCCCTTCCTAGATCTATAAAAGATCTCCTTCAAGGGGCAAGAGCACCCTAATGATGAAGTGATAGAACAAGGGGAGAGTGCCTGCACTGTTCATGTGAACAGTGATCCGAGGGAATCCTTCATCAAAGATCAGAGGTGTTCAAGTTCGAATCTTCATCCAAATCAAGCGTAGATCAAGATCAGAGGAAGCTGCATCCTGAATCTTCATCACTCATTGAGGGGGAGCTGTCTTGTGTTCTTACTCCTTGTTATTCATTCTCAATTTGTGCTCAAATTGGTTTTTGCCTTCTTGCCTCTTTGCAATCCCTTGTGTGTGTGGATCCTCATAGATCTGTGTTCGCGTGTACATCTTTTAGTGTCTCTCTTTTTGTGTGTGTGTGTGTGTGGTTGAGCATCCTTGTAAGGCTTTTACATCCTTCACGTGTGTTTGTGTGTGTGGTGTCGATCTTATAATCCTATACAAGATAGTGTGTAGTTCCTCACTTTGTGAGGGGTGGATGTAAGTTGCTGTTGGTGCATCCGAACCACCTTAAATTTGTTGTCCCTTGTATGGTTTGATCCCTCTCTTCTATCTCCATTCTGCTCTACTTAGCTAGCATTGTGTGTGCTTCGGACGCTTACTTGAATCTTCGTTCATCATTCTGTTTGCGGTTATCTTGTTGTATATTGAAAGATATCCTCTGATTGATGTGGTTAGTCTCATCAGAAGGAAAAATATCTTGCGTGAGAGAATCCTTGGATTCCTGAACTCCGCCCGGTACCAAAGAACGTCTGGTTTAGTCTGTTGTTGCTTGCTTTAAATCTGCTCTTCGACTGACCCCTTTGCGCTTGTATCCCTTACCGTGTGAGTGTTTCTAAATCTGTAATTAGTTTTCATAGTTATTGAACATACCCAATTCACCCCCCCTCTTGGGTACCATTGATCGTGGGACTTCAACTTCGGCGTCCATCTGGCTCGGAGACAGTCTGGAGACTCCCCCTTGAGTCTCGGCATTTATCACATTTACTGGGACTTTATTTGTGTGTAATGCATTTTTTATTTATCTTTATTCGGTTTGTAATTTGGATTGTAATAAGGGTTTATATGTAAAATGGGACCACCCGGGTCCCACGGGCCCCCCACCCCTCCTCCCATTGATCCACCTCATCCCCAAGGCCCATGTGGGGTCAGTCAACATGTCAATTGTGGGCTTCTAGAAGGGTGGGCCAAGTGGGGGACAAGTGGGCTTAAATGTCAAGGTTGGCCACCAACCTTAACCCCATGGTCAAGGGGGCGCCCCCCTCTCACTATCACCCAATTTTATTTTTATAAAATGTGTGTAGAACTAATTAGTTCTACTCCTTTTTTTATTCCCCCAAACCCTAGATCTAGGGGTAGTTTGAGTCTTTTGGCAATTCATATAAATGCCTTGTATTTCCCATTTATGAGGAATTAATGCAAACATTTGGAAGAAAATCCTTGGAGCAGCCTGGTGTGCCCCTCTCCCTCCCTCTTCTCTCTTCTTCTTGCAGCTGGGAAGGTTGCCTTCTGAGGTGGGAAGCCTCACATATCAGTTCCGGTGATCGCCGCCGCCGCCATCGTGCCGCCATCGCACCACCACGGTTGCCTCCGGTGTTATGTCCACCCAGGACAGAGGTGCCTTCCACGAATTTTTGCTCACAACCACGAGATCTTATTGAGATCAAATTTTTAGAGGGTGTTCCAGAGGTTCCCTCCAGGTTCTATAAAATCTGGTTTGGCCTTTAGATTCCTATTTCCATTTTCACATTTTCGTCCAACTTTTCTTTCCAGATCTGCCAGGTTTCTATCTACAGTGACAACAACCCTGAGTTTCCAATATTCGGACCTCCTTTTAATTTTTCCAGGTGTTCCCAAATTTACTGGGAGTTCTGTCCACCTTTCTCTCCATCCCCAATTTTTCGTGGAATTTTTATAGGCCTCCATCTATTTTCTAAAATTCACTTTCAGACCCATCTACAGTTCTGTCTGCCTCAGTCCAGATCCGACCACCCGCCAGTCTAAAATACCTTTCCCCCTCCAAACCTCAACAAAACCCTTCACAAAAAATATTGCCATTTTCCTCTCTTTCCCCTCTACAACTTCTATGAAGAGATCAAGATCTGAATCGAAGGTCTACCTTGCAGTCAACAGCAGTTCTCAGGAAACTGCCCTACTGTTCTGAGATTTCGGATACTGTCCAACCGAAGCTTCAAAAATAGTTTAAGGCCAGATCCGTGCAGATCCAGTTCATCTCTCTGGTCCTAGATTGAGGACTTCGAGAGAACTTTCCAACGGTATCTCCTGAGCTTCGATCCGACATCGGGATTGATCGCAGTGGCCGATCTCGCCGGACTGCACGCTGAAAAATAGAAGCAGAAGTCCGTGGGCAGTAACTTCCCCGCTTGGAGATCGGAGCCGATCGGTCTCCGACCGGTGTTTCTGGCCGACCGTCGTCCAGTGAGGCGCGCCACTAGGGGTCCCCATCACAGCGGGCCCCACCCCACCAGAGCCTGAGGTAGGAGCGGCTTGTGGGCCCCATGGGCCCGTAGATCGCGCCGTCCGGACAGCACGAAACGCGGGTTCGGTACCGCTGGGACAACATCAAGATGCTGCCCGTCAACCCGATTGTCATGACTCCCGGGCCCCACATGTGACCTGTTACCTCCCTGCGTGGAGTGGGTCAAACTTTTGTACTACTGTAAAATTTTGTTAACCGGGAGTTCGAGATTGGCCGGGGTTGTCTTCCCCACGCCGGGAGCGTGGAGGTAACGATCGTAACTCTTTGGCATTCATTTGCTAGTTTAGTATATGATCTTAGGCTGCTGCCGAGTGCGATAGGAACTAGCCCGTGAGTCCATGTCACCGCTGTGAGTGCAAGAGTGACCCGTCCCGTGGCTCGATCCGAGTCTGGAAGTGAGTCGACTACCCTTGAACTCTGCCGGTTCCTCAACCGTGTACGATCCGCGTTTCCCTCGCTTGGGACGATGAGTGAGCTTGCGTTTCTATTAGCGGCGTATAGCCCATAGGAACTCATAGTGTCGGGCCGAAATCTCTCCAATTTGTGTGTTGCTAGTCGCATCTCCATCTAGAGTCTGAGGTCCGCAATATATAGAGTCGGTCTCCCATGTCCGTCCCGCATCAGATCATAGATGAGAAGGACCCAGTCGATTATGAGGATAGCGACGTGGATGACGCTGCCGATTTGTACGCACAAGATTTGAAGAGATTTGATGAACCGTCGTCGGTAGTGGATGAACCCACGAAAGAAATTAATCTTGGAACTGAAGAGGATCCCAGGCTCATAATTATTTCTGCTAATCTCCCTCCTCAGGTTGAAGAGGAGCTAGTCAAGGTCTTGAGGGAGTATAGCGATTCATTTGCCTGGTCCTACGAGGACATGTCGGGCCTTGACCCCACCCTGGTAGAACATAAATTAGTACTTAAACCAGGGGCAACGCCCGTTAAACAAAAATCAAGAAGATTCCACCCCCCAAATGGCCTTAAGGATAAAAGAAGAAGTGGACAAGTTGCATAAGGCCAAGTTCATTAAAGTTGTTTTATATCCTCAATGGGTGGCCAATATAGTCCCTGTGATGAAAAAGGATGGAAAATTCAAATTTGCATCGATTTTAGGGACTTAAATAAGGCATGTCCTAAGGATGATTTTTCGCTTCCTCATATTGACGTGTTGGTGGACAACACGGCCAGGTAGGAAGCCCTCTCATTTATAGATGGATATTCAGGGTATAACCAAATCCATCTTGCTCCCGAAGATCAAGAAAGACCTCATTCACCACGCCCTGGGGCACCTACTGCTACGTGGTCATGCCGTTTGGATTGAAGAATGCGGGTGCCACGTACCAACGGGCGATGATGTCAATCTTCCACGACATGATGCACGTATATATGGAGGCTTATGTGGATGATATTCTGGTGAAGTCGAAGTCAAAAGAAGAACACCCTGCTGTCCTGGCCAAAGTGTTACAAAGGGTTAGGGAGTACAAGTTAAAAATGAACTCAAAGAAATGTATATTTGGGGTAGCATCAAGGAAGTTGCTAGGTTTCATAGTTAGTAAGCGGGGATTCAAATTGATCCAAACAAAGTGAAGGCCGTTATGGAAATGCCACCGCCTAAGAACATCATCGAGCTTAGAGGATTGATCAGGCTTTTGCAGTTTATTCGGAGGTTTATATCTCAACATTTGCAAAGGTGCCGCCCATTCTATGAGCTATTGAAGGCGGGGGCCAAATTTGAATGGAATGAATAATGTCAAAAGGCCAACGAGGATCTTAAGGTTTATTTGTCTAATCCCCCAGTCTTGCAACCCCATGTTCCTGGAAAACCCCTGATTTTATACATTTCAGTTATCAATGACTCCCTAGGAGCTGTCTTGGCACAAGTGGATGACGAAGGGAAGGAAAGGGCAGCCTATTACCTCTCTAGGTTGTTCAATTCTGCAGAATCTAAATATACCACGATGGAGAAGACCTACGCAGCTTTAGTTTGGGTAGCCTAATAACTGAAACATTATTTTCTTGCCCATGAGGTTAAGTTGATCTCTAGAATGGACCCAATTCGCTATCTTTTAGAGAAGCCCGTCCTTTCTAGTAGGTTAGCTCACTGGTAGAGCTTCCTCTCTCAATTCGATATTACCTTCGTCATTCAGAAAGCTATCAAGGGATATGCTATTGCTGAACATCTTGCCCATTTGCCTATCCCTTGTACAGATTCCATCCAGGATGAATTCCCCGATGAACATCTGGCCATACTCACTCATCACCCTTTTTGGTCTCTGCACTTTGATGGTGCACTCAATTCTTAGGGCCGTGGAATCGGCGCCATCCTCCTCACTCCAGAGGGAGTGACTATTCCTTTTGCATATCAACTCTCTTTTCCTGCTACCAATAATATAGCCGAGTATGAGGCTCTCCTTGCTGGATTGAAGCACGCCTACGTCCTAGGTGTGCGATACTTGAACATTATAGGAGATTCTCAGCTGGTGCTGAGTCAAGTTCTTTCAACTTATCGCACCCATGACCCTAAGCTCAAACCTTATCAAGATTTGGTCACACTCCTGGCTAAGTAATTCCGTAAACTGGTTTATATTCACACCCCTCGGTCTCAGAATATTCTTGCCCATGCACTTGCATCGCTCGCTTCTTCCCTTTCCTTTCCCCTCAGCCGCTCCACTGAGACCATTGTGGTCCAGCGGTTAGATACTCCTTCCCTTCAGGATCCGTGGTTTGATAACCTTAATTAATCCATAGAGAGGAAAGTTGAGAAGGAGGATTTGAAAGAAGTGTCGTTAACCGAGCTCGAGGAAATCTTAGAAGAAGAGGAATTACCTTGGTACCATGAAATCGAGCAATATTGCAGGGATGTGTCATTTCCAGAATCCGCTAACGCCGAGCAGTGCAAGGCCATTAGAAGAGTCGCCTCTAGATACACCATCATTGCAGGGGAATTGTATAGGCGGGCTCTTAATGGGGTTCTTATGAGGTGCTTTGACGATGATGAGGCTTGGAAAGTTGTTGAAGCAGCTCACTCGAGTGAGTGTGGGGGGCATGTTAATGGTCAGGCTTTGGCGAAGAAGATTCTTAGGCAGTGCTATTACTGGCCAACCCTAGAAGAAGATTGTTCCACCTATGTCCGTAGGTGCCTTCAATGCCAACTCCATGCCGACAAGATTCATGCTCCTGCTTCATTTCTCCATCCTCTTTCTGCTCCTTGGCCATTCTCCATGTGGGCTTTTGATATTGTGGGCCCACTAGGTGATCCAAACTCCCAGGTCAAACATAAATCTTTCATCCTCACCGCTACAGAGTACTTCACCAAGTGGGCCGAAGCTTACGCAGAAATCAAGGCTACCACAGTTTGCCACTTCATCCTCAAGAACATCATTTCGCGGTTTGGGGTGCCAAGCGACATCGTCACCGATAATGGGCCTCGGTTCGTATCACAAGAACTCCAAGACCTCTGTAAGAAATTCAACATTTCATTGCATCATTCATCACCGTACTACCCCCAAGGCAACGGTCAAGCTGAGGCCACCAACAAGACTCTTCTTAAAATTATCAAGAAAATATGCGAGTCGCATAAATTTGCCGATTGGGCCGATAAATTAGTAGAAGCTCTATGGGCTTACCGCACCTCCGTCCGTACTCCCACGAGGCAAACTCCCTTACTCTCACTTATGGGATGGAGGCGGTACTCCCGTATGAGATTTTGATCCCTTCCCTAAGAGTGCAGCTCGACAAAGAACTTAATCTCGACGAATGTCGAGAGGCGTTGCTAGTCCAGCTAGAACTCTTGGACGAGAAGAGGCTTAATGCGGTCAATCACGTCTCTGTTTATCAAAAGCATGTCTCGCGTCATTTTCAAAAGAAGGTCATTGAAAAAACATTTCATGTAGGTAATATGGTTTTGAAATGTAAATTTATTCGTTATGGAGGTCCTAGGTCTAAGCTGCAACCCAATTGGGAGGGTCCGTTCGTAATCAAGGAAATTTTTCCTAGGAACGCGTACCCTCTTATCAACGCAGAGGGCGAATAATTGTCTAATCCATGGAATGTGTTATATCTCAAACGTTTTTTCCCTTAGAGTCGAGCTAGCAACGGCCCGGTGGCGAGATGTTCCTCTCTTTGATCATGAAGGGAGATCCCTAGCATAATGCTCACACACTAACACGACTCCGTGGTTAGGTTTTCCTCTTTTGCACAACACCGTTTCTCCTTTGGCCATATCTGGAAGAAAGTGAAGGTCCTTGTTTTCTCCCTCTTTTCGGCTGAATGTAGGGGCAAGTGGTGAATAAGGGGGCGAGAACCGATCTAGACACCCCAATGAAGGAGAGGTCTCAAATAGGGGCAGTCCGTTATGACCTAATTCTGCATTTACGAAAGAAAGAAAGAAAAGAAAATAAAAGAAAAGGGGCAAAATCAAGGCAAAAGCTAAAAGCTCATTCAAATGCTCGAAGCTCAAAAGCCTAAATGCTCCAAAGAATGAAACTAGGCATGACAAGAGTGGCAATACAGTTTCCCCGCGGGACGTTATGAGTCCGGTCGTACGCGTGTCTAGAGCGGATGAAGGTTCGATGACAGACATAAAGTCCCGGCACAACAGACCGAATCTCTTGAAAAGGTGTCGTCATGAGAGGAAATCAAGTCCTAAAAACCTCTATACCTATTGCCGGCTTTCTTATCAGATTCTTTTTCATTTCCCAAGGACTAGATCGTACCCCGAGTATGGCCTCAACAGAGGCACCGTTGAGTAAAGTTGGACCCCGGCCATGGATGGTCACCCCGATGCACGTTGTACATGGGACGCCCCTAATAAGATATATGGGTCTCCCGTCGCCGAGTCTAAACTGGTTCAGAAAATTTTAAAAAAATCAAATATATCAAAAAAATCCAATAAAAATCAAATATTTCAAAAAAAAATTCAAAAAATCAAATATTTAAAAAATCCAAAAAATCAAATATTTTAAAAAATCAAAGAAATCAAATATTTCAAAAATTCAAACAAAATCAAATACTTCAAAAAACTAAAAAAAATCAAATATTTCAAAAATAAAAAAATCAAATATTTCAAAATTCAAATAATATCAAATACTTCAAAAATCTAAAAAATCAAGTATTTCAAAAAAAATTCAAAGAAATTAAATATTTGAAAAACCCCAAAAATCATATATCTTTAAAACTACAAAAAAGAAAGAAAAAAATATATTTTCAAAATCATCACGTAGTCCCCTTGCATTTTCATAGCATGCATTGCATCCTTTTCCTTTTGTTATTTTGCCTATTTAATAAGACTTACCCCTTTGACTAAAAATCAAGAACTGGTTATTCCCTAACTTACTGCAGGCAAGGGGTTAAGTATAAAACAGACCTAACATGTTTTGTGTTTAAGTGTGTGTGCAGGGACAGGTCTACAAGTGATTCTGGCATCCATAGGTAAGCGGTCTCTTGACCACCATTCCAATCCTTCAAGCGGTCATAGAGTTATCGTTATGTCTTCCAGACGGCCTCTAGAAGGCCGCCTTCATTATGTCTCACGAGCCCACTGGCTCTTCTTTGCGCCCAAAGGGACGCGGTCTTAAAAAGACCGCTTAATCTCTAAACGCCCCCTCACTAACCGCTCTATGACCTTAGACGGTCCCTCGATAGACCGCATGAGCCTTCATTCGAAACCTCTCACACCCGTCTATCGAGCGGTCGGTTTAAGACCGTTTGGCTTTGGTCCGCGGTCACATGATGACCATCTAAAGAGTGCAGCGGTGTTTTATGGACCGCTCCTTTTCCAGAACACCACCTCAATCCACAAACTCACGAGAAACAAGGCAAATCTCATTTAATCAAGCATTCCATTCCTTTATTTCAAAATCGAGATCAAATCCTTAGGTCTCCATACATCATGAATAAAAAAATCACCCAATCCTCAGCGGGACATCCCCGTGAGGCCTAATCTCAAGCAGCTCTCTCACATAAGTCTAATACACCTCCTGAAGCTCTGTCACCTTCGCTGGTAAGGTACGCACCCTGCTGATCTCCCACATGATCAGCGCACTCCTGACCGTCTGTTCGTCCTTCTCCGTGCCAAGCCTTCTCGTCTGCAACATGGGTAGGTGGGGTAGTGCTGGAACTACTTTACGGGGGAGCCCAACCTGTAGAAAACACCTGTGGGGGCTGTACATCGCTAAGGTGGTGTCTCCCACAAGCCTCAAGTCGAGCCCAAGCCTCCTAGGAAGCCTGAGGGTGGTACCGTGGAGGAAGGATGGGTGCATCACGAACCGATCAGGGGTAAAGTGTTGATGTAGAGGCACCATTCATCCCTAGTCTTCTTGTCTGCAGTCCGACACTCCACCTGTTGAGAGAACCTGAAAGAACCACCAATGAAGAACAGTGGATGGCTCCCAAAGATACGGCTGACGGAAGTGATATCCTCCCTAGGCATGAATTTCAACCTGACACCCATCCAGCATTCAAGAAGGATCATAGAGCCAAAGAGTGGGCCCCCTAAGGCTGCTGAGCTAAGACCCTCGTAGAGATAAGAAAAAACGGCCTGAGAGATGGAAAGACCCCGCCACTAGCCACTGATGGTGCTAAGGTTGGGTATGTCCAAAACATGGTCGGCAGAGGGGAAGAGTATGGCACCACATAAGCAGATAGAAGCAGCCTTGGCTATGGCTTCATCCCACCCACACTTATGTTTACAATGAGCTATGGCCCACTGGCTCAAGGGTAGCAAATGGATATGGTGTTGACCAATCATAGTCCAGATGTCCTTAGTGCTAGGTAGGAACTCCCCTAGGATGAGGGCAGGGTCTACAGGGGCAACCATATGGCAAACTAGGTCTTCCTCGCCAACTTTGAATCGAGGAAGGGATAGGTAGGTCTCTACCTCCTCTAACAAGATGGTGGCCTCAAAGGAAGGGAAGATGAAAGTATGTGTCTGTGGATGTCACACTTCTATCAAAGCGGTGATGCTATGCCAATCTAAGGAAAGCTTGGGAAAGTTTTTGGCTAGAATTAAGAGAGGGTGCAAGCGCCAGGCCCTTAGGATGGATATCACTGTTATAGGGAGCTCACGGATCATGGGAGCCATCCACTTCAAGGTGGAATAACGTCTAGGACCGGGGAGGAGTTGAAATGACGGAGGAGAAAAGAAAGAAAAAGAGGAAAAGGGAGGAAGGATATGAGCATCTTTGAACAAATTGAATGAAATAAGAGAAATTACATTGACTTACCCCTCTCAAAGGGCTGGAGCTCAGATGCCCAGGGATGGCGGTCAACCTTTGTAGCACCCCATGCTCTTTCTTGGCCGGCTGTGGCCCACGGTAAGCGGGCTCACCGATGGAGCTTCCTTCAAGGGCCCTCTTCATGGTACTTCGAGAGGGTTTTTTCAAGGTTTTCAAGGCTTTAGGGAGAGAGTTTGTGTAAAGAACGAATTTGGAACACCCTCTTATGTATAGAGCCTAATTTGTGGCCTAATACCCCTAGGATTGAGGTAGGATAGCTCCAACTCGGGTTAGGATAGGCCTTGGCATGGATTAGGGCCCTTTACTCTCGGGTTGGGACTCTCCAAGAGAGTCATGTTCGAAGCTATCAGAGTTTTTCACTTACGCGGTCTATCGAGCGACTGCGGAGTCCTATAAGCGGTTTATTATGGACCGTTTACATGCCTTCTACACATTTCGGCTCTTGGCGTGCTAGACGGCCTATGAGAGGCCGTCTGTCAATGCCAACGGTCGAACGAGGACCATCTTCCAAAATCCACGGTCCAACGGAGACCGTTTATGGCCTTCTTTGGAGCCTTGACCGAGCAAGCATCCGCGGCCCACCATGGGACCATCTGAAATCTGGAACAGTCATCTGGCTGACCGTTTATCTACCTGAAGCCTCAATTTTTGCCCTTCTTGCACCAATTCTACTCAAAACATGTCGTCTCTCTCTCTCTCTCTCTCTCTCTCTCTCTCTCTCTCTCTCTCTCTCTCTCTCTCTCTCTCTCGTGTTAGGCTAGGATTCGTTGTTAGTCAATTAGTGTCAAGCATTCCCACATTCATTTGCAAAACCAAAACTCATCATATCATAAGCATATCATTCACATGTACATAAGTCACATCTAAAGGTACATCAGGCCGGTCCCGCTCCCTAGCCCCCACTCTCACCCGAGCCCTCGCGCCTCTTCGATGGCGGGGGCATCACTGAGCTCGCCTCCTCTCGGGGCCGTCGGCGCCGCTCCTCCTCCTCGTTCCTCCGGCGACCGGAGGAGCCCGTGAAGTAACTCCTATAGGAGCCGTGTGTGCCGTGCGTACCATGTGTGCCGCTCGGGGCCCCGCTGCACTCCGGCCGCCGACTCATCTTCTCGAGCGCTCGCACCTCTCCTCTCAGCTCGGCAGCCTCTATCCAAGCCTACTCCGCCTCCGCGCGAGAGCACTCTGCCTCAGCTCGGTAGCGGTCTACCGATGCAGCCTCAGCTCGACTGCGCTCCAGCTCAGCACGAAGAAGCACCAACTCCATCGGGACCGCTGTGCGGCTGCGCTCCATCTCCTCCCTCAGTCGGGTGACCTCGCTCAGGGCTGCCGTCAGCTCAATCGTCTGCATATGCATACGTCATGGTCAGTTAGTTGCATTTCATAATCATAGTCATAAAGGGAAAGTGCAGATGTTTACTTACCCTCTCGGCGAGTGCTGCCTCGGCCTCCTCGGCTTGTGTCACCATCCTCACGAACTCTGCGTCCCGCTCGGTCCGGTCCGCGGATGGCTGGGAGGAAGAAGAAGGTGCGTTAGCTCCCTGACACTGGATCCCATCGGCTCACTACATTTAGAACTCCAGGTTAGTCAACATCAATATCATATGCACAACTAAGTTTAAGGTTTAGGGAAACTCAGTAGGAGGTCCAGCGCCTGTCGGAGCTCATCCCGCTCCTGAACGGTGGAGTGGAGGAGTCCCTGAATCTCGGCAATCCGACCCTGGGGGTCGAGCTGCATATAGAAGTCAAATGTTAGTGCATCATAATCATAAAGCATAATAGAAAGCATGGGGTTAGAGTCGTACCGGTTGTCGAGTGCCATGGAAGACCTGGTCCCCGTAGCACCTGGCATAGGCCGTCAGGTAGGCCTCCTCGCTCTCTACCTGGGCGCGCACCACTCGCCCAAGCCCCGTCCAGTCGCGGATCTGCTCTGCTACCCTGACGGTCCAGTCGATCTCTGTCGCTAGTCCTCGGGCATGCCACTTGACTCGCTCCTCCGGCCTCTCGGGAGCCGGGAACTCCACCTCCGCCTGATGAACCCCGAGAGTCCTCATCACGAGCCGGTAGTAGAGCGGCTCCACCACATTCATGCAGTGGAGCCAGATGTCCCGTTCGGCATAGGCCAGGGCAGCCACCACCCATGGCTGGCCCTCGTGCCCCTCTCCTTGGTAGGGCGTCCACCGGACCTGTCAAAAAGGGCAATTGCATCAGCATAAAAGGCATATAATTGCATTAACAAAGTTTAAGTTTTAGATCTTACCGAAGCATAGGGTAGAGTGTCCAGGTCATCCTGAATCGCCCGAACTTGGCGACGCAGGGAGCCGACCTCCCGTGGTGCCGTCCACCGTCTCGCGATCGGTAGCCGGTCCGGATAGGTCTCCTCCTCTCCCCAGCTCGGGAAGGTGCACATAGGCCCACACCTGCATTCCATTGCATTAAATGTTAGCACATAAGCATTCAGAGAATTCATATAACAATTGCATAATCATTTTAAGAGTCGAGTCGTACCTGGAGTAGGGGTGAGAACCCGCCGAGCATCGTGCGTCGGCTCGTCGAGCTGAGGGTGTCGAAGAGGAACGCGAGGATCGCCGCTCCCCATGCGTACTCCCCGACGCGATCCACCTCCTCAAGCAGTGGCAGTAGGCGGCAGCTGACCACGTCTCCCTGAGTGGCAAAGAGGAGCCTCCCGAAGAAGAGCGTCAGGAACCTTCTCGATACCACATCTGCCTCTGGTCCTGCTGTGGCTGCCACCCACGGTCGTGCTCGGTCCACGAGCCTTGTCAGGTGCTGCTCAGGCAGCTCTCCTGTGGCGACCCCAGCTCCCCTCAGCCTGAGACTCTTCTGCAGTCTCGCCCTTGGCAGCGTCGTCGACTGACGCGCCGGTCGCAGCAACGCCAAGCCCAGCAGCCTCTAGGCTAGCTCTCGATAGTCAGGGTAGGTCCTCCCGCTGACCGGCGCTCCAGGCATGTGCAGGCCAGTGATGTGTGCAATGTCCTCTAACGTGGGGACCATGTGGCCCCACAGGAAGAGAAATGTCCAGCTCACCGGGTCCCACCGGTCGTGCAGGGCGTAGAGAAGCGCAGTGTCCAGTCTCGTCACCTCCACGGCGAGGAACTCGCCGAACCCCATGGCTACCAGCCTCTCCCGCTGGAAGTCGGGCAGTGCGAGGTACACTGCCCGGACCTGGAGCCATGAGATCCGGGTCCTACGCTTTCCTGCATGCATTCAAACAATTTTCATTAGTCATCCACTTCATAATAAATCATAAGAATAAATGAATGAATAAATAAGAATGCAGTCTTTTCAGGTTAACGTACCTTCTAGGCCGCTTATGTTGCTCTAGCGGTTGGTTTCCAACCATTTTTTGGTTCCAATAAGCCCATTCCAGGATCTAAAGCTATACGGCCATCCATTGACCGTTTTCATTGGTAAGCGGCCTGTTGAAGGCCGTTCAGTTTCATAGAAGGCCCAGTCAGGACCATTTACCCCTCACGTGTCTATCCCAATAACGGACGTTCCTTGACCGTTTGGGTTCCCAACGGTCCACATCCGACCGTTTGGATTTTCCCTCCAACCCCCGTTGATTTGAAAGTATACACGGTCATCCCGTTGACCGTTTGACTACTATACGGTCTGATGGATACCGTTTTATTCTCAATGGTTCAGTTACTGGATGGTCCGATGGGAACCGTCTAGTGTCCTCGGCCTCTCTCAGACCATTTTTTCTACTTCCCAACAGCCCGACTGTTGGATTCACTCGAAACGGCCACCCATGGACCGTTCTAGGCCCAGACGGTTCTATGTGAATCGCGTATTTTGATTAAGCGGTCACTGTAAGACCGTGTTTAAGCCGCCGTGCCCGACGGCGTTCAAACCCCATCTCCACCGGTTGCTAGTGGCCCTATGGCCCTCTAATGATCTCTAAGGGGGTGGTATGCCCCTCCTTCCCCTCTAAGACTACATGCATGCGCTAAAATGGAAGGGTTTGGGGCCTAACTCGGAGGTCCTCGCCGATCGTTCCACTGCCGGCGTCGCCGCTTCCCGTGGCGCTTCTTCTCCCTCAGTCGCTCCGACGGCCACTATCTCCGTCATGGGCAGTGGGGGCGCCTCCATGGCGGCCTCCGACGGCGGCGCCGGAGCCTCCTCCACGGGGTTCGTCGCCGGTGACGGTGCGGCACTCTCCTTGGCCATTTGTCGTGCGAGGCGTCTCAAGAATTGGTGTTTGAAACGCATGAAGGGGTTGAAAGGAGTGGGGGAGAGTGAGAGAGGGTGTGGGGTAGAAGATAGAGAGAGTGGGGGGCTTTCTCCGGTGCTGAGGGTGAAGAACGTGGGGTTTTTTTTTCTTCCTCCGTCGGTTACGGAGGAGGAAGATGAGGGGGTTCGGTTTTATTTTTTTGAAACTGACAGTGTAAAAAATGGTCTATCGATAGATCGTTTATATCTTAGACAGTCGTTTATCAAACCGTTGGTCTGTGGCAAGTCAATTCCATCTAAACGGTTTGTCCATGACCGTTTCTGTCACTGAGCGATCTGTAATTGGGCCGTTTTCCCTTGCGATGGGGTTCAAAATTTCATTTCCTTAACAGTGCTGTGTGGACCGTTTATGTGCTTTGGCGGTCTGGGGTAGACCGTGTATCTGCTGAAATAATGAATGATGCTATTTTACTACATTAGGTGCTCAAATTAATAATCTTTTTTTTGGCTAAATTGAATTATTTCATGATATATCAATTGCAAAACTTTGTTCACGATTCTTTTGCAGCATTACTCCACTTCCTTTGCCGACAGGTAAGTCAGGTAAGTATCCCGTACCCTTTATCCCTTAATGCATTACTATATGGTATCTATGCTATATTATCTCGAGAACCGGTTGGTCATTCGCATGTTCCAGGATCTGACGTTCCCCTATAACAAAAATGATGATGATCTAGGCCCGCGTGTTTGATCATCAGATAGGCCGTTAGGTAGGAAGGATTGGGGTACGGCGGTTCTGTCTCACACGTCGTGGTTGCAGACAGTATCCTTACCCTAATTGTTCCGGTTTAGCAATATTATTCTCAAGTACTTTCTATTTTATGCTTTCTTTGCATTCGCTTTAATAATTTCTTTTATTTTAGCCCAGCATGCATCATACTCATCTTTTGAGCATTCATGTCCCATAGTTTGTCTGAAAGTGTCTCATTTGTGATGGGCAATTGTGCGTTCATGGTTTGGGTAAGAGAAGCTATTCCACTCAGAGTTGGAAGGTTTTCTCTGGTCTGTTCACCTGGCTTGATCGGCTAAGGGTCCCCGTCTGGAGGTTTTAGCTTGCTTCTTTACTTTTCGTTGCTGCTTATTCCCTCATTAGTTGTGGATTGTGTCCCTTGATGAGGTTGCTTGTTTCTTCTTTCGCCTGTTTAGTTAGTTTCTCTAGATTGGTGTCGTTTTAATCCGATCATTCCTGGTGTTTGGTTCAGAATTTTTTGTAAAATTCCTATCGCTCGTTGGCGAGGAAATGGGTGTCTTTTACCTTAACGCCCGCTTTTCAGTCCGCTCCGCTTCATTTTCGGTTCATCTCCATGTTCTATTTCACTTTCGCTTCACCTCCGCTCGCTCCCTTGCAAAGAGGACGTTAAAGAGGGGCATCTGTTGACACCCACTTTTTGCCTATGAGTTGGGTCATTCTTCTTACCTCTATTTTTGATGTCTCAAGTTGTCATTGCTCATTGGGCCATTTTCAGGCATGTCTTTGGGCTTATTTTATGAGTACTTCCTCCCTGGCTAGGTTCGCCCTCGAATTCAGGTTTAATGGGCCTTAATTTCACTTGGTCTTTGGGGTAAATGGGCTTATTTATCCGATTTCGTTAATTTCAACCGCCCAGCATAACGGCGGTCTAGCGATAGACCGTTTGGCAAGTTGGGCGGTCGTTTTGGAGACCGTTTGTATCACTCTAGATTAATCGGCCATTTTCTGAATTTCCACCGACAACCCAATACACGGTCTTTCATTAGGCCGTTTATTCAGGTTGCACGATCATCATTAGACCGTTCAGTGGCCAGAGTCCTAAAGGGATAATTTTTTAGATAATTATCTATTTTTATTGATTTATCACCGACACAAGGTACGCGGTCTGCAAATGGGCCGTGTGACTTTTGGAGCAGTCTATCTTTATACCGTTTTCATTCTGAGAGTCCTATGCCGGACCGGTCGGCCTATTCTTTGGGATAAATAGTTTATTTATCTTGTTTTCTATTTACCACCGACACTTATGGGCGGTCTAATATTGGACCGTGTATTGAGGTGGGTGGTCTATCGTTCGACAGTTTGGAAGGCCGAGATCCTTGCTTTAACAGATTTCTCTCTCTCCATCCATGGTCGAATTAGCTGCTTCGTCCTCATTTTTCTCCATGGATTCTCAACCAAATTAAGTTTCGTTTGATCCTGGAGAAAATTGGTGATATTATCTCCAATTTATCCTAAGGAATTTCGGCCTAATTATCGCTGAAAAATCCTCAAATTCGAGTGAACTTTCAGCGATCTATAAATAGTACCCTTGGTCCAAGCTCGAAAAAGGGGGGGATCTAGCGTTCGCGTCGAAGTGCTGCCGAATTCTTGAGTGAACCACAGCCAGGGAGGAAGGTCGATAGAAGCTTTAGAGCGAGGCCCATCCCTTCTGACCGGCCGGAAGGGGGTGGAGGATAAGTTCCACAAGTTTGGGATCTGGAGGTTCCGCGCGATCTATCTCTGTCCGTCTGAAAGGATAAGCGGTCTTCCTCGGACCGTTCAATTCATGCTAGCAGCCTGGTACAGACCGTTTGTAGACGCCAGCCAATCGTCTTCCCAAGTCCCTCTTCAGCGTTGAGCGGCCTATCGATCGGCCGTCTACGTTCATAAGCAGTCTTCACAGGACCGTGTCCTGTTCCAGCGCTGCGGCCTTGGCAAGTGTCTTCACTCTTTTCTCCCCTTTTCCAAGGTATGTGGTACTCTCCTATTGTGCTATGTATCTTGGTGGCGATCATAGCATTCTTTTATGCATGAGTAGTTCATTGGTTGCCTATTCCCTCTTTTAGTTCATCCCTCATTGTTTTGCATATTCACTTTTGAATTAAGGGAGGGACGAGGGGAAAGAAAAACTTGTCTACAACTGCCAGGCATGATAAATGGTCCAGTAATAGACCGCTTGGTCCTTGATTTTGTCTAACTCGAGGTTTGGCCTTTGGAGTTGGTTTTCTTGAGTTTTCATATGGTCTTAGAATTATCGGGACTCTGAACTTATGTTAAACAAGTCAATATTAAATGTATGAAACATAATGAATGTACCGTTATGCTTTTGTAGCATGATTTCCATTTAAGTCATCCTTGAAATCTTTTGTTGAAGCATTCTTACCTTGGTTACCTTATCATGGAATTATTGTTCAACTTGTATTGGCCACATTATTGTTATAATCGTGGAAGTAGCTTGATTTATACTTGAAGATGCAGTTCGAGCATTGATTGTATTCAGGGACTCTATGCTAGTCCTCTCGGCTGATTGTCGGAAACATACTGTAAACCATGGGGTATGATGCTACTGGCGTCGCATTGCGCTGGGAGTACTTTCTTTATAAATAAGTGAAAATCCACGGGACATGAGTACTTTCTTGCTTATTACATGACTTTCTAGTGCATAGCCTTCATGATTATGAAAAGTACATTCTTGTTACATTCTTGTTCGTGGAAAGGCCAAAATTACATTCTTATTATATACTTGATCAATCATATTCTCATATCTCATACTTGATCATGTCTTGTTACTTGATTTATATATATGGGTTTTACCGTATCTGTATGATTTATCTTATTCTCTAGAGTTAAAATGCTAATCACTTAAATTTGTCACCATGTTGATACGAAGATACCTACTGGGCAAGTGTGCTCATTACCTACTTTCTCAATGTTTCAGGAAGTACAAGTGAATCGGATTCGGATTATGCAAGTAGCGGGTCCGAGAGTGATTGAAGAATATATGAACGAGAGAAGCCTTAGTTATCAAGTGTCTAGTCGAGTCATAATGTAATCTTTATTTTTATTGAGTCTAGTAAAGAGAGTCAAAGGTCTTATGTACTTTGAGATTATTTGATAAAGAAATAAAGTTAAAGGTTTGAATGAATTACTCGTACAATTACTTTTATGTGATTGTCTTGTGCTCTGATTATATTACTTTCTCGAGGCGTACTAGCCGACTGTTCACGTTCCCGATTGTTTCCGCTGCATAATCTCGGGGTGTGACAGTTAGAGTGGTATCAGAGCCTAAGATTAGAAGTCTTAGGGAAAAGTCATGTCATAGGCTAAGTCTGAGGTTTAAGGACCCACACCTATGAAACTAGGAAAGAAACTCCCAACCCATGAGAGAAATTGGGTAGAACCTGGGATGAGATAGTAATTAGAATTATTTCTAAGATTAACCTCCACTCATTCCATTAGAATTAACAAAGTTCATTACTCTTCTCAGGTACCTCATTCTTACGATGGCTCATCATGTTGACTGGAACAGTATGCAGCAAACCATTGCAGGTCTCACCCAAGCATTATAGAATATGGCTCAAGCCGGCGCAGGGGCAAGAGCTGGAGACTTACACCGTAATTTTTGAAGCTTAAATCCTCCGCGGTTCTCTGGATCTTCTAATCCAGATGAAGCCGAGAATTGGATTGATGAAATGAACCGTATATTCGAGGTCATGCAGTGTACCGACCAAGAAAAGGTTCGTCTTGCTACGTTCCAGTTAAATAAAGATGCCCGTACATGGTGGAAGTCTGTTCCGGCACCATCTCAAGATGCACAACACACTTGGGAGGGATTCCTTACACTCTTCCGAGCAAAGTACTTCTCCGAACATGTCAAGGAGAGGAAAGCTATGGAATTCGCTCGTTATGCCAGGGCATTATGACAGTAGCGGAGTATGAACTCTAGTTTTCTAGATTGGCGCCTTATGCTCCTCATTTGGTTAGTACGGACTTATTGAAAGCTAACCGATTTATGGATAGATTAAGACCCGATTTTATTCAACAACTTGGGACTTATAACATCCGTACATATGCGGAGATGGTCTAACGGGCGCATCTATGTGAAAGGATCTTGTAGAAGGCCGAAAAATTAAAAGGAAAGGGAGAGGAACCGAGCCGAAGGTCAGATCGACATGAAAAGAAAGGAAAGTTTAGTATCACGGATCCTTACAAATCCCGTGATAGCAAAAAGAGATTTCGAAACAGGAGTGGTAGTGTCCACCACAAGAACAAGAAGGTCGAGGAAGAAGAAAAGCAAGTCATGGCGGCTTGCACATTTTGCGAGAAGTTCGGTCATTCGGCCGAAGAATGCTGGAAGCATCTCGGCGCTTGCCTACGATGTGGTAGTCGGGAGCACCGTATGCCGGATTGCCCCCTTATGAAGGAACAAACTCCTGGTGGTGGATGTAAGCGACAAGCCCGTTTTAATGCAATTATGGAAGATGAAGAAGTGCCCAAGAATGATGGGCTAATGGAAGGTACTATCAAAATCTATTCTCATCCTGCATTCGTGTTATTTGATATTGGTGCATCTCATTCCTTTATATCTATTGCTTTTGCAAAAACCTTGTCAATTTCATCAATTCCTTTACCTTCAGACCTTGCTATTACTACACCCTTAGGTCCTGGAACAAAACTTACCAATTAATACCCATATAGTGAGGTGATGGTAGAAGGTCACAACCTTCTTACAAATCTCGTATGCCCTGACATGGAAGACTACAATACTATTTTAGGTGTAGATTGGCTTGTAGACCACGACGCCTATATAAATTGTCGCAATCAGATTATCTCTTTTCGGAAACCAGGTCTTCCAAGGTTTTCTTTCCTTGGTATCAAATATTGGAAGCATCCTATAATCACTTCATCTCTTCACGCTTGCAAACTTATTTAACAAGGATGTGAAGCTTTTCTTGCTTCCGTAATCATCACCGAGTCCAAGGAGATCATCTTAGAAGACATTCCCGTTGTGAATGAGTTTCCCGATGTATTTCCATCAGATTTGCCTGGTTTACCGCCCGAAAGGGAAGTAAACTTCTTCATTGAACTCATTCACTGTTGTGTCCCGGAGGGTGGCAATCAAGAGGGGAGGGGTGAATTGATTGGCCAATAAAAATTAATTACTAACTGAAATGCTAGTAGGAATGAAAACCACAAAATAGAAGGAGATCTAGTTAAGCAAACACTCAACCTTACCGGAACAAGATCTCTCTCGCGAGTACACGTAAATAAAGGTATGAATGCTATGACAGAGATTTAAACCACTCAGCTACACGTGAGGCCCACTCGTTACAAAGAACGAAGAACAAACCACAAAGGAGACACATGATTTTTAGGTGGTTTGGGTACACAAACGTGTCCCCTACATCCACCCCTCACACGTGAGGATTAATGCTCCACTATGAGGTGAGCCACACACATGCTGTAACAACAGCCAACACACACATGGCAGTCTATCTTGGCCACCACACACACACACACACACGCTCGTATCAAAGATCACGAGCACACACACACACAAAAATGCGGTTCTTTAAGTTTAAAGATTACAACAGATATTCAAGCTCAAATAGCAGAGATTTGAGAAGATTAGAATAGAGAAGATTTGCAGTGATTAGAGCTCCCCCTTTCTCTTCTTCGAAGGTACTTGAACTCCTTTGCAGGATGAAGACCGTTCTTGAAGGAGGATGATCGATTCTTGCACGGATTGTTGTATCTTGGATTTCTATGCAGCTTGCAGCAGAGGAACGTTTGGGGACTTGAAACTTCACTCTTCCCTTCGTATTCACGCTCAGAACGATGTGGAAGAAGCTCTGGAGCTGCTACCTGCGACCTGCACTCACAAGGGTTAGAAAGCACACACAAATTTCAAATCTCACTTCTTGATTAGGGTTTGTGACCCAATGAGATGGTTTTATGCTACAAATCGATCAAGGGACACCTTAAGGACCAGATCCATGAATCTAGGAGTGATTTGTGGCTGAGGGACCGGACTGGTTTGACAAAATGGCCGTGGACATGAAAGTCCAAAATCGCGGCTGCACAGTGGTGTCGACACCAAGGCCAGGCCCAAAGCAGAAAACAGCCGGCCAAAGAAACCCACAGTTGGTGTCGACACCAGGTGTCGACACTAGGACATGGCCTATAGCAGAAAACTACCGGCCAGTTCAAAAACAAATGGGTGTCAACACCAGGTGTCGACACCAGGCTTCTGACAGAAGAAAAAAAATAAAATGGCAGAACAAAGAGAAACTGGTGTCGACACAAGGTGTCGACACCAAGCAAATGTGAACTCAAAAACGCCCGATGAACTAGAAATATAACCGAACAACCTCATGGGGGTTTTGCCATTTTGAGTTGGGTATTAGAAGTCCTTCTTACCTGCAAGAACACCTCAATAAGGTTAAATTTGTATTGGCATTCATAGAACAAATCCACTCATGCATTTCTCATTAAGTCATGAATCTATGAATGATGAATGAAGCTTACCCTTATGACTTTTACCATGATCTTACCTATCGGATGGAAAGACATATATCTATGGACTCCACTGACCATCCATGAGGAGTTTATGCACAGGTCAGCACATATCCCTGAGTGCATCTATTTATTGATCCGAGCCTTGTGAAAGACTTACACAAAATAGCATTATTTTCATCACATCATGGGTTACCAAAAGCCATTGACAAGTGTTACAAAAGAGTGTAGCAAGACTCCAATAAGTTTTCCATGAATCAGCAAGTCCAAAGAGTTTGAGATTATACCTAATCCATATGATAAAGATGTCAACAGTTCAATACACGGTAACGTAGGATTTCTAATCTCAAACCAATAAAGAATCAATACATTCCAATTTTATAACCCATGAAGTTCAAAGAGACAATCACATTGAAACAATAAGCCATTTAGCAATATCTCATTTGACATCATCAAAACTCTTGAAGCCACACATCATAGACTTGGGAGAAACAATCTCCCCCTTTTTGATGATGACAAAAATGCTATGTGCTACTGTTCAAGAGATGAAATTGATCAGCATGAACGTGATGAAAAGATCAAGGTACAATTCAAGTGACAATGTAACAAGTAACCAAGATAACCTTTTTAAAAAATTGACCTGCATTGAACCACAAGCTTTCATATTTGTTGAACTGAATGGCAACAGCAACAAAATGATTTCACAGCCATAAGTAGCAATTTCATTTGAAGAGCGTTGAACCAACAAACACCTGGACATCACAGCTAAGCATGCCATGCTATGACTATAACTAAACAAGACTCTAGTACTAGATGCAAAGACTCGAATGCAAACTAAATGCATGGGAAACAAGCAAGCATACAAGCATGCAAAACACACATAATAAGCATAATAAGCAACCTATTAGTAGCAACATAGAAATTCATATGTCTCCCCCTATGACATCAATAAAAATAAGGGGGAACCGGGGTACAAGTAGCATAGCCGACATGCATAACAGGATTCATTCCGATCCGGAGGAGGGTGGAGTAGGTGGACGGCGAATGTAATCAACTATGGTAGTGAACTGAGCGGTTTTAGCATCCATGGCAGACTTTAAAGCATCAAGAGAGGTATTGATAGTCTGAAATTCTTGAAGATACGTGGTGTGATGAAGCTTCAATTCTGCTACATCCTGAGTAAGAATATCCACCGTCTCCCTGAGATGACCCACCTCACCACCCATAGTCTCCATCGAAAGTTGAAAACCAGATAAGTCCGTGGAGGCTGCATGAGTTCCAGAAGTGCCACCTTCTTCATGTTGAGCTTCTCCCTCTTCATCATCAATAACATCTTCGGGATCTTTGTCTGGCACAGCTTTGAGTGTACGAACAAGGCGTCCTTGAGAATCCCAAACATAACCCATGTTCTTACAAACCGAGTTAACAGTATAAATGTCAGCTTCCCGGAGTGTTTGACAAGGCTCATCGTTGAGTGGAATATTGACCGCACGAAAGATAGCAGTTACTGCGGCTGCATAAGGGAGAGTTCTACTGCGGTGATGGGTACAACTGATGATGTGATCAAGAATGGCTGAGGGAAAATTAATGGGCTCTTCTTGCAGCAGACCATATAACAGAAACATTTGCTGATCGGTGACCTTCTCTCGTCCCCCGACCTTGGGAAGCAAGATTGTGGTAAGCATATGATGGAGAAGGCGCTGAAGAGGGGGAAAATGGTTAGCATTTAAGCCGCTAACCATGTTCGGCATGCATTACTCGGCAAGGGGAGGTCGCGGGTTCCATAGTGATGTCCACGCGTTCTCGGGCTTGAAGGGGCTTGGGGCTTGCAAGAAAGAGGTCGGGGGGATGAAAGGAGGGCGGCACGGGAGTTGGAAGGGCATTAGGGCAAGTGTGGGAGGGGGTTCGAACGGGTTCGAATGGGGTTTGAACCCCACGGACCGGTTCGCGAATGGGTCGCGACCGGACGGTGTCGACACCAGGTGTCGACACCGGTTTTGCCCTCATGTGATTTACCTGATACCGATCCCCCATTTCTTCCCCTGTCATAATCTGATAAACCTCATGTTTGGCATGCATTGCATTCTCATAGGTGTCACCAGCATCAGGTAAATCAAATGCATGTGCAAGAAATTTTCTGGAAAGAGCGATCACCTGTGTAACGACCCGAGAATCCGATTACCGGGAAGGCCCGATAACCCGAGACTCGCACCGCCACCCACGAGTCCGAAGACTCGGAACGGTTAGAAGGATGGTGTGGAAAATACACAAGTATCACAAATAATTGAAGAAATTAAACAGTTATAATATTAAGCAGGAAATAAATTAGCATTTTTCATGGTCCACAATTGAAAATAACAACAACAGTAGTAGTCCACAACTAGTACAGAGACAAGAAAGAAAAGTACAGCTACACGGGGCATACCCTGGCTCAGACCTCTGGCACTACCTCTGGGCGCCCGCACCTCGCTTCACCCCAGACGCGCTCCCCTCCTGAAACACGGTGAAAACACGCAGGGAATGAGTCTCGGAACAAGAATCAATAGGGATCACTCGAACCCTACCTCGTAAAATGAGAAACCACTACGCTAGCGGTAGGAGAGTACCTCGGAAAGGAAAGCCCTGCACTCTACCAAACAAAGGTCCTACGGCACGCAAACCGGCACACGTGCCACGGTGAGACAACTGAAACTCAACGGTCGACCCAGAAAATCCCGAAGGTCGGAAACACACGACTGACAGTCTGTCACTCCGTACTCGACAGGAGTATCTCCCACTAGAAGCACAGCCGGTAGCGTCCCCTGACGTCTTACACCGCGCCGCAGGTGATCCGCCTGGCGTGGTAGCTCCTACCAAAGGCGTGAACACCGTACAAGTAACCACAAACAAGTGACTAGCTGGGGTCACGCCCGTCGACGTGCGTCCACTGTCCCCAACCACGTGTGCACACACAAACCACGCATCCTAGGTCTGGCCCTCTGACCGGTTTTCCCCTGGCACTGGACTCTGATTAGACGAGGGGCCCGATGGAAATCAGTCTAAAACCGTCCTCAGGGTAAGCCCGTACACCACTCCCTGGTGCAATCGGTACCGCGTACTGGTAGGCTACGACTAGTGGAGGGTCACTGAAGGAGTAGACTCTCAAGTCAACGAAAAACAACGTCACAATCGTAGGTACGCGGAACGCTCCTTGTACCAACACCGTCACACGGCGACACAAGCTGAAATCACCATCTCCCGGGACCCCACGGCACCCTCACGTGTGGCCCCCACATGATGCCCAGCATCAGTCGGACCACGGGTCAACACAGGGATCGAGACTCGCTCATCCGGGACTCGAATCGGCAAGGGATGGGAGACGCGGTCGCCGGAGGACCGCCTCCTGTGGTAGCGATCTGCCTAGGACCGCAACCACACAGTCACGGTCCTCCTGGGACCGCGACCATCCCAACACGAAAAGATGAACGCGGTCACCTCTTGACCGCGTTCACACAGTAGCGGTCTCCTGGAGACCGCGACTGGCGTGCAACGGTCAAAAACAACGGTCAACGTCTCGGGGTCTGTGCCGGTCCCCACGGTGAACGCGGTCGCCACCAAACCGCTACCAACAGTCGCGGTCTGTCGCAAGACCGTGACCGCCCACCGACACTCTAAAGTCCCAACGGTTCAAAACCTGATTAAAGCGGTCCCCGCCTGACCGCGACCAGTGAAAACGGTCACTGGTGGACCGCAATCACCTCGGAAAACCAAGAACGGTGGGAAATGGCCGAAAACACCATTCCACGCCCCAATCACCCTCGGGTGATGGGGAAACAAAGGGGGAACTCGTCCCCATGCCCTAGAGTACCGAATGATGCCTCCAAAACTCCAAATGGCACGGTAAAGCTCTAGATCGGCGCTCAAACCCCCAAAGCATGCATTTCCCGTCCCGAGCTCAAACGAACCCCTCTCGACTCCCCACCGGCCTAGAAATCACGGGAAAGGAAAGCACGGAGATAGAGGATCGTCACCCTAACTCGGGGTTGTCCGAAACGTGGCGGATCACCGCCGATCCTCAAGAATCGCTTGAAACTTCACGAACTTCCCACGCCCTCACCGAGCACCGAACACCGCCACGATCACCACGCCGCCGCCTATGCCACGACACTGTCGCCTTGCCGCGTCCGCAGCCGAAGGGGATGGCGCCGGGGCTAGCACCGGAAGAGGGGGGCCGGTCACGGTGGAAGCGCTCACGGGAGAGGAGGGAGGAAGAAGAAGAAAGAGAAAGGGAAAAAGAAAAGAAAAAGAAATGGGAATATATAGAAAATCCAATTTTTTGGAAAAATACCAAAAAATAGAAAAATACGTTTCCGGAATCCTCAGAACGCACCGATCGCAACGGTACCCCTCGTGCCCAGGTGAACGACCCGGTCCACCCGCAGCGAGCTTCCGAAGAAAAAGTCGAAACACACACCGGAAATCGGAAAACACACGCGGAAAAACCGCAGAACGCCTCCGGGCCTCCGAAACAACTCCGGATCGCACCGATCCGAACATGAAAGATGTCCAAAATGAAATTTCGGACACAACGGAGCCAGACGCTCTGAAAAACCAGATCCGGGACCTAAAAAGAAGGATCCGAAAGGTCCGGGATATTACAACCTGGCCATTCACGACTGTAGTATACTTGCTTTTCCGAACAATCATATTTCCATAGAATTGGAGAACAAGTAAATGATAAATTTTTCTGTGAGCAGACATGAATGTACCCAAATTTGGCTGAGCTTCAATTAACGGTAACAGTTCGGGAAGTGCTTTATGTAGATCTTGGAAATCCACAGCCCGTGGTCGAAGAACCTTGCGATCCATCATTTTAAACTGTGCGGGCGTGGGTCTTTGCTGGAGAGCATGCTGTTCATCCGTTTTAGCCCCGACTTCCTTCTTTCTGCAGGATTCGGCAACCTTTTCTTTGCCGGATGCATGCCTCTTCGGAGCCATTGGAACCAACTTTGAAAGGAGACGGACGGAGCAAGGAATAAATCCCTCTGTTCAATGAAGGATCCCTTACCTCAGCTGGATGGATTCTCCATGAAACACCCACACTCCAGGGGACGAAGGCCGAAGAGGGCGGCCACGGATGCTCGACAAGGGGAGGTCGCGGGTGCCGCGGTGATGTCCGTGCGTTCTCGGGCTTGAAGGGGCTTGGGGCTTGCAAGAAAAAGGTCGTGGGGATGAAAGGAGGGTGGAACGGGAGTTGGAAGGGCATTAGGGCAAGTGTGGGAGGGGGTTCGAACGGGTTCAAATGGGGTTCAAACCCCATGGACCGGTTCGCGAATGGGTCACGACCGGATGGTGTCGACACCAGGTGTCGACACCAGTTTTGCCAAGTTCTGCCCGCCAAAAAAAATAACAGAGTAGGACGGGGTGTCGACACCAGGTGTCGATACCGCCCAGACTGCTATATAAAAAGTGTTTTAACGGTGAGTTACAAGAAAGGATTTGAATTCCAAGGAACAAGGCTTGATACCCAAATGACTTAGGAATGAATATGAGCAATTCATGTGATAAAATGTTTGGGTTTGTCATTTTGGAGATGTTCACATACAAAATCAATCACACACACCAAAGACTAATTCCTACCTTTCCGGACCATGTGTCACCCGTTCCTTCATGTGGCTGTGCTTTATATAACAAGGAATATAAGGACATGGAAAGCCAAGGAGTGCATTATATAGGTTTATACAACGAAACACACTCCATGCACTGACATTCCACATTCAAGCAATCTACACATAATACACACATTAACATGATGCATATGCATGACCAAGGAAAACTACGAAGGCGTGTATCTTCTAGTTAGGTGAAGTAAATGCAAATGCATGAGATGAGACCAACTAATGCAGGACATACACTAACCTTCCAAACGACAAATGCCCAATTCTCTCCTAAAAGAAGTGAATTTTTCTTCATTAAGAGGTTTAGTGAAAATGTCTGCAACTTGGTTATTAGTGTCAACAAACTGAATTACGACATCACCTTTGCTAACATGATCACGCAGGAAATGGTGCCTAACCTCAATATGCTTAGTGCGAGAATGATGCACGGGGTTTTTTGAAAGATTTATAGCAGAGGTGTTATCACAAAGGATGGCTGTGTTTTTAAGTGTGATGCCAAAATCAATCAACTGTTGTTGTATCCAGAGCACTTGGGCAACACAACTACCTACGGCCACATATTCGGCCTCGGCGGTTGATAATGCCACAGAGTTTTGTTTCTTGGAAGCCCATGAGACCAGGCATCCTCCAAGGAACTGGCAGTACCCACTTGTGCTCTTCCAGTCTATTTTACAACCCGCATAATAGGCATCAAAATAACCAACCAATTCAAGACATGAACTACGCGGAAACCATAAACCAAGTTCACAAGTGCCAGCAATATATCTAAAGATGCGCTTCACGGCTGACATATGAGATTCTTTAGGATTCGATTGAAATCTAGCACATAAGCATACTGCATATTGAATGTCGGGCCTACTGGCAGTCAGATACAACAAAGATCCTATCATGCTTCTGAAAAGGGTTTGATTAACGGCTTTACCTTTCTCATCATGGTCAAGCTTTAATGATGTGGACATAGGAGTTGGTTGTGGCTTTGTTTCAGATAGTTTGAATTTCTTGAGCAGCTCCATAGCATATTTCTTTTGGTTTATGAATAAACCATCAGTCGTCTGTGTCACCTGCAATCCCAAGAAGAAGGTTAACATTCCCATAAGACTCATTTCAAACTCACTTTGCATTAGTTTTGCAAAGTTTTCACTAAGAGATTCCTTTATGGAGCCAAAGATGATATCATCCACATACACTTGAATGATTAGAATTTCCTTACCATTCATTTGTGTGAAAAGAGTCTAATCGACATTACCTCTCTTGAATCTATTTTGAATGAGGAATTCACTTAACCGTTCATACCATGCACGGGGTACTTGTTTCAGACCATAAAGATCTTTGTCTAGCTTGTATACATGATCTGGATGCTCCATATCCTCGAACCCCGGCGGTTGCTCCATAAACACGTCCTCCTGGATATAGCCATTTAAAAATGCACTTTTAACGTCCATTTGAAATAATTTAATGTTATTGTAGCATGTAAATGCTAAAAGAATCCTCATTGCCTCAAGTCTTACTACTAGAGCAAAAGACTCATCAAAATCAATTCCTAGCTCCTGGCTATAACCTTTGGCTACAAGCCTCGCCTTGTTCTTAGTTAGCACCCCTTGATCGTTTGTTTTGTTTCGAAAGATCCATTTGGTTCCGATCACAGAGTGGTCTCTAGGACGAGGCACAAGGAACCACATTTTGTTCCTTTGGAACTGGTGTAGTTCTTCATTCATAGCCATGATCCAGGAGTCATCTTTTAAGGCATCTTCTAAAGAGTGAGGTTCAGATTGCGAAAGTAAAGCTATGTAATCCAGATTTTCAACTTCCCTGAATGAGGAACGTGTTCTTATTCCTTCTTCCACATTGCCTATGATAGCTTCTGGCGGATGGTCTTTAGCAAAGGTCCATTACCTTGGTAGCTACAGTTCAATCTGATCTTGCTGATTTTCACCAGCATCTTGTTGTTCTTCACTTCCTGATGTATTAACTTTCTCTAACAACTTTCCCGTATCATCATCTTCTGATTCTCCTTCCTGCAAGATAGACTTGTCATTAGTGTTCTTGGATGATGATTCATCAACTATGACATGGGGGCTTTCCTCAACTACAAGAGTTCTCAAGTTGTACACTCGATAGGCTCTTGAGCTAAGAGAGTATCCAAGAAATATCCCCTTGTCACTCTTGGGGTCAAACTTAGCCAAGTTCACCTTGCCGTTATTATGGATATAACAAATGGAGCCAAAAGGTTTGAAGTAAGAAATATTCGATTTCTTACCTCGATATAGCTCATAAGGTGTTTTCTTTAACAAAGGCCTTACCATGGCTCGATTGATTATGTAGCACGCAGTGTTCACGACTTCAGCCCAGAAATACCTTGGCAAATTATTCTCATTTAGCATAGTCCTGGCCATTTCAACTAGTGTTCTGTTCTTTCTCTCAACTACCCCATTTTGCTCGGGGGTCCTTGGTGCGGAGAAGTTGTGCATATACCCTTGATCCCTGCAGAAATTACTAAACTCATGATTATCAAATTCCTTACCATGATTACTCCGCACGGTCTTGATGCAGCATCCTTTTTCATTTTGAACCATCCTGCAAAATGCTTCAAACTCCATCAAGGTATCACTTTTGTGAGAGAGAAAATACACCCAGCTATATCTTGAAAAGTCATCCACAATTACAAACTCATATAGCTTACCACCCAAGCTATGTGTTCTTCTTGGTCCGAACAGATCGATATGAATCAATTCAAGGGGCCTAGAAGTGGTTACATCACTCTTACATTTGAAGGATGTTCTTGTCTGTTTGCCCTTGCTGCATGCCCCACAGATTCCTTCATCGACAAGCTTCAACTTGGGCAAACCAACAACCAGATTTTTTCTAAACAACTTCAACATCACATTAAAACTGGCATGTCCAAGACGGCGATGCCAAAGCCATGCATCATCAGATCTTTTAGCAACCAAACACAGATTGTTATGTGAAACATCATCTAGATCAATCATATAAACATTGTTGTGTCTGAACCCTATGAATTTAATTTCATTAGAGTTTCTATCTACCACAGTACAGTGTGTAGAATCAAAAGACACATTGCAGCCTTTATCACAGAGTTTACTAATGCTCAGGAGATTATGATGCAAGCCTTTTACAAGTAAAACGTTTTCAATGACTTGAGTTTGGTTCTTACCTATCTTACCTTCTCCGACAATTTTTCCTTTGTCTTTTCCCCCAAAAGCTACCACTCCACCATCCTTTTCTTGCAGGTCTGCAAACATTTCCTTGTTTCCCGTCATATGCCTTGAACATCCACTATCCAGATACCATTTGTTCTTTTGAGCTCCAAAGCAGACCTGCAAATTCAAAGCAAATACTTATGGGGTTTTTGGTACCCAAGCAAGCTTGGGTCCATGATGGTTAGACAAAGGAGGCCTATATGACCTATTCACCATTCTTGCAAAATGTTCATCATCAAATCTCATGGTTCTGCAATCATACATATCATGGCCTAATCTTCCACAATAAAAACATGTAGTGACTTTGTTACCACGGCTTCTCCTCCTGTTTGCATTCATAAATGAGTTATGCATGTGTGTGTTAGACAAGGAGGAAAATGAGCCTCTTGAAATCCAAGGAGTCATGTGTGTTTTTTCATGAGGATCCACCCAAGTGTTCATAACTTGTTTCCCTTTTTCCAATGTAGCAAGAACATTTTTCAACTCATTTATCTCTAGCATCAAGGTTTCAATTTTCTGTTCAGCTGTTTCCTTGGTTTGATTACATGCAATTCTTTTCGACCTTTCTTGTTCTAATTCCCTCTTCAAGTCTTCATACATTTTGACAAAATTAGTTTGATCTTCACGCATGCATGAACTCTCTTCTTCAAACAATTCAGTTTTAGACATAAGAATTTCATTTTCATGTTTGAGATTCTCAATTTCAGATTTCAAGGCATTGCAACTTTCACAAGAATTTTCAGCATGCACAAATTGCTCCATCTTCTTTTTCAGAAGTTTATTTTCAGATTTCAACTTTTTACATTTTCCATATAATGATTCATAAGCAATCTGCCATTGTTCACAAGTAAGAGATTCGGATTCAGAATCTACCTCATTTGAGTTGTCCTCGCCTGCCATGAAGCACAGATTCTGAACAAGCTCATCTAAGTCATCTTCATTCCCGGATCCTTCCTCATCCTCGTCGCTCCATGTGGCGACCATGGCTTTGGATTTTTTGAATTTTCCTTTCTTGAATCCCTTCATCAAATCCGGGCACTCACCCCGCATGTGACCAAGTTTCTTACATTCATAGTAGATTACTTCATCCTTCTTGCTACTTTCATTTTTCTTAGGACCTTGCCTTCTTGGTCATTTTCTAAACTGACCACCGAACTTCCTGGTATTCTTGACAAATTTTCTTGCTCTTCTGGTGATCATAGCAACAAGCTCCTCATCTTCAGTGTTAGCCGTGGAGCCTTCCTCACTTTCATTAGATTCTTGTGGGTTTACCTTCAATGCCAATGTTGTGGCTACCTTCTTCTTTTTGTGATCCTCCTCGCTCCTTTTGAAGTTAATCTCGTATGTCATCAAGGAGCCGACTAATTCATCCAAAGTCAAAGTGCTGAGATCCTTTGAATCTTCAATTACAGTGGCCTTTGTGTGCCATTGTGGTGATAAAGATCTCAGTACCTTCCTTACCAGATCTCGGTTTGAATACTCCTTCCCAAGAGCCTTCAAACCATTTGTAATTTCCACTAGCCTTGCGAACATTTCAGAAATGGATTCTTCTAGCTTCATCATAAACAACTCATAATCTCGGACCAATAGATTTGCCTTGGTCTCCTTGACTTCAGAAGTTCCTTCATAGATCAAGCGTAGCTTGTCCCACATTTCCTGTGCAGAGGAACACATAGAGATTCGTGAGTATTCGTTTGGATGAATAACACATTGAATTATATTCATGGCCTTAAAGTTTGCTGCACAATTATTGATATGCTCATCATCCCAATCATCTTCATTGTCAGGCAACTTGTAAGGACCTTTATTGATCACATTCCACACATCATACTCTTGAGCACGCAAGAAAACGTACATTCTGTTTTTCCAATAAGTGTAGTTTGTGCCATAGAAAAACGGAGGCATGTGTACCGAATGCCCTTCGGGCATCATCCCTCTCTTTGCCATGATCTAGGATCTAGCTCTTCGACCGTGAGGTCGAGTCAATCAGAGACCAGAGCTCTGATACCAATTGTTGTGTCCCGGAGGGTGGCAATCAAGAGGGGAGGGGTGAATTGATTGGCCAATAAAAATTAATTACTAACTGAAATGCTAGTAGGAATGAAAACCACAAAATAGAAGGAGATCTAGTTAAGCAAACACTCAACCTTACCGGAACAAGATCTCTCTCGCGAGTACACGTAAATAAAGGTATGAATGCTATGACGGAGATTGAAACCACTCAACTACATGTGAGGCCCACTCGTTACAAAGCACAAAGAACAAACCACAAAGGAGGCACAAGATTTTTAGATGGTTCGAGTACACAAACGTGTACCCTACATCCACCCCTCACACGTGAGGATTAATGCTCCACTATGAGGTGAGCCACACACATGCTGTAACAACAGCCAACACACACATGGCAGTCTATCTTGGCCACCACACACACACACACACGCTCGTATCAAAGATCACGAGCACACACACACAAAAATGCGATTCTTTAAGTTCAAAGATTACAACAGATATTCAAGCTCAAATAGCAGAGATTTGAGAAGATTAGAATAGAGAAGATTTGTAGTGATTAGAGCTCCCCCTTTCTCTTCTTCGAAGGTACTTGAACTCCTTTGCAGGATGAAGACTGTTCTTGAAGGAGGATGATCGATTCTTGCACGGATACTTGTTGTATCTTGGATTTCAATGCAGCTTGCTGCAGAGGAACGTTTGGGGACTTGAAACTTCACTCTTCCCTTCGTATTCACGCTCAGAACGGTGTGGAAGAAGCTCTGGAGCTACTGCCTGCGACGTGCACTCACAAGGGTTAGAAAGCACACACAAATTTCAGATCTCACTTCTTGATTAGGGTTTGTGACCCAATGAGACGGTTTTATGCTACAGATCGGTCAAGGGACACCTTAGGGACCAGATCCACGAATCTAGGAGTGATTTGTGGCTGAGGGACCGGACTGGTTTGACAAAATGGCCGTGGACGTGAAAGTCCAAAATCACGGCTGCACAGTGGTGTCGACACCAGGTGTCGACACCAAGGCCAGGCCCAAAGCAGAAAATAGCCGGCCAAAGAAACCGACAGTTGGTGTCGACACCAGGTGTCGACACAAGGACATGGCCTATAGCAGAAACCCCAGGACATGGCCTATAGCAAAAAACTACTGGCCAGTTCAAAAACAAATGGGTGTCGACACCAGGTGTCGACACCAGGCTTCTGACAGAAGAAAAAAATAAAATGGCAGAACAAAGAGAAACTGGTGTCGACACCAGGTGTCGACATCAAGCAAATGTGAACTCAAAAACACTCGATGAACTAGAAATATAATCGAACAACCTCACGGGGGTTTTGCCATTTTGAGTTGGGTATTAGAAGTCCTTCTTACCTACAAGAACACCTCAAGAAGGTTAAATTTGTATTGGCATTCATAGAACAAATCCACTCATGCATTTCTCATTAAGTCATGAATCTATGAATGATGAATGAAGCTTACCCTTATGGCTTTTACCATGATCTTACCTATCGGATGGAAAGACATATATCTATGGACTCCACTGACCATCCATGAGGAGTTTATCCACAGGTCAACACATATCCCTGAGTGCATCTATTTATTGATTCGAGCCTTGTGAAAGACTTACACAAAATAGCATTATTTTCCTCACACCATGGGTTACCAAAAGCCATTGACAAGTGTTACAAAAGAGTGTAGCAAGACTCCAATAAGTTTGCCATGAATCAGCAAGTCCAAGGAGTTTGAGATTATACCGAATCCATATGACAAAGATGTCAACAGTTCAATACACGGTAACATAGGATTTCTAATCTCAAACCAACAAAGAATCAATACATTCCAATTTCATAACCCATAAAGTTCAAAGAGACAATCACATTGAAACAATAAGCCATTTAGCAATATCTCATTTGACGTCATCAAAACTCTTGAAGCCACACATCATAGACTTGGGAGCAACATTCCCGGAGCATCACCTGTTTCAATAGCTCCCTACAGGATGTTCCCCACAGAAGTTAAGGAATTTAAGAAACAACTTTAGGAGTTATTAGACAAGGGTTTTATCTGACCTAGCACATCCCCTTGGGGTGCGCCAGTTCTATTCGTCAAGAAGAAGGATGGATCTCTCAGACTATGCATCGATTACCGGTGACTGAATCAACTTACTATCAAGAACAAATATCCGTTGCCACGTATCGATGAGCTCTTTGATCAAATTTCGGGAGCAGAATATTTCTCGAAGATAGACCTCAGGTTAGGTTAACATCAGCTCAAGATCAAAGATGAAGACATACACAAAACTACTTTTTGGAGCAGATATGGCCATTATGAATTCATGGTAATGCCATTTGGGTTAACCAATACCCCGGCAGCATTTATGCAACTAATGAATAATGTCTTCAGGCCTTACCTTGACCAGTTTGTAGTCGTCTTCATTGATGATATTCTTATATACTCCAAAACAAAGGAGGAACTTGAAGAGCACTTAAGAATAGCCTTGCAAACGCTAAGAGAGCACAAACTTTATGCAAAGCTTAGTAAGTGCGAGTTCTGGCTAAAGGAGGTCTCTTTCCTTGGCCATATTATTTCAAAGGAGGGTATCGCTGTCGATCCTTCTAAAATAGAAGCTGTTAGGAACTGGAGCCGACCGACGACCGTGTCTGAAGTTAGGAGTTTTCTGGGTCTGGCTAATTATTACAGGAGATTTATTAAAGATTTCTCAAAAATTACCGTTCCTTTGACTAGACTCACAAGAAAGGAGAATCCTTTTGTATGGTCGAAGGATTGTGATGAGAGTTTTCAAACTCTTAAAGAACACCTTACCCCAACACCTATATTGACGCTAGCGACAGAGGGTGGTGGCTTTGAAGTCTATACAGATGTGTCTGGCATTGGCCTAGGGTGCATCCTTATGCAAAATGGAAAGGTGATTTACAATTCATCAAGGCAGTTGAAGCGTCACGAAGAAAATTACCCTGTGCATGATCTGGAACTAGTTGCGGTTATATTCGCATTAAAGATTTGGCGACATTACCTTTATGGGGAGAAATTCATCATCTTTTCAGATCATAAATGTCTGAAATACCTCTTCACCCAGAAGAATCTAAATATGCGACAACGCAGATGGTTGGAGTATCTCAAGGACTTCGACTTTACTATCCAATATCATCCAGGGAAAGCTAATGCTGTAGTTGACGCTCTTAGCAGGAAACCAATGGCAACTCTAGCAAGCCTCAGGAAAGGTATAACTTGTCTTATTGAAGATTTTTCTCACTTAAATCTTGATATTGACAGAGAAGGAGAAGTAGGTACGATTGCTAATATAAGGTCTCAACCTACATGGATCAAGAACATAGTCCAATTGTAATAAAATGACCCCACATTGATGGAGATTAAGGATAATATTGATCAGAGATCAGAATTTTCTATCTCAAATGATGGAAGACTATTATTCAAGGATCCAATTTGTGTGCCGAATCATGATGACACTAAGAAATTGATCATGGAAGAGGCTCACAAATCAAGATATGCTATTGACCCTGGTGCTACCAAGATGTATCAAGATTTGAAAAGAAACTTTTGGTGGCCCAATATGAAAAGAGAAGTAGCAGATTTTGTGTCCCGATGTCTCACTTGTCAACAAGTAAAGGTAGAACATTTAAAACATGCTGGTAAACTACACCCCTTGAATATTCTCGAGTGGAAATGAGAAAGTATAGGAATGGATTTTATCGTGGGTTTACCTAAGACAAGAGGAGGACATGATGGTATATGGGTGATCATAGACCAATTGACTAAGTCTGCACATTTTCTACCAATTAAAAGTCGATGGTCTGTGGACGTACTAGCAGCATTATACATGAGGAAGATTATCAAATTACATGGTGTCCCTGTTGTAGATTTATTTTAATTAGATTCCAATCCCGCCCCCTTTAAATACATGCATGCATAAACATGTGAATCAAAGACAAAGGGGATGAAAGGATGAGAAATACTAACCGTGATCGCCACCAAGGTTCCAACGCCAAAGGATGAAGAAGTGTAAAGAACGGCACCGTGTACCTTGGAACTTAAAGACTTGATCGCGCTTGAAACGGGGTGCGGGGAACTTGTGGATTCAAACCTCCTCTCCTTCCAGCCGGCTAGAGGAAGAGGGCCTCACGTTGTATTCATGCTCTCCTGTAAAACAAAGCCAAAACAAGGATAAAAAAACCCATTAGAACATGCATGTGTAGCATCAATCCCGTAGTGATTAAATAGGTATAGAAATTGAGGGCAAACTCACTAGGGGGAATATTTTTAACTTTTATGGAAGGGTGGAAAAGATAGGTGTGTGTATTGTGCATTCATGAGATTTGAAATCACGGAATTTGGTTGAGAGAATAGAGAGAAATCATTGATGCAAAACATGCAAAAGTGCATATGTAGCAGAAAAGTGTAGAAAATTGTGATGATTTATGATTTTGAGGAGACTAGAACTAAGCGTATAGACCATGAAATCAAGCCCAGAAGGATGGAATTGAAAGCTAATACTTCCCTCTTCAAGCCAAGGTCGAAGTTGTGAGTTAGAATTACAGCATGGCTTTGCCCCGAACCAAGAAAGAGCCCCCCTCCGTCGCGACTATGAACTGGGCTGTTTTTATAGAGTTTTGAAAGAAAGCCCCATCTTCTTATTACGATTCCCGGAGATATAGTCCAAGATAAATCGAGTTCTCTAGATCAAACTTAAGATAATACTAAGGACAAGAGATAAGAACAAACGGGGATCAATTCGAAGGAGGATTCTAGAAGATATGGCTCTTGAAAGGTAGCCCCGTCGCACTAGAAAACAGAGTTTTAGTTGTACCAGGATGCTTAAATCCCGATCTTGCGACCCAGATCTTGAGAGATATAGTCAATGAAAATTTGATTTCTATGAACCAAATTCAAGATAATACAAAGGGCTAGAAGTAGGAAAAAATGGGGATCAATTTGGATAAGAATTGAAGAAGTTATGGGCTCTGCAAGATAGGCTCGCCGCGCAGTTTTCGGGGCAGAGTCCAGCACGAATTTGACTCTCAGTTATGTGTTACGGTCTATGGTAGGACCGCCACATGTGCTCTGACGATCTAGGGTAGGACCGCCACGCTCTAGGGATCAAACGGGGTCATTTCGGGCAAGTTTGGGTGTGATGCACCTATACTAGACCATCATATGTGCTCTGTCAGTCTTACGATAGACCGCTACATGTACTGTGACGCACCTACACTAGACCTTCACACCGATGAAGGAAAATTCTGGGGAGACTGCGCGTGACTTTAGAAATTGAAGCATATCTCTCAAACGGGGTAGAACTAGCGAAAGTGGTAGAAGAAGAAATTGTAGATAACGGAAAGAGGAACAACTTGTATGAAGAAAGCAAGATGAGAAAATGATCAGAAGAGGGAGAAAATGGTGATAGAAGAGATAGAAAGAATTCTAAACAACACAGTACGCCGGAAAAATGCAAATAGCTCACAAACGGGGCAGAACTGGCCAACGGCGTAGAAGAAGAAATTGTAGATAGTTTAAAGAGGAACAAGTTTGGTGAAGACAACTTTTTGAATAGAGGGACAGAAGAAGATGAAAAAGGACCACTTTCAGGATTGCGCAGTGGAAGAGAGCCGATTACTTGACGGAAGCCGGCCTAAATGGGCCGAAAGTCAACTTAGAAGCCAGAAGTTGATAAAATAAGCTCCAGGGCTCTAGGAAATCATGATCTCTAGGGCTCAAAGGGAATGGAACAATGAAAATTGGCTCGAAATCTATCCAAGGAAGGCTCCAAAATAATGGGTAATTCGGGACATCAAAAATGATGAATAAGAGAAATGACGCAACTTGTGGGCTAAAAATGGGTGTCAACACCTGTCACCATTATATCCGACCGAGATCCTCGATTCACATCATAATTCTGGAAGGGTCTACAACATTCCTTAGGGACCTGACTTAATTTTAGCACTGCGTTCCATCCACAAACTGATGGTCAAACTAAAAGGACAAATCAGGTAGTGGAAGATATGCTCAGGGCTTGTGCTATCGATTTTAGAGGGAGTTGACATGACCATTTGCCTCTAGTGGAATTTTCATACAACAATAGCTACCAAGCTAGTATACAAATGGCACCATTCGAGGCACTGTATGGGAGAAGCTGTCGATCGCCTATTTACTGGAATGAAGTAGGAGAAAGGCAATTTCTCGATCCTGACATTATCAGGGATACTACCGAGAAGATAAAGTTTATTCGAGAAAGACTTCAGATGGCACAAGATAGGCAAAAATCATATGCTGATAATCGAAGGCGCGACCTGGAATTTCAAGTGGGTGATCACATATTCCTCAAAGTTTCTCCAGGTCGAGGTATTCGAAAATTCGATATTAAAGGCAAACTTACTCCAAGATTCATTGGCCCCTTTGAAGTTCTCGAAAGGATTGGTGAAGTCGCGTATTGTATAGCTTTGCCCCCTCAATTAGCAGGAGTTCATGATGTGTTTCACGTCTCAATGCTCAAGAAGTATGTACCTGATCCATTCCATGTCATTACTTACGACAAGCTAGAAATTAAAAGGACTTGACATACGAGCAAAGGCCAATCAAGATCATTGAACGAGAAGTACGTCAACTTCGGAATAAAACTATTCCTATGGTCAAGATCTAATGGACCAAGTCATGTCCACATGAAGCAACGTGGGAAACTGAAGAAGCCATGCGTAAAAGATTCTCAGAGATATTTGAATTTAAGTACACTCTCCATAAATCCATGTATTGAATTTGGAGACCAAATTCTTTTTAAGTGGGGGAGGGTGTAACGCCCGAGGATTTTTTTAAAGGTTTCAGGATTAAAAATATAATTATTAAGTATTTAAATAGGCTATTAAATGAATTATGGTTAATTAAATCCAAGTATTATGACACTACACTAATCCAAGAGGATTAGGCCCATATAATAAATGCAATTGGCCCAAAAAGACTGTCTTGGACCTTAGCCCATATTCTAGAAGCCTAAAGTGGGTGTAATCACGGAATTTAATGGATAAATAGGATAAATGGACGGATAATATCATAAGAGTTTGAACTGGTTCAAAATCGGCGCTCGGGATAGAAAACGGTCTATCGTGAGACCGCATAGCAGTGGAAAACGGTCTAGCATTAGACCGCTAGGATCTGCAGATTCCGTGAAAGGAAGAGAACATGAAAAGCTTGAAACTTGGGCATCCAAATCACCTAGGATCGATGCTATCTACTAATTAGATAAGTCTAGAAGGCTAGAAGATCGAATTGAAAGTCTAATTGAGACTCTAAGTTCGTTCTAATCCTCAAAACCCTAGCTAAACCTATAAATAGACCCCAGATTTCACATGTACGACCCTTACTTTTGGCTCGCGTGGAACTCAGGTAAAGGGGTAGAAACAGAGGTAAGTTTCTTCTACGAATTTGTTTATTATACTTAGATCTAACTCCTATCAAAATTTTATTCTAGGAGATCAAGTCTACAAGGAGTTAGAACCTTCTACAGTTGCTGATCCTACACCAATAACCCAGGAATCTGTGCAACGGTCCAGCAAAGATCAGGACATTGGAAGCCCTAAACGAGGTGTTTTGCAATTGTGGCTTTAGAACTTTATGTTACCTTTTACGTCTTCTATCTACCCTCAAAATTTCACGTCTTTAGGTCAAGGGAATCAGGAGATACAAGGGCGTGAAGTTGTTTGTTTAGCACAGGACGTGTAGAACTAGAGCTTACTTCCAGTCAGAAATTGGCAGTCTAGGAGCACTAATTAAGGTAGGTTATCTCATGAAAGGCTTAAACTCAAAGTCAGGAATAAAAGCTCTCTGATTTCATCCGATTTCATGCATTGTACGCCGAGAATTTTAGGATTTATTGGGACTATGCATCTAGTATACTTCTCATGCATAATTCTTAGCCCTAATGAAGTTAAAAAATGAATTTTCTTGTTTATTACACAAACCCACACATATTGTTGGCCTATGTGACGACCCAGAGCTCCGGATACCGATATACCGATAAAATCGATACACCGATACCAAGAACTGGGGAAGCCACCCAAGAGGCTGATGAGGCCCCTGAAGGGTTGAAGGAGTTTGCTGAGGAGTTGTATAACGAATGGGGACCGCAGGCACGCAATATTAATTAGAACAACAATTAATAAGTAAATGCGGAAGCAATTTAAAATATCAAAGTGGTAGAATATATACAATAGTCCAGATTTACAGAATAAAAGAGCTCCACTGCACAACTACACGGGACATACCCCGGCTCAAAAGAACAAAAAGATAAACCAACGACTGCTGGCACTCTAATGACGATCGGCACAGCCACGAGAAGAACCGGCAGACGACTGGGGCGGCTCACCTGAAAGAAGGAAGGGTGAGTCACAGCCAGACTCAGTAGGGGTCACGCGAATCCCTACCTCAAACTAAGCAGACAAGCAGGCGAATATAAAAGCAACTAGAGCATGCATTTAAATAATAAACAAGCAGATGCACAATTAAATAAATACGAACGACATGAAGTAAATCTACAAATAGAATAAACCAACACTAACCAAGTGAAGTGAGAGACGGAACAACCCACTAGAAGAACAAGACCAGATGTGTCCCCTGACGACTTACACTGCGTCTCGACAACTCGCAAGTCTGGCTCACGACAAGCGAGAGGCGTAACAGGACCAAACCAAGTACTAGTCAGTGCCAGTCCAAGTCTCCGACCACGTGTGCACACACTGACTCCTGCCTAGAGCCAGGCCTCTAGCTAGTTCCCCCCCCCCCCCCCCCCGTTGGACGCAACGGTAACCACAGGGGCCCACGGTAACTAGCTTACAAACCGTTCAATGGGAACACCCCTCCACCTCTCCCGGGTGGGATGACACACTCGGTCGCTAGGCTACGACTAGTGGTTCCATCACAAGGAAGTGAAAGCAACTCTATCGGAATCGAACAAGTAGACGGCTTTTGAAAACTCCAGGGAATGTAACGGTCTACAGTACCCGCGTTACAATGTGTAACGGTCAGGGTGTGGCGCGTTACATGAACTGTAACGCGCTCGACCCTGGCCGTTACAGCCACCCGAGACAAAAACTGCAACCGCAGTTTGCACAGGGCGTAACGCGTCCCATGAGGCGCGTTACGGCACCCTGACGGCCGCCCGACAGGCCGTCATGCCAACCGCCTCACGAAGTCAACGAAAGTCAAAAGGAGTGTAACGGTCAGGGGCCTGACCGTTACACACACTGTGACGACCCTACCAAGGGCCGTTACAGTGCTGTAACGCGTCCCGTGAGGGCCGTTACACGTGTGACGGTTCCTGGTAGGACCGTCACACCGACTGGGAGCTAAAACCGAAATGCTTAAAACCAAGCCCCCTCCCGGTCGAGCCGGATCGACGGGGAAACGCAGAAAAACTATAAAACCTACCAAACCACAACATTCTACAACTAAAGCATGCATCAAAACATAAAAACAATGCCCATGGAGTGATTTTCAAGAATTTAGCCTAAATTACACTAACATAGAATTTTGCATGGAAATTGAAGAAAACGACGTCGGATGGGCGTGCATGCTATGCCAATGCAATCCTAGCGAGGCAAGGATTCCATCCCCCTACCTCAATCGCGACGAAAACCGAGTTTGGGCCACATGCAAGCAAGGGGTCGCCGCGGCTCCTCTCGCCCCGTCCCGTCTCCACGCCCGACGAATCGCGACGAGGTCAGTGCCTACGCGTTCCTCGCGACGAGCCGGTTCCAACGATACCTCCCAAGCCTCGATTCGCGGCCCACAGCGCCGAATCCGAGAGAGAGGGAGAAAGAGATCGCGTGAGGGAGAGAGAGGGTGAGAGAGAGAATAAGTGAGGGAGAGAGAAATCGGTGGGGAGAGAGAGAGAGATAAAAATATATATATATATATATATATATATATATATATATATATATTCCAATAAATCCACAACTAATCCAAAGAATTACCAGAAAATAGCCTAAAAATCCACAAAAATAACCGAAATTCACAGAATAAAATCTAGATCCGAACCACTAAGAATCCGCTTAAGACGCGGGTCTTACAGCCTATACTTGTTCTATCATGTTTATATATGTTGATATCCAGGGATGATGTGTCTTAGATTAGTATTATATTTAATATATTTAAGTTTTCTGTAACACAGGAAGAAACAATCTTCCTGTAGACCGCCCGAAACCTTAGCGGTCGTATGATACACCGTTTGGCCAAGTGAAACGGTCCTACGCTAGACCGTTTGCATTTTCTGATTTATGTGATATTGTTAACCCGAAATATATTGCAGATTAGCCCTAATTAATGTATGCTAAGTCTAGTTAAGTAGGTTTTATTTCTGTTTCAAGTGTTATTTTCTTATACCTAGTTATGTTAATAGATTACTCTAGAAGATTTCATGTTCTTTATGTACTTGGGATTAATTTTAACCTATGTTATTTTCATGACTAAATCATATACTTTTGTAATTAACTTAAAATTTATATGATTTATGAACTAGTCATGATTTGATCATTGTTACCACTATCTCTCTTTTCTAGAGTCATTTTCTTAAGTACATGGCACATATCCCGGTATGTTGTCATTAGTTACACCTTTGCACATTAAGTACACAATATTGGACTTGATGACCTCTCCATTGGATATTCCTTCCAACGGACTAGGAAATCTTATTTCAAGTTCTCCGTAAGACTCCGCGAGCCTGGGATTCCCACTAGGACGCCGAGCTGGTTGTACCATTAAAACCCATTGTTTAGAAAGCATGTTTACCGATGTTTTATGTACTCTGGACCATAGCGGCCTTCTGGTTGACTGCTAGGTTTTGCTAACGGCCATTAACTAGACCGCTAAGGGATACTAAATGGCCATCCGTTAGATCGCTAAAGCTCCAAATGGTTTTACTGCATCGATGTCTTTATTCCATGAAACAGTCAATGACTAGACCGCCAGGCGTGATAAACGATCCAGTAATAGACCGCTTGGTCCTTGATTTTGTCTAACCCGAGGTTTGACCTTTGGGGTTGATTTTCTTGAGTTTTTAGGTGGTCTTAGAATTATCGGGACTCTGAACTTATGTTAAACAAGTCAATATTAAATGTATGGAACGCAATGAATGTACCGTTATGCTTCCGTAGCATGATATCCATTTAAGTCATCCTTGAAATCTTTTGCTGAAGCATTCTTACCTTGGTTACCTTATCATGGAATTACTGTTCAATTTGTGTTGGCCACATTATTGTTATAATCGTAGAAGTAGCTTGATTTATACTTGAAGATGCAGTTCGAGCACTAATTATGTTCAGGGGCTCTATGCTAGTCCTCTCGACTGATTGTCGGAAATATACTATAAACCATGGGGTATGATGTTACTGGCGTCGCATTACGCTGGGAGTACTTTCTTTATAAATAAGTTAAAATCCACGGGACATGAGTATTTTCTTGCTTGTTACATGACTTTCTAGTTCATAGCTTTCATGGTTATGAAAAGTACATTCTTGTTCGTGGAAAGGCCAAAATTACATTCTTGTTATATACTTGATCAATCATATTCTCATATCTCATACTTGATCATGTCTTGTTACTTGGTTTATATATATGGGTTTTACCATATCTACATGATTTATCTTATTCTCTAGAGCTAAAATGCTAATCACTTAAATTTTCCATCATGTTGATACGAAGATACCTACTGGGCAAGTGTGCTCATTTCCTACTTTCTCAATGTTTCAGGAAGTACAAGTGAATCAGATTCAGATTATGCAAGTAGCGGGTCCGAGAGTGATTGAAGGATATATGAACGAGAGAAGCCTTAGTTATCAAGTGTCTAGTCGAGTCATGATGTAATCTTTATTTTTATTGAGTCTAGTAAAGAGAGTCAAAGGTTTTATGTACTTTGAGATTATTTGATAAAGAAATAAAGTTAAAGGTTTGAATGAATTACTTGTGCAATTATTTTTATGTGATTATCTTGCGCTCTGATTATATTGCTTGCTCGAGGCGTACTAGCTGACTGTTCACGTTCCCGATTGTTTCCGCTGCATAATCTCGGGACGTGAAAGAGCTTGTGGCTCGGAGACTAACTTGAAGACTCGGCATCATGTGTACGTATTTGTATGTATTTTGGTATTGTGTGTATTTTTATTTTTATGGTGGTATTTGTATTATTAAACCACCAAAGTCAACATATCTTATTTTATTTTTGCCAATGTCAAAGTAGGTTGTTGAGTTTTATTTTATTAGGCTAGGACATAAATGCTATTAGGTGAGGATTAAAGGTATGATTGCTATAGCCTTTCCTATATAAAGGGGACTAGAGTGTGTTGTTTTCATATGAAAGCTTTTGAAAGAAGAAACCCACGTGAGAGAGTTTTCTCCACTTGTTGCTTCCCTTCCCTCTTAGCTCTTTGTGAGATTTGGGTGTCGCCCAGTGAGAGACCGTCCGGTGTAAGGTCGAGCTGCGTGAGACAATGGTTATCTAGTCCTGTTCGCATCCCGGAGTTGCCGTCGATCCTTCCTCCGACGCTGATCACGTCAAAGTGGGAATAAATCCGTACAGATGTCTGCCGAAGACACGGCAAGTTTAATGTTTAATTCGAGAGTGGGTTGGATTGAAAAATGATGTTGCCCCAAGTGAGGCCGGCCTGTGGCCATGCCAGGGAGTAATCCCCGGGGTCCATAGTCAGTCAGCAGGGCAACGTTGATATTTCCTCTACGGGGTCCAAGGGGAGAGGAGATCTCAGTGAGTGTGTGCCACGAGGCTGCAGTTTTAATTTTTGTTAGTTCAATTCCACTTCTATGTGAGTTTTATTCCATTTATGCTCCTTCATCATTTCCTCATTCGTGTGGTAGTGCAGGAAAGCCTGAGGTCGACGCAAAAGGAAACTGATCCGGGGGGAGGTCGATGCAGGAGGGCTTGAGGTCTATGCAGGTAGACACTGACCTGAAGGGAGGTCGGTGCAAAAAGGGGTGAGGTCGACGAGGACGAGGGCGACGATTGCCCTAAAGGGAGGTCGACGCTGGCGGGAGTTAACCTGAAGGGAGGTTGATGCAGGGAGGACCTGGGGTCGACGTAGGCTTGGTTCGGGAAGGGTGAGATCGATGCAGGCATACGGGAAGTGCAACTATGCACTCGTATGCCAAGGAACATGGTCTCTTTTATGCACGATATGCATGAGTGGCATTTTTTTATTAGTTCCTGTTGTGTATGTGATTTTGATGATTACAAAATGCCTTTGTTGCTTGGCCGTGTGCGAGAATGGTTATTCATGTCATCATGTGTATGGAGGTTGAAATGGTTGAGGAAATGATCATAAACTATTTCTATTGTGATATCATCATGTGGGAGCATTGTGATTCTATAAGGCTCATACGTTGTGATTCTATAAGGCTCATACGTGCTTTGAGGTTAGCACAAATATTGCATATACATTGTCTCTACACTTGGTGAGATTACTTTGTGATGTGTGGGTTGATGAGCTTGGCGATTGAACAAATGGAGAATCCATGGTGATACTCTTCTAATCTTGAGTTGGAAAAATGGGTTCTCAAGTGCTTTCATAGAGATCTTTCATGGGAATTCTTATGAGCCTCATGCTAATTCTTTCATAATCATATTTCATGTCATTTGGGTCTCGGCCTCAAACCGAGCTTCATATGTTAATGCATGACCCATATATTTTGATCTTGATCTAACATCTTGCTTTATCATGTTTTTCAGGATGACAAATCATGATTGATCTTCATGGGATTATGGTAACATTTAATCAATTGTTTCCCTTTGGTTTGATGGAGGTTTTAGTTATTTTTCAAACTCAAACTGTCTTACAGTCTTCACCATTTTCAATCCAACCGTTGGATCTCCCCTCTAAAAATAATATGTTGTAGCTCTGGGAGTCCTCTTTCCAACGCCTCCAGTCTTGCTTCGATCGGAGTTCGGAGCTAGGAGAATTAATTCCTGTCGCCGAAGCGCGCAGAGCCATTTTTGTGAAGCTGCCTGAAAGGGTCGACCCTTAGGGTCGACCCCTCAAAAAAGGGTCGACCCTTGGGGTCGACCCCTGTAAACCAGAACCAAAGTGTGTTCTGTTTGGGTTCTGGAAACCCAAGGGTCGACCCCTGGGGTCGACCCCTTGAATTCTGGAAACCCGAGGGTCGACCCCAAGGGTCGACCCATGTAAAACAGAACACAAAATCCGTTCTGTTTGGCTTCTGTATGCCCAAGGGTCGACCCTAAGGGTCGACCCCTTCAGTTCCGACCTCCAGCCGCCGTTTTTGACCGCCGTTCTCTTGCTCCAAAAGTCTTCCAATCCGAGTCCAACTTCTCCTAATCACTCCATAACTTGTGGGTCTTGTCCAAGGGCTGTCCCTTGACCATTCTAATCATATATATACTTCTCCTTTGGTCACAAACCCTAAGGAGAGGGGTGAGATCCGATTTTTGGGTGTTTTGCTAACCCTTGTGTATGCAGGTTCGGAGTTGAAGCTCCCAAGCCCTCTTCCACCTTGTTCTGAGCTTATATGTGAAGGGAAGAACGTGGATTCAAGTCCCTAATCGATCCTCTACTGGAAGCAACGTGGAGAATCAAGATACAAGCATCATCTATGCAAGAATCGATCATTTCTCTTCAAGAACGGTTCCTCATCCTGCAGAAGCTCTTCATCGAAATCTGAGGGAGTTGTCTTGATCTTTCACTTCTGTGTTTTTGTTTGAGATTGCTCAAGGTCTTGAATGATTATCTATGAGGTGCAATATATATATATACATGTTCATTTGTTCATCTATTGATTGCTATCTTATTAGTGCTATGCTTTTCATCCTAAGCAATAAGATGAACTAATGCTTTCTTTTCTCTTGCAGAAGAAGAAGGAAGAGTGGTACCACAAGGATGAGAGTAGAGAGGTGAAGAAGAAATTAGAAGAAGGTAAAGAAGTGCATCTCGAGGAGACGAAGAAGATGATGTCTAAATCATAATCATCCGTCAACAAGCAAGGAGAATCCGTTTGTGCTGAAGAAGGGGGAGCCTTATACTTGATGCATACTTCTAGTTTTCATCTATAGAATTCGTTGGGAGGTCATAGCATATATATGTTTTGATTCATATACATTTCAGATAATATCTTGTGTGGGTGTTCGGAGAAGGGGATCTCCGAGTGTGTGTGTTGTTATATGTGTGCTGATTGTGCGGAGTATATCCGCGTGCGTGTTGTTGTTGGGAGCTTTCTCCCGTGTGGTTGAGTAGGCATTGTCCTACGTGTGTGTGGACGGAGTTGTGACTCCGTGTAAGGAATTTGTTTGGGGTGTGTTCCCTAGTGTGTGTGTGTGTGTGTGTGCTGCTGTGGCAGCAGGTTGAGGCAAGGCCTTGTGTGTGTGGTTTGCTGCAAAAGTAGTGTGTGTGTGTTGGGGTTCGTCCCCGTGTTGCTACATTTTGTAGCGTGTAGTGAAGCCTCACCGGTTTGGTGAGGGGTGGACGTAGGGAGCCCGTCGTGGTCCCGAACCACCTTAAAAATCCCCGTGTCTTGTGGTTTGATTCTTGTGATTGTGTGTTCACTATCCCATCTGTTTGTGCCATCGTGTGAGCTCGGCGAGATTGAGTGAATCAAGTCTAAACTTGTTTAGATTAATTTCCTCAATCCTATCAATCTTCTATATTCCGCTGTGTGGTAATTGTGTTTTTAATTGGACATAGTTTTTAGTAGAAGGATCTATTCACCCCCCCTCTAGATCCGTGTTCCTGCACTACGGGACCCAACAATTGGTATCAGAGCGAGGCTCTGTTGTCCCTAGATCTTGCGATCTACAGAGTGATCCCAGTGCATTCCACAATCATGAATTTTTCTACTGAACATATATCTATGAACTGTTTGCCAATCTTCACTGGTGTGAATTTTGATTCATGGCTAGGTAAACTGTGTGTGGTGATCAATTCTACTAATCCTAGTCTTTGGAAATTGATTTATCATGGTCCACACACATTACCTCTAGATGAGACCAAGTGGTCTAATCAGGATAAAATGATGCATCATGATAATGTTACTGCTTTGAGTTTATTGAAAGCTTCCGTGAATACTAACAAGTATCCATTTGTATCTTCTTGTAGGACGGCAAAGGAGCTTATGGACCGGTTGATCAAAGCTCAAGAAAAGGAAAGACAAAAATGTCTCATGGCCGATGATGCTGATCAACAAAGTGACAAAAGTGCAGAAGAGGTAAATTCAGATTCTGAAGAATTTACTCTTGATGATCTTGTTGAAGCTTATGATGAGTTGGAAAAATAATATAAGAAAGTCAAGTCAGAAAATAAAAAATTGAAAAAGAAATCTGAAAACTTGGTCCATGAAAATGGTTCTTGTGATAAATGTTCTGAGCTTGATAACTTGACTGAAATCTTAGAGCATGATGTTGAATGTCACAAAGAAACCATTGCTTGTTTGAGAAATGAGAATGTTGCCCTCAAGAACAAAATCAATCAATTGGAGAAAACTGAAAAAGATCTAAGAAACAAAATGGAGTCAAACTCTATTGATCATGATATTTGCAATGAATTGATTATGAATGATAAACTTGCAAATGAAAATGAAAAACTTGAAAAAGGAAATACATTGTTAAAATCTGAAAATGAAGAATTGAAACATCTAAACACAACCATGTCTAAAAAATTACTTGCTTTTGAAAAAGGGAAAAGTTTGGTTATTGATGAATATGACAAGATGTATGTGTTAGAACAAAAGATGGAAAGCTACCAAACCATCAATGCCCAATTGAATGAAAAAGTCATTTCTTGTGACAATGAGATCATTTGCTATGAATTGCACATTTCATCTCTTGAAAAAGAAATTCTTGATCTGAAAGCTTCTTTGTCTAAGTTTGTAAATGGGGAAGAAAATCTGAACAAGATATTGGGAACTAAGGTGAATTTCCAAAGAGATGGGCTGGGCTATAATCTTGTGAACAAAAAGAATTTTGAAAATAAAGTCTATACATCCTTTGTTCATAGTTCAAACATAGTCAGCACATCAAATGAGTCTCCAAATCAAACTACTGCTCAAACAACAAAGAGATCAAATGAAAATCTGGAAAAGAAACAAAACTTGCATCAAAAGGCTAAAAGTGTTGTTGGTGTCACGATGATTGCTAAGAAAAATCATGTTGCACACACACATGCATCCACAAAGAAAATCTCATGTTTTTATTGTGGTGAACTTGGTCATATGATGCATGATTGCTTTTTGATGAAATCTGAAGATCTAGATGCATGCAAGAAAATGAATGGCTTCACAAAGCCAAGAAAGTTTTTGAACACAAAAAGAACTTTTGATAACTCTTATATTCATGCAAGAAGACCATTTGAAAGATTTGCTCCATTGAACTGTTTTCATTGTGGAAGGTTTGGTCACATGATGAACAATTACTTTGGTTTGAAAAATGAGAACATCTCTTCAAACCCACAAAAATTTCATGCTCATTCTTACAAGAAAAATCTGAAGTCTTTTGATTGTTGTCATTATTGTGGTGAGTTTGGACATACCATGTATGATTGCTCTTTAATGCATTTTGATGATATGCATGTCCAAAAACTGTGGAAGGCACCCTCTAGAGGTGCAACTAACCATCCGGGACCCAAGAAGGTTTGGGTACCCAAAACAACCAAATGAGAACTTTGTTGCAGGATTGCCTTGAGGCCAAGGGGAAGGCTCTAAGTCGACTTGGCCAGTCTTTGGTGCAATGCTTTGGAGAGAAAGAAATGAGCTTAAGAAGACTTCAATGCCAAAGTTGTTCTACTTCTATTGAGATTTGGAGCATGTTGATGAAGATTACTCAACCAAAATAAAGCAAAGAATTTGAAGATGTCAATAAAGGTAACACAAGGCAAAGGTGAGAAAATAAAGTGTTTGACTGAAGTTCTATGGTCTTGATGTTAATGCCATAACTTGACAGACAGTGATTGTGAAGGTTTGGATACCCCTTGGTTGTTCTTGACAATGTGGATAATGAATGTTTGGCTGAATGGTAATGAAACATCTGAGCAGTATATATGAGAGTGTAGCCATTGAATGCTTCTTGCTAAACCCCCGATGTCAAATGAGAATACATTTGTTTCTGATCATCATTTCAATGATTACATGGTATATAAAATGGTGACATGTGGAAGGGCAGGTCAAGCCTGTCTGAAAGCTATCACCATGCGTGAGGATGTGCCTCCGCCTGGTACCATGAATCATATATGCATATGGCATCCAACTTAAATGAATTTTCTGAAATCATGCATTGATTATGGGGGAGTTTTGCATGCTGAAAATATTAAAAATGATGTTTTTCCATTCTCTCAGCATGATGATATTGTGTTTGTGGCTGCACATCTTGAGGACTGAAGTTGATCAATGTTCCATGGTCTTTACCAATGTGCCACGCATCTTTCTGGATAAAAGCACAATTATTTTCAAGAAAAGTTCACATGTGATGATTTTGATGATTTGAATGAATTTTCTGAATTCTCTTTTCAGAATAAAATTGTGTCCTCACATTTGAACATTTGGTAATGTGTGTCATACATTAGTTGCATTGGGTGCATATAGTGTGTCTTGTTGCATAGTTGGCATTTTCAGCATACATATAGTGCATATTTTGAAATGCATCATTTTACACATTTCATGTTGCATAAATGCCAAAATGAATACATCCAACAATTGGTCTCATATCTTTGGAGTCAACATTTCAAGAACTGAAATTGCATATCTTTTCATTTTGTATTGCATATGCATATCTTCATCGTATGCTTGCATGTTATTATATGCTATTCAACCCCTTCCTTGAAACTTCTAAGACCATATACTTCATTGATAAATAATGTTGCATCTGAGTCTTAACAAGTGTGCTTCATGTAAAACTCTAAGGGGGAGCATTTCATGCTTATTGCATTTACATAGGGGGAGCTACACTATCCTGTTCTAAGTTAAATTTTCTCCATACATGTTAAATCAAATTCGTATACTTCATGCACTTTAATGTGAAATTGAGTGTTGTTCATAAGGATATAGGAATTTCATTTCAACACTCTAAAGTAATTCAACTTGCTGCATGGATGATAAGAGACAGTTGAGGAAAAAGTTGACTGCCTCCACATACAAAAAATGGTTGATATGAAAGGCAGAGCAATGCTAAGTCTCACTGAGTAAACTGGGCACATGTCACCTGAGACGTGATGTGGTTCATTTCTGAAAAGTGATGACTAAAGTATCTCTGTTCAAATGAGGTGACAAGGTTCAACATTCTGAGTAACCGGGGATTCTGGCATGAGCTTCATGTGTCTCCTCGCGTAAAAAGGAATTATTTTGAACCTGATTCTTCTTAGAAAAATTCAGATTGTCAGTATAAAAATTTCTGATGATATATTTGATTGAGGTAGAGCGAAGCCTCCAATACGCTGTTCTCTAAATTGAAATACAGTTTGTACACTTACTATTGTATTTACTTGAAAATCTGGCTATCCATATGGCTAAGATTCATACTCATGTTACTCACTTACACATGGTAATTTGATTTGATATGTATTTTAAAATTTTGATTAATTGCTTGACCTGCTGTACGTCTTCTCCTATTTATCTGCACAATCCTCTAGGTGTAATCATGAGCATTCTAAACTTAATGACTCACTTGCACTTTTCCTACACCTATCACTTCTTGTGAAGGAGTTTTGTTGCATGTATCTATAGATATCTGCTTGATTACATTGTATGCATTTCATGCCTCATCACTTTCATACATCTTGTTTCATGCATTTCACAAGAAAACTAAAAATCAAAAATTTGAAAACCATAGTCAGTCATCTATTGTGTCCATGTCAAAGGAGGAGCTTTACATGTGATCTTATCTGCCCAACTCATCAGGACTTATATGAGTCAACATCTTTTTATGGGTGTTTGAGTGTTGTCTGCTTGCTCATCATTGTCATGCCATACACCATTTCCAATTGCTGCAACTTGTGAGCATTTGCATATCGTTTTGTCATCTTGCATTCTTCATGACCATATTGTCCACATTTGCATTTCCAATTTCAACAATTTGTATCCAACAATTTTGTAATTAGTTCATGCATATCATGCATATTCGCATTTTAGTTCATGTCATCTTGCATCCCCCATCATGATCCCCATTTCTGATTATGTCAAAGGGGGAGAGAGAGCTTTATGAGAGAGCATTATAGCATAAATATTTTGTCATCATCAAAATGGGGGAGATTGTTGTGTATGTGATTTTGATGATTACAAAATGCCTTTGTTGCTTGGCCGTGTGCGAGAATGGTTATTCATGTCATCATGTGTATGGAGGTTGAAATGGTTGAGGAAATGATCATAAACTGTTTCTATTGTGATATCATCATGTGGGAGCATTGTGATTCTATAAGGCTCATACGTTGTGATTCTATAAGGCTCATACGTGCTTTGAGGTTAGCACAAATATTGCATATACATTGTCTCTACACTTGGTGAGATTGCTTTGTGATGTGTGGGTTGATGAGCTTGGCGATTGAACAAATGGAGAATCCATGGTGATACTCTTCTAATCTTGAGTTGGAAAAATGGGTTCTCAAGTGCTTTCATAGAGATCTTTCATGGGAATTCTTATGAGCCTCATGCTAATTCTTTCATAATCATATTTCATGTCATTTGGGTCTCGGCCTCAAACCGAGCTTCATATGTTAATGCATGACCCATATATTTTGATCTTGATCTAACATCTTGCTTTATCATGTTTTTCAGGATGACAAATCATGATTGATCTTCATGGGATTATGGTAACATTTAATCAATTGTTTCCCTTTGGTTTGATGGAGATTTTAGTTGTTTTTCAAGCTCAAACTATCTTACAGTCTTCACCATTTTCAATCCAACCGTTGGATCTCCCCTCTAAAAATAGTATGTTGTAGATCTGGGAGTCCTCTTTCCAACGCCTCCAGTCTTGCTTCGATCGGAGTTCGGAGTTAGGAGAATTAATTCCTGTCGCCGAAGCGCGCAGAGCCATTTTTGTGAAGCTACCTGAAAGGGTCGACCCTTAGGGTCGACCCCTTAAAAAAGGGTCGACCCTTGGGGTCGACCCCTGTAAACTAGATCCAAAGTGTGTTCTGTTTGGGTTCTGGAAACCCAAGGGTCGACCCCTGGGGTCGACCCCTTGAATTCTGGAAACCCGAGGGTCGACCCCAAGGGTCGACCCATGTAAAACAGAACACAAAATCCGTTCTGTTTGGCTTCTGTATGCCCAAGGGTCGACCCTAAGGGTCGACCCCTTCAGTTTCGACCTCCAGTCGCCATTTTTGACCGCCGTTCTCTTGCTCCAAAAGTCTTCCAATCCGAGTCCAACTTCTCCTAATCACTCCATAACTTGTGGGTCTTGTCCAAGGGCTGTCCCTTGACCATTCTAATCATATATATACTTCTCCTTTGGTCACAAACCCTAAGGAGAGGGGTGAGATCCGATTTTTGGGTGTTTTGCTAACCCTTGTGTATGCAGGTTCGGAGTTGAAGCTCCCAAGCCCTCTTCCACCTTGTTCTGAGCTTATATGTGAAGGGAAGAACGTGGATTCAAGTCCCTAATCGATCCTCTACTGGAAGCAACGTGGAGAATCAAGATACAAGCATCATCTATGCAAGAATCGATCATTTCTCTTCAAGAACGGTTCCTCATCCTGCAGAAGCTCTTCATCGGAAATCTGAGGGAGTTGTCTTGATCTTTCACTTCTGTGTTTTTGTTTGAGATTGCTCAAGGTCTTGAATGATTATCTATGAGGTGCAATATATATATATACATGTTCATTTGTTCATCTATTGATTGCTATCTTATTAGTGCTATGCTTTTCATCCTAAGCAATAAGATGAACTAATGCTTTCTTTTCTCTTGCAGAAGACGAAGGGAGAGTGGTACCACAAGGATGAGAGTAGAGAGGTGAAGAAGAAATTAGAAGAAGGTAAAGAAGTGCATCTCGAGGAGACGAAGAAGATGATGTCTAAATCATAATCATCCGTCAACAAGCAAGGAGAATCCGTTTGTGCTGAAGAAGGGGGAGCCTTATACTTGATGCATACTTCTAGTTTTCATCTATAGAATTCATTGGGAGGTCATAGCATATATATGTTTTGATTCATATACATTTCAGATAATATCTTGTGTGGGTGTTCGGAGAAGGGGATCTCCGAGTGTGTGTGTTGTTATATGTGTGCTGATTGTGCGGAGTATATCCGCGTGCGTGTTGTTGTTGGGTGCTTTCTCTCGTGTGGTTGAGTAGGCATTGTCCTACGTGTGTGTGGACAGAGTTGTGACTCCGTGTAAGGAATTTATTTGGGGTGTGTTCCCTAGTGTGTGTGTGTGTGTGTGTGTGTGTGTGTGTGTGCTGCTGTGGCAGCAGGTTGAGGCAAGGCCTTGTGTGTGTGGTTTGCTGCAAAAGTAGTGTGTGTGTATGTTGGGGTTCGTCCCCGTGTTGCTACATTTTGTAGCGTGTAGTGAAGCCTCACCGTTTTTGTGAGGGGTGGACGTAGGGAGCCCGTCGTGGTCCCGAACCACCTTAAAAATCCCCGTGTCTTGTGGTTTGATTCTTGTGATTGTGTGTTCACTATCCCATCTGTTTGTGCCATCGTGTGAGCTCGGCGAGATTGAGTGAATCAAGTCTAAACTTGTGTAGATTAATTTCCTCAATCCTATCAATCTTCTATATTTCGCTGTGTGGTAATTGTGTTTTTAATTGGACATAGTTTTTAGTAGAAGGATCTATTCACCCCCCCTCTAGATCCGTGTTCCTGCACTACGGGACCCAACAGTTCCCTTCTTTGTTCATGTGATGAATGCTCATGTTCGTGTACGTCAATGTAATGCAGGAGTGCTCGTGCCCGGTTCTCTTCGTGTCTTCCACAGTTCCTTTGCCTTGGCAGGGGTGTCTTGTTATTTATTTCATTTGTTTATGGCTTCCTTTTGTATTTTTAATATGGGTATAATTCTGGTAAAAATTCGGCAATATCTCCCCCAGACCCGGATGCGGGAGGGGTAAAGCGGGCACACATCCACAAGGAGTGACGTAACTCAAAGCAGAGGTGCGCGTGAAAGCGGCGACACCTTGAGAAAGTCCACAAACCAACGGACGAGAAACACAAACTCACGGTTAAGACAAAGGGCCAGGGAAGAGACTCCACCGGATTAAGAAGGGAAGATGGCAAGGGCCACCAGATCAAGTGATGGAGAAAGCCACCAGACCAAGGGATTGAAAAGCCACCGGATGGGGTGGGCGGACAGAGCCACCGGATCAGGTCGCCAAGCGAGCCATCGGATCAAGCAGGCTGGCGGGTCACCGTATCAGGGGTGGAAGGCGGGCCACCATATCAGGCGTGGTAAGCGCCACTGGACCAAGAGCGTGGCAAGCCACCGGACCATGAGCGTGGCAGGGCCACCGGATCAGGAGAAGAGGTGGACCTAGCCACCGGATGGAGGGCCTAAGGGCGCCACGGGATCACGCAGAGACGGGGCCATCGGATGAAGGGAGCTAACTGACCACCGGTTGAAGGATCAAGGGTGGCTGAGCCATCGGCTCGATGGAGGGGGGGGGGCGAGGCCACCGGATCAGCGAGAAGGGTGGCGAAGCCACCGGATGAGCGAGAGGGGTGGTGAAGCCACCGGATCAGGCTGGTGGGGAGGCCACCAGATCGGGGTGGTGGCGAGGCCACCAGATTGGGGCCTGGGAAGGGAAAGCCAAAGGTTAATGTTGGAAGTGGTTTGTTCCTGAGCAGGGAGTTTTGGTGACAGAGGGAGGATTTGAGTCTCAGCCATGGAATGGCAGGACCCAGACGATGATGCCCGCATGGGTAGACGTCTCCAAAGGAAAATAGAGGGAAGGACAGTGATAAAAGATAAAGAGAAGCAGCTTCTTTGAGCCCAGTGTGGCGGCCTGACCCATGGGGTTGGGTGACCCCAGCCTTCAGAACTCTACAAGAGAATGGATCACGTGTTTTATGAAGATAAAGAGACATGGACCAGCTAAACCAGAGAAACACAACGTAGAGGATGAAGGAGACTCAAGGGAGCGGTAGGAATGAGATACTAGAAGCACGGACTCGCCGCAAACAGGAACGTTCGCAAGCTTTTATTCACTGCAAGATGATGAACACGGGGGAGGTTGATACATTTCGAAGGGGGGACAAAAGCCCAAGGGAAGAAAATAGACAAAGAAAATGATGGGGAAGTATATGAAAACTGCAGTGGGGAGGAGGATGGGGCATGAACTTCTCCCCCTCTACTCTTCTCTCTTCTACAAGACCCTCCCCTCCTCATTTTCTTCTTCCCTTCTTACCTTCTTCTTCTTCTTCTTTTCTTCTTCTTCTTTTCTCCTCACGCAAAGCTCGAGCAAGAGGGAGAGGAGGTTGTTGGCCACAGAAGCTCTCTCCGAACCTCTCCTCTTCTGTCTGTGTATCCCTCTTCTGCCCGCTGCTCTCTTTATCTTTTTCTCTACCTTATATACGTGGGAGCTCGCCCAGGGTAGTTGTGTTGGCGGTGAGAGAGTCAACGTGATCATATCGAATCTTCTCTCCCATCCCTTCTCTCTGCCGTGTCTGCCATCGCGTTGCCAAATGTGGAGCCTGCAGAAGGTTGGTGGAGAGAGAGGACACCGTAGGAGGTTGCCCAGCTCGTGATAGCTCGATTTTCGCCCACTGCGCGCCAAGGTGAGAACCCATGGGTGGAGGAAATGCTCAACGGTCCATGAAAAAGGTGGATCCTGCCATTTTCATCTAATGCTGCTGGAGCCACCGGATGAAGAAGTCTTGGCGTTCCATCGGATCACTCTTGCCTGGGAGCGACCGGATCGAGTTGTCAACGTCGCCACCGGATCAAGATGCACGGCGGGCCACCGGATTAGCAGGCGCAAAGGGGGAGTGCCACGGGTTCAGCCGCTTCAGGGTGCCACTGGATCAGCTCTAAAGGGGTGCCACCGGATCAGGTCAGCCCAGGAGAGCGCCACTCGTTCAGGGGTGGCATGGGTCCCCGGATGGGGAACGCCACCGGATCGAGTCCAAAGATGGGCCACCATATCAGCAAGGGGGAGATTCCACCGGATCAGATGAGCTAGGCCACCGTATCAGTTGGCCTTGGGGGTGCCATCGGATCACTTGGGTGGCCAAGCCACCGTATCACTTGGGCACTTATCCTTTGATACTTCCAAGTCCCAAGCTGTTCCTCTTTGCGATCAAAGGTTTAATTCACTTGTCTGAGTGTGGCTTGACGGTGCGTACTTCGTTATTCACAGTTGATGATCTTCTTCAGGGACTCAGGAGTGTCGAGCCTCCCGGTGCATTCTTCGCTGCTGCAGGCCACCGGGTGAATCCACGACAACATATTGATTCAGAGATGCCTAGCTCCCTGTGGTTTAATGCACCCTGACGAGCGAAAGATGTCTTCGGATGTGAAGCTACTTTGGGGACGAACCATAAACTATCTCTTGAAGTTCTTCTATTCACTGGGAGGCCTAGACGAGCTCTGACATCGCCTGAAGCTGTGTCTGTTCTGAACTTACTTGAGGAACTTCACGGACGTGAAATTTTACACGTTCACACTCCCCCAACCATCCTACCCCTATACAACCTAACCCTCGTTAAATCCCTACAGAAATGACAGAGCAACCAAAGGGGATAGTAAACCTAGTAGAAGGGATAGCTTCGACACCCACTCGTCTGAGTATTGCGACGATGATGTACCACGGGATGGGGGCTTGCGATGGTGAGGAAGATGAGATGAAGAAGGAGAGCAGGGGAGGGGGTGTGGTGGATGGCACAGCTATGGAGTGAGGAATAGAGGGAGGGGAAATGTTCTGAAGGCGCGGTTGGGGGGAGTGAGGAAGAGAGGGAGGGTGGCGGGCTGGGGGTTCCGAAGGCGCGGCTGGGGAGTGAGGAAGAGAGGGAGGGTGGGGGCTGGGGGTTCCGAAGGTAGGCTGGGGGTTCCAAAGGTGCGACTGGGGAGTGGGGAAGAGAGGGAGGGTGGCGGGCTGGGGAGTGAAGAAGAGAAGGACTAGGGAGCAAGGAAGAGAGGGAGGGTGGCGGGTTGGGGTAGATTTATGTTTTTAAGAAGGCTGTGGCGGGTTGGGTTCATTTTTGAAGGCGCGGGAGTCTTTAGCGCCAAAAGCTTTTACTCTATGCCTACCACACACTATAATATATATAAATATAATAATTATAGTACCATTAAATCTAAGGGATATATATTCCTCCTATACTAAAAATGAGTAGGTATTTACCTAGGATAATATTCATGTGTAATATAAAAAAATAAAAAAGATGTATACCTACACGAACTATCGGTAGGTAATGAATAACAAATAAAAGATATGGGAATATACGGGTGATCTACTCCTACGACTTACGAAGAGTAGGTAAATACCTGCGATATGGTACGTAGGTAATGTATAACAAATAAAAAATTTGGACACCGATCACTCTACGAGTGACCTATTCTTACAACACAAATAACGAGTAGGTAACTACCTACGACATTTATCATAGGTAATATATGACAAATAAAAACTAATGTCATCGATCACTCTGCAGATGACCTACTCCTATGATGGTAACGAAGTGTAGGTACGTTCCGACGACCATGTCCGTAGGTATTTTATTACAATTATCTATTCCTACGGCTGAATTGGAACTGTAGGTATGACATACCACTTACCTACGACATTGTCGGTAGGTAGTTCAATATGGCTATCTACTCCTACGACTCAATTGAAATCGTAGGTATGACATATCACTTACCTACGGTACTGTCGGTAGGTAGTTCAATACGGTTATCTATTCCTACGGCTCAACTGAAACCGTTGGTATGACATGCCACTTACCTACGGCATTATCAGTAGATAGTTCAATATGACTATCTATTTCTACGGTGCTACCGAACCGTAGGTAGTGTATGACATATACCTACGACAGTGATAGTAGATAACAAAATAACCTAAAAAACCGTAGGTATAGGCCCATAAATACCAACGACTTACAAAATCGTAGGTAGGTGTCATAGGTAAAAGCCATTTTTTTTATAGTGCCTCCAGTGCCGGCCCCCCACCTAGTGTGGAGAGAGAGAGAGAGAACTCTCAAATTCCTTCCCTTATCTTATACATGTCACCACACACAGAGATAGGGGAGAGAGATTTCACATAACCTCTTTACGACGGAGAAGCAATCAAAAGTGCGATGCATCCTTGTCTTTCAAAATTGAACACAAATACAAGAAATTGCAGGCAATTTTTGTAGCACATAGCCTCTGATCAAGTCTCAATTACTTGTCACATCAAGTATAAAATACATGCATGTTTAATTCTATTGTCCTCAGTGAGTCGAATGACAAATTATTTGGAGCTATATCCCTAACAATTGCCAAAAGTGCGACCTCCTTCTCCTTTGCTTGAAATTTAGAACAAATAGTAGGTCTTCTTGTGATTGATATGCTAATTGGTCTCATTAATTAAGGTGTGATATATTGATCCTCTAGAGACTAAAGCTTGGCCTCTAATATTGTTTCATAAACCTCTCCTAGCTTCCAACTTATTCACAAACTTTAGTTCCATCTCGCAGACTTCATTAGGGATATTCTTCTCATACTCACATAGATATCCTTTTATGCTACTTTTGTCCAATGATATTTATCCATGCTACGTTATTGCATCATGGAAACAATGCTTTGCAAAAAGCACAAACATTATCCCCTTCGTTTGCTACATACTCACTGTAGTAGATTTCTTTCTTTCCGCATGATTACTATATATATGGTTATATGGAAGCCAAGATGTGAGGATGCGGAGGCAAATGCAAATGCCTACCAACAATGATGAGTAGGGAATGCTTTCACGAAGATTGAACATCTTTTCCACTTATTTCCATCTTCTAAATGGAGGGCCTTTTTTGTACTTCTAATCCACTCGAGAAAGAGGGATTTGTATGCATCGGGGTTTCATCTATTTCTCAGTAGAGATAGTGATTTCTTTTTTGGTAATTCAGAAGTTAACACAGTTGGTATATGATTCGATTTTGATACCTGACATCTTGAATTCAAGATTTAGTAGGACAATTAATTAATTGACGTATCGTTTTTTTAGAATCAATGTGTCAGCAAATCGACGATGTACAATGAGGAACTGAGAACTAATTCGATCCTTCCACAAGTTGTTGAGGAGATCTAGGTTCGATGAGTTTTTATACCATGTCAACTAGTGTGTGTATAATAAATATGTTTCTTGTGAAAGAAAATTCATAAAGGGGAATTGGGTAGTAGTCATGGACCTGAAGTTAATCAAACAACAAATTAATTGAATGTCTCTTTATACATTTGATCTTTTTCTTCTTCCTTCCTCTTCAGTATTTCATGTGTTTGTTCCTAATTAACTTATTTGTTTGCTTTCAGTTTTTGAAAATCATAGTTACCCTCTTCTCTCATATTTCTCTGTCTTACGCTAACACTCTCTTTCTTGAGTTATTGCTAAAATTATTCTTTCACCAGCTACATATTATACTTTGTAACATTCAACTCTTTTTCAAGATATGGGTTCTTATTAGCCATTGTTAAGGAAGCGACAAATAATGTGTCTCATCAAATTACATTGAAGGCCCGTATAAGGATATAAATGGATCGGGTTCGACTCGGATAGACCAATAGCATACCTTATATGTGAAAATTTTATAAATACTATACCTGAATAATACCCTATTATTTTCACGGGTATGGATACGGATATATCTGTCACGGGTATGGATATATCCGTGGATATTCGTATCCGTCCTGAGTCCACGTCCACATCCAAGAAAATGTGAGATTTATGAGAATTAGAAAATAGAAATCCGGTCAATTCTTTCCTTTCCAAAGTAATTTTAATATTTTATAAAAACGTCCTTATAATTTTAGCAAGAAGTTCAAACTCATGAACTCAACAAGACGGGCAACGGGTTGAGTTCATATCAAAATCATAGGCCTAACATGCACAATGAGTTATTAAGAGCAGGTTCGGATCGGGTATGAGTTCGGGTGCACTAAATCCATACCTTATCCGAATATGAAATAGATATTTTAAACATATCCGAACCCGAATCCATATCCGTTTATTCGGGTATTAATTACCCGACCCATCATACATCAGATGATGCGGATAATCAGGTTTGCAAATATTTTTGACATCCCTAGACCCGTACATTGTTGGGGATAGCTAGAATTTTTGTTCAGCAATAGCCGGAATTAGGAGTACCTTGGTTCTTTAATTAATGACTTCTTTTACACTTTCTTCTAGATGTGCGTCACAATACAAGTCGAGGTCTCAAAAAAGAACTTAATGTTCAAGGCATTTGATTCTTGCAGTTCTTCCTGATTCAAAAATATTGGGTCTCACCCATTGTTAGTGTCTACTTAATTGTTTGGACTGCATAATTTAGACACACTTAAAGTCCAGACTAATAGAATTAAGTTTTGGGCTTGACCCATATGTGGCTCATGGGTTCCACTTATAGATAGAAACCCAAATCTGTTAAAACTCTAGACTGATCTCTCCTCTCTATATAAATAACCTAAGCTGTTTACTCTCCATAAGATTTACGCCCATTCAGACCCAATAGAGAGAGGAAATCAAAAAGTGCTGCGAAGACTCATGTGAGTCTCTGTTCATGATCGTGATCGTCTTCCTCTTTCTTGTCGTGAGTGCGTGGGGCATGATATATGTTTTCTGCTGCAGGTACGATTCAGACTTAACAAAAAATACTATGTTTATATAATAATATAAATTCATTGGCGTAGGATAATCCCATTTGTCGACAGTTAGACAAAAAATTTAATGTCAAGTCCATTTTAAGTTTAATTGGATCTGAACACCAACTAGACTAAAAGATTAACCCATTTATTCATTCACCCATCAAACTTAATTTAAGAAACTTGTCCAGTCTATGTATATATGCTTGGTTCAAATCTGAGTTATGCACTCCAGACCCGTTCCACCTATATATGTTACTCCTACATACAAATAAATATAGGAAATATTGTTATTACGTTAATTACACTCTTTACAAACTCTCCCATCGCATCGACTTCTAACATATTTTTCATAGCACAACTCAATGAGACCGCAAACAAGTAGATAGTCGGGAAGCCTTTGTTGCTAAGGATACTCCTAGCACAACCTTTTTTAAAGTGTCATATACGGTCAAAATGATTAAACAAGCTGTTAATTAACAAACCTTATAGTAAATAATTAAAATATAGTATAATACCATTTTAAATGATTACATTAATAATATACATGCTGATAGCACATTCACGTTAACTCTCAGCATATCTTTGAGTAATACATTTTACGTTGCACGTGGTGTAGTATTTTTTTTTATTTTTTTATTTTGAAATTGTTTAGACGTGTCGTCTCCATCCTCCCCCCCCCCCACAAAATATTAAGGAAAAAATTTGAGACGTTGTGAATAGTAATTTTTTTTCTTCCGAGATAATTTTTTGATGACTTTAACATAACTCCAAAATATAATGGCATTGGATTCACGTCACAAATTTTTTTAAAAAAATTAACGACATGCATGCGGTGTAATTAGTGTAATAAACGTAACGTACTCCAGATTTTTTTTGCATGAAGACCGAGTTCCGGATGAGGGCACTGCCAAGTCTACGGTTTTGCTATAATCACATCGGGGCACCACGTACCTGTATCTGTAGAGTAAAAATAGCATGGCCGTGGACGTCTTCGCTGCGAAAGAACGGGGTGATCAGAGAGCGAAACGCCCGCCGGTTGTGAACGACTGGCGGGGCTTTCTCCGCCTCCCGATCGAAAAGACCACCTAGCCTGCTTTTGGCTGGGCAATGGCGCACCTCGCGCGGAGGGGGAGGACCGGCGGGGCTTCCACCTGCCCCTCCCATGCAGGGGAGAAGAAGAAGAGGAGGAAGGGGAAGGAGAGTACATATAAATAGATAGGGGGTTGCCCCTTCATGGAGGCGTTCCTCCCCTCCATGGGCTTCGAATAAGGGGGGGTTCCATTACGTCTTCATTCCCTTCTTCTCTTCCTCTGATCCCCTCACACAACAAATTACTGCGTGGTACACGGTGTTGATCTCAATCCAATAAAGATGGGGGCCGGGTCGAAGGTGGGCGTAATGGCCGTCTCCGTGGTGCTCCTGGTGGCCATCGTTGGCGTCGCGGTCACCGTGGGCAAGTCCGGCAAGAAGGTCGGCGACGACTTCGTCATGCCCACCGCCGACGATGGCTCCGGCGGGCCCATCACCACCTCCAGGACCGTCTCCGCCATGTGCGCGTCCACCGACTACAAGGAGACCTGCCAGAAGAGCCTCGGGTCGGTGCTCGGCGACAACAAAACCGTCAGCGTCAAGGACATCGTGAAGGCCGCCATGGAGGCCACCCTGAACGCGTCCCTCTCCGCTATGGACAAGGCCAAGGGGTTCGGCAACGCCACCGACGACAAGATGCAGCAGGCGGCACTCTCCGACTGCAAGGTGCTGCTGCAGGACGCGGTGGAGGAGCTGCAGGACACGATCTCCAGCGTCAACGCCAGCGACGTCAACTCCCTCAAGGACAGCGTTGATGACGTCAAGACCTGGCTCAGTGCCGTCATCTCCTACCACCAGACCTGCCTCGACGGGCTCGACCAGCCGGAAATTAAGACCATGGTGCAGAAGATCATCGTGGACGCCTCCGAGCTCACTAGCAACGCCCTCGCCATCATCACCGACGTCGCCGCCACCTTCCAGAGCCTGCAGGGCCTCCAGATCCCGCTGCAGACCACCCCGGAGACCGGCCGGCGCCTCCTCCAGACCAACGTGCATACCCTCGACAAGGACGGCTACCCGACCTGGTTCTCCCAGGGGGACCGGCGGCTGCTGGCGGCGGTAAGCGGGGGTAGGGCGCGGCCCAACGTGGTGGTGGCCAAGGACGGCAGTGGCAACTTCAAAACCATCAACGACGCCCTCAACGCCATGCCGGCGACCACCCGGGGCCGCTACGTCATCTACGTGAAGGCCGGCATCTACGATGAGAATGTGATCCTCCCCAAGCAGATGAGCAACGTCCTCATGTACGGTGACGGTCCCAGGAAATCCATCGTCACCGGCCGCAAGAACTTTGTCGACGGCACCCCCACATTCCAGACCGCCACCTTCGGTCCTCTCTCTCTCTTTCTCTCACTGCCTCTCTGCCTTTGTTTGCAATCGTGTTGTCTTAAGATCTGTTTGCTGGTTGCAGCGGTTATCGGGAACGGGTTCATAGCCAAGTCGATGGGGTTCCAGAACACGGCGGGGCCGGAGAAGCACCAGGCGGTGGCGCTGCGGGTGCAGTCCGACTTCTCGGCCTTCTTCAACTGCAGGATGGACGGGTACCAAGACACGCTCTACGCGCAGACCCACCGCCAGTTCTACCGCAACTGCGTCGTCTCCGGCACTATCGACTTCATCTTCGGCGACTCCGCCACCGTCCTCCAGAACTGCCTCATCATCGTCCGCCGCCCCATGGACAACCAGCAGAACACCGTCACGGCGCACGGCCGCACCGACAAGCGCGAGACCACGGGTATCGTCATCCAGAACTGCCGCATCGTGCCCGACCAGCGGCTGTTCCCCGACAGGTTCAAGATCCGTAGCTACCTCGGCCGCCCCTGGAAGCAGTTCTCCAGGACGGTGATCATGGAGTCCACCATCGGCGATCTCATCCAGCCAGACGGCTGGATGCCGTGGGATGGCGATTTCGCGCTCAATACCCTCTACTATGCCGAGTACGGCAACCGGGGCCCCGGGTCGAACACGGCCAGGAGGGTCAGGTGGCCGGGCTACAGGGTGATCGGCAGGAGGGAGGCCGCTCAGTTCACCGTGGAACCGTTCATCATCGGGAACCGGTGGCTGAGGTACACGGGGACGCCATACATTCTAGGGTTCAAGCACTAGATGATGTGGGAAGCGTAGACTGTGTGTGTATCGCGCTATGCACCGTGCGCTTAAGGAGAAGAGAGAAGAGAGAAGAGAGAGCACTGGAAGATTGATTGCAAACAGAGGGAGAGAGGGCTTAATGCATCCATCATCCTTCATAGTTTTACATGTGTCTGTGTACTTAACTGTGGGGAGATGATCAGATGTGTGTTGTTCCGTTGAGATGCATGGTTATTTGCCAGTGAAATAATTAATTAAGATATGCTATCTATTTATATATATACGTTGTTATTTATTGTTTAACTGGCCATAATTGAATGGAAATGGCCGTTAGCCGTGAGGTTCTGGGAGAAGAAATTTGCTATTAAGCTGATGAGGGTTAATTAACAGCGTATAGAAGGACTTACTGATATATAGGAGAGATGTAAAACGTACGGATTGGCAGTGTCCGCATTGAGACTTGAGAGTCCAACCTGAAGAGGTTTCCCCCATTTTTCTCCCGGGTGTAGGCAGTTCAAGTAATAATTAAAAAGATTACACAAAGGACTTCTTTCTGAATATAAAATATATTAATATAACAAGATTTACAATTCTTACAGCTACGATTATTCATTATATTAAAAGATTGGTATTTCTTTGCTATGAAATGAACGAAAGAATTAATCCGATGTTTCCAACGTTCATCTTATTTTAATCGCATTTCTTGCTATTTACCTGCATGCGATATGTTGATATATATTGGTGCGGACACCAGAGCATGCGAGAGGCACGAACCGGCGAGCCATCAGTACCGTACACGGAGCACCACTCGAGCTGCAGCAGCTTCTCTTTGACTCGGGGATAGCCTGGAAACCCCACCTTGATTCTTGGTCATTTTTAGCATTTCCTTGTATTGTTTTAGCAATTGTTTGCCTTGTAATTAGGTTGTGATGAGTGTTTTATTTGAGTTTGTCATATTGGGTTCAATGTAAGGCTCTTAATAAGCCAAATGGGTAAGTCCTTTAGGGTCCATTAAGGGTTGATTGCCATATTGGGTAATAAGGCTTCATTAGGCTTCATATTGGGTTCTTAAGCCACTTAAGGCCCAATTAAGCCTCCACTCCACATGGGCCTCCTAGATTGGAGTAATATGGACTTGTGGAAGGCCTTATGAGCCTTGAGGCAATTTGGCCCAAGAAGGGCCCAAGCTTGGGGCGCCCCCTCTTTTGGCCTTATTAGGCTAGATTAGTTTTTTTTTTTCTTTCTTTCCTCTCTTTCTTTGACCACATGTGTTAAAATTAGGAATTGGCTTCCTTTAAATATTTTATTATTGCGGTTGGTCACATCCAATCCAAGCCATCCATTTCCCCATACCTAGATCTAAGGGTGGATATTGGGTTTGGCATATAACCTATAAAGAGTTGTATTTTCTCATTTTAGTGGAATTAATGCCATTTGAACTTGGAAAATCCCTTGAGCAGGCCTAGGCCGCCCCCTTCCTCTCTCCCTCTTCCCCTTGAAGCTGTGAAGGCTTCCTTCTGGTGGTGAGACTCCACCCTATCAGTTCCGGTCGCCGCCGCCGCCGCCGCCACGAGCCGCCACCGCACCGCCATCGCCATCAACGGAGTTCTGCCTGCGCAGTACCACAGCAACTTCCACGAATTTCCTGTCTCAGCCACGAGCTCAGATCGACCTGAGGATTTTAGTGGATACTCCAGAGGTGTCAAGGACGTCCCACAAATTTTGGTTTGCCATTCAGATCTCGTTTCATAATTTTTGATTTTCGTCCACTCTCTCACTTCGGTTCTGCCAGAGTTCTGTCCAGATTTATCCCCGCCCTGAGTTTCATGTCTTAGGTCCACTTTTTGATTTATGTTGGTTCGCCCAATTTTATTGGGGACTCCACCCATCCACCCCTTCATCCACAATTTTTCTCAATATTTGGTTCGTCCATTTCATATTTTCTAAAAATCGTTCTCAGACCCATCTACAGTTCTGTCCACCTGTTCCCAGATCCGACCACCAGTCACCCCAAAAATCATAGTAAATCACCACCGCCTCCAAATCAAATTCAAAAAATAGTCCCAATTCCGTGTTTTGATACCCTACAACTTTGAAGAAGAGCTCAAGAGCTGAATCGGAGGTTTACTAGGCGGTCAACGATGATTCTCAGACAAGTGCCCTGCAGATCTGAGATTTCGGTTACTGCACAACAGGGGCTTGTAAATTCAATAAAGTTCTAATCCGACCAGATCCATCAGATCTCTCTGGGTCTAGATCGAAGCATTTGAAGAGAGCTTTTCAACGATAGCTACATGCGTCCCGATCCGGCGTCGGGATTGCTCGCAGCGGCCGTTTTCGCCGGAGCGCGCGCCGGAAGACAGCAACCAAAATCCGTGGACAGCTAGTTCATCAATTGGGAATCGGGGCCGATCGACCCCCGATCGGTGTTTCCGGCCGACCGCCGTCCGTGGAGGCGCGCCACCAGGGGTCTCCATCATAGTGGGACCCACCCCCACAGATCCGGAGGACAGCGCCGTTCGTGGGCCCCGCGGGCCCGTAGAAGCTGCCGTTCGGAAAGCCCGAAAATGCGGAGTTCGGCACCGCCAGGCGACATCAAGATGCTGCCCGTCAACCCGAGTTACGTGATTCCCGGACCCCACATGTGACCTTTTACATCCCTGCGTGGAGTGGGTCAAATCATTGTACTGTTGTAAAATTGTTTAACCGGGGATCCGTAATTCGGCCGGGGTTGTCTTCGCCACGCCGGGTGCGTGGAGGTAATAGTCCGAACTTCTTGGCGTTACATTACTTAGCTAGTATACGGTCTTAGGCCACTGCCGAGAGTGTAGAATTCTAGCCCGTGTGTCCATGTCACCGCTGTGAGCGTGAGAGTGACCCGTCCCGCGACTCGATCCGAGTCCGGAAGTGAGTCTGACTACCTTGAACTCTGCCGGTTCCTTAACCGCGCACGATCTACGCTTTCCCTCGCATGGGACGACGAGTGAGTTTGCACTTCTGTTAGCGATGTGTAGCCTATAGGAGCTCTTAGTGTCGAGCCAAGGTCACTCTAGTAGTCGTGTCGTTGCTGGTTGAGTCGTGTCCATCTCATGTAGTGTCGTCTCCTCAGTCCGTCCCGCATCAGTTTGGTATCAGAGCAGTCGAGTCTAGGGTAGTCTTGCATATGTCTTGCATGCACCATGGTCTAAGTCGAGTCTAGGACCATCATTATTTTCAAAACAAAAAAAAGTGTGTTTTAAATTACATTTGCACCCTTTATTCGGTATCTTAAAAGGTGTTGTCCGAACGTTAGGCTACGCCTACCGGGGGGTCGCACACTTGCGGGAGTGATCTTCGGATCGATTAACTCCGCCCCGTACCGGATATTGGTTTAGGTCTAAGTGCATCATTTAGTGTGTGTTTGCCTTAGTCGGTGTCTTCTAGGACGTGTGTCAGTTGCATGCCCACCCGTCGAGGTACCCAATACTCGCCACCACCACCTATGGCGGATTCCCGGGCCCGTAGCTCCGATGAGTCCTCGACGGCCGAGATGTTCCGAGCCATCATGGATCGTTTAGACACGCGTATGGATGGTCTTAGTACGCGTATGGATGGCATAGGGACGCGTCTAGAAGGGCGGATGAAAGCCCTCGAGGATCGGGCCGAGAGTTCGGATCAGTCCATTCAGGGCCTAGTTGGGAGGATCGCTGTCCTAGAGAGGGGCCCGGTAGCGGCGCAACCCGCGCCGACGAATGGCCAACAAGAGCCGGTGCAGCAACCCGCTGTGCCAAGGGCTCAAGTGGAGAATGTTGGGGTTCAACAGGTGCATGTGGTGGATGATTATGCATCTGATAATGATCAAGGGGGTAACGGTCGTCGTCAACAACGACGGAATCGTGATGACGAGGATGACGACTGCCTTCTTAGGGGTGTGCGTGCGGACCCTCCCACTTTTAGCGGGTCCTTGGACCCTAGGGTGTATTTAGATTGGGAGGCCGGCATGGACCGGTACTTCGAGTGGTTTGAGATGACGGACCACCGAAGAGTCCGATACGCAAAGATGAAGCTGCAAGGGCAGGCCCAAACTTATTGGATCAATGTGGAGAGCCTGCTCAACCAGCGATGTCAACCCCAAATCGGTACTTGGGATGATATGAAAATCAAATTGAGGGAGAAATACCTCCCCGCCTCATATCGCCAACGTCTTATAGACAAGTGGCAAAGCATCTCCCAAGGGAACCGATCCGTGACCGAGTACACCGCCGAGTTCGATGAGTATTACTTGCGGTGCGGGGTCACGGAAGAGAGCACCATGACGATATCCCGCTTTCGGAGAGGTCTGCGGCCCAATTATCAATATGAACTCTTTCGCCGCAATGCGACCACTTTGGAGCAGGCGTATCAGATTGCTCTCGAATTGGAGCAGTTCGAGGCCGAGTTCGAGTCACCCCACCGGTTGGGCTCTTTTCCCCTTCGTAGTGTCGAGCCCCGTGGCTCTTCTGGCACGTATCCGAGGGCCCCCATGGCTCGACCTCAGGAGCCCGCTCGTACCGAGCCGTTTGCTCCTAGGCCCCGTCCTCCACCCCCGAGGGACCTTCCTCGTCCCCAGCATCTTACGGCCCCACCCACAGCCCGTCCACCGGCACCCGCACCTCCTGCACGTCCTTTGTTGCCTACGCCTCCTATCCGTCGGGAGGATAAAGGTAAAGGACCTATGATTGGGGAGCCTAGTGGATCACGGCAGCAGTGTTATCGCTGCAATGGGTTTGGCCATTTCGCCAACCAGTGTCCCACCCGCCCATCTCTTCACATTGGGGACACACAGGCCGAGGATACCACCCCTACGGGCCTCGAGTTAGTCAGCTATGAGGCAGATGAAGAGTTAGCTGACGAGTACTATGAGATGGGAGGTGAGGCCCAGGATGTCCAGCAGTCAGACGATACCCACGTGGGGGTCGTCAGATGTATCCTCACCCAGCCACAGGTCAGTGATGACTGGCGTCAGACCACTATCCTTCATGTATTCTGTAGGCTGGGAAAGTAAATTTACAAGGTGGTCATCGATAACGGGAGTTGTATCAATGCAATCTCCACGAACGCTGTCACTCGTCTTGGTCTCACACCCGTAGACCACCCTTGCCCCTACCAGGTATCATGGGTGGATACCACTTCCATTTCGGTCAGGCTGCGGTGCTTGGTTCCACTGCAGCTCCACTCCTACCGTGACGAGATCTGGTGCGATGTTCTTCCCATGGAAGTGGGAAGTATCATTCTTGGTAGGCCGTGGTTATTCGACCGAGATGCCACACTCCATGGTCGGTCGAACACCTGTACCTTCGACCACGATGGCCAGCGGGTCACCCTCCAACCCGTTCGGCCCAGGAGCCCATCTGTTAGGGGTCCTACTGGCCCTAGTACTCCGAAGCCTTCCGTTCCCGGGCCTAGTACCCCATCCCCAGCTCGGGCTATGACCGTTACCTCTGGCCCAGGAGAGCCCTCGACGAGGAGATTGATGATGATTAGCTCCCGGGAAATGGAGCAGGAGCTTAGTCAGGGCTGTCCGGTGTTTGCCATTACGGTCCGAGAGGTGGAGCGGGACTCCGAGGGTGAGCTCCCACCCGAGGTTGTTCCTATTCCGCGGGTGTTTGCTGATATTTTTCCCGATGAGATTCCCGAGGGACTCCCACCCATGCGGGATATTCAGCATGCTATCGACCTTGTTCCGGGCTCTTCTTTGCCCAACCTTCCTCATTATCGAATGAGCCCCACGGAGCATGCCGAGCTTAAACGGTAGGTCGATGAGCTTGTGCAGAGAGGATCCGTCCGGGACAGCATGAGTCCATGTGCTGTACCCGCATTACTCGCCCCGAAGAAGGATGGCACGTGGAGAATGTACATTGATAGTCGTGCCATCAACAAGATCACCGTGAAGTACAGGTTCCCTATTCCCCGCCTGGATGACATGCTAGACATGATGGCAGGTGCCACTATCTTTTCGAAGATCGATCTTAAGAGTGGCTACCATCAGGTGAGGATTAGGCCAGGTGATGAGTGGAAGACCGCATTTAAGACCAAGGACGGTCTATATGAGTGGTTGGTCATGCCTTTTGGGTTGACCAATGCCCCTAGTACTTTCATGCGGCTCATGACTCAGGTCCTTCGACCTTTCATTGGAGTCTTTGTAGTGGTGTATTTTGATGATATCCTTATCTATAGCCGCACCACAGGGGACCACTTGGACCACCTTCGGCAGGTCTGTCTACTTCTTCGGCGAGAGCAGTTGTTTGCTAACCCACAGAAGTGTGCCTTCATGACACCTCAGCTTACCTTCTTGGGTTTCATTGTGTCTAGTACTAGGGTCTCCGCCGATCCGGAGAAGGTCCGGGCCATTGTTGAGTGGCCGGAACCCCGTACGGTTCATGATGTCCGCAGCTTTCATGGCCTTGCGACGTTCTACCGTCGCTTCATCCGTGGATTTAGCTCCGTCACCGCCCCGATCACGGATTGCATCCGGAAGGGCACATTTGTATGGACGAAGGCCGCATCTGCTACCTTCAGGGACATCAAGGAGCGTATGACCCAGACACCTATCCTTCGACTGCCTGATTTCTCGAAGGTGTTTGAGGTCTCTTGTGATGCGTCGGGCGTGGGAATTGGAGGAGTTTTGAGTCAGGAGTCCCACCCGATCGCATATTTCAGCGAGAAGCTGAATGACGCGAAACTGCGATATTCCACATATGATAAAGAATTCTACGCAGTTGTTCAGGCTCTTAGGCATTGGAGGCACTATCTTTTACATCAGGAGTTTGTCCTATACTCCGATCACGAGGCATTGAGGTACCTCCATTCGCAAAAGAAGCTTAACTCGCGTCATAGTCGTTGGGTCGAGTATCTCCAGCAGTTCACCTTTGTGCTGAAACATAAGGCTGGAGTGGAGAACAAGGTGGCTGATGCCTTGAGTCGGAGAGCATGCTTGCTTACCACCATGAGTTTCGAGGTCATATGGTTAGAGAAGATGAAGGAGGCCTATGTTGATTGTCCAGACTTCGGTCAGATTTTTACCACTCTCCAGACCGGACCCTCGAGAGACCTTGATGAGTATGTGCTTCAGAAGGGTTACCTCTTTCGAGGTAACAGGCTGTGTGTTCACCGAACTTCGGTTCGAGATTTCTTAGTGTGGGAACTACATGCGGGAGGTCTAGCCGGCCACTTTGGTCGGAACAAGACTATTGAGGCAGTGGAGCATCGATTTTATTGGCCGAGCTTGAAGCGTGATGTTGCTAACATCGTGGCTCAGTGCCGTACATGTGCTACGGCCAAGATGAAGAAGCAAAGCTCGGGCCTTTATACGCCTCTTCCCGTGCCTGATGCCCCGTGGCAGGATGTTAGCATGGATTTTGTTTTGGGATTGCCACTGTAACGACCCGAGAATCCGATTACCGGGAAGGCCCGATAACTCAGACTCGCACCGCCACCCACGAGCCCGAAGACTCGGAAGGGTTAAAAGGATGGTGTGGAGACTACACAAGTATCACAAATAATTGCAGAAATTAAACAGTTATAATATTAAGCAGGAAATAAATTAACAATTTACATGGTCCACAGTAAAGAACAACAACAACAACAACAGTACGTAGTCCACGACTAGTACAGTGACAAGAAAGAAAAGTACAGCTACACGGGGCATCCCCCGGCTCTGACCACTGGCACTACCTCTGGGCACCCGCACCACGCTGCGCTCCTGACGCGCTCCCCGAAGGTGGCGTCTCACCTGAAACACGGTGAAAACACGTAGGGAATGAGTCTCGGAACAAGACTCAGTAAGGATCACTCGAACCCTACCTCGTAAAACGAGAAACCACTACTCTAGCGGTAGGAAAGTACCTCAGAAAGGAAAGCCCTGCACTCTACAGAACTAGACCCTACGGCACGTAAACTGACACACATGCCACGGTACGAGAAGACCGAAACTCAACGGTCGAACCGCCAAAACCTGAAGGTCGGAAACACACGACTGACAGTCTGACACTCCGTACTCGACAGGAGTACCACCCACTAGAAGCACAGCCGGTAGCGTCCCCTGACGTCTTACACCGCACCGCAGGTGAATCGCCTGACGTGGTAGGTCCTACCCGAGGCGCAAACACCGTACAAGTAACCACAAACAAGTGACTAGCTGGGGTCATGCCCGTCGACGTGGGTCCAACCGCCCCCAACCACGTGTGCACACACAGACCACGCGTCCCAGGTCTGGCCCTCTGACCGGTTTTCCCCTCAGCCGGACTCTGGCTGCAAGACGTGGGGCCCAACGGTAACCGGTCCACAAACCGTCTCGAAAGGTCAGCCCGTACACCACTCCCTGGTGCGACTAGCACCCGCGTACTAGTAGGCTACGACTAGTGGAGGGTCACTGAAGGAGTAGACTCTCAAGTCAACGGAAAACGACGTCCGAGTCCGACAACATGTGGGAATCACCCCACGCACTAGCTCCGTCGCACGGTGACCACGGTCGGAAAAGAAACAGACGCACTGCCCACGGTCAAACGCCTGACCGAGGCAAACGGGACTTCCGGACACCAAAGACACGGTCACGGAACTCCACGGGGTGCCCGGGACGCACACACGGCCCAAGGGGAACACCCAACAACGAATCAAATCGCGCTAGCGATACCTAGCGCGACAAGGAAGAACGCGCTAGGGAACCCTAGAGTAGCAGAGAAGATCGCGCTAGGACTCCCTGGCGCGACAGGGACCATCGCGCTAGGTCCTCCTAGCGCGACAAGGATGATCGCGCTAGGACCCCATAGCGCGACACGAACCGCCAAACTGTTCATCTTCTCCGATGAACGCGCTCGGTCGGGCCAGCGCGACACTCAAGAACGCGCTACTGGAGTATAGCGCGTTCTCAGTCCGCGGCCGAAAACGGTAGAAACGCCCAAAAATTTCAACCACGCCCCCATACCTCCATAGGAGAGGGGGAAAACAAAGGGGAAGACCACTGGGGACCCCTGGCATGATTCTAGGCCATCAAAACACGAAATCATGCATCAAATCCATAGATCGGGCGAGCTCTCCCCAAATCATGGAAAAACCCTCAAAAGCTTAAACAAGCCCCTCTCGGCCTCCCCGCGGCCTATAAATCACGGAAAAGATCGGCATGAGGCTAAGGAACGTCATCCTATCTCAATGGAGCGAATGCTCCGCCGAATCAATCACGAATCACGAAGAACGCTCGAAGCTTCACGAACTCCCCACGCTTCCCACGCTTGCCGCACGCCCACGAGATCATCTCACCGCCGCCCACACGCCCGCGCCGTCACCCCGCCGCCGTCCGTAGCCGGAGAGGGGCTCGCCGCGTCCGAATGGGAGAGAGGGAGAGAGAGGGGGCTCACGGTCGCGAGAGAGAGAGGAAGAGGAAGAAGAAAGAGAAAAGGGAAAGAGAAAAGAAAAAGGATTAGGCTTTATAGAAAATCAGAATTTTCGGAAAAATACCGAAAAATAGAAAAATACGTTTCCGGAATCCTCGGAACGCACCGATCGCAATGGTACCACTCGTGCCCGGGTGAACCGCCCAGTTAACCCGCAGCGAGCGTCCGAAGGAAAAGTCGAAACACACACCGGGAATCGGAAAACGCACGCGGAAAAGCCGCGGAACGCCTCCGGGCCTCCGAAATGACTCCGGATCGCGTCGATCCGAACACGAAAGATGTCCGAAACGAAATTTCGGACACAACAGAGCCAGACGCTCCGAAAATCAGATCCGAGACCCACGAAGAAGGATCCGAAAGGTCCGGGATATTACAGCCCTCGATCCCCCCTTAAGGAATTTCATCCTCGAAATTGAGAACAACCAAAGGGGAAAGAAGAGGAAGACTCACTCAAATAGATACGGGAACTGCTGACGCATCTCGTCCTCACGTTCCCACGAAGCCTCACCACCAGAGTGTCGCTGCCACACGACCTTTACCAAGGGAATGACCTTGTTCCATAGGCGCTGCTCTCGCCTATCCTCCACGCGGATCGGAAACTCTGGGAGAGAAAGGCCTGGAGTCACCTCAGGCCAAACAGAAAACTCGAGCACATGAGAGTCATCGGGCATATACCTCCGCAAGATCGAGACGTGGAACACGTCATGCACCGACGCCAAATCAGAGGGTAACTGCAATCGGTAAGCAACCTCACCGATGCGCTCCACAATCGCGAAAGGACCTATATAGCGGGGACTCAGCTTCCCACGCCGTCCAAAATGCATCACCCCCTTCATCGGAGAAACTCTCAAAAACACATGATCGCCCACGGCGAACTCGAGAGGCTGCCGCCTACGGTCAGCATAGCTCTTCTGCCGACTCTGGGCCGCCAACATGTTCTAACGAACCAGGTGCACAACATCCACACATTGCTGCACCAATTCCGGTCCCGTCAAAACACGCTCACCCACCTCAAACCAATCAAGTGGAGTCCGACAAGGACGCCCATACAGAGCCTCATAGGGAGCCATGCCGATGCTCGAATGATAGCTGTTGTTATAGGCAAACTCCACCAACGGTAGGTGATGAATCTAACTCCCCTGCCACTCCAGGCAGCAGGATCTCAGCATGTCCTCTAAAGTCTGAATGGTCCTCTCGGACTGACCATCTGATTGAGGATGATACGCCAAGCTAAACGCCAACTCCGTGCCAAGAGCTCGTTGGAAACTCCTCCAGAATCCAGAAGTGAAGCGCGGATCTCGATCCGACACGATCGAAATGGGAACCCCATGCAACGGCACGATCTGCTCCACATACAAACGAGCCAACTTAGACACGCTCCAGCTGACCTTGACCGGTAACAATCGAGTCACCTTCGTCAGTCGATCCACCAGCAACCAAATACTGTCCTGCCCACTCGGGGTCCTCGGCAACCCCACCACAAAATCCGTGGTCACATGGTCCCACTTCCAAGCAGGAACATCCAAGGGCTGGAGAGTACCTCCTGGTCGCTGATGCTCCGCCTTCACCTGCTGACAGATCAGGCACCTGGCCACAAACCCTGCGACATCTCTCTTCATGCCAGGCCACCAGAACTGCCTCCGCAAGTTCCGATACATCTTCGTCGCACCCGGGTGTACAGTGTACCTGCTCCCATGAGCCTCGCGCAGCACCGCACGACGAATCTGCTCCTCGGCTGGGACGTACAACCTGCCACGAAACCTCGCAGCACCGTCCTCGCCGAGCTCTACGTCAGCCATCGCAAGAATCCGGGGCAACTCCGGGTCCGCATGCTGAGCCTCTGTCACCTGACGACGGATAGCAGGAGTGACAGTCAGACTCGCAAGCACTGCCAACCCTGGCTCCTGGGGAATCTTGAGCCTGAAAGATACCTCGGGCACTTACTCCCAGAGCCTCCACTTCCTCAACATCAAGGTACTGACCGCCACCTTCCTACTTAAGGCATCGGCGACGACATTCATCCTGCCCGGCTGATAAGACAGGGTGAAGTCATAGTCCTTCATGAACTCCATCCAACGCCTCTGTCTGAGGTTCAGATCTCTCTGCGAGAACACATACCTCAAACTCTGATGGTCAGTGAACACCTCGAACTTCTCACCGTACAGATAATGCCTCCAGATCTTCAGCGCTAAGATCACCGCCGCCAACTCAAGATCATGGGTAGGGTAGTTCTCCTCATGGGGCTTTAGCTGCCGAGATACATAAGCCACCACTCTACCATGCTGCATCAGAACAGCACCCAATCCGACGTCGGAAGCATCTGTACACACCACAAAACCTCCCGATCCAGAAGGCAAGACCAACACCGGAGCCGAGGTGAGCAATCTCTTCAGTTCGCTGAAGCTCCGCTCACACTCCTCGGACCAAACGAAAGGCACATCCTTCCGCGTGAGCCTCGTCATCGGGGTCGCAATGCGAGAAAAATCCTAGATAAACCGGCGATAATAACCCGCAAGTCCCAAGAAACTCCGGATCTCCGTCACCGACCTCGGCCACTGCATCACAGCCTCGACCTTGGCGGGGTCCATGGAAATGCCATCACCAGAAATCACGTGCCCCAGAAAGTGCACCTCGCTGAGCCAAAATTCGCACTTGCTGAGCTTCGCATACAACTGGTGATCTCGCAGCGTCTGCAGCACCACACCCAAATGGTACACGTGCTCCTCAGTAGACTGCGAATAAACAAGGATGTCATCCATGAAGATGACCACGAACTGGTCCAAATACGGATGAAACACCCTCTGCATCAAGTCCATGAAGGCAGCTGGGGCATTGGTGAGCCCAAACGGCATCACCAGAAACTCATAATGCCCGTACCTCGAACTGAATGCAGTCTTCTCCACATCGGACTCGCGAATCCTCAGCTGATAGTAACTGGACCGCAAATCAATCCGCGAGAACACTCGCGCAGACTGAAGCTGGTCGAACAAATCATCAATCCGCGGCAACGGATACTTGTTCTTAATGGTCACTTCATTCAGCTGCCGATAGTCAATGCACAACCGCAGACTACCGTCCTTCTTCTTCACAAACAACACGGGCGCACCCCAAGGGGAAAAACTAGGACGAATATACCCCTTGGCCAACAGTTCCTGCAACTGTGCCCTCAACTCCCTCAACTCAGCGGGGGCCATACGGTAGGGAGCCTTCGCCAAAGGTCCCGTACCAGGCACAACCTCGATCACAAAATCGATCTCCCGCTGGGGAGGTAATCCAGGCAACTCCTCAAGAAAAACGTCGGGAAACTCGCACACCACCGCAATGTCCTCAACATCCGGCTCCATCCGGTCAGACACAACCACTGACGCGAGAAAACCCTGACAACCGGAATCAAGCAACCGACGGGCTCGAATAGCAGAGATAAGGAATCGAGAAGAGGCGGAACGGATACCTTGGAAATAGAAGGTCCTCTTGCTCGGATACTGGAAGTAGACCCTCTTCATCCCACAATCCACCACCGCTCCATGAGTCTCGAGCCAGTCCATGCCTAGAATCACGTCATAATCCCGAAGATGCAACGCATACAATCTGCCTGGCATACTCCGGCCATCGATCCACACCGGAACCTGGTCGAAGCAATACGGAGTGACCATAAAGTCACCCGAAGGTAACTCCACTGTCAAATCACAGGACAACTGGGTCACCGGCTCCTCGACGCTCGACGCGAAATCCTCTGAAATAAATGAATGAGACGCGCCAGAATCAAACAAGACTCGAGCCGCACAACCCAAAATCTGAACGGTACCTTCCACGAGCTGCGACGCCACTGCCTCTGCCCTGGTCAAGTGCGTGATCTGGCCACGAGCCCTCTGCCTGCCTCCCACTCTAGCTGACCTGGGTAGCGGCGGATACTGTCCTTGCTGCTGCTGCTGCTGCCTCTGCTGCTGGGGAACCTGCTGCTGCTGAGGATACTGCTGCTGCGGCAGCCTCTGAGGACAGTCACGCGCCATGTGCCCTGGCTGGTCACACCGAAAATAGATGATCGGCGCCGTGCACTGCCTGCCTGGGTGGGTCCCACCACACCGTGGACAAGGTCCTCGCGATCCACCCACTGATCCCTGACGCTGCAAAGGAATCGACTGCTGTACACTGCCCGATGAAGCCTGCCCCTGATCCCTGGACTTCTTCTTGCCGAACCCTCTCTTGAAGAACTTCTTGACCTTCGTGCCAAAGGACGCAGATCCTGTCACCGACGCTGCCTGAGCCGGCACTCCTGAACCACTCATCGCATGCTGGAAGGAACCCTGCTGCTGGATAGCCGACTGCTGGCTGCGACCTGACAAGGACTGCCCCTGGCTGATCGGTCCTCGAGTCCTCTGCAAATCCATCTCCAAGGAAATCGCAACACGAGACGCCGTCTCTAGATCAGTGGCCCCATTCGCGATCAAATGGTGCCTCAGCTCCAGCCTCAAGCCCTGTACAAACTGCGTCGTCCTCACCCTCTCATGCTCCATGATATGAGGTGCGTACCGACCCAGCTCGACAAATCGGGCCCTGTACTGCAACACAGACATGTCGCCCTGCACCAGCTCCAGAAACTCCCGCATCCGCTGCGTAGCAACGACGTCTGGACAGTACGTACGCTCGAAAGCACCGACAAAGTCATCCCACTCGATCTGCTCAAGTGGACGAAGCTGAAAGGACGTCTTCCACTCGGAAGACCACCACCTCCGAGCCGTACCCTGCAACTGGTTGTAGGCCAACACCACTCTGTCCTCGGCGGCACTCTTCGCAGAACTGAACACCCACTCCATCTCATCGAGTCAATCACGAGCCGCATCAGGGTCTGCCTGGCCGCTAAAGTAAGGTGGATGGAACTGCATGAAGTCCCTCACCGCTCGGCCTGGCCCACCCCTGGCTGACGAGCCCTCACCAGCCTCTCCGCCGAACTGCTGAGACATGAGATGGTACATGCCACGGAAGAAATCCTCGGCCCCCGGAGCTCTCGTAGCATCCGCGGCCTCGGTAGCTCCCAGAACTCTGCTATGCTCCTCCTGGTCCCTCTGGACCCCCTACTGAATCTCCTGACCTCCAGCCGACTGCCCCTGCTGAGAGCGAGAACTCCTCCTCGGCGCCATCCTCGCTCCTGAAGCACAAGACAGAAAACACGGAAACGGCAATGTCAGAATAAAACACACGGTGCCCAATGCCAGCGTCATCTGTACATCATCGCTGTGGACTAGTGGACCACTACAATTACCTATGATTCTCATGTAATTCCACAACCGCGCTCTGATACCAGCTGTAACGACCCGAGAATCCGATTACCGGGAAGGCCCGATAACCCGAGACTCGCACCGCCACCCACGAGCCCGAAGACTCGGAAGGGTTAAAAGGATGGTGTGGAGACTACACAAGTATCACAAATAATTCCAGAAATTAAACAGTTATAATATTAAGCAGGAAATAAATTAACAATTTACATGGTCCACAGTAAAGAACAACAACAACAACAGTAGTCCATGACTAGTACAGTGACAAGAAAGAAAAGTACAGCTACACGGGGCATCCCCCGGCTCTGACCACTGGCACTACCTCTGGGCACCCGCACCACGCTGCGCTCCTGACGCGCTCCCCGAAGGTGGCATCTCACCTGAAACACGGTGAAAACACGCAGGAAATGAGTCTCGGAAGAAGACTCAGTAAGGATCACTCGAACCCTACCTCGTAAAACGAGAAACCACTACTCTAGCGGTAGGAAAGTACCTCAGAAAGGAAAGCCCTGCACTCTACAGAACTAGACCCTACGGCACGTAAACCGACACACGTGCCACGGTACGAGAAGACCGAAACTCAACGGTCGAACCGCCAAAACCTGAAGGTCGGAAACACACGACTGACAGTCTGACACTCCGTACTCGACAGGAGTACCACCCACTAGAAGCACAGCCGGTAGCGTCCCCTGACGTCTTACACCGCACCGCAGGTGAATCGCCTGACGTGGTAGGTCCTACCCGAGGCGCAAACACCGTACAAGTAACCACAAACAAGTGACTAGCTGGGGTCATGCCCGTCGACGTGGGTCCAACCGCCCCCAACCACGTGTGCACACACAGACCACGCGTCCCAGGTCTGGCCCTCTGACCGGTTTTCCCCTCAGCCGGACTCTGGCTGCAAGACGTGGGGCCCAACGGTAACCGGTCCACAAACCGTCTCGAAAGGTCGGCCCGTACACCACTCCCTGGTGCGACTAGCACCCGCGTACTAGTAGGCTACGACTAGTGGAGGGTCACTGAAGGAGTAGACTCTCAAGTCAACGGAAAACGACGTCCGAGTCCGACAACATGTGGGAATCACCCCACGCACTAGCTCCATCGCACGGTGACCACGGTCGGAAAAGAAACAGACGCACTGCCCACGGTCAAACGCCTGACCGAGGCAAACGGGACTTCCGGACACCAAAGACACGGTCACGGAACTCCACGGGGTGCCCGGGACGCACACACGGCCCAAGGGGAACACCCAACAACGAATCAAATCGCGCTAGGGATACCTAGCGCGACAAGGAAGAACGCGCTAGGGAACCCTAGCGCAGCAGAGAAGATCGCGCTAGGACTCCCTAGCGCGACAGGGACCATCGCGCTAGGTCCTCCTAGCGCGACAAGGATGATCGCGCTAGGACCCCATAGCGCGACACGAACCGCCAAACTGTTCATCTTCTCCGATGAACGCGCTCGGTCGGGGCAGCGCGACACTCAAGAACGCGCTACTGGAGTATAGCGCGTTCTCAGCCCGCGGCCGAAAACGGTAGAAACGCCCAAAAATTTCAACCACGCCCCCATACCTCCATAGGAGAGAGGGAAAACAAAGGGGAAGACCCCTGTGGACCCCTAGCATGATTCTAGGCCATCAAAATACGAAATCATGCATCAAATCCATAGATCGGGCGAGCTCTCCCCAAATCATGGAAAAACCCTCAAAAGCTTAAACAAGCCCCTCTCGGCCTCCCCGCGGCCTAAAAATCGCGGAAAAGATCGGCATGAGGCTAAGGAACGTCACCCTACCTCAATGGAGCGAATGCTCCGCCGAATCAATCACGAATCACGAAGAACGCTCGAAGCTTCACGAACTCCCCATGCTTCCCACGCTTGCCGCACGCCCACGAGATCGTCTCACCGCCGCCCACACGCCCGCGCCGTCGCCCCGCCGCCGTCCGTAGCCGAGAGGGGCTCGCCGCGTCCGAATGGGAGAGAGGGAGAGAGAGGGGGCTCACGGTCGCGAGAGAGAGAGGAAGAGGAAGAAGAAAGAGAAAAGGGAAAGAGAAAAGAAAAAGGATTAGGCTTTATAGAAAATCTGAATTTTCGGAAAAATACCGAAAAATAGAAAAATACGTTTCCGGAATCTTCGGAACGCACCGATCGCAACGGTACCACTCGTGCCCGGGTGAACCGCCCAGTTAACCCGCAGCGAGCGTCCGAAGGAAAAGCCGAAACACACACCGGGAATCGGAAAATGCACGCGGAAAAGCCGCGGAACGCCTCCGGGCCTCCAAAACGACTCCGGATCGCGCCGATCCGAACACGAAAGATGTCCGAAACGAAATTTCGGACACAACAGAGCCGGACGCTCCGAAAACCAGATCCGAGACCCACGAAGAAGGATCTGAAAGGTCCGGGATATTACAGCCACGTACCTCTAGGAAGCATGATTCGGTCTATGTGGTGGTTGACCGTTTCTCGAAGATGGCCCTCTTTATCCCTTGCTCGAAGACGTCGGATGCTTCGAGGGTAGCCCGCCTTTTCCTTACGCATGTGGTGTGCAAGTTCGGGTTGCCTCGCACTATAGTGTCTGACCGTGATGTTAGATTCACTTCCTACTTTTGGAAGACACTATGGCATATGATGGGTACGCACCTCAAGTTTTCCACTGCATATCATCCCCAGACAGACGGTCATACCGAGGTGGTCAATAGGAGTCTGGGAGATCTTTTGAGGTGTCTAGTCAAGGACCGCATTGGGGATTGGGACCTCATTCTACCCATGGCTGAGTTTGCATATAATAATTCGGTGAATAGGTCTACCGGCATGAGTCCCTTTGAGATTGTCACAGGTCGTAGGCCTAGGAAACCAGTTGACCTTGTCCCCATGCCTATCCATGCTAGAGTGTCAGAGTCGGCCGAGTCGTTTGCTAGGCACGTTAGGAGTTTGCATGACGACATCCGTCGTCACATTGAGGCCAGCAATGCACGGTACAAGGAGTTAGCCAATGCCCACAGACACCACCGAGAGTTCCACGAGGGTGAATACGTCATGATCAGGGTAAGACCTGAACGGTTTTCCTCTGGAACCGTTAAGAAGTTGCAAGCTCGCGGAGCCGGTCCATTTAGAGTGTTGAAACGCGTTGGATCCAATGCGTACGTTGTGGACTTGCCCGAGGAATATGGTATAAGCTCTACCTTCAATGTATCAGATCTTGTTGCATATAGGGACCCAGCGGTGATCCCTAGTGAGCCTTTTGAGCCATCTCCTCCCCTTGAGAGTGATCCCACACCTGAGTGCCCACTTCCACCTCCAGCCCCTTTTTCACGGCAGCGTGAGCATATAGATCGTATACTGGACGAGCAAGTGACAGTTACCAGGAGTGGATCTTACCCTTACTCGTATACTGGCGAGTTGCAGCGGATTGATCCGGATCTTTTGGAGCGATATAGGAGCGATGCAGACCCTTACTCGACAGGGTCAAGTTTCTCCCACCTGGGGAGAATTGGTGCGGACACCAGAGCACGCGAGAGGCACGAGCCGGCGAGCCATCAGTACCGTACACGGAGCACCACTCGAGCTACAGTAGCTTCTCTTTGGCTCGGGGATAGCCTGGAAACCCCACCTTGATTCTTGGTCATTTTTAACATTTCCTTGTATTGTTTTAGCAATTGTTTGCCTTGTAATTAGGTTGTGATGAGTGTTTTATTTGGGTTTGTCATATTGGGTTCAATGTAAGGCTCTTAATAAGCCAAATGGGTAAGTCCTTTAGGGTCCATTAAGGGTTGATTGCCATATTGGGTAATAAGGCTTCATTAGGCTTCATATTGGGTTCTTAAGCCACTTAAGGCCCAATTAAGCCTCCACTCCACATGGGCCTCCTAGATTGGAGTAATATGGACTTGTGGAAGGCCTTATGAGCCTTGAGGCAATTTGGCCCAAGAAGGGCCCAAGCTTGGGGCGCCCCCTCTTTTGGCCTTATTAGGCTAGATTAGTTTTTTTTTTCTTTCTTTCCTCTCTTTCTTTGACCACATGTGTTAAAATTAGGAATTGGCTTCCTTTAAATATTTTATTATTATGGTTGGTCACATCCAATCCAAGCCATCCATTTCTCCATACCTAGATCTAAGGGTGGATATTGGGTTTGGCATGTAACCTATAAAGAGTTGTATTTTCTCATTTTAGTGGAATTAATGTCATTTGAACTTGAAAAATCCCTTGAGCAGGCCTAGGCCGCCCCCTTCCTCTCTCCCTCTTCCCCTTGAAGCTGTGAAGGCTTCCTTCTGGTGGTGAGACTCCACCCTATCAGTTCCTGTCGCCGCCGCCGCCGCCACGAGCCGCCACCGCACCGCCATCGCCATCAACGGAGTTCTGCCTGCGCAGTACCACAGCAGCTTCCACGAATTTCCTGTCTCCGCCACGAGCTCAGATCGACCTGGGGATTTTAGTGGATGCTCCAGAGGTGTCAAGGACGTCCCACAAATTTTGGTTTTCCATTCAGATCTCGTTTCATAATTTTTGATTTTCATCCACTCTCCCACTTTGGTTCTTCCAGAGTTCTGTCCAGATTCATCCCCGCCCTGAGTTTCATGTCTTAGGTCCACTTTTTGATTTATGTTGGTTCACCCAATTTTTTTGGGGACTCCACCCATCCACCCCTTCATCCACAATTTTTCTCAATATTTGGTTCGTCCATTTCATATTTTCTAAAAATTGTTCTCAGACCCATCTACAGTTCTGTCCACCTGTTCCCAGATCCGACCACCAGTCACCCCCAAAATCATAGTAAATCACCACCGCCTCCAAATCAAATTCCAAAAATAGTCCCCGTTCCGTGTTTTGATACCCTACAACTTTTAAGAAGAGCTCAAGATCTGAATCGGAGGTTTACTAGGCGGTCAACGATGGTTCTCAGACAAGTGCCCTGCAGATCTGAGATTTCGGTTACTGCACAACAGGGGCTTGTAAATTCAATAAAGTTCTGATCCGTCCAGATCCATCAGATCTCTCTGGGTCTAGATCGAAGCATTTGAAGAGAGCTTTCCAACGATAGCTCATGCGTCCCGATCCGGCGTCGGGATTGCTCGCAGCGGCCGTTTTCGCCGGAGCGCGCGCCGGAAGACAGCAACTAAAATCCGTGGACATCTAGTTCATCAATTGGGAATCGGGGCCGATCGACCCCCGATCGGTGTTTCCGGCCGACCGCCGTCTGTGGAGGCGCGCCACCAGGGGTCTCCATCACAGTGGGACCCACCCCCACAGATCCGGAGGACAGCGCCGTTCGTGGGCCCCGCGGGCCCGTAGAAGCTGCCGTTCGGAAAGCCCGAAAACGCGGAGTTCGGCACCACCAGGCGACATCAAGATGCTGCCCGTCAACCCGAGTTGCGTGATTCCCGGACCCCACATGTGACCTTTTACCTCCCTGCGTGGAGTGGGTCAAATCATTGTACTGTTGTAAAATTGTTTAGCCGGGGATCCGTAATTCGGCCGGGGTTGTCTTCGCCACGCCGGGTGTGTGGAGGTAATAGTCCGAACTTCTTGGTGTTACATTGCTTAACTACTATACGGTCTTAGGCCGCTGCCGAGAGTGTAGGATTCTAGCCCGTGTGTCCATATCACCGCTGTGAGCGTGAGAGTGACCCGTCCCGCGACTCGATCCGAGTCCGAAAGTGAGTCTGACTACCTTGAACTCTGCCGGTTCCTTAACCGCGCACGATCCACGCTTTCCCTCGCATGGGACGACGAGTGAGTTTGCACTTCTGTTAGTGACGTGTAGCCTATAGGAGCTCTTAGTGTCGAGCCAAGGTCACTCTAGTAGTCGTGTCGTTGCTGGTTGAGTCGTGTCCATCTCATGTAGTGTCGTCTCCTCAGTCCGTCCCACATCATATATGTTTTAGGAAAACAAAAAAATAAAGATCATTTTTTAATGATGGGTGGGGGATCTAACAAGACTAATAAACACCGGACTCACATCTCTTAGAAATTAAATGTGAGTCATGTAAACTTATCTTGGGAGTCACTTCTCTACTACGAAGATCACTAATAATACCCTATTTAGTAGAAAAAGATGACATCTTCCTAACCAAATTAAGGAGGGCATGCACGAACGAAAACATGCTCATGTAATGTTATTATCATCTGCAAATAATCAACATCCACTAAAAAAGGTACATAAGAAGATTGATCAACCAATTAAGTTCTGCGTCCCACCTAACTAGTCCGTAATTAATCAACAAGGTAGCTAGCCATCAACAATTCAATAAGTGCAAAGTAAGTCATTTTCAGGTTAATACGTTAAACATCCTGCATAACAATCTTTCGCTCATTGGAAGAATTAATGGATGTATATACATACATGCACCATTGCCCACGAATAGTTTTCCTAATTGACATAAATGGCAACCATACATGAACCGAATGGCGAAAATGTTAACTGGGCAGTTTAGAGAGAGAACAGCACCTGGCCTTCACGTGTGCGTACGCAGGTGAGTACTGCTTCACTAGATTGCGGGA